>CAWUFW010004547.1:0-1200000 GCA_963921515.1 Calotriton arnoldi | reverse complement strand
GCCACAAGCCCGCCAAAGGCAAGCCCGTCTGCGCCCGTCCGCGTACCGGCCACGCACAGCGCCAGCCTTGTTGCTAGTTTTAGTCCACAAATCTCAGGGAATGCTCGTCAGAGTTATACAAGGGAGCAACTCATGTTGATTGGTGAGGGTAGGGATGTTGCTTCTCTCCACACCAATTCCCTGCAGGTACGAGCACCACCAGAGAAAATTAGACTGGACAGTCTCAACTGTGGTCTCATTAACGCTAGATCCCTGGTGAAGCATCACCAGGAGATATATATTTTAATTTAATCCCTCAATCTAGATGTATTGTTTCTTACATAAACCTGGACTCACCCTGATTCAGAGGTTGAATTAGGATTGGCATGTCCACCGGGCTACAAGGTGCTACATAAACCACGGATAAAGGGGAGAGGAGGGGGAGTTGGTTTGATTTTTAAAGACATATGGAACTTTATGCAAATTTCCATTGATGAAGCCGAGGGCATCGAGCTCATGGGGTTCTCCCTACTGGATCCCAAGGGGCACCTGCTCTCTGGCATGGTATGTTATCATCCCCCCGGTGCAGTCAACCCTCAATTTCAGACTTTTATCAATATTCTTTATAATATGTCCCTCACTCATTCACGCATGGTTATTTTGGGAGATTTTAATCTCTGGGCCAATGGGAGCACAGGATCAGTACACAAAGACTTCCTTCAATCCTGTGAGAATCTAAACCTGCAGCAACTGGTAAAGGACCCTACTCATCAGGGTGGTCACATTTTAGATTTAATTTTTGCTGAGGAAAACGTGGCCAAAGTGGAGGCTATCTCTCCTCTTTGTTGGACTGACCACTTCCTTGTTAATTTTGCGGTGGCCATCCCTAATGAGAACTCAGACTCCGCATCCACGCTTAACTTCCGTCGAGGCAGGGAATGGAACAAATTGTCCGACACATCTAAACAACTGCCAGTATTCACTGATATTCATGGGTATGACGCAAATAAATCTGTGGAAACTAACTACTCGGAATTCTGTCAACAGATCACTAAGGTCCTTGATCTGGTCATTCCGGGAAAAAACATTGAAAAATAAGCGCAAGCCATCAGCCCCTTGGTTTAATGAGAAACTAAAAAACCTAAGGAAAGGCAATAAACAGGCAGAAAGAAAATGGAGGAAACGTTATGATGAAGACGATAAATTAGCTCTGAAGGGTGTATTGGGCAACTACAAAAGGGAAATTGCTAAAGCAAAAGCTGAGTTTTTCGCCAATACAATTCTAGAGGCATCCAACAAAACACGAAGTGTTTTTAAAATATTTAATGATCTGTCTAAACCTGACTGCCTAAAAAACAAGACCATTGCGACTCAAGAACTTTGTGATAGCCTTGCTACTTTTTTTGAGGAGAAAATCTCTGACATAATTAACGGCCTGACAATGAATCAGAATCAGGAAGTAGAAGTGATAATGAACCCAGTGTGTTGACACAACCACTAGGCCTTCAGAATGTGGGTGGGGCATGCGAGAATAAGCTAGCAACGCTAGATCATTTTGAAACCCCTACTGAAGAAGAATTCCTCAAAACTTGCTATGAGCACCGCCTCAGGGTCCCCTATTGACCCCCTCCCTCATAGGGTTTAGAAGGAGTATGGTGGGGCGTTATTCCCACAGCTCCGTCAGATCTGCGGCCAATCTCTGAGCAGTGGGATAGTCCACTCCTGTTGGAAACAGGCAATGGTGACACCCTTGCTGAAAAAAGCCACTTTTGACCCTCAGTGTCCAAATAACTATCAACCTATTTCCCTTCTTCCTTATCCGGTGAAAATTCTAGAATGCCTGGTTAGCAAAACCCTTTCGCAATTTCTGGAAACTAACCTGGGGCTTGAAGACGTGCAATTTGTTTTTCGCCCAGGTCACGGCACGGAGACTGCACTAGTAATGATCTTAGACGAGCTTAGAATGCGGGCAGACAGGGGTCAGTCGGAAATTTTGATCCTACTGGACATGTCTGCCGCGTTCGATACGGTCAACCACAAAATCTTATTAAGGCGGCTCGCTGAAATAGGGTTGGAGGGCCTGGCACTGAAATGGCTTCAGTCTTATCTTGAGAACAGGCAGCAAGCAGTGGCCCTTCCCCCATTTCTATCAAAATTTGGAACCATTCAGCATGGTGTTCCCCAAGGCTCGTCTATCAGCCCAATCCTTTTTAATATCTATATGCGACCGCTGATCCCCATCATCAAATCCTATAACATCAAGCTGGTGAATTATGCGGATGACACGCAGCTCATTTTGTCTCTAGAGGGGAATCAGTCTATTCCACTTAGCAACTTTCATGAATGCATGCAAAGGACTACTAGATGGCTTACGGATAATTCCCTGCAGTTTAATGGGGGAAAAACGGAAATCCTGTACTGCACGGCTAAGAAAGTCCCTCGCCCGCTTCCGGCTAATTTCTGGCCTACTCAGGCGGACTCGCCTCCCACACCGGCAGTATCAGTGCGCAATTAAGGGGTAGTTTTTGACAACAAGCTGAGTTTAGAAAACCAGGTAAATAAAACAGTTGGAACTTGCTTCTCCCTTATCAAAGCACTGCGGAAAATTCTCCCAATGCTACCCATGTCAGCCAGGGCTCTCGTGGTGAGAAGTGTTATCCTGAGCCATCTGGACTACTGCAATGCCCTGCTACTCGGTGCGCCCAATTCCCTGATTATGAAGTTACAAAGAATACAGACGATTGCCGCTAAGTTAGCCTTAAAGCAGCCACGCAGTGCTTCTGCGGCTCTCAATGAGCTCCACTGGCTTCCTCTAGCACAGAGAATCCAGTTCAAATCATTATGCATTGTCTCCAAGGCCCTGCATGGGCTTGGACCGGTGTCACTGCAGGATAAATTTGTCTGGCATTCCCCCGTAAGAAATCTTCGATCCTCCACTGCATATCTGGTCTGCACTGCCAAAATTAGAACCTCTAGGTTTGGAGGTAGAGCGTTTAGTTGTGCGGCCGCTCATCTATGGAACAATCTCCCACCCATCCTTAGGCAAGTAGAGGAGTTCCCCCATTTCAGGAGGAAACTTAAAGCCTGGCTCTTCCCTAGGATGTAGTGTAGGACAGTCATCCGATTGGTAAACTTGTGCAATTAGGGAAGTACCTGTAACCTCAGCGCCAGGATACCCGTGGGGTGATATTGCGCTTTATAAGTTTGCATTACATTACATTACATTACATTGCCGATCACTGATTCCCCATGCAGTTGCTTCAGGCCCATGTGGCATTTGTAGTTTTGAATACTTAAATCTGGCTCCATCTTACTACCTATATTTCAGCTGAACAGGCTGTTCTGTATGACTCAGTAGACTTACACAACTGAGGCCTTTATTAGGGTAATAGAGATACCACTATCTTAAATGAGACTGGAGTCTGTTTTTTTCCGAAATGCCTAAACATATAAGCTACCAGAAGCAGTAGACTGTGCACTGGTGTGCGTTATGCTTTGTGCGAATCACTACCCAGTTGCAGTTCTGTACTTAAATATGTTTTTTTGGTGTATCATACAGTTATCCAGTCGGGGCAGTATGCACAATGAATGTGCAAATTGACATGGTTTTCTCTTGCAAGAGCAATGTTATAATTTCGAGATGGTAGCATACACAAGATGGCCGCCCCAAGTGTTCTTGAGCTATCACGCCCTCTGTTTGTTTTCTACATGCAGGCCAACACAGCTTATCTACCTAGCAAATGATAGGTGCTGGCCTTCCAGCTTCTATTTATGTCTCCCTATGTGCTTAGTTACACTGACCTGTTTCTCCATGGTTTAAACCTCATACAATTGAACTAAGCTGTGAGATGCTGGCATACTCAGAATGTTCTTGCTCCGTGGACTCCCCCTGATGTGGGTGAACATGCAGGTTCTTTTTGCCAATTAAAGAGAGAGCGTGGCAAAATGGAGAACAATAAAAATATATCTATTTAGCCAAGAAGAGCAAAGTGTTATTAATGAACTCAGCCAGTTAAACCCTATTTTAAACAAACCCCGAAATCCTAAAATTCTGCATCAATTTCAGTCTCATAAATTGCAGACGACTCTAACACCACACTCAGAATACCAACATTCGCTATGTACCTCCTGAAAGAGCAGACTCACATTAGCTTCTGATGGGTCCTCTTCTGACAGCGCCACGTGTTTACTCCTGCCACTCATATTCTCTGTATATGCTATTTTAAAGTCTAAGGGCCAGATGTACATAGCTTTGGATTTTCAATTACCCAATACTGAGTTTTTGAGATTTGCTATTTGGTAATCGCAAACAGCTATATACAAATGCGTATTTCACACATTTAGAGATACTCTGTGGGTTGAATATAGACCTACCTCATTAATATTCATGCGGTAGGACTCGGTTTGCGACCCATTGAGAACCGCAAAAACTACAGGAAAGGTGGCCTGCTGGGGTCAGCAGACCACCATGTCTATGATTGCTTTTAAATAAAGCAAGGTATTTATTTCAATGCATTCCATTCTCCTTAAAGGAAAACGGGATGCATTTCAAAAAGAAAAACAAAAGTTGTTCTTTAAATTTTTTAAGAGTAGGCAATGGTCCGTGGAACCACTGACTGCTCTTAAAAACGTTTTAACAAACATTCACAAAGGAAAAGGGGTCCCTGGGGGACCTCGTCCTGTCCCTTCCTGTTTGTGAATGTGGTACCAGCTACTTGAAGTAGGCGGTAACATGCGAATGTCTTGCAACTGCATTTCTGTTGCAAAACATTCCCAAATACATTTGCGATTCGGTAATAGGAAGGGACGCCCTTAACACCCCCCTTCGTAATACTGAATCGCAAAATAGGGCTTTGTGCATTAAAAAAGGCTTTGTGCTGTTGCAAATGGCCCAATTCTGGGAAGCAGGCCATTTGAGACCTAAAAAAAAGCTTTGTAGCCTCCTGTTAGCCTTGCTTTTTGTGCAGTGTTCCTATACTACAAAATGTTTCATGAAATAGCTCTACCTCTTAGTTCTTCATAATGCCATCTTTCTTTTAAAAAACACTCGAAATACATGCAATTCCCAAGCTGTGCAAGGATTATCCAGAGACTCCAATTCTGTTTAATAATAATATATACATGTTTAATTGATTTATAATACAAATTAATACAATTATAAAACTTCATACATAAATTTACATACATTTTCACCAATACAGGCAAAGTAATCAATATTACTTACACTAGATTATAATACACAAATACTTCAATAATAGGTTTCCCTTCACTCCATTTGTATATTCACTAACTTTAACTTTAGAAAATGTGCATGGATCAGCCCGTAACTCCCATTATTTGTTAAAGGGAATAAAGAAATCGCCATCTAACTGCCAAGACCAGGCAAGGGATACATTTGAAGAGTTTATAGGTTTTCTTGCATAAACAGCTAAGGCCCCGATTACAGGTGGGCTAGTTCATTCCGGTTACACTCATGAACAGGCTGCATTTACGCACAGTGCTGCAGCCAGGCTGCCATTTATTATTCCATTGCAACAACAACAAGGTCATGGATGGAATTCTCAAGTCTCAGCCACTGGCAAACTTGCGGGCTGCATTCCAGCCAATCGTTTTTGCAACACTGTGCTACTCTAGACAAAGGCTAGAGTGGCATAGTGGCATACTGCTCATTGTAATAGTCTGTCTCAAACTACTAGGTGAGGGCCCCTGGAGAAGGGACCACATGCAATCCCAGACTGGCTTTGCCCTATTTGGGGTTCGTCAGTGGGGTGTGACTTAAATCCAATGGAACAATGATCAAGGGACACATATCTGTGCATACCCGTCACACTTAGGCCATTAACTGCAACAAGGTGATGGATGGAATGCTTTAATTAATCCGTCACTGGCAATCTCTTGGTGCCACATTTCAGTCCATTGTTTTTCACCAACCATGCCCCTCTAGACAAAGGCTCGCCTTAAGCAAATAAGTACCAACCCTGCTCCTCATAGGAACAGTCCACCCAGAACTGCCAGGCAAGGCCCCTCCAGTTATAACCACAAGCAACCTTAGACCAGTTTCACATCACTTGGGTGCATCATTAGGGTGTAGCTGGAGTTCTATGGCACAGTGAGCAGGGGACCCACAACTGGGCATACCATGCGCACTTAGGGTATCATCTGAAATAACAACAAGGTGATGAATGGAATGCGGGAATTCATCTCAGCCACTGGCAATTACTTAGGCCACATTCCAGTCTATTGTTTTTCAGCCACTATGCCACTCTAGACAAGGCCTGCCTTATGCAAATAAGTATCGACCCAGCTCCTCATGAGAACACCCGGTCCTGAGCTGCCAGGTGAAGCCCACTCCATAAGGCACCACAAGCAACCCCAGACTTGTTTCACCCTGCCAGGGGCATGTCAGTAGGATGTAGCTTGAGTCCTATGGCACAGTGAGCATGGAACCCACGTCTGGGCATGCCCTACGCAATTAGGGTTCATTGTGTCACTGGAACCAAGCTAAAAATGACTAAATAGCCCCAATCAGGGCAAAACTGGTTTTGGGTTGCTTGTGTTCCTTTCAGGGGGGACCTGGCCTGGCTGTTCAGACATATGGCTGTGTCCAAACTTAGGTGTAATGGTGTTTAAAATAGTGATGGACTGGTATGTGCCCCTGAGTAACTACCAGTGGTTGAGATTAATTCAAGCATTCCATCCATCACTTTTTTGTATAATTCACTGCAACACCTTAAGTGCAATGGGTATCCCAGACATAGGTCCTGTAATTGTGCCACTTGAACCAAGCTAAACTCAACTGAAGAGCCCCAATCTGTCTGAAACATGTTGTGGGTTACTTGTGTTCCTGTTCAAGGAGGACCTGGCCTGGCATTTCAGGCTGGACTCTTTCTACTGGTGCAGGGACAAGACTGATTTGCATTGAGGTGGCATGTTATGTAAAATAACGATGGACTGAGATGTTGCCCTGAGTAATTAGCAGTGGCTGAGATTAATTTAATTATTCATCCCATCACTTTTTGCATACTTCAGTCCAGCGACCTAAGTGCAACAGTTATGCCCAGACTTGGTCCCGGGCTCACTGTACATCTGGAACCAAGTGACACCTGATGGAAGAACCCCAATCAGGGCATAACCGGTCTTCGGTTGCTTGTGTTCCAATTCAGGGAGGGCCTGACAATTCAGGCTGAACTCTTCCAATTGGAGCAGGTTCAACACAGATTTGCGTATGGCTGGGTTCAAACTGAGGTGGGATGGTATGCAAAATAATGATGGACTGGAATGTGCCCCAGAGAAACTCCCAGTGACTGAGATTAATTCAAGCATTCCACCCATCACTTTTTTGTATGCTTCATTTAATAGTCTACAACATCAGTCCATAAGAATAAAGATGTGAGACTTACGCTCTTTTCTGTATTGAAAACACTGGTTGTTAATACAGAAAAGTGAGATCTTTAAAACCTCTGTATTTGCCACAAAGCATTAGCCATAGAGGACTGGCTGATAATAGAGGTCAACTCACCTTTTATCAACCACCTCTGATACTACAATCTGCCTCCAAGCTATAGCTAGAGATCCAAAGAGTTAAGAATGCACACATTGGAGGTAGATGTTTTTTTCTTCAATCCGCCATAATAGGGAATAACCTTCCAATGAATATAAGATTTGAACATGATCACTGGTCTTTTCAGGAAAATAAATCAAGATCTGGCTGTTTAATTAATCTGCTTCTTTGCTTTCCTTAGTTGTTCCTTGGGGTACATTTTGGGAGGTCAAACCTACTGCAATTTACAGGCAAACATTGCCCAGTAAACAATAGAACAAGTGGATTGTGATGTAGAAATCACCCAAAAACATATTTTCTGTGCTATTCTAAGGGCGATAATCATATTCGATGCTGCTTATCACACCAGATAAATTCCGATCCCTGCTGTGTCAGAGTATATTGGGATCGGTAAATATTGTACCGTCCTTCTGGTGAACTGGAATCCAAACCATAGTCTCTCATACTTTGTTAGCCCTGCCCAAGAATCAGAAAATAATTAAATCTGAAATGCATATATATGCCTTTACTATGATACTCAAATATGGGTGTACATCTATATCAATTAACAATTGCATGGTTGGTCAACCCTAATTAATTCCTGTAAAGTGTTTTTAGCAATCTGCTAAATAATGGAAATAAAATAAGAAATTTATCACTTAAAATATCAAATTCTACAGCATTGCAAATACTCAAGGCATGTCTGTAGTATGGACTTTCAATTTCAATTAGGTTAAAGCAGGTGGCAGCACCAGAGACTCAAACAGTGCCACCACAGACAAGGGTCAGAATAATCTTAGCATTGTAGGTCTTTTTTCAGGGCCACAATTGGCATATCACCATGTATCTTATTTAACCTGTTTAGACCTTTCATTGAACACAGAACTGGCATCTTATCTCACTCCAGCTAGGGACTCAAAACCATTCTACCCTAGTGATGTCATTTTGAAAATTTTAACCAATTTCTTTTCAAATTCGTATGTGAAACAAAGCTTTTGTAAAATCGGATAACCCGATTTTCTGCTTATTTAATTGTGTTTTATTAAGCAAACTGTTGCAATGGTTTTAATTAATCAAGCAAATAAAGCATTTATTCTATTATTCTATTCTTTCATTGCACTTGTGCTAGCAACGTCTATGATACCAAAAATGGTTTCCAATGGAATATGCTGTTACTCATGACACCCAGTGAATGATATTTGACAACAGCCATGAGTAAGAACTGCCCAGATTCACCCACCATTTGAACCCAACTTTTTCTTAGCAAAAATCATAGTTTGCATTTTTGAATGGTCCTTCAAAAAAGGTTTCTGTTTGCAAAGGATACCTAACCGAAGTTGGAGACCAACTTTATTATGATGCATCAGGTGAATATCATTGGCTGAAAATAGGGACATGACCGCCCTGTCACCCCACTCTAGATGAAGACATTCATTCCATTTTCAAGTTTTTTATGTACAAGGGAGTAGCCAGAAAATTAAAATACCCCCCACTCTGAACCAAGGCTTTTATGGCACCAAGCAAGAGAAGCAAGTTATAGCGACTCTCCCCAGAACAGCTTGCCTTCTCTTCCATCCAAGCATCTATCCATCCATCTTTTCACCCTTCCATCTACCTGCTGATATCCACCATTTCACCTTTACATTTTATCATCCATTCAGTCTTTCATCCAACATTCAGTCTGTTACCATTCTGTTCATCCGTCTGCCGATCCATATCCAAACCTATGCATCTATCTTCAAACCTACACATCAAACATATCTATCCTTTCTGTCAGTCATCTATCCTTTAACTTATCCATCCCCCTTTCATCCATTCATTCATCCATCCATCCACCAATCCTTTCAGTCATTCATCCATCCTTTCACTCATCCATCCATCTTTTCACTCCATACATACTTCCTTTCACTCATCCAGCCATCCATTCTTTCACTCAGCCATCCATCCTTTCACTCTTTCATCCACTATTTGACCCATCCATCTATCCATTTACCCTTTCATGTGCCAATCCATCTCTCCACTCACTCTTCCACCCATCCACCCTTTCACTCATCTGTTCATCAATTCACTCTTCCATTTGTCCACCCTTTCATCCAGGCATACACCTACCCTACCTTACACTCATCCATCTATTTGTTCACTCATCCATCCTTACATCTATCCTTTCACACATCGATCCTTCCATCCTTTCGCTCATCCATCCATCCACACTTTCAGTCAGTCCAATCCGTCCATCCATGTATCCACTCATCAATCAATCCACTCACTCACTCATCCATTCACCCATCGATTTTGTCATCATCCATCCATCCACCCTCTCACTCTTCCATCCATCCATTCGCTCATTCATTTATCCACCCGTCCATGTATCAATCCATCCTTTCTCCCTTTCACTCATCCATCCTTACATCTATCCTTTCACTTATTCATCCATTTATCTATTCATTGACCTTTTTACTCAGCAATCCATCCACCATTTCATTCACACATTCAGCCATCATCCATCCATCCACTTACCCTTTCACTCATCCATATATCATTTCACTCATCCATCCATTCTTTCACTCATCCACCCATCCACCCTTTAATCCAGGCATCCATCTATGCTCCCTTTCTTTCATTCATCCATTCTTTCTCTCATCTGTCCTTACATCCATCCTTTCACTCATCCATTCAGCCTTTCACTTCACCCACCCACCCATCCATCCATCCATTTACCCTTTCATTCATCATCCATCTGTTAGCTCACTCATCTATCCATCCATCCATCCATCCACCCTTTTGCACATCTATCCATTCATCCATTCACCCATCCTTCTTCCATTTCACTCATTCATCCTTTTACCCATTCATCCATGCATCCATCCATCCACCCCTTCACTCACCCACCCATCCACCATTTCACTCTCTCACACAAACACACACACACACACATCCGTCATCCATCCTTTCACTCACTCACCTGCCCACCCTTTCACCTTAATTATGAGCCTTTGTCTGCCGATTTACCGACAGACAGAAGAGGTCTATCAAAACCCTCACCCTGCTGCAGCTGCTACAGCGGGGGTTGACAATACCCCTTTATCCATTCATCCATTCATCCACCATCAATTTAGCCTTTCAGTCATCATCCATCCTTTCACTCACTCATCTATCCATCCTTTTTCTCACCATCCATCCACCCTTTCACACATCCATCCATCCTTCCTCCCTTCCTCCCTTTCACTCATTCATCCATGCATCTATCCATCCACTCCTTCACTCATCCACCCATCCACCATTTCACTCAAATCCATCCATCCATGCATCCATCCAGCCATCCTTTCACTCACTCACCTTCCCACCCGTTCGCGTTAATGATGAGCCTTTGTCTGCCAATTTGCAGTCAGAAGAGGTTAATGAACCCTCCACCCCACCCCACCACCGCTGTAGCTGCTAAAGCAGGGGCTGGGCAGGAGGTAGACTACGCCACTGTTTATGTAGATTATCAAGTTTAGGAACAGGGTTAGCACCGTATATTATCAACCACACAGGTGTACAACGGACACATTATTACTAATGGTACCACATGGTGAAAGGTGGTAGTGAGGTTAATCAATTTGAAGCAGAAAATTACCATCATAATCCCAATCCATAAAATGCTGAGGGTCCTCTCAAAAGAAATTGTCACAAAACTAACCATTGCCAGCAATCAATAATTGACAGCATGATCCCATGAGTTCTTTTTAAGAATAGGGAAAACCTTAACACTTTTCCATGATATGGGGATTGAGACTGTAGTTACAATAACAACAGGCAGCAATTCTTTAGATCAAACAAAGCCTAACTATGTACAGGTATTAGCCAACTTGATCACCTTGTCATATTTATTATATTTAAAAAGATGGTCAATGTTGAACATGAGAGATATTCCACCTCATTTTTTATCTTTGAGAATATCAACATACAAGACATAATGGTTGGTCCTGTCACAGGTAAATACAGTACCTTCAAATGAAGTCTTCATTGCCCTCAGGCAATTAGGATCCATCATTCATCTGTTGATTGACTTGATTTTCCAAAATGTGTACCCCTGCCATAGAAACCACATTAAACATCATGGCTCAATTCTTCCTTTTTATTGTTAATGTTTTTACCATTGTCAAATTCTATTAATCCTTGCTCCTTTATCAGGTTAGATCTCACAATATGATAAAGTAATGAATTCACTTGGGTAGTTCACATTCTAAGGCAATACCCAGTAGGACATAATTCGGAGAAAAATACAACCTTCCTATTAAATCTAATACAATCCATACTAGGGGGAGATGGAATGTTTTTAAAAAAAATTATTTGCCCTAACACATCACTGAAAATGAGGAACACCATAAAATTACTCCCACAAAGTAGGAAATTGAGCAACTGTAACTGATACAGGCATTACCATAGGTACCAGGAATATCCCTCTGTTCTTCCTCTACCAGGTAGCACAATATAGTATCTAGTGCATAGGTTGTCATATGAAATGGATTGCAAATGAACCTGAAGCAAATCACCGTTTACGTTATGTCACTTTACCACTTAAAGAATGACCAAAATTGCACCAGGTTGTACATCCTTTAAAGATGTACTTGAAAAGGAAAACAGTTCAGGCACTTTGACAGTGGATATGGGATTGTTCTATGGGCTGCTGATAAAAAATAGGCCTGGGTGGAGTGAGCGAAAAACTCTGCCATGCTACGAGGAGTTCGGCAAGCAGCGGAGTTCGTTAGATCATGCCGTTCGCGCTGATTTTTAGCGCGGGATGTGCGGGACGCACTGGAAACGCGAACGGCACTATGCGCAGCGGAAAAGGGAGCTGCTTCTTTTAGCCGCTAGAGCAGATTTTCTACTCGAGCGGCAGTTTGCTCAACGCAAACAGAAGATTTCTCAACAGGCGCGGTCGTAACCATACGCGACCACCCGCGTTGAGAAATGTCCCTTGGAGGTGGTCTAGCAGTAGATTTTCCTCTCTCGTGCATGCCAACTTAACGCGAAGCAGAGTTTTTTGCAACTAAATCCGTAAATCTAAATCCGTATTTGTAAAGCGCGAACTACTCACCCTTACGGGTCTCAAGGCGCTGGGGGCCGTCGTGGAAATTAAGTAAGCTTTTGCCCAGAGTCACATGGTGCTGAGCTGAGCTGCCGCCGGAGCCTGGGATCGAACCGTGAATCCTATGCTCCGAAGGCAGCTGCCCTGGCCGCTGCACCACACCTCTCCACTCTCCAACTCTGCGTGCTCTTGCCGAGCACGGAGTGCGGAAGACTCTCTGCAAAATCCACGAACGGAGTGGAGTTAACCACCCAGGCCTAATAAAAAGTAAATTAATTTTGTTCAAGCATTGTGCACCCCAATAAAATACACCAGCAAGAAGAGTAGCATACCACACCCCTGGGATCAATTTAGGCATAATTGCCAAATCCTGACCCTTTACGATTTTAGCATGAAAAAAATTGTTCCGTGGTTGGTAAATTTCTCTTCCTTGAGCATCGAAGCAGGAACAGGCAGCATGCTATGGTGCCCACACTCTGCTGGATGTGCTGGCATCTCAACACATTAGTCAGCTAAGTATTGCAGAGTGAAGGGACAAACCAGAAGAAACTGAGAGGAGACCCCTTCTACCATTACTCTCATCACTCACTTAGACTTCTATTGCATGCACAGAAGAAAAAGAGTCCAGGCAGCACATCTGCTCTAAATTACAGCGGGCAAATGAGTATTCACCTGTTAGAATAAAAATTTCTGTGTTGTTTACATATTGTTCTACATAAGTTAGCATTCGCGGCACCATTTTATGTTTAGCCGCCATTTTGATCCATGAGCGAAACTAATCCCTCTCTCTGGCTCTGTGAGAAGCAGCTTTGATAATTTTTGTTTTCTCCAAGGTTGGGCCTTGCTGTATTAATGAATAGACTGTTCTTATTAGCTCATACCTTTCCCACTAGATAGAGGCCTGATCCCACTAGTCCAGTGATGGGCACAGGCAGAACGACCTTGGCATAGAGATAGTGTGTGCCCGGTCTCAGGATCAAAACTTTTTCTTCTGTACCTCCTTTGTGTAGCTGCCTCCATCTGGAAATTTCCAGTTTGGGCGTGTCTTCATTGGTTCTGAATCGTACATAATGTATCACCATGTTTTCTGATGTCAGTCCTCTCTGCAGCACCCCTAAGCGACTGGGCAGAAGGGGCTCTGCTCGAGTGTATCTGAACAAACATAAACTTGGTTTGTATTCTCTACTGTCTGACTGACTCTTCATTTGTGTGGAAGGCTGAGAGGTGGTTGCGAGTGACCCGGGTGTCCCTAATTGGGTCACTTCCTTCAGTTGGCGCTCGAACAGGGACTCCATCGGGTGAGTGGCCCATCCCCGCCTGAGGACGAGTGGGGAGGTCGAGGCCGCCGTCGGTTTGGACGGACAGACTAGGGATCCTGCACAAGAGAGTTTCTTAACTCGCAGCTGCCCCTTCTGTCCCGCCAGACAGTGCCTCGCCCAGCGGTCATCCCGACTGGGGTCCTGAACGGCGAAACCCTTGGATCTGACCGTTTGGTCCAAACTGTCGGCAGTGGAGAATAAATTCGTTTGACCTGTGTGCACCAGGTGAGTTTGTTTTGGTTCTTTGTGGATATGGTACCATTTTGGTTTGTATTTGTCACGGTCTGAGGACCAATTTTGGTACGAGGTGTTTGTGAACACTTTGCCAGACAACATAACGAATTTGGCTCACTTTTGAAAATGCCTTGATTTAGTAGGTTTTTGGTTTCTTGTTGTCGTTGTTGCTCTGCAGATGCTCGATTGGAAGAAAGTCAGCCAGCGCCTCCAGAAGGCACTCTAAACTTTGATATGTATGTGAAGCATGGCCTTGGCCCTATTATGTTTAGTACGCTATGGCTCAAATATACGAGGGACAATGCCGAGTTGCAGTGGCCGTTGACGGGCACTATTGATGAACAAAAAATTGGGTTTTTACAGAAAAAGTTGTTTGCGAAAAGAAGTAGACAGTCTATGTTTGATTCTCTTTGAACGTGGCAAAAGGAGGCTAAACAGAGGCGAATGAAAGAAGAGAAAGAGGCCCGGAAGGGGAGAATGCAAACATTGACTCAGAAGGCTGTAGCACATGATAGAGAGAAACAAGAGATAGGAATTGAACTTGAAGATAGGAGGTTTAGATTGAATATTGATAAATCTTATGTAACCCAGGAAGAAAATGATATGTTTGTGGAACAATTGTTAGATACTCGACCCCCATATGCCCCGCAGAGGATATATCCCGCTCTTCCCTCACAGGCCCAGCTACCCGGTTCTTCTGTCTCTGCTGTTTCTGCTTCTGTTACTGTTGATCGGACTGCCTTGGCCACGGCACCTCCTGTCCTTTCTTTGTCCTCGCCGTCTGTGGCAACTATGACTGTTAGTACTCCTGCAACACCTATTGCTTCGGCATCTCTTTCGCCAGCTCTTACACCCGCATCACAGCCAACAGCGACGTTAGTGCCTACTACCTCTGTTGTCACTCCCACTGTGTTCTTCCATTCCCCGACATCACAGAGTAGTGGGACACCAGTACGTGGATTTGAGGATAGAGACTGGACGAAGTTCAAGGAGTGAATGGGTCCGTATGTGCGATCGGAAATGGGTGATGCAGAGAAAAAGGTAGTGGCTAATCAATCTGCGCAGTGGGCCCGAGACCCCATTTATGGTGTGGAAGATGTGTGGAGTGTGATGAAAGATTATGAGCCTTTTGTACAACAGAATGCCCTTAAGCATATGTCGGTCTTTGGGAGCAGTGTTTCAACGATGCGGCAACGCAAATTCTATTTGATATTAAGGATCATGTATATGTTACTGATATGGCGCCTGGTCAAGTTTTTGGTAATGTTGCGACGTTGGTTGCATATCGGGGTAGACTGCTTGAGAAGAGCCCCACCCCAGTATCTCAGTTTCCGATGAGGGAGGTTCATCCTATCTATCATCCCGAAATACCAGAGCTAAGGGATCAGCATAATGTTGTTACTAGACAAGGGGCAGCGGCCCGTTTCCAAGAACAATGGGTTTATACTCTGTGGAAAAGGAGTGAAGTCTTGTCTCTTGAGACTCAGTTACCTGATCCTAGGAAGAATCCGACTGCTTATTATAAAGAATTGACTGAAGCTGCCTCTTCTACAGTGATGATACTTGCTGATATTGAAATGCTCTTTGGCTTACTAGTTCCGGTTGATATTTGGAGACAAGTACACACACAGGATCATGCTGCAGGATTGGGTGGTACCTGGGATCAAATAAAAGTATGGGATCAGGAACGGAAGCCAGGTGATAAGCCTAGACCAGAGATACTTGCTTTGCCCGGCCGTATCATTACGTATATGCTTTCTCTTATCCCTCCGAGAAAAGTTGATTGGGACAAGTTATCGGCTTGCCGTCAAAAGAAAGATGAGAGTGTGTCTGATTTTTTCACTCGGTTTGAAGGTGTGCTTCTAGACTATAGTGGAAAGGATTTGTCGATCGAAGGTGGCGAGCGATTGTTTGTTAATAGATTTGTTTCCAATTTACTTCCTGAGATTGCGACCCGATTACAGGCTTCCGAGAGCACCTAGTCTACATCTTCCCCTTCTGTTATTTTGAATATGGCACAGTATTATGAACACAGGGAAAATGAGGATAAGGAGAGGACGGAGAAGAAGCACAAGGATTTGAAGATGAAAGTGTTGTTGCAGCACGCTTCTAGGGGGAATGGTAGAGGACGTGGTGGCTTGGCCCGACAGCTTCCACGCACTAGCAGGCCTACAAATACCACACCTTTAGGGCCGAATCAGTGCGCGTATTGTAAAGAGGAGGGACACTGGTGTAGCGAGTGTCCTGTGCTTTTGCAGAAGGTGGCGGTCCCGAGAGGACGAGGTTCTCGTGGATGGGGTCGTGGAGCTGGTGGCCAGGACAGGGCTCAGAATACTGTGGCCCCGCAGGGTCGTGCTGATCAAAATTATTTTGATGACCCTCGGGGCAGACAGTAATTTCATGATGATTATGACACAGATGAGGTGACAGGAATGTCTTACAGCTAGGACAGCCAGGGACAGAATGAGAGACCAGTTCCGAAACCTGTAGATCAATGCGGTCCGTATGTTAGTGCGGATGTGCATGGTTCGGCTAAGGAGTTTTTGGTGGATACAAGTGCAACACACAGTTCTATTTCTCGTTCTCTGGTCCCTGGGGCGGCTCTGTCTGGCCATAATAATGTTTCAGTAGGTTTTTCTGGTATACCGGTTGTGAGCCCCATTTCAAAACTCCTTGCGTTGACTATTGGTCCTTTCACTGTGGAGTCGCCATTCTTGTTGACATCTAATTGTGGAGAGAATTTGATGGGCTTGGACTTGTTGAAGAAATTGCATGCTACGATTTACTGCTCCCGGCAGTAGCATATCTTGTTACATTTGTGAGACCTCATTATCATCTTCCTCTTCCCCCTAGTAAATACCACAATGTAAGGGCTCAAAACGTTTGGGTTCTCTGGCGAGGACTTTTCAGCGTTAATTGGACAGGCCATCTCGAGTGCAGACCCCACTTTATCACATAGTGGAGATGACTCAGAGTGGAACAACTTATTGAATTTAAGAAAAAAATTAAAAACAATGGAGTCACATGCCCACTATATGCTAGAGTACTTACGAGCTGGAGTTATCCCATCAGGCCTTAGAGTTCGTAACGTACCGGCATTATTTGTCGAGATACACAAGTTCCTGGAGCGGTGGTCCCACATTGCGAACCGCTGCTCCAGGGACTGGATGATCTTGATAATTGAAACAGCTAAGGAGGTCATGTCTGTGCTGAGCCAGGAAATAATAGAACTGGAAGACAAACTGAAGGCAGCTACAGCACTTGAGGAAGCCAAAGCAAGATTGGAAAGGATGAGTGCAGATATGAAGGACTTTGAAGACTATTTGACCAACAGAAAATCAGAAAAACTAAGAAAAGATGTGAGGTGGTACACTCAAGACAAAGCTTACCCCTATCTCAACACATCTTATTATCAAGACTGGAATCAGGGAGCCACCTACCAGAATCATGGTAGAAGCAACAGGAGGACAGTTATTAATTTTCTGACACATATTCATCGGATTCTGAGACAGACAATCCCCATGGCACAGATGATATGCAATTTAATTATCGACCAAACAGAGGCAGACAAATGAATCAACAAGCCTACCGGGGACAGTCCCCTTTTTTACAGCGAGGCCAGTACAGAGGGAGAAACAGACGCTGGGGACAAGACAGAGGGGACCCGCAACAACCGATGGCCCCACAACATCAACAACCATACTTGAAAACTCGCAACCAGCAATACTGGAGGACATAGATAGATCTGCTTATCAACATGAAAATACAGTAGACACCTTACCCATTTTTAATTTCTCCTCAGTAAATCTTACCTTTGAGGAGATAGCATTACAAGGAAGAGGTCTATCGTTTGTCCCGAGTACCTGTCTAAATTCTTTCGGACTACATCAAGATATATTCTCCTTTTTTAGGAAGGTTAGATTACAAAAATTCTTCATGCATAGACCATTAGACAACATTGTAGATAACCTATCTAAGTGTAAACCACCCTGTAGCTTCACACCCACCTTAGATATGGTGGGACCAGAAGTAGATATATTTGAAAAAACAGTTCTGAAAGAGATACAACGCCTCACCAAGTATCCCTCCTTCAAACAACATAACTTGTCCCTCAAAGATCATTTAGCTCTCAACAGTATTAAAAATAATACCAATATTATTATCAAACCCTGCGATAAGGGTGGGGGAATTGTTGTCATGAATAAAACCAACTACAATGATAAAATTCTTGATATGTTGTCAGTGTAAGAACACTATAGAAAATCTCACCCCAGGGAATTGGGCAGATTGACTACCCATATTCAAGATATGACCAAAAGGGCTTTAGATCAAGGACTCATTTGTCAGCAAGAGTACTCTTTCTTGAATAAGCCGTGCCCCATAGTACTGGCATTATATGGAGTCCCGAAGACTCATAAAAGCACCATTGACCCTCCTTTACATCCTATTATTTCCACCATAGGATCTAGTACTGAACCACTTTCCAAATACATTGACACCTTCTTATGCCCTCTTACAAAGAACTATGCTTCATACATCAGTGACACGGGTGACATCATTGAGAAAATTGAAGGTATGCCATTTCACCATGCCAAAGAAATTCTGGTAACGCTTGACATTGAGGCATTATACACCAATATCCCTCAATGTCAGGCGTTACAGGCAGTGGCAAAACTCCTCAACAGAACTCCGGGTGCTAGACCGGATACCTTCATACTAGAATGTTTGGAGATAGTCCTGATGAATAACTTTTTTGATTTTAATGGGCTGGTATATCAGCAAATCAAGGGCACGAGCATGGGGGCTTCCTGTGCGCCCAGCATAGCGAATATCTATATGGACGAATGGGAACTAAAGAATATCTTCAATGAAGCAGCTCCCTTCTTTGAAAATGTCAGCACATGGAAACGCTTCATTGATGATATTTTCTTCATTTGGAGAGGAGACCATGATACTTTACAGGAATATATCGCTTGGCTAAATGCCAGCGATAGCAACTTAAAGTTCACAGCCAAATCTAGCCCCGTGGAGGTTGAATTTTTAGACATAGTGAACCGTGGACAAGAGGAAAAATTACAAGTGAGTTTTTTCAGAAAACCCACAGCGAAGAACACTATCCTCCAACATCAAAGCTTCCACCCCTCATGTCAAAAGGACTCCATCCCGTTTGGGGAATCTTTGCGTGTACGCCGCAATTGTACGAATATGAAGGATTTTCACATCCATGGTGATGCTCTAAAAAGCATCTCCTAGCCCGAGGATACCCTAATCGATTGGTCAAAACGGCCTTTAAAATGGCAAAATACTATAATCGCGACGCACTACTACAAGGCAACACCCGTGCCTCGCGAGACCAAGTCGTATGTGTTATTAATCACTCCCAGTTAAATTACAAAATCAAGAACATCATAACCAAGAACTGGAAAATTCTTAATGCACATGAGGATGAAGAACAACTTAAACCTCCCTTAGTAGCCTATAGGAGTAATAAAAACCTCGGCGATATGCTTGTACATACAAGACAACAAACCGGCAACACCCTTCATCAGACCACCATTACGGGATTACCTCCCATACTAGGGAACCACAGATGTGGCTCGTGCCACGCTTGTGATTCAGCCATAGTAACGAGTTCCTTAACATATAAGGGTAAAAACATCAAGCTCAGAGATTTGAGCAACTGTAGGAGCCTAAATGTTATATATATCATCTTGTGTCCATGTGAGCTGGCTTACATAGGAGAAACAGGTCGAGAATTTCGTACAAGATATAGTGAGCACAAATCGGCCATTCGTACGAAAAAACTTGCAGCCCCTATGGTTTCACATTGTCTAGAAATGCACCATGGAGAAAATGATCTACGATGGTGCATCCTTGAGAAGGTTAAATCAAGGTCAGGCCTGTCTGTTGAAATAACCCGGAAAAGAAGAGAAACTTTCTGGATTTTTACCCTAAATAGCATCAAAGAGGGTTTGAACGAAGAAATCATTTGTAATACCACAAATTATCATCAATAGTTTAGATATTCTACCAAGATAATTGAACTATACGTCAGTCTGATATCTTTGTATTGGTCTTGTAGAGGTCACAGTATCTGTACGTAGAGGTTACTTTTTGGTTCCAAGCATACCTCAATCATAATTTATCACATCCGCAATTGTTCATCATTCTTCACAATATGATTATCTCCCACAATTGTTTATCATTCTTTATAATATGTTCATCTCCCATTACTCCACCCATTGCCTTTGATTGGATGTGCTATGATTTACTTTTTGTTTTGGGATACACTCCCTTGTCGTTTTTATTATATTTTCAGGTCCCTTATTAATGTATTTTGGACCTATTTGGACCTTGTATTCCATCTGAGCTTGATATACCATAGATCGTTCCTGACAATATCCTGCTATATCTTTCTCATTCATTATACTTTAGCTAGACACTTATTTTGTTTAAGTATTGGCCATCGACACATTTTGTGGGACTATCGTCATGCTATTATATCTTTTGTCAGCACTAGCATCTCTATAGTGTTGTAAGCCATCTTTTGGATATAATCATATTATAACTTTGGTTACTCCAAGATGGCGCGAGACATAGTTTCAATATGTTCATCGTGCTTGGGTCTCTCGCAATTAATGGTATAGCGCAATGGCCAACTTTAATAATGTAGGTGTGACCTTGCATGCTGCCTGTCCTTCACTATAGCCTGTAATTCAACTCATCACATGCCTCCCTGGTTGCTTCCGAACCATATGGAGAAACCTTGTATATGAAGAGACGATTGTTCGGCTCTGATGTCGTCATTTTAACATCACATTATAGCAAAATGTGCCTGATCCATAATAATAATATCTGCTAATTAATAGTAAATATGGGCATGCTCTCGTATCTCAGTTTACTATCATCTGTAACCCGATTTGAACATATTACATTCATTGTCTGTCCAACATGGCGCTGCCGTAGTATAGGCATCCCAGTATTCTTCCATGACAGCAAACGCCCTGCGTGATGACGCATGTCAGGCGTTTCTTGTACGCGCACGATTTTCAAAAACATTTAATGGCGGGTGGTTCGCTCTCTCATCATTACACGGTCACGACGGACGCGGTGCATCAAGGAGGACATACTTGTGAATTGAGGTAAGTGACGAGTGCGAGACCATATCACTGTGATTGTATACATCGATAGCAGTAGTTAATAGTGGAGTAGTGAGACTTTGTTTTATAGTTATACTCTTCAGTAACAGTAGGCACAAGTATAACAGGGTGTTGGCTCATAGAACATTTTTCGATTAACGTAGCTTGCGCGTTTCATAGTTATTAGAAATCATTTTCAGCTCGGATGACGTTCCACCATAGATTGTCGACCAATGGGCATAATTGTAAGCGTGTAGACACGACCAGCATAAGAACTGACAATGCTAGACATTTGATAGTTAGATATTCTTGTAGCATGCCTTTGTTAAGCATGTAGACTCGATGTATATCTCCAAGCACTTTGGCAGTTTCCTTCTGATGACAGCTGTGTAGGCGGGGTAGCTACCAATAGGTGACCGGTTCCTTTCTACATCCATTGTTCACAGGTATACCCACTGAGGGAACGTTGAAATACTCTCTTTTGCCAGTGGCACGAGAGTTTGTTCCCACATCACTGCTAGTATCATCCCCATCCTTGGACTAAAGGCACAATACACAGATATCTCCCCTCTTTTCTCCATATACTTGGATTGATGTGAGTACAAGTGTCAATTGGCCCAGCATAACATCAATTGAGGTACATCGCAACATACTTAACAGATATTATGTCCTCTTCTTTCTCATAGGAAACCTGCGTAAACCTATGCTGTCATTCTTTCTGCTAATATTCATAAAGAGATTTAGGATATAAGCACTTATATTAGTGCCACAGGGTAAGGTTTACACCATATACCCCCACCCTGGTGACTTGCAATTCGGACATACATCTCAAACAATGAGACCTCTTGTTGTTTTTTTTCCCCAATAGCATTTGCAGTGGACTCTGGCCACAGTGCTATAGGCACGTTTTCCCTAAGTTCTATATATAACCGTGTATCTTCATCGTGTTTGGATCTAAGTAGTAAGTTGAGCTTGCAGTCACACAGCATGTAGAGACATACTTCAGTATTCACGCATGTACAGCACTATAGCACCTGTGTATAGTTTCACCGTCCACATTATTATCTTTTTCCCTCATCACTTTAGCAATGCACTGGTGGGGTTAAGGATATCTCTGTCCTGTTCTCTTTCGTATCACGTGGAACCTCTTTCAGTAAGTAAGAGAGGTCCCACATACCCCTGATCTTTAATGCCTGTCAAATGAGTTGTTGGAAAGCAATAGCATTATCACTGGGTATGTGGCCTACTCCTTCTCTTTCCTTACATCTTTTACTTTTTTATGGTTTTAATTGGTCCAATCAATTATGTATAGATAAATCTAGTCATGTATGGGTTATTACAAAATAATTGTTTATGCCCCACAGGTACCCCCTTGTCAAAAGTGTGTGTGAAAATCCATGCCATTTGGGATAGGTCCTGAAGAAGGTGGTTCACATTGTGTTCCAACCCACCGAAACGCGCGTCAACCTCATCTGTCCAGACCTTGTTATATTTGGTCATCTAAGCTTGTTTTGGAGACTTTTGACATCTGTGTTTTCTCCTTACACCCAGATGTGTTTATGTGTTTTTTGAATGACTGTGAAAAGTTTGTGTTGAATGAATGAGTGTGGCTGTTAATGGTACAGTGTTGCTTATTTCGTAGGGGGATAGCATCCTTATAAGTATTTTTGTACTATCTTTTAAAGAAATATTAGGATATTATTTGTATAAAAAGAAAAAATGTATTAAAAAAATTGTAAGTAATAAGTCAAAGACAAATATGAAAATAAACAATTAGATTTGTATCTTATAATTGTGTAGTTATGTTTATGTGATTTTGCATATACCCATACCAGATATATTCTGTCTTGAAAAGCAATATAGGTCAAAGGGGAGCATTTTTTGTTTGGTTGTTCTCATTGTTTATTCCCCTCTTTCTCCCTGACCTTAGTTACTCCTTAGAGGGGGTTCCCTTTCTCTGCAGTTACATGACAATGGGTGCGGATGTCGTGCACGCTACGCAGTGCCTGTCCAAAGATGCGCCTCTTCCTGCAGAGTTTAAAGATGTACCGCCCAATGTTTGGGCAACAGGTGACACAGATGTGGGATTGTTACAGATACCGCCAGTTTCGATCCGAGTTAAAGACAATGCTATTTTACCTCGTATCCCTCAGTAGGCAGGTGAGCGAGCTTTATTGCAAATTATACAGGACTTGGTTGAGAAAGGAGTGGTTGAGGAGACGACTGCTAATGTTTGTAATAGCCCTATTTTTACCATTCTCAAACTGACACCTTCGGGTTCCTCTGGTGATCATGCAGATGTTTATCGCTTTGTGATTGACTTGCGGGAAGTTAATAAAATAGTGATTCCCCAGTATCCGGTGGTCCCTGACATTACGACTCTTTTGACAATGATTCCTTCGTCTGCTACATACTTTTCTGTCATTGACTTGAAAAACGCGTTCTTCAGTATTCCCATTCACCCTGACAGCAGGTATCTGTTTGGGTTCACCCTAGCTGGTAGAAGCTTTAGATTCTGTTGCGCTCCTCAAGGCTATACAGATAGTCCGAGTATCTATAGTCAGGCATTGAAAGGTCAGCTGGATTCCTTGTCACTCCCTACAGGTAATGTATTGCTTCAGTATGTCGATGACTTGCTCATCGCCTTGGATACAGAACAAGGTTGCAGAGACAGTACGGTTAAATCTTTGTTACATTTAGCTCAACATGGACATAAAGTGTCCCTTTCCAAATTTCAGTATTGTCGACAGGAGGTCACCTCTTTAGGTCACCTACTGCTGTCGAAGGAGGGTAGGAAGCTAACTCCGGAGCGTATTAGTGTTATTGTTAAAATGCCCATTCCTCAAACTCAAAAAGATGTGGGCTCTTTTATCTGCATTACTTCCTACTGTCGCCAGTGGATTCCAAATTATTCCCTACTAACCAAACCCCTGCTTGCTTTGACTACTAAAGATGTGCATGAACCCCTGCCTTGGACCCCTGATTGTCAGCAGTCTTTTGAGCAATTAAAAAGTGCGCTTTGTTCGGCTCCAGTGCTTGGCACACCTAACTATAGAAAGCCATTTGTATTATATGTCCATGAGACAGCTGGTTGTGCGCTTTCTGTTCTAACACAAAAATTTGGAGATAAGCAACGGCCGTGTGCTTATTTCTCTGCTGTACTTGACCCTGTCGCAAGAGCCCTCCCGAGCTGTCTAAGAGCTGTCATGGCCGTGGCTGTCTCGATAAGGCAATCGGCTGGACTCCTACTTGATATTAATCTCACAGTCATGGTACCCCATGCTGTGGATACACTTTTGAATAAGACAAAGACACAGCACCTCACCAGTGCACGTCTGACAGGTTATGAGTTAACGCTGTTCGCCAAACATATTACGATCAAACGATGTGCCACTCTGAATCCAGCCACGTTACTACCCCTCCCTTCTGAGGATAAGGAGATTGACATACATGATTGTATCTTCTGGACGGAAGAAGAGACGAAAGGACGGGTAGACTTGACTGATGTTCCCTTATCTGGCCCTCAAGGGGAACTAAATGTCGATGGCTCGTTTTAAACTATCAGATGGCACTACAACTGCTGCATATGCTATTACTATGCTGCGTACGGTGGTTGAGACATCACAAGTTCCCTGTCAGTCGGCCCAAGCTGCAGAGCTCATTGCTCTAATACGAGCCTGCGAGTTGAGTGAGGGACTGGTTGTTAATATTTATACTGACAGTCAGTACGTCTTTGTAGTCGCCCATAATTTTGGGCGACTCTGGGCAGAGAGAGGGTTCCTTACTCCCATGGGTCAAAGATTCAGCACAGTCATCTTATATATAGGCTTCTGTCCCCTTTGACACTCCCTAAGAAATTGGCAATAGTAAAGTGTAGCGCCCATAGGAAAGTTACTGACGATGTAGGTAAAGGAAATACTTTTGCAGATCAGACAGTTAAGGAAACAGCCCGAACTAAGATGAAAAGAATGTTCGTAGCAGGTCCCTCTAGGTGGGTGCCCGAGGTCACCATGTTTGAAGATACACTTGAGAATGTGAAGGAAATACAGAGTGAGGCCACAGTGGAGGAATTAGCAGTGTGGCAAGAAAGTACAGCACAATTGAACGAGGGATGTTGGATTGACAAGTCAGGGAAGCAAAGATGGATGTTGCCAGATGCATATGTTCTTCCTGTAGTCACAATGGCCCATGGCCCAGCCCATATCAGTGCTAAGGGTATTTGCAAGCTGTTAGACCCCGTATGGCAGAATAACAACATCTCCAAAACTGCTGCACATTTAGTGAAGTATTGCATGGTGTGCATGATGCACAATCCTGGAAAAGGTACCCCTACACCACCTGGTAATTTTGCACAACCTACTTTCCCTTTTGAGGTTCTTCAATTAGATTACATCGAATTGGACAGGGTCAATAATTTGAAGTACGTGTTGGTGGTTGTTTGTGCATTCAGTAAATGGGTTGAGGCTTATCCCACTAAAGACAATACAGCCATTGTGACTGCAAAGGTACTCCTGAAGGAGTTCTTTCCTCACTTCGGCTTGCCACTTTTGATCTGGAGTGCTAACGGAAGTCACTTCAATGCCAAGGTCATACAGTTAATCTGCAACAGTTTGCACCTAAAACAGAAATTCCATGCTGCAAACCACCAGCAATCAGCAGGTTTGGTTGAGAAGTACAATGGTACTCTCAAACTGATGTTAGCAAAGATTCAGGAGATAAGAGGGTTACAGTGGCCAGATGCTTTACTGTTAGCTCTTTTGTCGACAAGAACAACAGCACATTCTAGAACAGGATTCTCACCCTACGAGGTCGTGTTTGGACGCCCGGCAAATGTCTGGGGCGTCCCGCGCAGATTTTCTGATATTGAGTATCCTTTGTTAACAGACTATCTTTGCCAGTTAACTGAAAATTTGCGTTCTATTCACCAACAGGTCCGCGAGTCCCTTCCACCCATACCAGAGGGGCCCGGACCTGACATTCGGCCTGGCGATTACATATTGGTGAAGAATTTCCAGTGGAAGAAGAGTTTGGAGCCTCGTTGGAAGGGACCTGAACAGGTCCTCCTGGCAACTCGAACGGCTGTGAAGGTCACTGGCCGAAAGAACTGGATTCATGCCAGTCATTGCCTCAGGATACCCTTACCCTTGCCCTATGATCAGTGGGTGAGGGATGGCGTTGGGGACATTGAGTCTGAGAAGGTGCCTCAGTTCATCCCCTTCAGTGACGCAAAGTTAACGTGGACCTAAACAGATGCAGAGAATGATGACGCGCTAAATGCAGCGGTCCCTCCAGAAATTCGAGCCATTAAGGAGCCGCTGTTTGTTGACCCCTCTGTGCCTGGAGTCACCAGGTACAATTTGCATCCTCGGCTGAGAAATAGTGCACCAAAGGAGAAGTCAGATTTGCCAGGGATGAACTGTGTAAGTTAGGGTGTACTTTTCTATAGTACCAACGGTGTTAGTTTAGGGTGTCGTGAGATTGGTGCACTGTTCTGTCAGTGGACAGGAAAGATTGAACGTGCTCCCTAGGAAGGGGGTACCTTATCCTGAGCGACGTGGGATTCATCATGAGCTTAGGACTGAGCAAGCTCCACCGCCGGTGCTCAAGAGCGCCAACGTTTGATGAACAATAGGAGCCTGTACCATTGAGGCTCAGACGGACACTGGGAACACTTGCCTTTATTATCATTTTCGTTGCACTCTTTTCTTTGCCTAATCTTCCATCCTTTTGGTCGACCGGTGGCTGAGGAGGAACACCCATTTGCACCACCGCGTTTAATGAAGGGTTGGTCAAAAAAGAGTAAAATAATTTGCATATTAATAGTTGTGATGGTACTAGCAACAGTACTTGGAATGTCTTGGTTCTTAGAGGAGAAATTCCCTGTGCACTCCCTGATAGGTAATACCAACATTCCCCCTGAGCACATTTTTGTTACTTTGGCCCCTCACAAAGAAGAGCATAGAAAGTCTTACACAGACAATGTATTTATACAAATGTTGCATCAAGCCCATAATGTGACCAATACATCTAATTGTTGGGTTTGTGGATTGCTCCCTTCAGTTACTCATAAGAGCGACAATTTGTTGTCCATGTCATTGTCATATATTGGTAGCTGTGAATGTTGGTTTGAATTGTTCATTATGGTGCACTACCATTTCCAACTCTCTACTCTGGTTATGACACCTGCTGATTCTCGCACTGTGGTAGAGTATATACGCTTTCATCATGGGTTTACTCCCATAGGACCGGCAGGACAAGGGACCTTCGGTACATTGTCCCCAAAATCCTGTATGAGCACATATGAAAAGGTGAAGAACGAAATGTGGCTTCAAATGGAAATGGCTGATTTCCAAAGGTTCAACACCTCTGAGTATTTTCAATCTTTCCAAGCTCGCAATATTACTAAGGACAAACTGATGCCGGTGTCCGTGGTCAACACAACAGCTAGTTTTTGTGTCCAGGGGACTGGGGAGGTAAAGGTGGGGGAGAGTAAATGCAATTTCACCTGCAGACTGAGAACGATTAATAGTCCACCTTTGATCCTACCCCATAATGTCTATTTTGTCTGTGGATCCCAAGCTCATGCCTGGCTTCCAAGGGGATGGTCAGGCAGATGTTATCTCTCTTTCCTCCTTCCCCCTGTGTATGTTGCCCCGTCCAATTATCATAAAGATCATCAGCTGCAGTGTAGGAGTACATACTTGCCCCAAGTCAAAAGGGTTGTTGACACAAAGGATATAGATCAGACAGATACCACTGTACAACAGTTTGGGGATGCCATAAAGGGTCTCCTACCTTTTTGGGGCCCTATGGCTAATAGTCTTCAACTTCATCGGCTAACAAGAGTTGTGGAGGGGGTTATTAATACAACTGCTGGAATACTGACAAACATCACTGCTGAGCTTCAGGCTACGAGATTAGTCACTTTGCAGAACCGCATGGTGTTAGACGTCATACTTGCAGATATGGGTGGGGCTTGTCCCATCATTGGCAGCAGCTGTTGCGTTTACATACCTGATCACGCTCCCAATGTGTATGCAGCTATACAGAAATTGCATAGACTTTCGTCTGACATACACTAAGAAACAGGTACTTGGACCCTATCAGGGTGGTTCTGGAATATGCTAACAACATGGGGTTGGAAGATTCTCATCTTTTTAATTGTGGTTGCTAGTATTATTTTTACATGTTGCCTCTGTATACACTGTCTCTCAGCTTGCTGCACCTATTGTGTAAATGTTCTCACCCCTAAATAGAAAATATCAGTTCATGATACTAGTGCTGTGATCCTGTTGCAGAAGGACATTGAAGACATGAGGCAGATCGATGAGGGTGTTTTTGAATACTGATTATGTGAGCACCAGCTCATAGTGATGTTTCTTATCCTTGCAACATGTTATACGTTTCTTGAAAGTAACATAAAATTGTTAGCTTCTGCTAAAAGGAGGGTCTGTTAGAATAAAAATGTCTGTGTTGTTTACATATTGTTCTGCATAAGTTAGCATTCGCAGCACCATTTTATGTTTGGCCGCCATTTTGATCCATGAGCGAAACTAATCCCTCTCTCTGGCTCTGCGAGAAGCAGCTTTGGTAATTTTAATTTTCTTCAAGGTTGGGCCTTGCTGCACTAATGAATACACTGTTCTTATTAGTGCATACCTTTCCCACTAGATAGAGGCCTGCTCCCACTAGTCCAGCGATGGGCCAGGCAGAATGACCTTGGCATAAAGATAGTGTGTGCCCGGTCTCAGAATCAAAACTTTTTCTTCTGTACCTCCTTTGTGTAGCTGCCTCCATCTGGAAATTTCCAGTCTGGGTGTGTCTTCATTAGTTCTGAATCGTACATAATGTATCACCATGTTTTCTGATGTCAGTCCTCTCTGCAGCACCCCTAAGCGACTTGGCAGACGGGGCTCCGCTCGAGTGTATCTGAATAAACATATACTTGGTTTGTATTCTCTACTGTCTGACCGACTCTTCATTTGTATGGAAGGCTGAGAGGTGGTCGTGAGTGACGCGGGTGGCCCTTATCGGGTCACTTCCTTAATACCTTTCCCCAATTCTCTCTTTCATAATCAGAATTCTGGAGATACTAATTTGTGTTTTGCTTATGAATGCCGATGAAATATTCCTTTGGTTATCATTACCCTCCATGTCTCTCCTAGTGCAGAACACAAATGTTCACACATTTCTTTCTAATTTGTTTGTACCACTGAGGGTTTTCACATACTGTTATTTGCTGGCCACATTCTAATTATCACTCTGAGTTACTGTGTAATCGCTTACAGTTTTTATATTTGCTTATCCCCTACTGGGACATCCACAAGAGCCCAGTGATAGGTATCTTCTTTTCTCTAAGAACTGCCCCCTTACCCTCCTATTTTTTGCTAAATGTCTTCAACTTTAATCGGTACGCTACTCAGTACTGGATTAATTGAAAATGCATTACCATACTGTAAATTTATATTACTGATTCTTTTCTCTATTTTATTTAACTATTTATTTAATTGTTTATTTAATCATTATGTCTCTTCGCATGTTGGTGCATATTTACATAATATGGGCAAACTTACATTTGAACTAGTGAAACAGTACATACACAAAATTGCAGCAATATTAATCCAACAAAACAGTGGCATATTGGGAGATCCAACCTATACCCCATTGGACCTGAAATGTCTACCGCAAGTTTCCTCTAGGCGTGGTCCAATATGTTTGCACGGTCCCTGGTGCAGTGTCCACATGGTGCAGTGTCCTGCGCTTTATCACTCATAACACAAGCTATACTCCCCCTCACATGGTGCTCAACAGTTATGTCCAATGATGTCCACCAAAAATCCTTTGGCACTTTCCATTACATATCCCTTATTCTCACATTGCCTTCATGAAGTAATTCAACCCTTTTTTTTCAAACCAGTAGGAACAACAACAAAAATCAATCTACTCAATGGTTGTATGTTAGAATGTTGCATACAGAAATATCGTCGGACATATATAGTATGTTTTAAATGTTGTTTTCAAAAATCTTATTTCATTGGCTGTAGATTTTCTATTATTAAATGGAAGGTGGGATATTTTTATGAACAATATTTAGGACACAATATTTATGCCATACAGTATTCAGACTGCAGTATTCTGGAACCGCACCTGCACAGTTCCTCCATTCACCCTCAACTCATCTTCCACATGTCTGAATACATATTCCTCCATTCCATCTCCCTAGCACTTTGGCCGCTCTTCACTTATGTGCCCTTTTTAAAGTCTAAGATTGGGAAGCTCTTCCAGTTCTTTTCCATTCATCATCGTTCAAAGCACCTTGTAAATCAATGTCAGGTTACCCACAACACACTCCTCACTCTCTCGTACTCCAGCTTGTAGCCAAATTCTTGTAACTAATACAACCATTTATCAATGAGCGGTGTGGCACACCCCTCTCTCTTTATACTAAGCAAATCAATCAATGATTTATGAGGAGTCAACATGCCAATACTTGACTTTCAACAAACGAATAAGTATATTCAGCACCTCGTAACTTCCTCCAGACCTTCTCGCTTTTGTAACAGCACCAGTCCCACTGGTCATCCCAATATATTTCCATTCCATGTGTCAAATTCTACTACGTTTCTGGCTGCACGACATCCCACGTCACATCAGTAAACACATTCTCACATGCTTCGCTTCACTCAACACTCTCATAGGAGCCATTTGTTCTGCAAAATACAGCCTGAACTTGGCCTAAACCTCTGCCAATCCAAGAAACAGCCTTAGTTGATCATTTTTGGCTAGTCTGGGGGCACGACTGGACCTGAAATACATAAGCTATTTATTTATCTATTACCCTAAGGCACACATTTTATACATCCGACCACTATGTGGGGGTCTACATGTAGGTATTTGTACTTGAGGACAACCTAAAGTACAAAGTGTAGATTAGACACTGCTGAATAAGCTTTACACCATAGAGCGATGCTAAGCATCACAAACAAAAGCCAGATCTAGTGTGAGCACCTACTGTGATGTCATCAGTGATCTGCTAAACCTGGGGTTACACTATTTTCTGTCTTTTGCGCAACGCTGCACTACAAGTCTTCATGCAGCAATCTGTTGCATAAGAGAAACGGTCGGAACAACGCAGGCAGAGTCACGTGTTTTCCAACATTGCAAGCGATATCAGGCTTGCCTTAACCACGCGTATGCCTTAACCACGCGTATGCTTAACCACGCGTATGCTTAACCACGCGTATGCGTGGTTAAGGCAGTGTGCGGTCTAGCTGCTGCCTGGAAGGGGCAGAAGCAGGTAGGATCAGGAGAGGTGGCAGGACGCGGTGAAGTACGTGGGGCGGGGGCCAGGTTTTGTGTTAGGGTAGTTTTTTAGTGTTGGGGTAGTTTTTAGGGCTGGGGGTCGGGGTTGTTTTCAGGGCTGGGGAGTCAGGGAAGTATTCAGGGTTTGAGGGCGGGGTCGTTTTTAGGGCTTGGGAGGCAGGGAGATTTTTAGGGTTCAAGGGGAGGGGTTGGTTTTCAGGAGGGAGGGGGTAGTTTTAGATCTCAGGGCAGGGGTTTGGGGGGTGTTTTAGGGCTCAGAGTGGGGGGCAGGGATCGGGATACATTTTAGGGCTTGGGGGGCAAGGTAGTTTTTAGGGCACAGGGGTCAGGGTATATTTAGGTCTTAGGGGAGGGCAGGGTAGTTTTTAAGGCTTGGGGGGCAGGTACATTTTAGGGCTCGAGAAGGGAGGTAGTTGGTTTTCAGGAGGGAGGGGGGTAGTTTAAGGTCTTCGGGCAGAGGCAGAGCTCGGGGTGGCACTTACCTGAAAAGTCTTAACCACAAATCTGTCTTTGCCATACATGCCTTAACAACGCATATTTTGTTCTAAAGGCATTCGTGGTAAAGGCTTATGTATGGTTAAGACTTGCGTGATTCAGACTGTGTAGAACCAGCATGCGTGGTAAACGCATGCGTGGTTCCATCACACAACCGCCAAATCCTGTTTCTTTATATACATTTAGGCCCAGAATTCCTGTCCTTTATGCAATAGCTGTGTGACAGAACCACACATGCGTTTGCCACGCATGCCTTTACAATGAAATATGCATTGCTAAGGCATGTACGGCAAAGACATATGCGTGGTTAAGACTTTTCAGGTAAGTGCCACCCCTGGTACTTTATTAATTTTATTGTCTTCTGATTTAAGATTATTTATTGAAAGAATCACACTGCCTTGCACACACTGTTATTTCACATTGTTTGTTTTTTATCACCTCTCTTTTCTTGTGTATGATTTGGGCTCTGGTATGTCTGCTCTATTTTCACTCATCCATTTCAAGCCTAATTTATTGCTTGACCTTCCTTAAACTAGCGCTCTCTGGTTTCACGGTTTCAATTTAGTTTCCTCATTTCTTGTCCAAATCAGTTTATGGTCTCCCTATCCATATTCTGCCTTCCTCTATTTCTGGTCCTTGGGGTATATCAATTAATTGATCTTTTTCGCACTAACTCCCCATGTGTCCATCATGAGACCCTTCCACCTTTCACTTACTCGGCCTCTGGTTCTCACTCTACGCTTCATTCTCATTCAACCTACAACTCAAAAAAACCCTCTCCCGTTTACTTTTCTTTCATCTTAATTCTGAAAATGGCATCTGTTCTATGCTTGCTTTTACAGTAATTTCACGACATTCTACTGCTGAAAAGGTGCATATTCGATCCTTTTGTCGATGCTATTACACATCAGCTGCTATAAAATGCTTTGAATGGGAGCTCTGTAATGCATTCGACTGGAACAGTGAACGTGGAAATGATCACTTCTTTCAGGGGAAACCAGGTCAGCGCTATTTCATCTACTTAACTCGCTCCATTCATTAGGAAGGAGGGGGAGGGGCAGGAAGAGATACAGGTTCACATTTCCTGCCTCACTTGCTAATATCTGAACAACGCTGTCCAACTGCCTGGGAGGCTCTAAACTTGCATCTACCTACAATCGAACTCCCAAATGCCTCCCACAATCCTTCACGGCTCTTGCCCCCAGCACGTGGAGCAGGCTCCGAGATCTCCTCCAAACACTATTTCAGAAACAAACTGAAAGCTGGAAATCTGCATATTTAATGGACATCACAACTCTTAATTAGATGACAGCTGTTTGAGATACAAATGTTCTTTAAGCCACATGTGTTGATGATGTTTTCACGGTTTTGTAGAGTTTAGGCACTGTCTGGTAAAAAGGGAAATATTTCAGTGCTTTGATACTGCTTGTGTTCTTTTTAAAATAACATTGTTGATTTTCTTTGAGCAACGTCGTGTCGAGCATATACACGCAAAAGTCATTTTCAATATACACCTGGACTTAGTCAGTGACATAGCTCAGTGAACTAAGCTTTTAAAACTAACATGCCATCTGTCTTCATGGGGCGGTCCACACGGTAGAATGTGAAGACTTTTATCATTCCGAAATCGATACACTGATAGCATTCAATCGGATTACAATATATAAAACCTGTCATTTATAATCCTAACAGGGTGCACTAACAAGTGCGATATAGAACACATGTTATTATTAGATTGAAAAAACAATTTAGATTAGACATCACTTTTTGAAAGAAATCTGCCCCGATGCGCATGTTGACTGAAATTCTAACATCTAAGGACAATTAGTTGTTAAATTAATGTATATGAGCATGTTCCACTTTTTTAGGTCGAGCATTAGCGATGAACTGTTGTATCTCTCTGTGGGGCTTTGGCAAACTCACCCATTGTCATTAGCTGTTAGCTGCAGCATTCAGAAATGCTGGCTTCTTATTGGTCCATTTCTGACAAAGTCCCTCCTTTGTTTGTATAGTTCTCTTTCCGGCGATTTCACTCTGAGAACATTTTAGTAGGCCATCACACACAGCGCCGCCGATGCGCTTTCCATGCAAAGAACACCCCTCCCATCTCCCAAACACCTCCAGCAGCGATGTCGTGGCCATTTTATTTTTTATTTTGTCGCAGTTTGTTGAAGCGCCTCGCCTCCCTCAGAGCGCACACAGCCCCTGCAGCAGTAGTCCGCCTTACTCCTTCGGCACCCACTTTTCCAATACCGTACATTGTTAGCACGGTGCTAACAATGCTTGTTTTTGTTAACTCTGCGCCCTCGCCTTGTTAACGAGACGCTTTAACTCCAGCAGAGTTACTTACATTTTGTCTACGTAGTGCAACTCGGAGCGCGCTTACATGAAACGTTTGGCAAATTTATTATTACCATTTTTAACCGCGCATTCATGCGCTTATGTTACTTTATTTTGTTTTGTTTATTGTCAATATGACTGACTTATGCGTCTTATCAAGTTAGGCCACCTGTCTGACATAAGCTTCTTTTTCTGAAAGCAGCGAGTTGCGTTTCTTTACACACGGTTAAATAAACAACTAACTTTAATTTGAACATTGGAATGTGGAGCACTCCATTGAAGACAATGGAGTGCTCCGTGCTTCTACGAGCCGGTAAAGGCCAGCAAAGCAACATTCCAATGTTTTCACAAAGGCCTTTCGGAGCTGGAGGGGATTTAAATCGGGCTTCGAGATGCCTTTGTTTTATTTGTTAGAACATTCTGCCCTCTAGTGGCAGAATGGTCTAATAGCCTTATAGCCCTTCGTAGCTGGGCTATACCGGCTATTAAAGTCCCGCTCCCTTGTTAAAGGCCCTCGCCTTCGGCTCGGGCCTTTAACGCTGGAGCGGGCCTTTAATAGCCGGTATAGCCCGCTACGGCGGGCTATAAGGCTATAATATTGCCACATTAATCCCAGATGCCGATCAGGTGCGGTTCATTAACTCTCTGGATGACGTGCCAAGCAAAGAAGGACGTGACGTTGAGACTTCCTGTCAGTCTAAACCTGGAAGCAGGTGTCTGACGCTGGTACAGTCTTAGAGAGTGACACCTTCGCTGTGGGAGCCGCAAGCGCCCTGGTTCGGGAAGCACCGGGTCACCATTTCACCCGCAGCTCTGACTGGCCCGTGTAGCATAAGGTCCCGAATCCCTCTCCGTTAGCGATGAGGGCAGGATGAACACTGATGTGGAGTTCCACATCCGCCACAATTATCCCTGGAGCAAACTGCTGGCCAACATCAAACAGGTACACGCTGTGCATAGTCTCCTGCTGTTAGATGTCGTTGTCTTTATTACACTGGAACTATAACAACACTTTCATTGGTTTTTTTTCAGTAAGTTTCTGGTTTTTTTTTTGTTTTCTTTAAACAGATAAAGAATAGATTATAAGGTATGCTAACCGAGCCTTTACCAAACAAAATATTTAATACGTCCACTCCATACAGTTAAAAGCACTGTATACTGCCTTCACCCTTGTTCAGAGGAGGTTGCCTGCAGTGCCTGACAAGCGGCCATGGCCTGAACCAGCCCTCTAGGTCTCCATGCCTTCAACCGAGCTGTGTGCAAACTGCATTGTAGTCTCCGAGTGCAAACCAGACTGGCACCGGCCTCCATGCCACTTGCCCCATTCTTGCCTCCAAACCTGCTGTGCTCAGTATGAGGGTTTATTTTCAGCAGCCCGAGTGCCACTGAAGCAGCTTTACATAGCCTTTTTACTCTGTCATTGTCTTGTGGCCTGGCCCTGTGCCTCCAAGCCCCCGCTGCCAATGGCCTTCGTCAGTTGGCTGTGGGCGAGGTCCTGCACCAGCGCACGTGCCTTGAGCTTCAGTTGTGCTCAGCTGGCGTGGGATACAAGGCTTAGTGGTGTGCCATCTTCCATGCACGAACACTCACTGTGCAATCGAGCCTGATGCGCATAACCTTCAGTTATACTCACTGGGTAGCGGGCCTGGCCTCTGGTCAAGCCTTGTGACAGCCCCTAAGAAGTTTGGCCATGCACAGCAGGCTCTTGGTGCAGGGCCTGGCTGCAGAGTGATCACTGAATTAAAAACATTTTTTTTTTAGAATTTGCATAATAAATATTTTCACAAATTTGCATACCTGGAAAAAACTGACCCTTTTTTGGGAGCGCCAGTATTTATTCCTCCGAGACTCACCATACCCTCCCCACAATCCTACTTACAGTTAGTGCATTCTTCCCTTGCAACCTTAGGCCCCAACATTTCTTTTCAGGGAACAGAATTTGGAAAAAAATTGTTCCATTGCCACCAGCCAGTGAGATTTCTTGGGTTCACTCAACCTCCTAGCAAGATATACAAAAGAATTAACCCTTTAATGCCTTCCGGAGACTTTTTGGTAACTCTAGTTTCTCAAAAACTGCTGAGTAGATTTTCACAAAACAGTAAAAACAGGCTTCCTAAGTAAGGATTTACTTTTATGCCATGTTTCATGTAATTCTTTTTAGTGTTCGTTTTAATTTAACAGAGCTTAAAAGTTCCTTTTGGAACCAAATAGACAACTCTTAATTTTGACCTGCTATAAACGTTTTCCCCATGAGCTTGACATGCTGATATTTAACTGGTTGAGCCACGTGAATGCTGAATTTTGTGCATATTCTTCAAATGACACCAATGTTCTTAACAGACCAGAAAAGGCTGTTTAAGCAGACAGTGCATCTGAACCATAATTACGCAGTCACTGTGGCTGATGATTCATAAAATGTATCACTTTACTTAGTGTTTGCTTTTTAGCTCAATGCAGATAGTTTTTCAGTGGAAGAACGAGGAAGGCATCATGGACAATGTTGTATATGACTCCTACTTAGACTGGATTACTTCTAAACTCCTACATTTGATAGTTATAGATAATACTCTGTTAATCAAAGTTAGTTGCCTAGGATCACACAGTTTGGTTAAGCAGACAAGACGGTTTTTGGCTAGACGTTTAGTAGTCACACTGTCTGCAGTTCGGTCACTGGATGGTATCCATTTTCTCTCCAGTTCAACACCAAAAATACAACAGTTGATGCATTCTTTTTCAGCAGCCAAATTGGTACACTGCAATCAATATAGCTGATGAACAAAATACTTATTATATTAGGTAAATTTTACATTTTATGAAGGATGTCTAGCTTATTCCTATACTTACCTCTCAAAACCCCAAAGTGCACAACAAATTAATGTTTGGAACATACAAGACAGTTAAAATAATACATTGCTTAAAAATGGTTATGTGCTGCTCTCTAGTACAAAGGATTAGGAATGCAGATTATTTTATTTTTATATTGGACATTGCACACACATATGACCATAATTGTTTCATGACAAGTACTTCTCAAAGCAGTACTATAATGTGCCTATTAGTGCCAAAGCTTCCATGTTAAAGAACAGTAGATGTTGCAGCACCCAGGATAATGTGCTGCATGGCGAAATACTTAGATGGTCCCAAAGGCGAGGCCGATTGCATTGCAAATGCTTGTTTTATATTCAGGACGTTTAAGTAATCTTCTATTTTTTCAAAGGGAATTGCCAGTAAGATCTGGGAATTTGTAGGCAGCACCATATGTCGCGTGCAGTGTATTTCTGCAGGCTGAGTGGGTTACTTAAGGTTAAGCCACTTGTATTGTGTGCCAGGTGCAGTTGTGACTGAAGAGTAGATTAGCCACTGATCTTTTCAACTATCTCTGCTCGCTAAATGGCTGCGCTTCCTGTGCTTTGCACCGCTTATGTAAATGAGGGTGCTTCAGTTAATTAGCCGTGTGATTGGTCAGGCTGCCAAACTTCCTTGATGTGTGTTCTTCCTGTTTGTGACGTAGGTGAATTGGGGTTATTTACCATTTCCACCAAATTCTAAATGTAGCAGGCACTGTTCTTAGATTTGATGCTATTGTGCATAGAAAGGTTCTGCAAAATTAAATGTGGGGCAAAAAATAGTTTGTCCGGCAAGTATTTATGACAGAAATAAGCATGTCGTATTTATCAAAATCCACTGGTCTTATTGGGACTGTTTAATTGCTATTAGAGTGAAAAAAATTGCAAACATGCTTGCTTCGAAAGAAAATTAGAAAACTTCATGAACGTCATGAACGTTGGGCATAAATATGAACCTTTGCATACCTTTCCAAGTCATTCTCAGAATCAAACCATTCGTGCCCAAGGCTGCAGATATGTACCCTTGATTTCTAAATTGTTATCAGATAGTATTATTTGACGGAAACGTGTAGAAAAGCAAGAACAATTACAAAGTGTTGATAATGAAATACATATTGCAGAAGCATCTAAAACAAACCTTTCACTCTTAATCATACTGATTCATCTAACACATTACGGCAATCGATAAAATACAGAACAATATATTGAAGCAGTTAATACGTGAATGGCATAAGCAGATAGGGACAACCTAGAAGAATAACACAGTGTGTCACACTGACATTTTAGGCAGGGTAGGACAGCCTCATTTGTTCACTCATAATTTAATGGGCATTTTAGTGTTGTACATTTACAATATTTCGGGCATGGCAGATTGGCAAAACTGACGGGCCTTCATCAGGACTATAATAATCACAAAATATCAGCTATTTTTGCACATAGCAATATGAAAGAGTTAAATGTTACATTTTCCAGTGAGACAGTTAAATGCGTCAGTGTTATTGTCATGTTGCTTGCCTGCCCCGCCCAGTGCGAGGGTTGAGTTAACTTGGAAACTATAACCGGGTAACTAATATGGAGACAGAAACTGAGAGTCGGCACAGCTGTGCTGTAGAGATAAGGATGTTTGTAAAACTTTGATTGTCGGCACTCTGCTGTTGCAGCTGGTTGGTGGATGGATTTAGGCTTCAAATCTCTAAAGAAATGAGCACCATGGGTTGATGCATGGTGCAATACAGCATTCATTCTGTCCTGCTACCAGTGGCCTGGGTAGCTACCATTGTAAGAGTGGCTGGTACAGTGCTCCTCTGCGTTGAGGCTTACAGGCAGTGGTTGGTTGGTGCATTCTTCCACAGCTGTGTGAAGGGTAAAACGAATTCGCTCCTCTTTGAGTAATTACTGGCATGATATTCTCAAAGCAATTTAGGAAAGAAGATGCTGGCTGGCAAATTTTTTGGAAAGCGTGTTTAGGGTCACTGTGGTTAAGGAGAGAATCCTTGAGTCTATGTGAAAGGGAACCCTTTTATTCTGAAGAGGTGCGCGGATTGAGCCTGATCACTTGCTTGAAGATAAACTGGGATCAATCCTATTTCTTCACACCATGTCAGCCTATGGTGGTTGAACAAGATGTTCTTCCTGCCGTTCTACTCTTGCAGTCTGTGCACAGATTGAGATACCTGAATTACAAGTGTATCACTTGTGGTCAAATCTACTTAACATCATAGTATTTGGAAATCATGGATATCTCTGAGGAACCAAATTAAATTCTGATTGAATTGGCCATTGCTAGTCATGGCTAGTAACCCTTTGGTAAGTGTATGAGTTTACTTCTGACTTACGTTTTTAATAGAAACCAATGAAGGTTTGACCAGGTGTAAGAAATTGGGTTCCTGGTTCAGGGGGGTAAAACCCTACTCAAGCAGCACCCATAATCCATGTCAGGGTGAAGTCACTAGCAAACCCTAAATTAACCTGTGCTCAACTCTCTGGTAGCTTGACACACAGCAGCCAGTTTGAACTTAGAGGCAATGTGTAAAGTATTTGTGCAACACTTCAAAAAGTACTGAAATTAAAACACACAACAAAAGGGATCCCATACCAGATTAGGAAAATAGAATAATCTTTAATAAATAAAACAAGACCAAAACAACAAATATCCGATGAGTAGAGCTGGAGATATGCAATTTTCAAAATTTAAGTGAAAATAGCAGCAAAAACCACAAAGTGGAAACTGTGGATATCTGATTGCACTGGACCGGCACAAACTCAGAGGTTCAGGCTGACCATGATGGACTGCGGGCTGGCGACAGTGACCCTTTTAGGCCTCCTGAACAAGAGTACCATAAGTCCTGGTTGCGGAGTGTTGCGAGGTCCCACGTCGAGGATGTGTCACGCAGCTGAGGTGATACGTCAGTGCCAATGTGCTGCGAGGCTGTGATGCAAAGTCCTGCGTCATTGAGGATCACCTCGATGATGGCTTGCGATGCGAAGTCCGACATTGAGGATGCGTCGCCCAGCCGAGCCGATGCATCAGTTCTGAGGAGCTGCGAGGCAGCGATACAAAAAACTGCGGTGTTGTCGAGACTGCAGTTGACTAAAGATTTGTGATGCAAGGACTTGGGTGGGGAATGCATCGTACAGCAGCAGTTCCAATGTGGGAGGCGAGGTTGATGCAGAGTCCTTGCAGTGAAAGAATCCTCTCAGCAGAGACGGTGCATTGGTTCTGCTGTGGGTTCCTGCTGTGCAGCAGAGGCGATGCGTCAGTTCTGAATCCACAGATGGACTGGAAGAGCACCTTCAGGACCACTTCCAAGGGTCCAGAGCTGAAGTAGCACCACTTAGCAGGTTAGGACTCACAGATGTCAGAGTCCAGGTGTTGGAATCAATGTTGTTGGAACTTTCTGTCCCTGAGGCTCTAGTCAGGAGGTCAGCCAACTAGCCCTTGGAGTCACTCTGGGGTCCTGGGTTCAACAGATGCAGGTCAAGTTCTTCTCCTTCAGGCAAGAGGGTAGCAGGCAGCAGGTCAGCACAGCAGGACAGCAGTCATTTAGAATAGCAGAGTCCACAGGTCCAGAAGTGTACTGAAGAGTTGGTGTTTGAGGTCCAATATTTATACCATGTGCCTCCTTTGCAGTGGGAGATGTGCCTAGAGGTTTCCCTTTGAAGTTTATAGGTTTCCTGCCTCTCTTGTCCTGGCTCCAGACTATCTGTAGGGGGTATGCAGCCGTTTGTGTGGAGGCAGGACACATCCTATTGAAGTGTAAGTAGGGTTGTCGCCAGCTCCGTCATCCCATCCTGCCAGAGATGGCCCATCCAGGCACACCTATCATGACATGTATAACTTAAAAGTACATGCCCAACTTTTTAAAGGCACTGCACCCTGCCCTCTGGGCTTTCCCGGGCCTACCCTAGGGGTGACTTAATATGCATTAAAAATGAAGGTTTGAGACTGGCCAAAGGTTTATTTTGCCAAGTCGAGATAGCAGTTTTAAAACTGCGCACACAGGCTGCAATGGCAGTCCTGAGACATGTTTAAAGGACTACTTAAGTGGGTGGCAGAATAAGTGCTGCAGGCCCACTAGTAGCTTTTAATTTACAGGCCCTGGGTATAGGTCGTACCACTTTACTAGGGACGTACAAGTAAATTAAATATGCACATTGGGGATGAGCCAATGTTATCATGTTTTTAAGGAGTGAGCACATGCACTTTAGCACTGGTCAGTAGTGGTAAAGTGCACAGTGTCCTAAGGCCAGCCAAAAAAGATCAGCAAAAATGGAGGAGGAAGGTAAAAAGTTTGGGGTAAGATCATCCTAAATCTGATAGGTTTAACACCAGGTCATTTTGGGCAGTAATACAAACAGGGTTTTACCATGTATGCCAGAATTTCTTATGAGAGAGGTAACCTAGGGCTACCAGGTCTGAAATTCACCAGTTCACTGCCCAGTGGATGGAAAAACTTGACTTCACAAAGAACCTTCTATCGACCAGCATGGCTCTTCCTTCTGCAGAACAGATCCTGATGTAATTGATGCACCAAAAATAATCATTTTGATTCACCTGTTGGCACAATAGGGAGCCCATACTGTATTAAAGAGCTTGTATGTTATATCTGCGAAATCAATAGGCTTGTAACTGAAATTAACAAATACTATGTTATGCGTATGCTTTTTGCCATGTTGACAGTTGAGTGCTAACTGATGAAAAGTGTTTATGCACATTAGCTTTAATAATAACAGAGAGCATAGGTGCAAACTGATGATAGGGACTGTGAAATGCTGAAAGTGGCTGTATGTGTACAAATAGAGTTGAGCAAACCAATTTGTGCCCAGACGCACTCTATTGATGATAAGGCCCTATAGGTTTATCAAGCCTGACTAAAAGGATTTAATAGCAGGTTGGTATTTCTAAGTGTTTCTGATCATTGGCTACTGCATACCTTGATGAGCCACAATGTGTTGTAATGTTTACTAGCCCTGGCTATCACTTGTCATTTCAATGTGGACGTACAACAATGTAGGCGGTAGCGGTTAGCCTGACTGGATCACCGCAGCTCTCAGATGTGAGAAGAACATTCCAGTAATTAAGATCTTATACTCCTCTCAATTGCAAATCAACTGCAGGGAAGTCCCTCTCTGCATGGATATCAGAACCTGTTTTGTTGGATAGGAAATTACTAGTGAGATACACAGTGCCATCACCCATTTTTGTTGAGTGTCATGTGATTTTACATTTTGGTTTCACTAAAGGCCACTCGTCAGGACCTGGAATGCCCACGAATAAGGTCACCAGAATTCACTACATATTCCCAGGCCCAGCCCACGGAAGCATACTGCAGTTTTTATACTGAAAAGCACCGGCAGCTACTGAAGATTGCATGCTAGCAGTACTTTATTTGAGCAGGTGCTTTCCAGTGCTCAGCACTGGCACCTAATCCTAAGCACCGGTGCTTATAGCACCAGTTAAGGACACACTCATTTGGAAGGCATGTGATTTTCCACAGAATCACAGGATGTTGAGCCACGCCGAGACTCGAACCACGTTCCCCAGCTCCGAAATCGGCTGTTCTAGCCATTAGGCCAAGTCCTCTCCAGAATAATAAGTGCTGGGGCTCTAGTCAGGAGACAGTTTGCACCAGCACATTTCTCCTGTTAGCGCTGCCTCCGGAAGAGAGCCCTGGCACTTTTTATTTGACAAATTAACCACTGAATGCTAGTATTGTGGAGGACAATTCCTGGACCTGTTAGTAATGTAGAGCACAATGCTTGCTCCCACACTGCGTCTCTGGGGATCTCTGTATGGATGCTACACTCAGCTCTCTCAGCCGGGTGCGTAATTCCCCTGAAAAGCCTCACCGGAAGAGGTTTCCAACTTTTTTCCATGCTTCCTGAGAATCAATCTGACATGTCAGCATGACGGCTCGGTGAACTCAATTCCTCCTGCTGTATATATTCGAATCCTTTCCAGGATAGCAAATTGAGTGATTGTAACACCAGCTATTTACAGTGCTTAGAAATTTCAGAGGTGTGATACGAAGAGCTTTATAAAAACAAAGTTACTAATATTGCGATGACACCCTATACACTTAAGTGTAAACACGCGACCCCATTACCTACAACTCAAAATTGAAAGGCGTTTCCCCTATTACAACATTTCCCTAATGTATGATTAAAAATAACCTGTTTTTATAAATCCATTACATTCATTTTTGTCTGTAGTTTATCTTTTAACTTGATTGTGGTTGCTGACGCCTGCCCTCGTCAGAACCTCTGGCAGGTGATAGATTTCCAGTTAGTCGTTCCCCACAATTGCTGATCTAAATCAGACTTCAAGGTGGTCGTCTCTTTCGCCTCTCTCTGCATACCCTGAACCTGGCTGCTCTGGGGGCTCCGCTATCTTGGGGTCCGGATTACTAAGGATTTCCCCACAGTCAGACACACAATGTGGCAGTCACTGTTCGAAACTGAAGGAAATAGTTATTATGGATAGACGGATCCATGCTCACCACAGCAGAGGGCACCAGTGTTACCGAGTCACAGGGTCAAATGTAAACACGTGCACACGTGAATATAATGATCAATAGGTGAAAACAGGATTATAGTGGGACATAAAGTAACAGGCTCAATTACACAGCAGGAACATTAGATCGTTTACATTATTTTTCTTCCTCTGCTGACAGATGATGGTTAAATGTTATTAATACGATAAAAGGCATACATTAGCCACTATATAATTGGCTACTTAATGCCGAGCCACTTTAAGGTCAATGGTGTCAGGAGAAAGAAAACACTAAATCAAGTCTTAGAGAATGTATATTATTGAATTAGGAAATGAAGGATTATTCTTAAACATGGCATCATTTTACTACCTACAAGCCACCATGAGCTGTTTTAGAAATTAGGATGAAGCTCATTCTGCTGGATTTTAGACATATTCCATTACTGGAAAAAAAAAATTGGGAAAAAAACAAATGTCAGGGGATATTCTAAAATCTAGGGCTCATGTACAATAATGAGAAGTAATATGCAAACACGCTAATTAACAATTACAATCACGAAGCATCAAAAACAAGCATAAGATCCAGTGACCAGCTCATCTCTACTCTCCACAAGAGACAACAGTTAATTTTTCATTCCTGTTTCTTTGGTTGTAGCATGAAAAGGTTACAATAGCAATTATAATAACTCATATGGCATTATGCATAAAAGTGCAAATGTGTGATTGCACATTACGGGCAAACCTTACTGAATGCACACGTCCCCTCATTCATAACAGTGCCATTTGTGAAGAGCCAACTCCCAGGTGCAGGGTTGCATAGCTGACTCACTATGTCATATGCAAGAGTTGTGCACGTCCCCAGATACTGTGTCTCTGTTTGCACTCCAAAACCACGTGGAGCTGTAATATGGTCCAGATGGAACCAGCTGTCAAGGGGTCGGGAGAGCTGGGTTTTGAACTCTACAAGAAGGGCCATCAAGGGACATTTCTGATGATTTCATACACTTTAAAAAATGTATTGTTTTTACTTTCAAGTTTTTGAAGTAGTATTTGTGAATCTGTGGGCATGATGCATCTCCCAAAACTCGCAGCCCACGTTTATAAGGAACTGCAACTCACTTACTTGAAGACTCTCATCAGAAGCAATCAAAACATATGCATTGATGGAAATGAGCACCAGTTAACACCCATTGCTCAAAGGACGTTTAAAGGTAAGAATTCGCCTCGTCTGCCTTCTTGACTGTTCGTTAGGAGAATATCAAACTAAGGGCTTGATTTACTAAGATTTCACGCAACGCAGCATAGCAATGGAAGATGATGGAATGGGGAGAGCACTTTTGTTTAACAGTTTTTTTGTTCTGATAATGAGAACAGCATTCTTCAATGGCTTGAAATGTTAACTTTAGGAGTTACTGGCCGATAAAATATTGTAGTGTTGACTGTGGACAATTTAATATAATATTTTGACAGTTTGAAAAATTGGGTTGTTGGTTGGCTGAATTGTGAGCCCCGGTCAAGCAACAGCCACAATCCCTTGCAGAGCGAACCACAAAATGTCAGTAAATGAACCTGTGCTTAACCCTGGGTAGCTTGGCACAAAAGGAAATCAGGCTTAACTTAGAGGCAATGTGTAAAGTATTTATGCAGCATATAAATAGTAATAAAGTAAAAACACAACAAAAGAAAAATCTCAAACCAATTTTGGAAAATAGAGTAAATTCTAATACAATATTTGACACCAAAACAACAAAAATCCAATCAGTAGAACCGGAGTTATGAATTTTTAATGGTTTTAGTGAAAACGACGCCTAAAACATCAAAGCGCCAACCATGAACATCTAGTCGTGTGAGACTGGGTCAAAGTAAAAACATATGGCTGACCGCATTTCTGATACAAGGAGTGGGTTGGGCTTGGTCGGAACTTACCTTCAGACTTAGAAGAATTTCCTCAAATTCCTTGGTTGAAAAGTGCTAAACAAATTGGCTCTGATAAGGAGCACCCAGAAGTTTTTGAGTGCCTCGAAACACTGGAGTCTGTGTCAAAGAAAGACCTAAATAAGATGTGCCTTATGTTGTAAGAGGAAGCTAGGCTGTCGACAGAATTAACCAAACCGGGTGTTCTTAGGAATAAACTGATTCTGGTCACTTTTCCCTTACAACCGTAGTTAAAGTTTGTTTCTAATATCCAACATAAGTTTGTCCTGACCTGCCTCAGATTGGATATCTTCCATCGTCTAGTGACATTCCCAACCCGAATGATTGGTCTAAAATTCTATCTAAATGTCCATGTGATAATACTTCTCAAAGTACCTTACATACCTTATTATTTTCTAACTTTTTTAGGGACTTACGCTACATTGTACCGATTTTACGTAACCACTACATTGTACTGATTTTACGTAACCTTAATTTCAAGCAATGTCGCCCTGCTTTTCTGTACGTGCAAACATTACCTTCTCTGTCACTATGTTACTCTGTTGCAAATTATCTGTGTAGAGTTTTACAGTCCGGGAAAAAAATAGATTTTATAAAATAATTTTATGATGATGAGAATTATTTACTGTTGTCTGTTTTCTTATAAAATATATGCTTTTATGATGTCTGATGAAATCGAATAAAGTTGATTTGATTAGAAGAATTCTTGAAAGAAATGTTCTGAGAAGGTAAAGTTCAGTGGGGCAAGTCTGCAGGAGGTGTCCGGTGAGGGAATGTCATCGCTGGATAGCTCTGGATAGAAGCCACTTTGAAGATTTCTACAGTTGGACGAGGCAGAGGGCTGTAGCCAAAGACAGTTCCACAAGGTCGGATACACCTTTGGCAAAGGGTCACAGAAATGGATTTGCTGCTGTGGAATAGAACATAGTGGGAGAAGCCACAAAGTCAATCTGACCGGCAATGCACCACAGGCGGATAGGCTAGCAAGTTCATCCCGGTCTCCTCCTGGTCGTCAGAGCAGTTTTCAGCTCAAAATGTTTTAAGTCCCCACCTTTGGATTTTGACTATCTGGGCACATTTAGCACCACTTCCAAGGATCCAGGATTGGCAGGGCACCACTTGGAGGGTCAGGACTCACTCATGCTGTGTCCAGGTGATGGTTCATAATGGAGGAAGTCTTTTGTGTCCCTGCACCTCTGAACAGGAGGCCAGCAATTTAGCCTTTGTGAGTTACTCTGGAGGTCCTGGACAGTGGAAGATCCAGTCGTTGTCCCCAGGCAGAAGGTAGCTGTTAGACTTGGCATCCTTGGCATGGTTTCCCGTGACCTGGTGCCTTCTGACCTCCTGCTTTGTTGACTTCATTTTTGTTGGCTTTAGAATTATCGTCACTTTACCACCGTTAACCAGTGCTAAAGTGCATATGCTCTGTACTCAAAACATGGTAACATTAGCTTATCCACAATTGGCATATTTCATTTACTTATAAGTCCCTAGTAAAGTGCACTATATGTGCCCAGGGCCTGTAAATAAAATGTTGCTAGTGGGCCTGCAGCACTTTTTGTTGGAGTTTGGTGTCTCTGTACTCACAATTTAATGTCACAACCAATGTTCCTTCTAATTTATTTTCCCTGTGTGTGGCAGTGAATGGTCTCTCTGCACTGCAGCCAAAGCCATGTGCAACAAAGACATGTGACAACTCACCAAGCAAGCGAGTGAGCTACCAGAATCAGTGGTATTTGCAAGAAGTGAGATCACTCACCCTTTAACCCAAGATGACACCTCAAGGCTGACCCCTTGTCTGACTCTAATGATGAGTCGATAGGGGACGGAAGGACAAGGAGTGGACACTACGGAAATTTAGCAGATCGTTTATTAAGAATTACATTGCAATTACATTTATATAGTGCTTATTAGCCCTAAGAAGTTGTTGAAGTGCTTTATGCCAATCAGCACTTTGCTCAGGAACCAAGGTAAATTGTTAATCCAGTGGTTATTTTTGTAAAGGGTTTAGTCTAGTTATCTCAAGGAGACCATTCCATGTCTCCATGTCCACTCCAGAGCCTTTGATGTGGATTCAAATTTGTGTCAGTTGGGTATGATCATTAGTGGGAGCAGGTGTATGAGTTCATGCAGATGGTCGGTGGGATTAGTATACGAGCTGGTGCAGATTATTTATTGCTAGGTTGCAAAGTTTAGACAAAGGATGCTTGTGGAGGGCAGCCTGAGTAAGATATTAGAAATCCAAATCTAACACAGGGCTCATGTAGGGAAACAAGCTATGCATGCATTGGACAAGGCATGTGGTTTGATGTGCAGGATTTCATTTCAACTCAAATGAGTGAAATCATTTACATGGCCTGAACAGGTGTGATACTGGTACAAATGCATTGCGAGTGGGGAGGCAAAGACTTTCTGCGTTACCAACCTTCCTGTGAAGAACATTCTAAAGTTACTCCTGATCAGCAGTCTGCAAAACAACACTGAGCAAGTTACACACAACTGACTCACACAATTGAGCTCTTTGTAACATACTATTTTAGTATTGTAAGGGCTGCACTACACCGCTTGCATGTGGAGAAACAAACTTCAACAGCTTTACAGATTACAACATTGTAAGAATGACACCAGCCAGGCGTATCTTTTCAACGTAAATATTTTAAAAAATCCAAACAGCATCTGCTTGTTTTAAAATGATTAATAATATAACAGAGGACCAGCTTTACAAAGTCAATAAGTCCAAAGAAATTCATCACCCTTCAGTTTTCTAAGCCAAAGTAAAAGTAGCCTCCATATCACTAAAGCACAGATGCATATCTATTTGCAGACTAGCAGTAATAAAGGTCCCACTTACAACACAAACATGGTGTGTCTTTATGTTCCTAGCAGGCAATAGTCAAACATTGTATTAAAATGAGAAGATAACTCACATTTTTAAATTTTAATGCCAAAAACTCTAACCGACCTCTCTCTTTCACACTATTTAAGGTAAAGGTTGGCGAGCCAACATATTAAGAGTAAGAGATGAACCAGAGCCGAGCCAAGGGTCTGGCTCAGTTATTAAAGCCTGTGCTTGAGCCATGCCCTGAAAATGTTTGATATGTAAATCATACAACAAACATCTTTGACGTGGCAACTTTGACATGAATACATCATAGTGTAGCAATGCACTGAGAAATACTTATTAAAAATGATAGATTTTAAACATGAACCACTAGTGAACTAATAGGCATGACAGTTGTGATGTAAACTCTGTAGATGGCTCAGATTGTTAAGTAGCCTATTAAATCAAACACAATATGTTTTTGTATAAATGGTATTCTGAACTCACGTATTTGAAAGTGCTTTCATATACAATAATGAAGAAAAAGGAGTTTTGGTAAAATAAAATATTTGCCTAAGATCGCACAAGTTAAGCAGGGAAGCTTTGATTTTACCAGGTTTTACTTTGTACAGATCAGCCACTAAATGTGTATCTATTTGTCCTTACTTTTTCAAGCTAATAAGCGATTGTACAGATTCGTGCATTTTATTAGCGCAAGGTATTGGAACATTTCACAGGAGCACCAGTTACATTGTTTTTGTAAGCATGGGGAGATTAAGTGCTTTGCCCGGAATCGTAGGATGTTGAGCCCATGCCGAGAATCGAACTTGGTTCATCAGCACCAAAGTCAGCAGCTCTGGCCATAATGCTGCAGAAGCTACATGAAAGCTTGCTAACAAGGAATTGAGTTTGAAAGGACTTGTAAAAGTCTTAAGTGCATCTACATAAGAATGCACTCCACACCAGCAGTGAAGCAGATGGCATTGGTAAGAGTTGCCCGCCTCTGAAGTTATACTTTCCCCTCCCAGAGGACCCCATCAGAACAGTTATGGAAGAGCAGGTGTACTGCTCCTATAACAGCGTGCACCAAGAGAAAGCTTCCTTTAGCGCTAATGATTTAAAAAGTTAGAGAATAACATTTTCTTGATGCGTGCTCCAGCAGAGGCCTAGCATGCTTGGAAACAGTAGGGTGCGGGCGCACACGCACACTACAGGGAACATAGGTAACAACTTATGGTGAAGTTGGATTTTAAATTGTAAGTCTGTAAATGCCACTTTTAGAAAGTTGAATACTAAAAGGAGAACCTGGCTCCGTTTGACGTTATGCTCTTATTATTTTTGAGCCACAAGCAGACCACTATCTTTTCTGTTTGAATGGAATTTTTATTAAACCATTCCTTTCTTTGCAATTGTCTCTTCACTTCTCATGCAACTAAAATTCTTTTGGTGAATATAAACAATTGCAAAGAAAGGAATGGTGGAGTGGAGAAGTGTGGCTCAATGGTTAGAGCGGCAGACCCTGATGCAGAGATCTGGCCCGGGACCAGGGTTCAATTCCCGCCTCGGCGGGTCTTGTGCTCAATTTCCTCGGACCTGATAATTCTTGCCTCGGTGCCTATTCTAATCATGGGTGCAACTCTGGGCAATAGCTTGCTTAATCTCCACAACGGCCCCAACAGCGCTGGGATGCCTGGCTTCACCCTGGGGGTGCCCAGGAGTGGACATTTCACAGGGAAAAGCCAGGAAGTGTTCCACAGCGGTATGCGTACAGCGCCTGGACACCCCTTTGGGGGTATGGGCGCGCTTTACAAGTACAAATTTCACAAAGTCTCAGGGCCATCAAAGACTTCCTTCAACACTGCTTCAGCTTCTTTTCTTGCAACAGCGAAGCAGTGATGACTTTGCGGCAATTGAAACCGATGTAGTGCCCTTCGACACCGACACAGTACCGACCTGAAGACATCCCAGTGCTGATAGACAACGACGCGTGACCTGACTGGGGGTTTTACGATGACGCAGCACCGATCTGAGGTCCTGACTGCGAGGCTCGATGATGATGATGAAGCACCTGAATCATAAGGGGTTCGACCCATCGACCCGACTGAGTGAATCAGAACCGATGCATCGAGTCTTCGACACCAATGCTTGCTCCAACCAAGGTACTTTTTCAGGGGACCTGTTTGGGAGATCGTGTTCGGCCTTAAACTTTGGATTTACCCCGATCCAGTGCAACCTCAAGTAACCCCTAAATGCTATTGACTTCTGAGCATTATATTGCAGATAATTCTTTAAAAATTCATATTCCAAGTTCTACTTCTAGTAGAGTTTTGTAGTTTTGGTCTTGTTTTACTCAAATAAATATTCTTCATTTTTCTAAACTGGTGTGGAGCCTTTTTGTGGAGCTTGCTCTGTGTTACTGTAATTAAAGTGTTGCACAAATGCTTTAACTCTTAAGTTAAGCCTGACTGCTCTGTGCCAAGCTACCAGAGGGTGAGCACAGGTTAATTTAGGTTGTGTAGCTGACTTATCCTGACTGGGATTGTGGTGCCCAATTAGCAGGGTGCAAACCTCTTCCAACTAGAGACCCAGTTTCTAACAGTAGCTAAGAAAAGCAGGATAAACAGGGCAGAAATCTAGGCAGGTCATAAATCTTGTAGAAGAGCAGTCCAGCAGAGTGGCCGTCCTTTCAGCGGAACAGCAGTGTTCCATAGGTCCAGAAGTGTGCTGAAGAGTGGGTCTGAAGGTCCTGTCTTTATACCCTGGTGGCTGACTTCGGGATGGTGGGATAAACATCTGGAAAGGTTCTTTGAAGAGCATGGAATTTCCTGACTCCCCTGTTCTGGATCCAAGCTGACTGCAATGACAATACAGGGTTGTTAGGCCCTATGTACAGAAGCAGAGCAGAGGCTATTCAGTTGTAAGTGGGGCTGTGCTCAGCTCTTCACCCCCCTTTCCTGCCAGCAGATGGCCAATTGAGGCATACCTAATCCCTCTATTGTGTGACTGTCTGGGAGGAATTCACAAAGTTTCACTGTCAGCAACACCAAGTAATGGGACCCAAAACAGGCTGCAGACACAAAGGGCTAATGCCAGGAAAACCTTCTAAAAGTGACATTTTCAAAATTGTAATGAAATATCAGACTTTACCATTGAAGAAAGTTTATCATTACAATTTCATAGATACCAAAATGATATAACTACCAGCTCCCAATTGGAAATTACAGCTTATTAAATATAAAAAGGAATCCCAATGTTAACCTATGGGAGAGATAGGCCTCACAGGAGTTTTTCACTCTCAGGACATGTAAAACTTAAAATGTCCAACCTTTTAATTACACAACACTCTGCCCTATGGGCTACCTAGGGCCTACGTTATGGGTCAGTTAAGAGAGGGCGGAGTAGTTTTTAGGGCTTGGGGGGCAGGGAAGCTTTTAGGGCTCGGGGATGGGTTTGGTTTTCAGGAGAGAGGGGGTATTTTTAAGTCTCAGGGGTCAGGGGTAACATTTACCTGATAAGTCTTATCCACGCATAGGTCTTTGCCATACATGCCTTGGCAATGCATATTTCATTGTAAAGGCATACGTGGTAAAGGCATATACGTTGTTAAGATGTGCGTGGTTAAGACCTTGTGGAACCGGAATGCATGGTAAATGCATGCATGGTTCTGTCACACAACCGTTAAAGTTTTACTTAAGTTGGTGGCACAATAGGTGCATTTAATGGTATACTGGTCTACGAGTGGTTTATAAGTATATTAATTATGCCAAATATGTATATATGCCAATCAAACCATGTTTAGGGTAGCGAGCACAAGCACTTTATCTCTGGACAGCAGAGGTAAAGTTCACTGAGTCATATGGCCAACAAAAACGAATTTCAGCAAAAATTGGAGGTAAGTAGGCACAGCATTTGGGAGAACATCACCCTAAGGCTACCAAGTTTAACAGACAGGCAGCACCTATAACTTCACTGTGTAATCACTGGGGTACTGAACGCCATTACCTTTAATTTTATGATCAGTTGCTAATTTTTCTCTTTCTTGTATATTCCTAAAACGATTTACTGTTTCTTTATGGCAGAGTATTTTGATTCATTCTGTGTTTTTGTGGTAAAGTTTTGATCTGATACTTGGAATCATGTTGCATTGTTTGTTTTGAATCAATTGTAGCACTGTTGTGTATTTATAACTTGTAATCATGGCCCATGTCTTCTGATACGTACTCTTGTCTTACTGCCGGTGTAGAGTTTTTACTTTAAAAACCTACCCCAGACCCTTCTCATGTTAGATAATGACAGTCCCAGTTCCCAAACCATTGACCCAAATTAATGGATTGTCTGGCAAGTGGGGAGTTTGAACCGTAGATCAGAAGAATAATCTGTGAACTGCCAGGATCTCATTTTGAGTGACATTATTGGAAGCTATAATTCTTGGACTTTGGCTAGAAACTGTAGATACGACGAAATGATGAGAAACTGATGGTGACCAGTGTTTTCATAACAGAAGTCAAAATCCTGAGTGCCTCATAGCTAGGGCTTTGAGCAGTTACTGGTAGTCCAATTTACTCAGTTTTTTGTCTGAGGGATGGAGGATGATCAACTAAAGAGGCGAATGCACAGCTGAGAAAACTCTTTGGTTGTCAGAGATTGTATTTACATTTAGAAAATATCAATCTTCCAAAAATAGAACCAGTGGGGGGTTTATATTCTCTAGTTCTTTTGGGTAATACATTTTACATTGTTTTTTTCAACAGGAAGTTTGCTAATATGAGCATTTCTGTAGGGAGTTCCTCGGCTTCAAAGGCTGGGTTTTGAAGAATTAACACATTTTTGCAAACCGCATTGTAATATGATTTGTTTGCACTTAGAGTTTATTGCAAACTAGCATGCTTAAAACTGATGTTAATATGACTGAACAAATAACTGAACGTCAAATATTAGTGGACTCTCAATGTATCCATGGACAAATATTGTGACAATAGTAGTATATTCTTTTTCAGTGACGTTGCTGACATTGAATCATAGAATGTCTATTGAGAAAATTGTATTTCATGTCATAGTTCAGTTTGAAATAAATATTTTCCTTTACACATCAGGTGAAATGGAGTTGAGAGAATTTGCTAAACTGACAAATCACAGAAAAATGAAACATGAAATAACTTTGTCTACTGTCTGCTGTAATGCTTAGCTGTAGAGCACAATGTAGAAACTTACTGTTAGAATTACAGCACTTACTGAGTTGTAGCAAACAGCCAATGCATTCTATCTTTTGTCCTGTGCTTTGTAATATCATTCTAATACCATTCTCCAAGTAGTATCAACAAAGGACCTCCTACCTCGTGAATGATATCCCACTGATTTTGTATATTATTATACTACCAGACTAGGAACATTGGCAAACTGGGAGAAATAGTTAGAGGTGTCTGCTGCGGTAAGACCTATCTTTTTATGTACAGAGACTCCGCACTTGTAAAAATACTACTCTTAAATTCCTTTGTGAATAGCAAACAAGCGTAAAGTTACACAAAAGTGTAAGTTTACCTTTGTGAGTCAGGCCCAAGATATTTTTTTCACTTGCATTTGTAGATGAATATACTGATAGGAATTTCTGATTTGTAATAAAACAACAATGCAGCATTTTATGCATAGTTACTACTGATTTTTTGTCTTTCTCTGGACCCTGTTTTTGCTATTTAGGATTCTGTGTGCTGTGTTACTACTGATCAGTGCCACAGTGCGTGTGCTATAGCCAAACAAACTAGTGTTTTTAAAATTGGTTTTACACAATTGGTCTATTTAACTTTCCTGTAATGCTATAGTGGTGGCACAGAAAATGCATCAATTATATGGGATTTAATTGTCATATGTGGGCTGCAGAGTGTACTTACACCACGCACATATATGCCAAAATATATATGGCTGCTAAGAACACCACTGTGCTCTGGCTTGGCTGTAAGTTTAAAGGATTTGCAGTAACTCATCGCAAAGAACAGTGTTTTTGTCATATAGGAAAACCTATTTTTATATATTCATAAGTCATCACAAAAGGGTGTCTTATAGGCCTACAAGGTAGGTGCCTAAAAGCCATTTGACTGTGTTACATTTTCCATACAACAGGACTAGGTGTGACTAAAATATTTAGGGGCCAATTCCGATCTCGGCCGGTAGGGCTCCGAACCGGATTCGGCTTTACCAGATCCGATTCGGAGCCCTATTTCCCGACCGATTCGTACGTGCGTCCGGGCGAGCGAGTACGATGCGTGCGCTCGCGAAATCTCCGACCGACTGCGTTCGCAGGACCCGACCGCTCCGACCGACTCGCACGGGGACGACTCGCACCGCGCTATGGAGACGTTCCCGGCCGGGTAAGTCACGATGCGCATCGCGACCGCTCGGACCGACTCGCGCAGTCCGGCTCCAAGGAGCTGTCGGAGCCGCACTTTGGGGGTCCGTGTTGGACCCCCTGGAAGCGTAGGCACGCGAGTCGCACACAGGGGGAGCCATGGGTCCCCCTACACGTGCATGTATGGTGCGACCCGCATCGACGCGAACACGCTGTAGGGGCGCCCTTGTTCGCGTCGTGCCCATTGGAGTCAATGGGAGCCCGTGTACGCGTCGTACGACTGGCTCCCATTGACTTCAATGGGAGTCCGACCGAATCGAGTCCGATGGCATACGTGCGCATCGTACTCGTTTGGTCGGGCTGCTAGGGTCCGATTCGGTCGGAAATCTCTCCGAGTCCGGCTCGGTCGGAGAGATTTCCGGCCCGAATCAGAATCGGCCCCTTAGTTTCATATCTCCACCAAGGAAAATGTTTGTCAAGTCCTTCAATGCTATTTCTTACTTAATTTTCAAAATCGGATTTATTGGTGAAATCACATTTTGTATACCTTGAGTTGAAAAGTAACTTATAAAATAGTTTTTAAGCCATACCTCCAGAGCTGGAATGCACATTCTTGGCTGGGAGAGTTAATGACTGGCCCAAAGTATTTAATGGCCAAAAATAGACATAATTAATATAAAAATTGATAAGTTAAATAAGCTTGTTGCAATAGTCATGAAGACAGATGTGACTTTAGCCTCTGCAGCGGAAAACTTTGCTTTGCAAACAGCCCATTCTGCATCTGAAATTCAAAAACTACTGCAGATGAGGCATCCAACCCATTTCACTGAACTGTTTCACACTATTATTCATTCATTCAACACAACAAGCATAACCACAGCTTTTAAAAATATTGGATCTAGAGTATAGATTGGCTTTAAAGCTATATTCAGGCTGATTCCTTCATTCGTCAATTCATTGTTTTCAAGTCTGTTTGGTCGATTTTCAACTGCTCTATTGATAGCTGGTTGTGCAATTCTTACTTTTCTTATAATAAAGAAATAATGCCAGCATTTTATCCAGCATGAACATTAATAATATATATCCAATTGAGCAGCAGTACTGTGAAAATATGGTACTCTACTTCGACTGTGAATTATTGAATGCAGTAATTGAAAAGAGGAATTTATCTTTCTGTAAAATTGAAGTTCCTACAGTGACACCTTTTTTTGTTGCATGAAGTGTTATGAAGCCATCTATTTGGAGGTTTCATTGGAATTTTCACCAATAGTAGCCTTCTACATGAGAGAATTGATTGTACCAATACCACTGCACTAATTATACTGCATTCCTATGCAGCTGTCAGTCCTGAAATATGCAGTATATGATGAAATTCCAACATCTGCTCCATCGACTTCTCTGCAAGAATCAAAACACAGATGGTGTCTGCATCCTTGCCTTCCCTGGATGCTGAGCTTCAGTATGTATGGACTATAGCGTCAATCTCAGCTAATCAACCAACAATGTCAAGCTCAGCTAGTGCTGCTCTGCAGGCTGTTGCAGCTTCATTGTTTTCATCAATGCCCCCCTTGCCTTAAGGAAGTTTTTACATTTACATTTTTTCAAGGCTAAATGTCAGCCATTGTCTGTAAGAGAAAATGATAAGTAACAGGATGGCGTTGTGCTATGCAAAAAAGTTCCTTTTTTTGTAAGCCACATGAAGAAAAAGTCAAGAAAGGGGCAGTTTGTACCTTTCACTTTTGTTTCTCATTATATGATTTTGCTTCATGCTGCAAGAATTAGAGGATACGTATAAACACCTAGCTTCCTTTTTGTATCATAGCACATGTAGTTTCATAGTTAATTAAAAATATGTTCATCAAATATATCTTTTTTAAGATTCCAGGAGTGTCATGAATATTGAGTTTTGTTTTATTCTGGGCAGTCCCCTGCTTAATTTACATATGCTAAACAATTATTCTAAATGCTGAATACGCGTGATTCGTGTGATGCAAGGCATGAAGGGCATTGATGATAGCGATGAAGCTGTAAGATTCAAGATCCTCAAGTGAGACCTTTTTTGTTACATGAACTGTTATGAAACCATCTGTTTGTAGGCTACATGGAATGTCAGCCAATAGTGTCATTCTACATGAGAGAAGGGATTCTACCAATACGAATGCACCAATCATACTGCACTCCTATGCAGCTGTCAGTCCTTAAATATGCAGTATATGATATGAAGTATTTGGTGCAAGATAAACTATACATACTAGTGAATGTGGTACAACTACCTTTATTTTGATATAGTTTATATATGTCTGGGATGCTTCGGACAGTTTATTACTCAAGGGGAAGAAAGTTAGAAAAAACTGCCACGTCTCCGCATTTTATGGAGAAACACAATGTGACATACTGGCGGACAATCTATTCAAAGACAAAGATAGAATGGGTCCGGTTTCGAAGCTGCTAGTATGCTTAATCATGACATCACAGGAAATGACAACACACAATATTTAACCCGGCCACGAGATAACAGAAAACGATCTCATTTGGCATATGACCTTGATCAGATCGCAAGATAAGACTGCTTGGTGTTTGATGCAGAGGGCATTGCTGCAGAGAGGTATGGCCATGATACACTGATTTCAATCCCTTATTGTGCCCTGTAGATACATGACAGCAGATGAGAGAAGTTGGCCGCATTCAGCCCAATCTTTTATTATTCCGTTTTTATTCTTCAACCATGCGTGCCTTCCAGGTTTACCGTAGGCTTTTCTCCAGGTCTGTTTCTACCCTGTGATTCTGAACCATCCCCTTGCGATCATTTACACTGTTCTCCTTACTTTTACACCGTAGTTCTAGAACAAGAAGTAAAAGGAGAAAGACAGAGTGAGACAAGGGGAAGCAAAGGTGAGAAAGGGGGAACGTAGCGAGTGGAAGGAAGAGAGAAGCTAGAGCAGCAACAACAAAGGGATGAAAGGAAGAATGACAGAAGGGAAATTGAGAGAGAATGACACTGCAAAATATCAAAACATTGAGGGGCTCAAGAAAAAAAAAGTGAGAAAAGAGAAGGGGATGGATGGGAGAGAGAAAGTGAACGGAACTATGAAGGGGGAATGAGAGAGTGTTTGGAAGGAGGAGGGAGCAGAAAAAAGGAGAGGCGAGGGGTAGTAAGATTATGGGGCTTATTAAGATGTCTGTCGGATTTGCCTCTGACCGACACCATCTGGGACTCGGGACCAACCAACCTCCGGTCGGCAGTTCCGACTGCCTGATTATGAAGCGACTGAACACTTTTCGGTTGAATACTCCCATTTCTCTATGGGAGCTTGTGTTGCGGCCGTAAACTGGCTGTATTACAGGCTCCCATGAAGAAATTGGGGTGTGGGTAAAACCCTGCACCCTGCATGGAATTACAGGGGGGCACCCTAGGTATCCCCTCAGCCAGCAACCGTAGGCAGCAGAGGCAAGGGGCCCTGCTAGGGGGCCCCCACAGTCGCTTTACGACAGCCTTTCCATGTCGGACAGGCCGGCACGGAATGGCTGTGGGAAACCGACATCGTAATCCCTACGGCGGAAACGCCGTCCATAGGGGATTACAGTGCGGTTCCGACCGTCCGGAAGACTCCGAGAGCCTGTTGGAACCACGTCGGAATGACCGACCGGTTCATGCTCCGACCACAGACATTGCAATTCGGCGGTTGGACTGCAAACCGACCGTGTTGGTCAGAAAGCCTCCGACTGCGGTCGGAAAGCTTCCGACTTGCGGTTGGAGGCTTTCCGACCGACAATGTAATCGGCCCTAAAGTGTTTACACAAAATAGGAGAGGTATCCAGAAAAAGGATGAGAACTGTTGTGTATTATGCACTCTATGTTTGCCCATGAGACTTTCAGGTTATCATAAAGGTCTCACTGGGCTGAGTTCTCTGACAAGGGGTTCTGGGATGTTGGGGGAGGAGCAGACCTCCTTGTGGTTGCAATGTTGCACTGATGTCTTCATAATTCTCCTCTTTTATTATCCATTTCTTGATTTATTCACAAAAAGAAGGAAGAAGAAAGGAGTTGAGGAATGAAACGGATGGTAATGGAGAGTTTGATAAGCAAGTAAGAAAGGTTTTAATAAAAGGGAGGAGGGTGGAAAGGAAAAGAGGAGGATGGCAAGAATAGTGACTCGCAAATGAAAGAACAAGGTGGAAGAAGAGGGTTGAAATAAAGGACACAGAAGGTGAGTGGGCTGAGGAAAGTAGAGAATCATGATGATATATAAAGACTGAAATAGAGAGATTGTGGGTAGAAGGGGAGATACAATGAGAGGCAGGAAGTGGAGAGAAAGGGCATGAAAAAGAGCATGAGATTGAGAAAGGGAGGAGTATTCAATGCTGAAGCACAAAGCTGACAACTTTATTGGTTCACATGTTGCTTTAGAACAGGAACATGAACAGAGAAACCCCCTTTTTGTGCAAACCGTTTTAAATAAAGCTAGGCTGGGAATAGGGATAGGAGGCAATGCCATTACAACATTTCCTGTCTGTTTTGTAGCTAGTTACAAAGATGATTTCTGTCATAAACTATTAGGAACACACAAACACAAAGTTTCCAAGACAGTACAGAATGGTCTTCTAACCCTGCACTGACAGTCAATGATTTTGCCGACATGGGGCTCAGGTGCCTTCCCTCCACTCCCCATATGGTGCCCCTGCAGAGAGGCCAGGTGTGTAGCCATGAATAACTCGCCTACTGCTGGGGCTGCCTTGTCACTTAGCACAGATTGAAAGCAGCTTGCTGTCTGAAGTGTAGATTAAGCAAAAGTCTCCAGTCACAGTCCTGCTGCCTCCCACATGCTTCCACTTACTCCCCGGCTGGCATATTCCATCTGTGCGGTCCACACAAAAACTAGCAAAGCGAATTATCCCCTGCTCGCACCTTTACGCAATTGTAGTGCTTAATTTGTAAAATTGTAAGTGCCAACGCCCAAAGTTTTGCTCAGAAGCCTGCGACCAGCTCCATTGAAGCTTGGGGTGACAAATTCAAAGACTGCATAGTCTTGATTCCACTTGATCCCTCTTTAATCCTCCATCAGGCACTCCCTGCTTCTTTGTCTCTCTCCTGCAGCTTCTTTTGCCGCTCCCCAAAAATGAGTGCTGATGGGCCCGCCTGAAACCACCACCTCAAATTAAGCACGTCTAGTCCACGCTTTCTTCATATAACCCATAAGTGCAGGAAGTAGGGGCGCGGGGGGAGGGGTGCTGCAGCATCCCCAAAAATAACCATGCTGGAGTTCAGAAGGTGAATGAGCAATAATGATGACTATACATTTTGCGTTTATTTTGTCACATTTGCTTCGCACGCAAAGACAAAGGTCAAATTTCAAGCTACATTCTCTGACAAATTGCTCCTTATTATGGAAACTGATATTTATTTTTCTTTCTCTGACTATAAAGAGAGAGGTCCTAGGAGATAATCTTGCTGGGTTACAGGAAGTGAAATGAAAGTCTACACATATAAATACCTGCACATTAACTATACACATATTTCAAAATATATCAGCAATAAGGAAATAACAAATGAAGCATATTTTTGTTGTAATTCTGAAGTGTGATGGTAACAAAAATTTTGATAGGATCAAAACAAATCAACATTTATTTGGTGATGCGCAGATGATAAATATTAGCTGAAATCCTATTTCCACACATTATTGTTTGTGCACTATGTAGGTTTACTAGTAAAACTGTATGCCCATGCAAATTTAGTAGCCCTTTCAACGGAAAATGTGCTGTCTGTAAATTACAGTGCACTACCTCAATAGTACACCAAAATGCACCACCGGCTACATTCTACACCCTTACCTACTGAATGGGTGTGGCACATATGCTACACTTGTTTTTTCTGGGACGCTTGGGTTTTTCACAATCCCTATGACTTCAGTATTATAAGATTAATGGCAGCATCCCGCTCTGATAATTGTTCCAGCACCACTGATATAACCCTTTGCACGTCCTCTTGTTTTCATGCTTTTTTCGGTCATCCTAGGCAGTGTGCATTCGCTGTCTGCAAGACCTGCTGTATTCAGTGAAAGGATTTTAATCCTGCCTGTCGCTTGCCATAGGTTGACTCCAGTGTCATTCTTCTTTGCTGCCTCCTAACTGGTTTGCACAGCCGAGACCTCACTTCCATTTTTAGCTGAGGAGCTCCGGCCAAGTACAGTTTCGTTACACTTTTATTGTTTATCTGCTGTTTGGGAGAACTCTTTTTTTTTTAAATTGTTTCCTGCCTTGGCTCATGGTCTGATGTATGTGTTTCTGCCCCTGTTAACAAAATGTTGCTTTGCTTCCTCTATGTGTTCACCCCATGGGAGTTCGCTTGCAGGCATTCTGCATTTGTCACACATGGATGACGGGCTTTGTGTGATTTTAATTTCATTTTCAATTGATGTATGTGTACAGGTTTTGGCAGAAGTCTTTCCCCTCCCCTGCCTCCCCGCCTCCTCATTCTAATTATTTTTCTTCTCTCTGGCCACCTCTCCCTCCTTCTTGCCCCCCTCCTCTCTGCCGAGGTCACACAGTGCCGCTCATAGACTGAGCAGGCTATGTGTGCTGGGTCTGTCATGGCGGTCTGTGTGCTACGGTCTCGTGGCTGCTCTAGCTGTGTTCAAAGGTGTCTACAGGCAGTCTCTGTGCGCTGAAGATTCTCATGGTGGTCTCTGTTGGGACCTGCTGAAGGCATTTGACGCTCGTTGACCATTCAGAGAAAACTCATTCTCTTTCTTCACCCTTAAATCTGCCCTTACAATTAACAAAATACTCAGCCCCTCTACCTCGTCTGCCGCCCTCAAATCCCTCAGCAGACAAATCACCTCAAATGATTCTTAACTTTACTCCATGCCCGCAGCGATTCTAAATCCAGAACTCTTAAACGCACACTTTGTCTATACTGTGTATTTACATAGCACGCAATGACGTAGGAATGCCGTTTCAAAGCACTGTGAATAACTTGTGTTTCTGTTACATTAATTAATGGCACTCAAATTTCCCATCTTGGAATGATTGAAACTCTTGACTTGTCATTCGTCACAAGTTTCAATGATGAGTGAGCAATCAGCCAGTGTCAAGAATATCAATAGCGCTGTGAGACCATATTGATTTCATCAGCGCGTGACACAGATGTCGGTAACATAACATTACATAACTCATATAGCAGGACTGTTAACAGTGTGTATTTTGTTTATTCTATCATACTTATCTGCATCACTGCAAGTTTCAGTGAGGGGTGAATTAACATTCACTGGTTAACCAGCCTGCTCGTGGGACTCCTCATTACCATGTAGATCTTTCCACCAACTGAAGCTTATCCAGTGCTTTATCTTTTCATTTGCTTTCTAGTACTTGTAGTCTTTTTTAACATTTAAAATACTGGACTGCGAGTCCCAGAATGCAAAGGAAACCAGTCTGAATGTTAGCTAAACTTAACATTTTGAATGGACAAGACGCCTGGTAAATGAGTTTTTTTGTTTTATTATATTTGGCCTTTTTTAATAAATTTGTAGGTTAGGCCTTTGCAATGCTTTGTCTGGGTGGTGTCTTTGTGATACTTCAAACGGCCATGGTAGGTGCCAAAACTTTGTCCTGTTTCTAAGTCTATGATCGCCATGGTTTTTGGTTAAAAAAGTATGAATAGCCTACTCTTTGTGCACTCTAACTAAGGACGGGCGGAGAACTCCGCTCCGCATGCAGAGTGTGCGGAGATTTGCCTACTCCGTGTTCCACGGAGAACGCGGAGTATAGGACAAACCTCCAACTACGCAGTGAAGTGGAGTTGGCCAGCCCCGCCTCCACCCCCCTAATAAAAATGTATTATAAATTAAGAAAAATTGCAGTTTTTGCAAGATGATCGACCCAAGTAGGAGAGAGACGGCGAGGAAGAGGAGGAGGGCAGCCCGGGGACGCCGCAGTACAGGTAAGTGTTTATTTTCTTGTTTTTATTAATTTATCATTAATTTTTAATAGGGGTGTGGAGGCGGGTGGCAGAGCGGAGCAGGGCGGAGTTCCACAGAGTTTGTTCCCAACTCCGTGGACCTCCGCGTAGTCCCGCTATGCCAGCTACGCCCGGGGTTAACTCTAAGACCATTTCACACCAGCAAAGCGTGTATATTTGTTCTTTTACTGTTTGGGTACGGGGTGCATCTGTGGCTGGCCCCTGTCATCCATAGAAAATACTAGATAGTGGACTTACAAACCACATCACATAATATAAAAGGGCCCCCGCCCAGCACTATGCAATTTATCATAGCTGTCACATTGTCTAATTGATTCATTACCTTCCTTTGTAGTTATCATTTGTTTCCTGTGAGGAATGGTATGTACTTCTGCATATCACAAATTTTCATATCACTATGTTATTAATAGGAATACCTTGTATACAATGTAGTATTCCCCCCTTTAACCACCTACTCCCCCTTCACTGTAAAATTGTTTAATCTAGTTATCCTATTTTGCTTTGTAATAAATACTTGCAACGTGTATATTAAATACTCCACATAGGCATGTATATACATTTTTTTAAATTTGGCCTAGAATTTCTGAAGCAATGAAGTCAGTCTTTCCTCATAAAAACGTGAACAGCCACACTGCTTATGCTTGTGCAATCATTCTGTAGTGAAATCATGTAAAGGGCAGCAAGGTGAGGTGGTGTATTAATCTGGACCTGCCATCCGAGGCAAAGGTAAAGCCCCTTGAAAGGGTGCAGAACATAGAGATGCTTTCAGGGCTGGACAAACTGTGAGCTCAGTACTTAATTTGTGCAAAAAAAAAAAAATAGTTCCAAGACCCCCATCAGGAGGCCAGCGCAGCTTGCATCCTCCATTACCAGCAACACCTCAGCACTAGAACAGCACCATCTCATTACCAACGCAGCACCAGTGAAGCACCAACTCAGCACCAGCACAGCATCACCACCTCATCAGTGTAGCACCACCAACTCGGCATCAGAGCAGCACCACCTCAGCACCAGCACAGCATCACTCAGCACCACCTCAGCATCACTGAGCACCACCAAAGCACAACTCAGCACCACCTGAGCCTCAGCACAGCACCATCTCCACATCAGGGCACCACCAGTGCAGCACCACCTCAGCACCAGCGAGATCAGCTGTTTTCAGAGGGTGCCCTTCCTTCATTATAACTTGATGTTATACTGTGACACACAACACCACACAATTCCACACTACACAATTCACCAGCACACAATTTAAAACCACCCAGCATAATTACACTACACATAATACCACTCACCACAACATAATTCAATTCCACATAATAACACTCTACTCATTACCACAGAAATACACCCCCACATGCAACCAATCTATACCACATAGCAACAATCCACATAAACACACTCCACACCATGCCACATAATTATAATCAGCCCAATTTCAGTCAATGCCACACAAGTCAACCCAACACGTTTCCATTCCACACCACATAATTCAACAAGAATACACAGAATATAAATCAACAACAGAATTTCATAACACACCACATACATAAAATCCACACAACATAATTCTACATCACACCACAAAATACAACAGCACACAACATAATTAAGCTCCACTACATAACATTGCTCAACACAAAATACCATACCACATAATTACTCACCATAGCACAAATCCCTCTCCACATAATTACTATACACTAAATACCACATAATTACTATCCACATAATGCAGCTGCACACCAAACCACATAATTCCACTACACACCACATACATCCACTCCACTCCTTAACACATAAGTAATAAACATTTATATTTACAACGCCAATTGCTCTAACTCTCGCAAGTACAAGACCTATTGCATTTAAAGGTCGAGCCTATACAGCGCTGGCGCTGCCGCTTAGCGACCTGTTGTAGATGGTTTGTGGAGTTAAACTCCACCCATTGCTTACCATTGGTTTACATTTGTCTGTGCGAGTGTCCTTTAAAAATCCTTGCTTGCTAGGGGTCAGTCCTGCCTCTTTGCCTCTCCTTTTTCTCTTCCGTTCCTCCCATGGAGCAGGGAGCAAGTGCTGTCCCATGTCCTCTTAATGCTACAGTTGTGTTAGTGCAGCTTCCTGCGTCGTGACTACTGCTCATAGCTTCTTTTATTTTTAGCTTTTTTTTGCAATTTTGGATGTCAACCGTCAGTTGTGCTTCTTTTGGTAAAACATTGGATTGGTTTTGGGCTTCTTTTTAAGAGGGATTGGGCTTATTTGAAGCCTTTTCTCACAGTGAGGAAACACAGATTCACACCATGCCATAACTGCAGCTAGGTAGATCAGGGCGGTACTGAGCAGCGGGGACCTCAGTCCACATGCCACCCACTTGTTGCTTATATATCTTTTTAAAGATTTTTGATGTCAGCAGTTGTTGGCACTGGCCCTTTTTGCAGGATTATCCCCACACCTTTTGCCTTCCTCCTATATTTTGTCTGACCTATTTTTGTTGGTTTTATGACTCTTGGCACTTTCCCACTGCTTATCAGCGCTAAAATGCATGCGCTCTCTCTTGTAAACTTGGTAAGATTGGTCTACACCTGTTTGGCATATTTAATTTACATGTAAGTCCCTTGTACAGTGGTATCTTGGTTTCTCACTGCTGTGAGGCTGCCCTCTCATAGATTTGAATTGGGAATATGTGCTTTAATGGTCATTTCTGATTTGAAAGGGGTAGAATTGCCATGTTTGGTATGTTTGGAATAGTAGTAATAAATCCTGTTTATTGGTGAAAGTGGATTTGTTATTACTATTTTAGAAATGGCACTTTTAGAAGTAGGCCTTTCTGTGCGCTTATGACTCTTTGTGCCCTGCCTTCTTGTGTATTCAACATCTGGTTCAGATGGACAGGAGGTGTGCATTCACTCTAGACAGTCACCAGGGGGGTTGAGTTGTGTCCTACCTTTCTTGGGTGACTCAGCGCTGGACTGAATAGACCTTGGCTGCATTTAGAATGGTGGGAGGAGTTTTCCTTGCACCTGAATAGGCCTGTTCTGCATTTAGAGTGGTGGGAGGAGTTGCACCTGCACCTGAATAGGGCTGTGCCTGCCTTTCACAGTGCTGTCTCCACCCCCCTGCAGTGTCTGGAGCCAGGACTGGGGATTGAATGGGGGTGTTGTGCACTTCTAAAGGCTGTTTGAAGTGCCCCAGAACAAAAACTTAGGAGTATAACTGTGGGGGCTGTGACCATGATGGTAGACACTGCATGGGACTTGTAACCAGGCACTGCAGGCTCTACATGCTGCACCAGAGGATTGTTGTGCTGCCAGGGAACAGCCACTTTGACTTTGCCTTGTTGTGCTGACCTGCTGCTGGAAGGACAGCAGCTTTGCCCCAAGGACTCTGTATGCCTGCCTGCTGCCTGCTCTCATGAACCTGCGTTCCACGCAGTGCTCTCAAAGGAGCTCAGCACGAGGTGAGTGCCGTGGAATGCTCCTGGTTGTTTTCCCTGTGCTGTTGAAAACGTAGCCCTGGTGAGCACTTTATGTTCCATTTATCTTTCCCTGAAGTAAGCACATGTGAAGCTCTGTACTGGCCCCCTTGTGTGTGGAACAGCTGGAAGGGAGAGCTAGTGAGGAAGTGCTCTCTCCCTCCCACCTGGAAGCCGGTGCATGTGTCAGCACTGCAAAGATGTGCTTTGCCTGTAGTTGGAAAGCGAGTGGGGAGCGCTGTGAGCTCAAGGCTTGGGCTCCCTTTGCGAATCCCAAAAAAGGAAGGAGCAAGGGCTGCTCAATGCAGCACTGCATAACGAAATCCCCCTTCAGCGCGGCCCCTCCCTTTTTAAAGGGAGAATGGGCCGCACAGCAACACAGGAACCGGCTGAGGCCACGTTCCTCTGGATTTGTTGGCCACAGGGAGGGTGTGCAGACAAAATATCGAGTTGGAAATTTCGAACTACAGGAATATTGAGTCCTAAATATCGTCAGTGAGAAATATCGACAGCAAGAATATCGTGGTCAAGAATATCGATTTGAAGGTAAGAAATATCGTTTGCAAAAATATAATTGTTTAAAATATCGATTTTTTAATTAATGTTATGTATTTTAGTATATATTTTAAATGTAAGTTTATGTATTTTTTTGTGTAAGTATTGTTTATGTTTTTTAATATATTTGATACATTTTTAGTAGTTATCAATTTTATTTTATTTAAATTTAGCGTTTTTAGTTCTGTAGCGGGTTGTGGGTTTATAGGGGAATAGGGTGGAAAGGTAATTTAATTATAATAAATTAATGATATTTTTTATTTATTAGAAATTATTTAATTGAGATTTTATAGTGTTAATTGTGGGAAGTAATTTATTTTTAATTAATATTAATTATAGAAATATGTAAATTATTTAATTAATTTTAGGTGTGGGTTGTGGGGTTTATAGGGGTAAAGGGTGGGAAGTAATTTATTTCTAATTAATTAATAATTAGTTGTTAATTAATATTATTTAATTAATTGAAAATTAAATGTGGGAATTGTGTAATATATTTTAAGTGTGGGTTGTGGAGGTTATAGGGGTAAAGGGTGGGAAGTTAATTAATTTTTATGTGTTTTAATTTGTTTTTTAATTATTAATATTTATTTATTTCAAAATTAATTATGGTAATTATGGAAGTACACTTTATTTTTAATTTAGACGTGGTTGTGAATTGTGTGGTGTTATAGGGTGTTACAGGGTAGCATGTAAATAAAAAAAACATGTAATGTTTTTGTTTATAAATAATTTGTATCTAAAAATATTTGTTTGTTTGAATTTGTTTTATATTTTATTTAATATATGGTTGTAGGTATTTGTGATATGTATTTAACATTATATTATGTTTTTATTTTTTAATATTTATAATATTAAATATATTTGTATTTTAATTTTTAATATAATTGTATATTTTTTTAAATTTATTTTGTTTTTAAATATTTTTTGTTGTTGATATTTTGTTTGTTTTTAATTTTGAATTGACTGTAATGGGAATAGTAATTTTTATCCCTCCGAAATCCAACACTTTACCTACCTTTACATCACTGGAGTGGGAATAGTAATTTTTACCCCTACGCTATCCAACACTTTCCCTACTGTTATACTCACTGGAGTGGGAATAGTAACTTTTACCTCTCCGCTATCAAACACTTTCCCTACTGTTGCACTCATTGGAGTGGGAATAGTAATTTTTACCCCTCCGCTGTCCAACACTTTCCCTACTGTTACACTCGCTGGAGTGGGAATAGTAATTTTTACCTCTCCGCTATCCAACACTTTCCCTACTGTTGCACTGACTGGAGTGGGAATAGTAATTTTTACCCTTCCGCTATTCAACACTTTCCCTACTGTTGCACTCATTGGAGTGGGAATAGTAAATTTTACCCCTCCACTGTCCAACACTTTCCCTACTGTTGCACTCACTGGAGTGGGAATAGTAATTTTTACCCCTCCGCTATCCAATACTGTCCCTACTGTTGCTCTAATTGAAGTGGGAATAGTACTTTTTACCACTCCGCTTTCCAACACTTTCCCTACTGTTGCACTGACTGGAGTGGGAATAGTAAATTTTATCCCTTCGCTATCCAAAACTTTCCCTAATTTTGCACTGACTGGAGTGGGAATAGTAAATGTCATCCCTCCGCTATCCAACACTTCCCCTACTGTTGCACTCACTGGAGTGGGAATAGTAATTTTTACTCCTCTGCTATCCAACACTTTCCCTACTGTTGCATTGACTGGGGTGGGAAATTTAAGTTTCAATATAAAATGTATCCCTCCGCTATCCAACACTTTCCCTAATTTTGCACTGACTGGAGTGGGAATAGTAATTTTTATCCCTCCACTATCCAACAGTTTCCCTACTGTTGCACTGACTGGAGTGGGAATAGTAAATGTATCCCTCCGCTATCCAACACTTTCCCTAATTTTGCACTGACTGGAGTAGGAATAGTAATTTTTATCCCTCCGCTATTCAACACTTTCCCTACTGCTGCACTGACTGGGGTGGGAAATTTAAGTTTAAATATTTTTAAATAGCTTAATGTTTTAATTAATAATAGAATGTTTTTTAACATAACTTTTATGCAATTGGTATATGTATTCCGTTTTCTATTTTACTATGAGACTATGGGGCCGATTCCGATCTCGGCCGGTAGGGCTCCGAATCGGATTCGGCTTTACCGGATCCGATTCGGAGCCCTGTTTCCCGACCGAACCGTACGCGGGTCCGGCCGAGCGAGTACGATGCGAAATCGCCGACCGACTCGTCCGGGCGTCCCGACCGCTCCGACCGACTTCGCTCCCGGCTCGAACCGCTCCGACCGACTCGCTCGGACTCGACTCGCACCGCGCAATGGAGACGTTTCCCGGCCGGGTAAGTACGATGCGCGCCGCGAGCGAGTCCGACCGAGCCGCGCACTCCGGCTCGTAAGAGCTGTCGGAGCCGTACTTTGGGGGTCCGTGTCGGACCCCCTGTACAGCGTAGCCGCGCGAGTCGCACACAGGGGGACCCATGGGTCCCCCTACCTGTGCGTGTACGGCGCGAATCGCTTCGCCGCGTACCCGCTGTAGGGGGCGCCCTTGTCTGACTCGCACCCATTGAGTCAATGGGAGCCCGCGTACGCGTTGTGCGACCGGCTCCCATTGACTTCAATGGGAGTCCGACCGACTCGAGTCCGATAACATACGGACGCATCGTACTCGTTCGGTCGGACTGCACGGGTCCGATTCGGTCGGAAATCTCTCCGGGTCCGGCTCGGTCGGAGAAATTTCCGGCCCGAATCGGAATCGACCCCACAGTATTGGAGCATTTTATGTATGCCATTTGTGTGGTCAAGACAGCGCCGTCTGTTGAAACGCGTTACCGTGTGTGAATAAATCCATGTTGGCACTACCCGAGAGCGCGGACATTCTTTTCTCGTTATGTGTGGCATTAATCGTCGGCTTGCTCCGCCGACATTTCTCGGCGATTAACATACAGCGACAGCAGGAACCTCTTATTACTAAAAGAGGTGGGAGTGCCTATAGCGGTATTATCACACACGTTTTGAAGCAATTCAGTTACTATTGAAATCCATAACCTTTAATGGAAGAGGAAAATGAAAGACGTGCAGCAGCCCAGACTCTGCTGGCACTCGCACCGGGCAAAATGGACAGCATACAAACCAGTAGCAATACTGAAACTTCTCTAATCACCAAATTGAAACGCTTTGAGAAGTTGAAAAAATCTGAAACCGCCAAATGGTGGGAAGCAGTTTTACTGCAGGACTATTTGGACAAAATTATGGTACCTCGGGGCTTACGTATTTATATTCATATGAATCCCCCAATCCACGGATGCTAACAGACTGGGCTGAAAACTCAGCAAAAAGCTCTAGAACCATGCTCAGCATATTAGTAAAATATGATTGGGAAGACAGGATGGCCATCCTGACAGAAACTGCATCATTAGAAGATGAATTCTCAAACAGTACAGAACAGGAAACAATCAAAAAATTCAAGGAGGAACTGAAAACTAAACTAAAACAACATGAAGAAGACATTAAAATACGCAAACAAAGAAAGCTCCACAGGGATTGCGTGGACTATGAAAGCGGCCGTATATTAACCTACAGTCATAAGTATGACCATCTGTATGAGGACGTATCCAATACCACACAAACTCAGACCACAAGAAATGAGATCACAGCACCTTCATCTGTAGAAGCCAGTGACTCAGATACAGACATCTCAATAACTACGACCAGCTCAACATCAGAAAGAGAAATCCCCTCTAAACCAGCGACTTTTTTGGACGAATACCGGCTCCTGAGACGGGGCCGGCAAACATCAAGAGTAACACCAGCGCCAACAAACCGAGGTCGTGGCCGGGGACAACGAGGCAGAGGAAGAGGCAGAGGAAAAGGGAGGGGAGGAGTAAACAAAGAAGAAAACGAAGGAAACAGAAAGCCCTAAAACGACAGAACAAGGGAGCACATGGGAAAGGCTGCAAGCTCCAAAATCAACCAATAATGGATATGGACACGGTAAATCAAACTATTATTAATCTGTCTGAACGTCCCCTCTCTTTCCTGGAAAAGAAAACTTTATGTCTAAATTTGACCTTTTGCCCCACTGAATTATTTAACTATTCAGACACTCGGGTAGACTTATATAAGTTTCTTAGAAAACTTAAACTTACCAAATGGCACACTCTGAGGAAACCCAACATAGGTACGGAATATACTGTGCAAACCACCACTGATGCATCACCTACACTAACTGTGGGAGATGTTGAGACTCTGATTGCTATGCACGACCTACGTCAATCATCTAATGTGTCTATCATGTCCCCGATGGAAGCTATCAACATTGATTTTCCCACAGATTTAGCTGCTTCCACAAGAATTAAACCTCAATCAATCTTTTTTCCTGTACTGCCACATGACAATATCGACAACTTTAATGATATGGTCATTCAAGATCTCTTGAAACTGAAACATCAAAGTTGGAAAAAGGTGTCTTCCAACCAGAATCTTACACCCAAAGAAAAAGAAATTATAAAGTCATTAGCAGAGGACAAGAGTATCATCATTCGTCCTGCTGATAAAGGGGGCAATATTGTACTTTTGAGTCATGCTATATACATTAGCGAAGCCCTAAGACAGCTGGAAGATCCTAAGTTCTATTTGAAAATCAACAGTAACATTTATAATGAAAATATATTGGAAGTTTGGAACAAATTGAAGGAATGGGAACAAAATGGTATTATCTCTTGGGAGGAGTATTGTTTCTTAAAAAGAGATTTTCCCAAACTCCCTATCTTAAATCTTTTACCCAAAGTACATAAAGACCCCATTAGACCACCAGGCCATCCTATTGTTTCATCTATTGGCAGTGCATTAGAGAATGTATCTAAATATGTGGACTATTTTTTGAGTGACTATGTGACATCTCTCCCCTCCCATGTACCTGATACAAAAGATTTTTTGACTAAGCTGGAAGGTATTAAGTGGGAGGAGGATTTTCTGCTAATTACTCTTGATGTAAACTCCCTTTATACTTTTATAGACCATACTCACGGTATAAAGGCATGTTTTCACTACTTCAAAAATAGACCAATTGGATACCTAGATCATACCAACATGTTAATTGAAATGATGGGCCAATGTCTTAAAAACAACATGTTCATGTTTAATGGGACTATATACAAACAAATCCTTGGCACTGCGATGGGCACATGTTTTTCCCCGAGCTTTGCCAACTTGTTTTTGGGCCTCTGGGAAGAGGAGATCCGCAAGGATGCTACCCTATCAGCAGATCTATCCAGGGTGCATTTATGGCTTCGTTATATCGATGATCTTTTTCTTATCTGGCAGGGCACTGAAGACGAAGCCAGTAGTTTCATCAATAAGCTGAATACCAACACTTATAACATCAGACTCACATCCAACATGAGCAAACATCAGATTGAGTTTCTTGATGTACTTGTTAAAACTACAGAAGACACCCTAGAAACTAATCTTTTCAGGAAGACCACAGCAGGTAATGCCATCCTCCATGCCCTCAGCAGCCATCCAGATAATCTCAAATGGAGTATTCCTTATGGAGAACTGCTGAGGGCAAGGAGAAACTGTAGTAATGATGAAGCATTTAACAGGTGTTTTACCAGGTTCACCAACAGAGGATATCCTAAATGGGTACTCAAACGGGCCTTGAATAAAGTTGACAAAATCAGTAGATCTGATACATTAAAAGACCATACTAATGATACCATTACTAACATGGAAACTCAAGAAACACATGTGATTACCACAAACAACCACAACTCTCAACAGATACACAAGATTTGGGCCAAACACTGGCCAAAATTGACTAGTGATTCCATCCATACACGTCCTAGAATCACTTACAGGAAGGGCCACAGTCTAAGAGACATCCTGGTAAACAATGACATAACTGAAGTACAACATCAGGGAGACCATCATCTTAAAGGTTTCTTCCCTTGCGGTCACTGCAAGGCGTGCCGCAACAGCCACTTTGTTAAAGAATTCAACATACCAAGCAGAACGAACAAAAAACCCATCACTCAATTCTTGACGTGCAGTACCACGTTTGTGGTGTATGCTTTGGACTGTCCCTGTGGACTACGCTACATTGGTAGCACCACTCTAATGGCCAAAAAAAGAGTGTAAGAGCACATGCGTGCTATAAATAACAGGGACACACATTACCCAGTTGCATGCCACTTTCAGGAGTACCATCTTTCTAACAGTGCCCTGCTTAGTTATTTCATCATTGAGCAGGTACATACAGGTCCTAGAGGAGGTAATAGAGTTCACATGTTACGCAAACGTGAATCCAAATGGATAATGGAACTCGAGACTAAACAACCGGGAGGGCACAATTTAGGTGAAGAACTGAATGTGCACTTGCATGAAAATTAATTGCCTATCCCTTTGCTAGCTTTGCCCTCAGTAATCAAATTACTCTAATATGAAATATTGATTTCAATTTCCTATGTATATATATACAAGTATGTACAGAAATGATATCAGTATGTAAATCGTGTATTTACTTGTTTTTAATTCTGTGTTTTCTCTTTTCTTATATTTTCACAGGAGGAAAGGAAGGGACCCTTCACCAGGAGAAGGACACTCCTCACACAGGTTCCCTACCCTTTACTTCCCCATTTATGGGCATTCCATATCCAGATAAGCTTTTTACACTTCTTTCACTTTAATACTTGCTTCCATTTTGGCATACTTATCTGTTCCGTATATATGTTTTTGTTGTCTCGTAATTCAACTGTGTTCAGATGCAATCAGTAATAACATATGTGATTATGGTTTAGGATTGTTACAAGTTGTATTCAAACTGCTAGCATAAGAAGTTTATTATACTACGTAACTCAGCCACTATGGCGCCATGTATATTATGAGTATTGATATTTCTGTTGCATTAAGAGTTTCAATCCGTTGAATTATCATGCTAAAACCTCTAAGGCACTATGCCTCCTTATAACTGATTTGAATCCCTATGTGATGTTTTCATGATCATCTGCACACAGGTATCTGTTAGGACTACTTACCTCTTTACTCACTTCATTATGGCTGTCGTCTGTACATTATACTGGACTTTGTTAGGCACCCTGTCTTTATATTTATAATCTGGTAATAGGCACTACATAATGTTATTTGTCCTCCAATGTCGTTTTACGCATGAAATTGACGGCATATACGTGGTGATATATACAACATGCCACTGTATCATAAGCGCGATACAATTCTCATCGCTTCACGTATCGCTATTACGAACACTAGTACACAGGCATTAACAGGACTACTATTCTGTAAGCTACATCCACACTCAATATGGCCGCCGTTTATTTATACTTAGTCCTTACGACACACATATTGATATACGGAATGGTCCTTGATACATGGAATATATGCCGTGTACACCTATATCACGACCTTTGTGATTATCTATTGTTTAGATATATAACATTGCGATACATTATGTATAACCATCGACTATATCACCATTAATGTTATTGTAAGATGGCCGCCATAATAATACTATACCTGTTTGTATTCATGCGGATATGTAGTCCGTTTTCTATTTGCCTACGAGACTATGGGGCCGATTCCGATTCGGGCCGGAAATCTCTCCGACCGAGCCGGACCCGGAGAGATTTCCGACCGATTCGGACTCTAGCAGTCCGATCGAACGAGTACGATGCGCACGTATGCTATCGGACTCAATTCGGTCGGACTCCCATTGAAGTCAATGGGAGCCAGTCGTACGACGCGTACACGGGCTCCCATTGACTCAATGGGCACGACGCGAACAAGGGCGCCCCCTACAGCGTGTGCGCATCGAAGCGGGCCGCGCCGTACATGCACGTGTAGGGGGGACCCATGTGCCCCCCCTGTGTGCGACTCGCGCGGCTACGCGTACATGGGGGTCCGACACGGACCCCCAAAGTCCGGCTCCGACTGCTCTTTCGAGCCGGAGTGCGCGGCTCGGTCGGACTGCTCGCGGCACGCATCGTACTTACCCGGCCGGGGAACGTCTCCATTGCGCGGTGCGAGTCGAGTCCGAGCGAGTCGGTCGGTGCGGTTAGACCCGGGAACGAGTCGGTCGGAGCGGTCAGGACGCCCGGACGAGTCGTCGGCGATTTTGCATCGTACTCGCTCGCCCGGACGCGCGTACTAATCGGTCGGGAAATAGGGCTCCGAATCGGATCCGGTTAAGCCGAATCCGATTCGGAGCCCTACCGGCCGAGATCGGAATCGGCCCCTGAGTATTGGAGTGTTTTATGTATGCCATTTGCGTGATCAAGACAGCGCCGTCTGTCGAAACGCGTTACCGTGTGTGAATAAATCCACGTTGGCACTACCCAAGAGCGCGGACATTCTTTTCTCGTTATGTGTGGCATATATATATATATATATATATATATATATATATATATATATATATATATATATATATATATATATATATATATATATATATATATATATATATATATATATATATATATTGCAGCTCAAATTCTTTCAATCCTCAACAAAAGAATTACAGCACTCGCGGGGAAAGTTGCACCGGTATTTTATTCCGGAACCACAACAAACGCGTTTCGGAAACTCCTTCTTCAGTGTCTACCATCTGCACTGAGATGAGCCATTTAAATTACCCTGCATCGTGTCGACATAGACATAAAAAATGGACTCTATAGCCTCAACATGAGCGCCATCTTATGGTGGTATTCTAACGCGAATTTCATATAATATAACATCACATTGCAATAAATCGCATCACATGTGTATTCACAATTTCATATAATAATTTGGCCGTGAATCGGCCACAAATAACATTGCTTCTTATAAAAATGCATCATATTGAACATTCATTTTGTATAAAACCATGAAGCAAATCATAATGAAATTCTTAAATTTGCCTGGAGCGACAGAGAAAAGGCGTTGATAGAAATAACTACACTGGAGGAAGAAATTTCTAAGGATTCTGACAAGAATAAACAAGATGAGCTGAGGGAAGCTATGAGAAACGCTTGCAGAAATACGAGCTGAAAAATTAAACAAAGGAAACAGGACAAATTCGAGAGGGACGAGAGAGACTATTCACAAGGAAGAGTACTGACGTTCGCAAAAAGATTTGATGGCCCGAGAAAAGAAATGTCCAAAAAAAGAACTGCTCCAACACCAGCAAGAGTGGATACTTCAGAATCAGACATCACCGAAGGTGAGCCTTCAGGGGATGAATTGGCAGAAACCTCTGGCGGTAAACAGAAAACCCCTTTTCATATGGAATTCAACCTCATTCGCCAGTCCTGGCTGAGAGGTGGCAAAAGCAAACCACCGGAAGCCACAGAAGAACAAGAAGAGGGGGCTGGAAGAGGGAGAGGAAAAATAACAGCAAGGGTGACCAAGAGCAAGAGAGGAGGGAGGTGGTAAGGGAAGCAGATAATTTAACTATTATGAATTTAACACCAAGGACATTGACATCTACAGAGGAATCGGCATTGAAACTGGGATTGACTTTTTGTCCAAACGATCGATTAGAATTTACGCAAACCAGGATAGATCTCTTTCAGTTCGTACGCAAGCTTAAACTGCATAAATTCTTCAAGCTGAAACCCACCATCAGGGAGTCAAGACAGTTAAAAGCAAAATCAAGGGACACAGACATCCTAGTAGTGGATGATTTAACATCTTTGGAAATATTGGAAGATCTGCGTCTGGAGCAAGAGGGCAATAGGGATAATAATGATGATTTGGCCTTAAGAACGAGACGCATTGGTATTGAACAGGAGGCACCAGTGAGTCCATTTAAACCAGCATCGCAGTTCATGCCGCAGATGCCATTTGATGCCATCGACGCATTTTCCGATGCGGTAGTCAAAGATCTTGTCAAATTTAGACAGCATATGAAACCTACGTATAAAGAAAAGAATATGACTAAAGATCAAGAAAGAACTTTGATCAATCTACAAAAGGATACGGGGATCATCTGCAAACCCTCAGACAAAGGGGGCAATATTGTTCTCATGACTAGGGAACAATACTGCAGTGAAGCGTTGAGACAACTGAATGATGGGAGATATTATGAAAAAACCAGTAAAGAAAGGTACAGTGAGAGTATCAAGCAATACCATGTCCTAATCAACAAGTGGCATAATAAATCGATGCTTGATACCGATGAGTATTTCTTCCTAAGGAACACCAATCCAACAATACCAACATTCTATCACCTTCCGAAAGTTCACAAAGACGATGTCAGTCCACCAGGGAGACCGATTGTGTCATCTATAGGGAGTCTCACGGAGAATCTTTCTACCTTCATTGACTATTTCTTGTTTCAATCGGTTCTACAATTGTCCTCTTATATCAAGGACACAAAGGATTTCATTATTCAGATTGGTAAACTGAAGTGGGAACCAACATATTGGATGATTGCACTTGACATCACGAGTCTCTATACGTGTATTAACCATCAACACGGACTGGATGCAATCAAATATTTTCTGAAAAAGAGACCTTTGTAATTTGCGGAACACAACAATATGCTGATTGAACTGATTGAATTTTGTTTATTGAATAATATCTTTTTATTCCAAGGGGACCTCTACCGACAGATCTCCGGGACTGCGATGGGTACCTGCTTCGCCCCCAGCTACGCGAATTTATTCGTGGGCTGGTGGGAGGAGCAGGTAACCCGGACCCAAGAGAATGCTAAATGGGTCAAGGAGATAGTTGTCTGGCATAGATATATTGACGACCTCTTCCTTGTATGGAAGGGGTCGTCAAGTTTGGCTGAGGAATTCATACTACATTTAAACAAAAATGAGGTGAATTTAAAGTTCACATCAGAGATTAGTTCAGTGGCAGTGAACTATCTCGATTTAAGGGTCTATGTTCAGGGAGGGGTGCTGGAAACAGAACTGTATAGAAAACCGACTGCCGGCAATTCTATTTTACATGCCGGCAGTAGTCACCCTCCTAAACTAATAAACAGCATACCCTATGGTGAGCTCCTCAGGCTGAAACGAAACTGCTCTAGGGAATGCGACTTTAAAGCCGCAGCAAAAGACAGCATAGCTAGGTTTATGGCCAGAGGTTATAATAGGGATCTCTTAGAAACCACACTTAAGAAAGTAGAGAGAATCCCTAGAAAGAAACTTCTTGATAAAAAGGATGATCTGTCCAGTGTCAAGGATAGCAATGAAGGCAAATTCCGAATGATTACCACCTATTCGGATGATGCTAATACCTTCAGGGGCATGTTGAGAAGAAACTGGCATATCCTGAAAACAGATGCCATCATAGGAAAGGATATTCCCCATGCTCCTCTAGTTACATTCAGGAAGGCTAGGTCGCTGCGGGACAAATTGGTCCACAGCCACCTAGAAGAGTTACCTGGCAGACAAGGAACATTGAAAGAGATGAGAGGTTTCTTCCCCTGTGGGAAATGTAAGGCGTGTGCCAATAGTAAAAGAGTACTCTCCTATCAAGTAGCGGGGTTGAAGAAACAGAATGTGATTAAGAAATTTCTGACTTGCCATACAACGCATACTGTCTATTGTCTGATATGCCTATGTGGGCTCAGATATATAGGCAGCACTATACATAGTGCTAAGATTCGCGTATTGGAACACCAACGGGCAATCGCGAACAAAGACTTGAACTATCCAGTCGCCAGGCATTTTTCCATTAAACATCAGAGCAACAGAAATCTGTTGCAATATTTTTGTATAGATTATGTACCATTAAACCCCAGGGGGGGAGATAGAGTTCAGAGGCTTAGGAGGCTAGAGTCCCGCTATATCATTGATATGCAAACGAGGGCACCTAATGGCCTGAATAGCGGTGAAGAGCTGTCAGTGCACCTAGGCAGATGAGGATCCTGGGAGTGATTGATGTAGAAACATTTATGATTCTTGCTGATTTCTTCTTTTTTCTAAAAAAAATTTTTTAATTTGCTATGAGTTGTCTCGACATAGACAGTAATGGTGTGCCAATAGAAGGCGAAATATGGAGAGGTCATGAGAGACCAAGGTTAAGATTAATTGAGTGCCTTGAGTGGTATATGCCGATTTATGGCGTGATTGAGAATTTCATTATGATTTGCTTCATGGTTTTATACAAAATGAATGTTCAATATGATGCATTTTTATAAGAAGCAATGTTATTTGTGGCCGATTCACGGCCAAATTATTATATGAAATTGTGAATACACATGTGATGCGATTTATTACAATGTGATGTTATATTATATGAAATTCGCGTTAGAATACCACCATAAGATGGCGCTCATGTTGAGGCTATAGAGTCCATTTTTTATGTCTATGTCGACACGATGCAGGGTAATTTAAATGGCTCCTCTCAGTGCAGATGGTAGACACTGAAGAAGGAGTTTCCGAAACGCGTTTGTTGTGGTTCCGGAATAAAATACCGGTGCAACTTTCCCCGCGAGTGCTGTAATTCTTTTGTTGAGGATTGAAAGAATTTGAGCTGCAATATTACGTGGGGGCACCACCACGGTAATAGCACCCGTCCGAGAGTGATCCGAACAAACGGTGCAAAATGAGCGAATATATATATATATATATATATATATATATATATATATATATATAAACACACTCCTGGCTCTCCACATCAGATGACATGGATACAGCAGGTACGGGCCACAATGTGTAGATTAAAAAAATGCAGTGCTTTATTGTCAGAAATCAATTCTCATAGCATCCAGTCAGTTCATGGCTAGTGCCCAGCATGACGCGTTTCGACCATGTTACCACGGTCTTGATCACATGACGCGCTGGTAAAATCATAGAGTTTAAGCAGTGATATATATACACTAATTTGTTATTTTTAAAAAATTAAAAAAATTACATTAATAGTTTATTGTTTTACAGTAAATATATATAATAATTATTATATATGTGTGTTTAACATTTTGAGGTTAAGTTCATTTGTTCTTTTTGTTAAAATGTATATGAAATCTATTTATTTATTTTAAATTAAGTTTATTATTTAATATTTATATATAAAAATTCTTCGCAAAAACATCCACTCCGGCGGCACGATAAAACAAACACCGGTTCACTCTTCAGGTTAGTTTCGCTTCTTTATTTTTGGCATAGATTTTTTAACATTTCATGGTCCTTCTAAGTATAATCAAGACCTACGCGTTTCGGCGTTCTGCCTTCTACTGGGTCACTGTGGGTTCGACATTGTGCTGCTTATATTTCATGTCCTTTTTCAGTTTTCTTGACCCTAAGTGACCACTAGAGCGAGTTTCTTACTAATTCTGACAACTGTTGGCACAAAGTTTCCACCATTAATGTTAAGCTTCTTCAAGATGCACTACATTCCAATACATTTAAACACACATGAAGTATATTTTTCTATTTCCTGTCACTCTCATTTCATTCTCATTACTCATTTCTCTTCTCTTATTTTTTGTCACTTATTCTTTTTTTTCCCCTTCTTTTTCTCTTATTCTTCACTCTATTTCATGTAATTTTTCAGTTTTTCTGTTTTTAAACATGCTAGTTTTAAAAAAAAGAATATACACTACCATTAACTTCAAATATATATATCTAACAATATTTTTTCAATCTATATTTATGTCAATATTTTTTTTTCTCGATATTTTTGTACTTACCTTTATAAATATAGGATGTCGATATTTTTGACATCTATATTTATAACTCGATATTGTGGTATGGGGATGTTTTGGGTGTTGATGTTTTGTCAGTGAACTCGCTGGGAGCTGTGAGCGGAAGAGGCACCCCTCCTGGTTGCCTTGGCAACCACAATGCACTGGGTACGTACGCCCCAGCCGCTACAGGACTGAACAGCTGCGTGTCTCACCAGCTTCTCAGGTACAAGCCGCAGCTTCTCCCTAGATGACCCCGTAGACATTGCAGAAAGGATGCCTGCATTCGGGAGCAGGTCTGGGGGCACCTCGCAGCACCACCACGTAGTTGCGTGCGGCTGCTCTTTGGTCCATTGTTACCATGGGGAACCCAGCGAGGTCCCCACACCAGCCTCCAAGAAGTGTGCCCTACCCCTCCAGTGCTAGTTGGAATCGTACTGGGGGTTTATGGGCAGTCTGGTAGGATGGACCCACAGCAGAGGCCTCCATCGCCCATAGGGGCTTGCTCCATTCCAGTCGCCTGCGGGACGCAGATAAGATTACCATAGTCCTGATAAGAGTCCCAAAGGGGTGGCTACGTCTTGCACATGGTGACCAGTTGATGAATACCCTACTAAAGAAGCACAGAAGCCCTGTGGCTTCGTGAGTAGTGGGATTTAAGGACGGTAGAACCTATATGTTGTGCCCTGGTTGTTGAGGTATTTGTGTACATTCCATGTATTGACAGGCAAGCATGTCTTATTACAGGATCTGCATAACATGTCCAGTGATGATGTAAGGTGGTGCCATTTCGGAAGTTGCATTTATGTGCACAGTGATGGTGTTATGCATAATGTTGGCATGATGTTTTATAATGTCTGCACCCTATTTACTTGAGTGCACTAACTATTAGGTTATGGCAAGGTGATTTTATGATTTATGTGATGTCATGACAATTGCTTAGTAGGCAAGGTGATTTAAGTGATTATGGTCTAAAGTGTTTTATGTACAATACAAAGGATATTTTGATATAACCTTGGGTGGAGTCTCTTTTTGTGGTGTGCCTAGTGTGTCACTGGTGTGTGTGTGTTGCGCGAACGCTTTATACATCGCCTCTGGGATAAGCCTGACTGCTCTGCCAAGCTACGAAAGGGGTGAGCAGGGGTAATCTTGGATGTGTAACTCCCTTACCCTTACTAGGGCGGAGTGTTCTACCTGACTTAGGTGCATACCCTAGCCAACCAGAAACCCCATTTCTAAAAGCAGTCAATTGGGCTTCTTTTGGTAGGATATTAGTTTGGTTTTGGGCTTCCTTTTAAGGGGGTTAGGCTTGTTTTTAGCCTCTTTTCATAGTGATGAAACACAAATTCATATGCCATCAGGGCAGTACTAAGCAATGGGTCCCTCCTTCCATAAAGCCATTTTGGCTGAGGTATTGGAGCGCTCTACATTACTTGAGCACCAGTTCCTTTAAACAAGCCTCACACTCAATTTTTCCTCCCTTTTGTGAAAAATGGTGATTTACTGTGACTTAGCTGCTGAGCAGTTCAGACTTGTTGGAGACAAAGCCTCCAGCCTACACAAGAGAGGCAGGCGGACACAGGATTATTAATATGTGCTGTCAGGTGGGCGCATAGTTAAAGGTAAGATGCTTTGCCCTGCTGGCTCTGCATATTTTGTTCAGAAACAGTGGTTCAGGAGTTGTCAGTGAGAATGTTTGTGGGGGCCAGTCGCCAAGAAGGGTTATTTCTAAAACACAAAATCTTATTTTTGACTGGCCTTTGACCATGTTGTCTGAATTTACCTTCTTGTTGAAGCAGCAGCAGAGGATGTATGGTTATGCTTACCTCCCCACCCATTCCACCCCAGCTCCTGGCCTCTCTCCAGCCCTGATATCATGTTTTATTTGGCTTCCTCGGCTGGGTCAGGCATAGAGAAAGGACATATTGTTTTCACTGACTCTGCAAGCAGAGGCTCGTGCAAATTGGCTGCTCTTTTACTGCATTAAAAAGAGCTGGATTAATTGTCTGAGCTGCCGAAATAGGCCATGCGGGACTATCAGCTACCGGAGTTACATGTTGTCTAAACTGCATTATGTGTAGTTATAGACAGCATGCCCACACTTAACAAACTCAGCAAGTCTGTGCATTTTCAGCAATTTTGAATAATCTCCCATTTAGTCACCCGCTGCAACATCTCACTTAGCTCTTTCATGCCACACCCCCCTCAATAAATAACTAAATAAAGCTTGGAGTGGAGGCAGCGCAGAGCATGGCTCATGTTAATTTTCTTTTAATCACTTTTCAGGTGTTACACCCCATCAATAACTTCCATGCTTTGAGGATCCCCTGGAATGTATAATCGTAAAAAACTCTGCCTCGGTATTTCAGATTTGAGGTTGTTGTCTCACATTGAGTATTGATTTAGCAATATCCGTTCTAAAGTTTCTTCTAACTTTAGGCACTATTGTCCGAAACATATATGTGTAGCTTTTGTCTGTCCATGTCCTACTCAGCAGGCCTTTAATGTTATTGGCCACGAGTGCCAACTTCTTAGTCCCTTCGATCAGATATATCCATTTCAACGGTAAATGATTAAATAGCATTATATTCATTTTGATGGATCCACGCGCCTTTTGAAATTTATGGGCGATCTAATTTTATATTCTGCCAAAAATACACAGTGTCCCCGACACCCATCAATCACTGCGTTTGCTTGCTTTTGTGTCGACTTACAGTGATGCTTTATTTCACTGCTCTCACGTCACAGAAATACTGTGGACAGCTTTTAGTGGTATAAGGTCGATGTCAGTCAACCATGAGCAAAAAAACACGTGGCTACGTCGATACCGCACGTTTTTTTGTTACTAGGTTTGCGCTACATAAATTCCACCATGTAATTCTACAAATAAATAAACTGGGAGGCAATACTGAGCAACAAGATTATCACCTCTTGTGTGTTATTTTATTAAAAATATTTCTATAGCGCTGACCCATCCAGGCAGGCAGAGGAGAGCATAACAGCAGGGTGATGGAACTGTTATAGAATTTAGAGGAGAGAGATTACAGGATCTCTTTCAGCCAAGATCCTCCATCTGGTACCTTCCAGACGCCCCCAGGTCTATAAATGAAGTCCCCATTCAGACATTCCTGTGCCTTTTGAGGTTTGGGCTTACGCCTTATTGCCAAGGCTGCCCAGGGGGGCCACGTAGGGGACCCTCCAAAAGGGCGGCCGCCTTAGTGCCATAGGAAGGCACAGAAGTCTGCGCACTAGGCTCCCTGGGCTAGGGACCAGGGGGTCTGCTGGCCGCGTCACTTCCGGCCGTGGGAGGGGACAGGGGTATATTAGCCTTTCCCCGCCCTCTGCACGGTCTCTTGACCGCTACCCGTCTCCTGCAGCAAATTTCTCCACTAAAAAGGTGTCGTGTGGTTTATTTATGTATGTTGCTGTATGAGAACTGAGTGTTGCCGATATTGGCACTATGCCTGTTGGGTTGTTCTCATGTTCATGTGGGTGAGTATTCTATTGTGTGACCGCGCCTCGCCTCGCCTACTGGAATGCACAGGCGTAGTTACGGAATCCTTGTCGGTGGAATGTGGGGGCACTCGAGCTGGGACTTGTCTGCGAGGAGGCGGTTGTACCGTGCCTCTCCTCCTGACTGTCGTGTGAAGGGTCCTGAGATTGGAATAAAGCCTACATAAGAAGCATCCACGTGTCCAATCGTGATTAATGTAAGAATTCTGGCAACTCGGAAAAACCTTAGTCACGTTTAAACAACCGCTCCAGCCCATAGAGGTTCCTGACATGCCTTGGGAGAGAATTGGGGTAGATATTTTCGGTCCTGTACAAGGTAGTGATTGCAACCTGAAGATGGTTTTGTTAGCTGTGGGTCACTTTTCAAAATGGCCTGAATTCCGAATCGTGCCTAGAGCAAATTCTGATGTGGTTGTGGATTTTTTAAAGGACATGTTTAGTCGTGAAGGGTTACCGAAGACCATAGTTTCCGACAATGGTGGACAGTTCACTTTTCATTCTTTTAAAGCTTTTGTAAAACAAACTGGCATCACACACAGAACCATGTCATTGTATCATTCTGAGGGAAATGCGAATGTGGAATGCTTTAACAGGGTCCTCAAAGGTACTATTGAATTGCCCAACAGTAATGGCATACCATAGGAGGAAGAACTGAGGAAAACAGTAGCGGCGTAGAGGTTCGCAAAATGTGCTAGCACAGGTCATAGCCCTTTTGAATTGATGAGAAGGAGGTTGGTCCGCACCATTGACAACATCGGTTGGTTAAAAACCACTAGGATGGTTGGTTGGTCAGCAGATGAGGTGAAGAAGTGTATGGAGCAAGGACAGGAAAAGTACAAGATGAGGTACGACTCGTCTAATGGGGTAAAAAGAGTGGACCTTAAAGTAGAGGACGTAGTCAAGGTAAAAAAAGGACGGATGGTACGAAAAGGGGAAAGTAGATGGTCAGAACTCTTAAAGGTGGTCAAGGTTTTGTGCAACGTCGCTCTATTAAGTGATGGCAAGGTGTGACATGCGAAAAGGTTAGCTCTGTTCAGGGGTGGTGAGAAGAAGTTGGATTAAAGGCGCAAGTCGTATGACTGGGTGGATGATTTTTACTTCGATAACCCCCAGTGTGGAAGCACGTGTAGTGGCCCAGGTTCAAGCAGTGCACACAGAGATTTGAGAGTCCAGGATGGTGTGCGTGACTTGAGCATGTGTACCACAACTGAAGAGCACACGGTTGAGGATCAACGGGGTGATGGGCACACCCTGCTTGTGACATCGGAAAGAAGCCAATTTCTGGCACCATTTCTTACACGCTGCTTGCTTGCCCAATGACAGGCACACCCATTGTCATCCATTGTTGAGTATATATTCTTAAGGAAATTTTTGTAATCCTCTATCTACAAAAGTGTTTTGCGGCAAGTTAGTGTATTTCTGTGTAGATTTCGTGCAACATGGCAACTATGAATTTGCCAGCTCCGCAGCATTTTATGACAAAAGAGGATGAAGTCAACAGTTTAAGGTGGGAAGAATGGAAAGACTATTTTATTAATTACATTGGCACCTTTGAGAAATTATCTCCAGAAAGAAAGAAAAGCACGCTTTTGCATTGCTTGGGCCCGGGTGGGCTCAAAGTTTTCAATCGCATAGAAAATAAAACCACATTCTGGAGATGATGTTGACGTTTTTAAACACGCGTGAGCAGTCTTGGATGCGTAATTTGCATCTACAGTTTGTAAGGCTATAGAACGGTACAACTTCTACCATAGAAAGCAAGGTCCTAATGAAAAGATTGAGGACTACGTTGCAGCCTTGAGGAAGTTGGCTATCTCTTGCAAGTTTGATAGGCTTGAGGAAGAACTAGTTAGGGACCAAGTTATTATGTACTGTAACAATCCTAATTTACAGGATAGGTTGTGGGTACATGGGGAGTTGAGCTTACAGGAGGTCACTGCTATCATTTGTTAATCGGAATTCATGGCTAGATGTGCTATGGCTGTGGTGAATTCAGCAAAGAGGGAAAGCACTGATGATACCGTGAAGTTGATTAAGAAAAAGTTACCAAAACAAGATATACCAGAAAAACAAAGAAGTGATGAGAGACTCGTAGGGAAAATAAGTCTAGAATGGATAATTTGAAGGGCAATTGTTATCGGTGTGGTAGTTCGGGACATTTAGCACATGATAAAAAGTGTCCTGCGGTTGGGCAGAAGTGCGCTAAGTGTGGTACCAAGGGTCACTTTGCACGTGTGTGCCGTAAATACAGAGCTGTCAAGTGTATGGTGGAAGAACTTGATGAGGAATGTAGCTCTGAGTCAGATATAGAGAAACCCCACATTTTGGGGCCGATTCCGATCTCGGTCGGAGGCGCACCCAATACCATTCGGTCGGGAAAAAAGCCATAAGAAAGCCTGTTTCCCGACCGATCCGTACAGCACACCGAACGAGTAAGTACGATGCGCACAACAGCACAGAATCCGGCCGAGCCGTACTCACCCAAACCAGGTCCTGTTCCCCGACCGAGGCGAATCCGGAAATGCCGAATCGAGTCGCACGGAAGGGAAAATGCAGCTCCGTCCGGCCGAACGAGTACGATGCGCTTTCCATACGCGCCCGAACCCGTCGCTACGCACGGCACGTCAAAGCATCCGGGAGGCGCACATAAGCTCCGATTCGCGCCACAACACGATCCACGGCTCCGAGACGAACACGCCAGCGGCGAGGACGAGGCGAAGCGACGAGGACGACGCGAAGCAACGAGAAGGACGAACGACACGAACCAACCATGAATCCCTTCGTCCCGATCATACCAATATTCTACATTTACTACCGGAACAGGCACGGACGCGTACGGCGCAGAAGGTAAGCCAGACACCAACCACAAAACACATACAACACGTACACGACACATCACACACACACAGAGGGATGCAGAATATACTTACACCAGCAACAGCAGCACCATAGGGGCGGGATGCCCATCACCAATGCCACATATGCACACAGGGGCCTGATTGCGCACCACCACCCCTACCCAGGGGGGGCAGGATGCCTACCACTACTACCACCCCTACCCAGGGGGCAGGATGCCTACCACTACTACCACCCTTAGCCAGGGGGGCTGGATGCCTACCACTACTACCACCCTCACCCAGGGGGGCTGGATGCCTACCACTACTACCACCCTCACCCAGGGGGCTGGATGCCTACCACCACCCTTAGCCAGGGGGGCTGGATGCCTACCACTACTACCACCCTCACCCAGGGGGGCTGGATGCCTACCACCACCCTTAGCCAGGGGGGCTGGATGCCTACCACCACTACCACCCTCACCCAGGGGGGCTGGATGCCTACCACTACTACCACCCTCACCCAGGGGGGCTGGATGCCTACCACCACCCTTAGCCAGGGGGGCTGGATGCCTACCACTACTACCACCCTCACCCAGGGGGGCTGGATGCCTACCACTACTACCACCCTTAGCCAGGGGGGCTGGATGCCTACCACTACTACCACCCTTACCCAGGGGGCAGGATGCCTACCACTACTACCACCCTTAGCCAGGGGGGCTGGATGCCTACCACTACTACCACCCTCACCCAGGGGGGCTGGATGCCTACCACCACTACCACCCTCACCCAGGGGGGCTGGATGCCTACCACTACTACCACCCTCACCCAGGGGGGCTGGATGCCTACCACTACTACCACCCTCACCCAGGGGGGCTGGATGCCTACCACCACCCTTAGCCAGGGGGGCTGGATGCCTACCACTACTACCACCCTCACCCAGGGGGGCTGGATGCCTACCACCACCCTTAGCCAGGGGGGCTGGATGCCTACCACTACTACCACCCTCACCCAGGGGGCTGGATGCCTACCACCACCCTTAGCCAGGGGGCTGGATGCCTACCACTACTACCACCCTCACCCAGGGGGGCTGGATGCCTACCACTACTACCACCCTCACCCAGGGGGGCTGGATGCCTACCACCACCCTTAGCCAGGGGGCTGGATGCCTACCACTACTACCACCCTCACCCAGGGGGGCTGGATGCCTACCACCACCCTTAGCCAGGGGGGCTGGATGCCTACCACTACTACCACCCTCACCCAGGGGGCTGGATGCCTATCACCACCCTTAGCCAGGGGGCTGGATGCCTACCACCACTACCACCCTCACCCAGGGGGGCTGGATGCCTACCACTACTACCACCCTCACCCAGGGGGGCTGGATGCCTACCACCACCCTTAGCCAGGGGGGCTGGATGCCTACCACTACTACCACCCTCACCCAGGGGGGCTGGATGCCTACCACCACCCTTAGCCAGGGGGGCTGGATGCCTACCACCACTACCACCCTCACCCAGGGGGGCTGGATGCCTACCACTACTACCACCCTCACCCAGGGGGGCTGGATGCCTACCACCACCCTTAGCCAGGGGGCTGGATGCCTACCACCACTACCACCCTCACCCAGGGGGGCTGGATGCCTACCACCACCCTTAGCCAGGGGGGCTGGATGCCTACCACTACTACCACCCTTAGCCTGGGGGGCTGGATGCCTACCACTACTACCACCCTTACCCAGGGGGCAGGATGCCTACCACTACTACCACCCTTAGCCAGGGGGCTGGATGCCTACCACTACTACCACCCTTACCCAGGGGGGCAGGATGCCTACCACTACTACCACCCTTAGCCAGGGGGGCTGGATGCCTACCACTACTACCACCCTCACCCAGGGGGGCTGGATGCCTACCACTACTACCACCCTCACCCAGGGGGGCTGGATGCCTACCACCACCCTTAGCCAGGGGGGCTGGATGCCTACCACTACTACCACCCTCACCCAGGAGGGCTGGATGCCTACCACCACCCTTAGCCGGGGGCTGGATGCCTACCACTACTACCACCCTCACCCAGGGGGGGCTGGATGCCTACCACTACTACCACCCTTAGCCAGGGGGGGCTGGATGCCTACCACTACTACCACCCCCACTCATAGGATGGACAATGCATGACACAACCAGCACACCACAACCTAGGGAATGCAAGAAGAAGACATCCCCCCAACACCATGACAAGCGTGTGTAGACTGTGTCAAATGCCTACAACACCGAACATGACTTTGAACATACAATGTGACCCCCTAGCACATGTGCCACACATATATGTGTGTGGCACCCACAATGCAAGCAGGCCATGACCATTGTGGCAATGGGGTCCAAACCCCCATCATCACAGTGACCAAAATGTAAGTGTGGGGTCCATAGCTGAAGCACACTTTGAACATTGTGGCAATGGGGTCCAAACCCCCATCATCACAGTGACCAAAAGGTAAGTGTGGGGTCCATAGCTGAAGCACACTTTGAGCATTGTGGCAATGGGTTCCAAACCCCCATCATCACAGTGACCAAAATGTAAGTGTGGGGTCCATAGCTGAAGCACACTTTGAACATTGTGGCAATGGGGTCCAAACCCCCATCATCACAGTGACCAAAAGGTAAGTGTGGGGCCCATAGCTGAAGCACACTTTGAACATTGTGGCAATGGGGTCCAAACCCCCATCATCACACTGACCAAAAGGTAAGTGTGGGGTCCATAGCTGAAGCACATTTTGAACATTGTGGCAATGGGGTCCAAACCCCCATCATCACAGTGACCAAAATGTAAGTGTGGGGTCCATAGCTGAAGCACATTTCGAACATTGTGGCAATGGGGTCCAAACCCCCATCATCACAGTGACCAAAAGGTAAGTGTTGACAAAGAAAGAGGTGCAACTGCCAAACTGCATGGATGATTCCTGGTCACAGAACAACAAACACATCAGTGGCAAAGTAGTGTATGTGTCCCATTGCAACATAAATTGGGGGAGCCAAATACTGCAGTGCAAATAAGACATACCTTTGGCCATGTGCAGACAAACAACACCCATGGGGGCTGACACCGTCAACAATCATCAATGACACAATGACAGAAGTGACCATCAGAATGCAGACCCACATATTTGCACCAATGGGCACACACATGCAGATACCCTGTGGAGACTGCAGATGTGAGGTGAACAGATACCATACCATGGCAGCAATGGGACACACAAACCATGATCATTGTGCTGACCGATGACCTAGGAGTCCCAGGGACAGCAGGGGAAACCCACCAAACTACATACAGCCAATGGCACACCCAAGATATGCCAATGCAGTGGTGCAGATGCACAAACACAAACAGGCAGACCCACACTGCACATCATACACAACAGGTGAGGGGGGTGCCAGTGTCCCCAGGCAACCACACAACACATGAGGAGACCTGAATACCAATCATACAGATGTGCATACAGTGCCACACAAAGGTAACTCATGGATCCAAATCCCCTATGTGGGCAAGCAGGCATTGTCAGATGAGAGGGAGCACAAATCACACATGTCACACAGGCACGTAGGGACAGCAACTGACACAGCAAGACACAGACACACCACAGCACCACCCCCAGGGCCCCCACAATGTGGTGACCCTGGGCTGCATTACAATCCCACTGTGATGACAAAGCTAAATGTGGTTCACACTGTGAACCACAGTCATGTGTCCTGAGCAACTAACTACCATCACACCTACACAAGCACAAATCAAACAGCATGGCCAGTAAGCCAAGGCCAACATGGAGGCAGGGGCCTAGCCGGGCAACAACTCTCATCTGCACACACTCAACACCACACCCCTCGACCTCCAACAATGTGCAGCAGTGAAGCACACATGCACTGGTGACATTGCACATGCACCCATGACTATTCCAGGGTGGTGGGTGGGAACCAAGGTGCAGAAACACATCACACATGGACACTCAACAAGACTCCTGAATGTCTGACACACTGCACACTACGCTGTACATGGACATGACGGCAATACCACACCAACCAATGGGATCCCAGCCACAGTCACACACCAATGAAGAAGCCAAGGTCACCCACAAAGAACACACATAGACAACAACCAACATTGCAGCCCGGACCCTGAGGAGTGCCAGCAGTCACACACACAACGTGTCACAATCACTGAAAGATAACACAAACTGGAAATCACATGACAGGGGCAAACAACAAGTGCCAAGGGGAAACCTGACTGTGACCCATCTGCGTCTGCACACAAACTCAGCCCTGACAGCAAACACACCTATGGGTGACACCCTGATGACCAGTAATGTGCCATGCACCCACATCACAGAGAACCCAGGGCGAAGACTTTGGGGGAACATAGGTCAACTCAGCTAGCATCACAAACAGGTACAACACTAGGGATCACAGCATGCACAGCTAAACGGAAGTGAACACACAGACATGCACATACAACACACACCTTGGGCGCAGGCAATGTCACAGGAGTACACACTGCCATGAGGGGACTCCACTCCTGTGTGAGGAAAGCTGTGCCATATGTTGCCTCAGTAGGGCCCCATCATGTCAGCTGAGCACTTGGTCACACAATCAACAATTAGCACCAAATGAGGGCTCCCGTAACATCAGCCTGGTCATGGAAGTGCCAACGGAATCATCAGCACAGATCCAACACACTTGTATAGCAATGTTGCACTGACAACACAGATGAGTCCTTCCCCATTGATGCCCAAACCTGCATGTCCACTGGAGATGGCCACACGGTCAGGGAAGTAGACAAATTGAACAATGGCAGGCACAACAGATGTGCAGGGGTGGAAGCCACAGATGTGAAATAGCCAATCTAAGTAGGAAATCCCATTGCCAAATACTGAACACATGACACCCTCAGATGCTGCTATGGATGACATGGATACACCACAGGATAGGACACATTCCCCCTGGACCACATGGGTTCCTGCACAGTAACACTTCATTATCATGAGACCAAATATCACCATCACTGCAGCAAGGGCATGGTTAGCATCATCAACATCATGTACATCAGAAGCAAAAGCACTAGAGAACCGAAAGTTGCTTTATTCAGCATATGTGGCATTAAAAGTAGAAGTCCGGTAGAAAATAAACAAAGGCCAATGGCCAGTCCATCAACAAAGTCACAAGTGGGTGACAGTGGCAGATGCCACCCTACACATGCCTGCACAAAACCAGGGACAATCCACTAGGAGGGGCAACCGGGGGGTAGGCCAGGCACCGCAGGGACAGGATCAGGGCTCACCAGGAGGAAGCAGGGAAGGGGTGGTGGGTGCTGGAGAGCCACTGACAACTGCAGTGGAGGTGTCTGACATGGTGTGTGCCGGCACAACTGGGGAGCATGGCTCAGATGTTGTGGGTGCCGGCACGACTGCAGTGGACCCTGCAGATGGAGTGGACAGGTCCGCCACTGCAGTGCCCAAGTCAGACAGGGTGGTAGTGGACTCCACTGCAGTGCCTACCACCAGGGGAGGAGAATGGGGAACAGGCAAGGTGGGCTGGACAGAGGGGGAGGACACCCTCACCACATCAGTGGCACAGACAAGCGCAGCGGGGGTGTGGTGCCGGGAGAGCAAGTGGCAGGGGGAGAAGGCCGGAGCCTCTTGGGGATGGTATATCTGTGGGTGGGGGAACCTGGGGCAGGGTGTGGTGGGGGCACCTGTGGAGTGGGGGCCTGAGGGATGGAGGAAGGAGACCTGGTGCTTGAGCTGCAGGGCGGCGGTGGGGTCTTGCTCTTACCACTCCGGGGGACTTGCGGGTGGGGGCCTCAGTCTGTCTGCGCCTGGGGGAGGGTGTCCGGGGGCGAGGGGGACTCTGCTCCGTGTGGGGGGGCTTCCTCTTCCCCCTGGATGCTGGAGGAGCTGGATCGGAGGGGAAGAGGCCGAGGTCACTGAGGAAGAGGCGCTGGGTCTTTGGGGTTGCAGGTGAGGCAAGGGAGGGTGCTTTGGAGGGAGAGGCAACTGAGGACTGCGCAGTGCCCGTGGATGCGTGTGTGTGTACCAGGGCCCCATCCCCTGTGAGTCTGGTTTCAGTTCCCTGACTGTGCGTGCGTGTGCGTTTTGTTTGTGGTGTGTGTGTCTGTGTGCTGGACGTGTGTGTGCTGGTGTGTGCCTGTGCCGGTGTGTGTGTGCTTGGGACGGGTAAGGTGCTGGGGAGTGTGGATGGAGCAGAGGCAGGAGGGGTGAGGGACTGTCTGAGGAGGGACACTGCTGCCGTCAGGGAGGAGTCCATGGACCTATTGCCCCTCAGTAGGTCAGACATGCCCGATGAGATGCCCTCCATGAACGACACCAGCTGAGTCAACAGAGCGGTGTGCGCATGGAGGACACTCAGCATGGCTGTCTGCCCTACATGGAGCTGGCGAAGGAGGTACACAGACTCCTCACTCAGGGCAGCAGGGGACACAGGGGCAGGGGGTGCGGTGCCTGGCCCAAAGGAGACACGCTCCCGAACATGGGAGCCTCCATGTACCTGGGGAATGGGAGCCGATGGGAGGGCGGTGGTGGTGCTGGTGGTGGCGGGGACAGCAACACTAGCTGGGGTGTGGTGGCTGCTGACACCCGCCTCCATAAGGGAGTCATCCTCCGAGTTGCTCTGGTCCTCAGCTGAGGTGGATGGTGCTGAGGACTCCTCGGTGTGGCTCCCCTCGCCCTCCGTGCCACTGGGTCCCTCCGACCACTCCTCGGCTGCTGACCCAGTCTGGCTCTCTGGCTCCTCCTGGTCCGTGGAGCTGTCCCCTTCCGTGGCCGTGGATGTATCTGCAAACAATGGGGAAACAGACAGACATCAGTCACCTGCACCAAACGCACACACCACTGTGAGCACAGCACATTACAGAGCAAGCCCTGGCATCATTAGTTGTACATTGCTAAAAGTGCCCTAACTGAACAGGAGAAGCCAATTGTCAGTCTGATGCCAAGCATGTCACTCACATCCCACATGGCCTTGCACCCATCTGTCTGGTGTCTGTTGGATTGCAACACCCCAGTGTGGACACATGCACCAAGTTGGACAGTGCAGAGGACACGGTGTGGCATGTGGACATGCACACATCACAGCTCTTGCCACTGAGTCAGTACAGGTTTCCGGATGAAAGGGATGCCCAGAGTCAAATAGGAAATGCATGTGATGCATACCAGCAACAGACACCATGATGCACCCATGTCCTGATAGCCATCGCCACAATGGTGTGCATGTAGCACATGTCACTCCCCTGCAGGACCACCAATAAGTTGACACATGCCATGGCAGAGGCATGACTGCTAAGTCATATATCACTGTCTCAGTGATGTATGACTTGGCAGCCAGACAACAACACTATGCACTGTGTCACAATAGTAGGTCATGGGGAATGCAAGTCCTGGAGCTGCACAAGTGCACATGTACATCCCCCACACAACACATCATCTTAACCCTCATCTGTCCAGGTCATACCTATTGGACATATGGGAGACCTGTGACACTACCCTCTGAACCTGAGCCCCTCACAATTTGCTGTGAATGGGGAACAGCTGCCTGAACTTCACATTCGCATACCCCAGTCTGCACAGGCAGCTGATCAAACACCTATGTGACACACAAGTATCGTCTCCTATGGTCACATCTCCAGGGGCATGCTGAGCCCCTACCAAGAAACACCCCAGCAGTCCTGGCAACTAATCCACAGCACACTGACACAGAGGCAGACACCTGAGGGGTCAAATCACTGCGCACAATGTGTCAGCTGATACACGGGAGTGGGAGTACAGAGTGCATTGCATGGCCTGGAGTAGGCATGACTGTCCTGCTCCACATGAATGAGGGATGAGCCCTGGACAGTGGATAGCTGGCTATGTTTGTGTGACACACGTAATCTGCACACTCCTGGGGCCCAAACATTGTTCCCACCCGCTGCATGGGCGTGTGCCACATACCCCAGGCACATGTGGTGGCTCAGCTCAGCAAGTGGACCGCATATCAAAGCAACACGCAGATCACATGTCCGAACACAGGCGTTGTGTGAACAATGGACCCACCCATGATGCCCACAACAGAGTTAGGGAAACAGATGCTGTCCCCCACCTTTAGTGAAGCAAACTGCAAGGACACAGTCCCAAGTGACACAATTCCCTGAATGTAAGGGCCACACCTGGGTATCAGATGAGCAGTGGGCAGTGCACAATAGAGGGACATGGCTCCTGGACAACATGACTGCTGCACTGTGGCAGTTGAACCAGGCCAGAGGAGGGCACAAAGCATGTAATACAGAGTTCACAGTGCAGTCTTTGACTCACCCCCTCCTTGCTGCTCTCTGGCCTTCAGCTGCCCATCCAGGTCTGGAAACACCACCGCCAGGATCTGGAGCATGTGGGGGGTCAGGGTCCGTGTTCCGCCCCTCCTGCGAGGAGGCGACAGCTTCAGCTGGACCCGTGCAATCCTCCGGGTCCAGCCCCGAAGGTCCTGCCACCTCTTCTGGCAGTTGCGGATCCGGCGCTTGTAGACCCCCACGGACCGGACGGCCCGGACGATGTCCTTCCAGATCACCTGCTTCCGATGGGCATTAACCTGTCAGGATGACAAAGTGAAAAGGCCATTACTACACATGCAACATATCCGTGCATGACACAGTTGTATATACATGTCTCAATCACAGGGGCACATGATGTACACAGGCAGTGCAAAGCTGCCCATGGACAGTTTGCCAGACGTCACTACATGGTATCATTGCATGGGAAGTAAAACCTTGTTCAAATGCACTGTCACTGCACCATACCTGTCCAGTGCATGTCACTACACACTATGGGGGGTGACAACTACTCAGTGAGCCTGCTAGCCAGTGGCGTGCAGACTTTCAGCCTTGCTAGTCAGACAATATGCACATTCAGAAAGGCAATGCACAGAACACTCACCTGCTCCCCTGGTGTCCCATACAGCTTGCTGTACTGTGGAAGTAGGCTGTCCAGCAGGGCCTGGTTCTCTTCAAGGCTGAAGGCTGGGGCTCTCTCCACAGTACGTGCCATTGCAGGGTCCAGAGGGGCAGAGACAGCAGCAGTGCAGTGGCAGATGTCGTCCTGGAGCATGTAGTGCAGGCAAGTGAGCTCTCAGGGGAACAGCCAGCAATATATATGTGCTGGAGAGGCAGATACTGTCCCTTGTGTCCAAAGTGATAGGTCCAAGTCGTTTGCATCTTCTGAATCTGGCCAATCCATGGAATAGCAGCACCAAAACACGCCCACAGCATCCTTCAAATCTTCAACTTCATGACATACATGATTTTGCAACATTGTTGTGGGTGACCAACTGATTTTCCAGCAACCGACTCGCTCGAAATTCGAAAACGCGTCCGTTGCCAGGCAAGCCCATTGTCAATGGGTGCGCACCGATCGGTCCATTGCGGTACAACACGTACAGGGGTACAACGCTGCACCCGCACACATTGAATGCAATGGGCCGGCCGGGGCACCGATCGGTCCATTGCAGTACAACGCGTACAGGGGTACAACGCGTACAGGGGTATAACGCGTACCCACACATTGAATGCAATGGGCCGGCCGGGGCACCGATTGGTCCATTGCAGTACAACGCGTACAGGGGTACAACGCGTACCCGCACACATTGAATGCAATGGGCCGGCCGAGGGCACCGATCGGTCCATTGCAGTACAACGCGTACAGGGGTATAACGCGTACAGGGGTACAACGCGTACCCGCACACATTGAATGCAATGGGCCGGCCGGGGGCACCGACCGGTCCATTGCAGTACAACACGTTCAGGGGTACAACGCGTACCCGCACACATTAAATGCAATGGGCCGGCCGGGGGCGCCGACCGGTCCATTGCAGTACAACGCGTACAGGGGTACAACGCGTACCCGCACACATTGAATGCAATGGGCCGGCCGGGGCACTGATCGGTCCATTGCAGTTCAACGCGTACAGGAGGTACAACGCGTACCCGCACACATTGAATGCAATGGGCCGGCCGGGGCACCGATCGGTCCATTGCAGTACAACGCGTACAGGGGTACAACGCGTACAGGGGTACAACGCGTACCGCACACATTGAATGCAATGGGCCGGCCGGGGCCACCGACCGGTCCATTGCAGTACAATGCGTACAGGGGTACAACGCGAACCCGCACACATTGAATGCAATGGGCCGGCCGGGGGCACCGATCGGTCCATTGCAGTTCAACGCGTACAGGGGTACAACGCGTACCGCACACATTGAATGCAATGGGTCGGCCGGGGCACCGATCGGTCCATTGCAGTACAACGCGTACAGGGGTACAACGCGTACCCGCACACATTGAATGCAATGGGCCGGCCGGGGCACCGACCGGTCCATTGCAGTACAACGCGTACAGGGGTACAACGCGTACCCGCACACATTGAATGCAATGGGCCGGCCGGGGCACCGATCGGTCCATTGCAGTTCAATGCGTACAGGGGTACAACGCGTACCCGCACACATTGAATGCAATGGGCCGGCCGGGGCACCGATCGGTCCATTGCAGTACAACGCGTACAGGGGTACAACGCATACAGGGTACAACACGTACCCGCACACATTGAATGCAATGGGCCGGCCAGGGGCACCGACCGGTCCATTGCAGTACAACGCGTACAGGGGTACAACGCGTACCCGCACACATTGAATGCAATGGGCCGGCCGGGGGCACCGATCGGTCCATTGCTGTTCAACGCATCACTGTACATGTGACTGGCATATGTCAGCATGCCTGTCTCAGATGGACATATGCCAGCCACAGATAGCTCCCAGGGAGTGAGGGGCACACCTACATCACGACAGCCTGTCCAAACTTTATCATAAGGCATGTAAGGCTGCATTTCCTATTGTGTGTATGTTGGTGTACATGTTGTCCTGTGGGTGTCACCTGTGGGCAGCCACCCCCAGGCTGTGCACGTGTTCATGGGGACAGGATCCTGGGTGTTACGTGTACATGACCACTGTGATGTGCAACTGTTCATATCTGTGCATGTGCCATGGTCACATTTCACGGTGGTGTATGTGTATGTCATGTCACATACCCCGTGAGTCCCATGTGGGACGGTATGTTTGAGCCAGGGTGTCCCAGTGGCACAATAGTGATGGTCCTCCACAGTCTTTGTGCATGTGGTGTTTACAATGTCTCTGATTTCATGTGCACAATGGGAGACAGTCTCCACATCCAGGTTGTGTGTGCATGGACTTTGATGTTGTGCGTGTGTGTGTCACAGACGTCCATGTCTGTCCTGCCGTGGCAAGTGGGGCCACTACCTGTGGGGGTCATGGTTGTTTTGCTGTGGTGTATACATGATACTCCATGTAATGCCAGTGTCCATGTGGCAATACAGGGTCCCTGGGAATGTACCTGTCGTTGAGCTGTGGTGCCTGGGGCACATCTGTCCTCACATGTCACTGTGGGGGGTGATTGTGACACGGCAGCAGGAGATGGGAACTGTGACACGGCCTCATGATATCCAATGGGCCAACCTGGGACTAATTGATGCCACCTGTTGGACCGTGTTGACAGATGTTGGCCATGTATGTACCATACATGTCCTTCCGGAACTGCACACTTCATGTAGTTGTGCCTCATAATGATGTATGTTGGGATATTGAGTGTGTTCAATGCCGCATATGTGGGGTGACTGACAATCTTGCTTACTTCTCCTCTGCACTGCAGGGCTCCTGCTGTCCATCGACCATTCTCAGACCTGGCAACGATGGTGGAACGGGACAGCATCCGACGGTACTGCTTCACCAGGCAGCTGATTGAGGATTTGGCAGTGCAGTTGTCCCCACATTTGCAGCCTGGCCGGCCGTATCCTACAGCGCTGACCCCCAAGGTGAAGGTGATGGCAGCCCTACACTTCTTTGCCACCGGTACCTTCCAACATACTGTGGCGACTGCTGGTGGGATGTCACAGACCATGTTGAGCCGTGTGCTCCGCGATGTTTTGGCGGCAATGTTGCTATTCCTGAACCGGTACATCTATTTCCCTAGACTGCGACGACTCACTGACGTGAAGAGTGACTTTTATGCCCTGGGGAGGATGCCGCATGTCATTGGCTCCATTGATGGGACACATGTGGCTTTGGTACCACCACAGGCCCAGGAGCAGGCCTACAGGAACCGCAAGCACTACCACTCGGTCAATGCACTGGTGGTGTGTCTTGCAGACATGACCATCACACACGTGTGTGCCCGTTTCCCTGGTTCAGCACACGATGCCTTTGTGATGAGGAGTAGTCGCATCCCCAGGATGATGGGACAGATGCAGAACCAGCGTGCCTGGCTTGTCGGTGTGTACTGACTTTGTGCCATTGTGTGTGATCTGATCTGTAGTATTCCGCCCACTTTTCCAAGTCAGCTAATGTGCACTTGTCTGTCCGTAGGTGACTTGGGATACCCCAACATGCCATGGTTGCTGACACCCCTCAGGAACCCTGTGACACCAGCCCAGATGCGCTACAATGAGGCACATGGTCGGACCAGGAGAGTGATTGAGCGGACATTTGGTCTCCTGAAGAGCCGCTTCCGCTGCCTGGACAAGACCGGAGGGTCCCTCCCATATGCCCCTGCGAAAGTGTGCAAGATTATCATCGTCTGCTGCATGCTCCACAACCTGGCAGTGCGGAAGTTCTCATTTGGTTTAACTGCTGAGAAATCCAAGTGCAGGTTTGCGGAGAGAAAGGTTACTTACCTGGGTCACAAAATTAGTGCTAGAGGCATTAGTCCTAAGGCCGCCCTTGTCGAGACAATAAAGAAGGCACCTGTCCCCCAGAACAAGGATGAGGTACGCTCCTTTTTAGGATTGGCAGAGTTTGATTTGAAATTTGTGCAAAACTTCTTGGAGAAAATGTATGACATTAGGCAGATGTTGAAGAAAGGTAACAGCTTTAATTGGTCCAAGGAGTGTCAGGCTAGTTTTGAAAGCATTATGGAGGACATTTGCAGAGCCCCTGCTCTCAAAGGTTTCGATCCCCTGTGTAAAACCTTTGTTACCACTGATGCCAGTGGAAAAGGTTTAGGTGCTGTCTTGTCACAACGACAAGGGGATGGTACTGAACGCATAGTATCGTTTGCCTCCAGAGCACTCACTCCCACTGAAGAGAAGTATTCTGTCATCGAACGGGAATCTTTGGTGTGTGTCTGGGGCCTTAATCATTTTAGGCAGTTCATTTGGGGGAGTAGTGTAGTACTGAAAAGTGATCACAAACCTCTTACTAAGGTTCTCACTTCTCAGGGTTTGAGTAATGTTTCACCCAGGATCAGCAAATTATCTATGCATTTACTAGACTTTGTGTATGAAGTCGAGTATGTCCCAGGTGGACGCAACAGAATAGCGTATTTTTTGAGTCGCTTACCCTTGGCAAATGAGGAGTGTATTAAAAATGAGTGGGATGAGTACTGTGTAGCTCTGGTAGCTAGAGAGGATTTGCAGAGCATTGGTCAAAAAGATTAGTTTGATTCTCTTTCGCAAGATAAACTGTTGTGCGAGGTTAAGGAGTTTATCATTAAGGGATGGCCGGAAAAACTCTCTTTAGGAAAGAATTTTGTACCTTTTTGGGAAGTAAGAGTAGAATTGTCAGTGGAAGAGTACTTTTTGTTACATAGAGGTAAACTTGTCCCTCCCACCAAATTGAGAGAACGAGTGATCAGGTTATGTCACGAAGGACACCTTGGGATTGTAAAAACCAAAAGCCGGGTTAAGCAGTCTTACTGGTGGCCTGGGGTTGACAAGAAGGTTGAGAGAGTAGTCAGGGAATGTGTGAGTTGTACAAACTTGGACAAAACCTTAGTCACGTTTAAACCCCCGCTCCATCCCATAGAGGTTCCTGACATGCCTTGGGAGAGAATTGGGGTAGATTTTTTCGGTCCTCTACAAGGTAGTGATTGCATCCCGAAGTTGGTTTTGGTAGCTGTGAATCACTTTTCAAAATGGCCTGAATTCCGAATCGTGCCTAGAGCAAATTCTGATGTGGTTGTGGATTTTTTAAAGGACATGTTTAGTATGGAAGGGTTACCGAAGACCATAGTTCCCGACAATGGTGGACAGTTCACTTCTGATTCTTTTAAAGCTTTTGTAAAACAAACTGACATGACACACAGAACCACGTCATTGTATCATCCTGAGGGAAATGCGAATGTGGAACGCTTTAACAGGGTCATCAAAGGCACTATTGAATTGTCCAGCAGTAATGGCATACCATGGGAGGAAGAAGTGAGGAAAACAGTAGCGGCGTACAGGTTCACAAAATGTGCTAGCACAGGTCATAGCCCTTTTGAATTGATGAGATGGAGGTCGGTCCGCACCATGGACAACATGGGTTGGTTGGTCAGCTGATGAGGTGAAGAAGTGTTTGGAGCAAGGACAGGAAAAGTACAAGATGAGGTATGACTTGTCTAATGAGGTAAAAAGAGTGGACCTTAAAGTAGGGGACATAGTCAAGGTAAAAAAAGGACGGATGGTACGAAAAGGGGAAAGTAGATTTTCCGAACCCTTAAAGGTTGGTCAAGGTTTTGTGCAACACCGCTCTATTAAGTGATGGCAAGGTGTGGCACGCGAAAAGATTAGCTCTGTCCGGGGGTGGTGAGAAGAATTTGGATTACAGGCGCAAGTTGTATGACTGGGTGGATGATTTTTACTCGGATAACTCCTAGTGTGGAAGCACGTGTAGTGGCCCAGGTCCAAGAAGTGCACACAGAGATTTGAGAGTCCAGGATGGTGTGCGTGACTTGAGCACGGGTACCACAACTGTAGAGCACACGTTTGAGGATCAACGGAGTGATGGTGATAGCGGTGCTGATGCTAGTGCTGCCATTGATACCTTGACCCCGATAAACGTACCTCAGCCTACCGTGTCCAGATACGGCAGAGTATGTGTGAAGCTTAAATTTTTGGATGATTTTTTAGTTTAGTTTAGCTTTTTTTTAGGTCTTGGTTGCTCATTTGTCTTCCTTTATATAATTTCGTTAGTTCCTGGTCTTGTTTGTCTGCTATGTAATTTTCACTGTACATGTGTTGCATTTCCATGCATTGTAATGTTTTCTTAATTTAGGAAGGAGGGATGTATTGGGTTGTTCTCATGTTCATGTGGGTGAGTATTCTATTGTGTGACCGCGCCTCGCCTACTGGAATGTACAGGCGTAGGTGTGGAATCCTGGAGGGTGGAATGTGGGGACACTCGAGCTGGGACTTGTCTGCGAGGAGGTGATTGTACCATGCCCCTCCTCCTGGCTGTCGGTGTGAAGGGTCCTGAGATTGGAATAAAGCCTACATAAGAAGCATTCACATGTGTCCAGTCGTGATTAATGTAAGATTGCCCTTCAGCAGCGCAACCTTCTGTTTATAAGTCCTAAAGGGCCCAAGATACATCACTTGGGAAACAGTGAGTAATGTTGTGGTAAGCTCGTGACGCATGGCGTATTCTGCACCCACCTTAATAGTGATAGTGTAGAAAGGATGTGTTGTATGCCAGGATGTCTGATGAACAGGAGGACCTGCCCTCCAATGGGAATATACTGTAAACTTTCCAGAGGTACACTTTAAGTTTAAAAGAGAACAACTATTCTAGAAGAGATCACATTATGTAAAGTTTTGCACCAGTGAAAATTAATGTACCAAATGCATTTTTGCAGTTTTTCTACAAAGCAATAAATCACAAATGAAGCAAACTACGTTTGCACTGTTTTCGCTGTTTATATAATAGCAGATGGGAAAAATGATTTCTCCTCGCTTTTAAACGTGAAAGATAGGACTAAGCTTGATAAAACATTTTCTATCGTATGGTAGCACCCAGAGGCCTTGCTTGTGAATGCTATAAAAATGTCCTTATTCTTATTACAAAGGTGGCAAAAATAGTACAAGGTCAGGTTGCTTGACTGTTAAACATAGCATAGTTAAAACATCAGTTGACATAGGTAGGTGCTTCATATATTTTTTTTACATATTTTAACAAATTATTTTGTACATTTATTTAGGCAGGAGTACAATTCTGTACCACTGTCCGTTTGCTCCATTCCTTGTTATGCAAGGACAAGCATGGCGAACGCGGTTTTGTTTAGTTTTTGCATCAGTGCAAAGTCAAATATGATGTTTTGAATCGTGATACTTCCCTTTAAAGCAGCAATGCACCAGGACAAAGATTCCACCTTAAATTGTGTGTTTCTCCCTTGTTAAACTTGGTAACACAATCCACACAAATGCACTCCACACCATGCCACATAATTCCAATCAGCATAATTTAACTCAACGCCACACACTTCCATGCCACACAATTCAACTCTACACATTTCCATTCCACACCACATAATTTGACAACAAACCACATAATTCAACTCTGCAACACAATCACCCAACATACCACATACATCCAATCCACACCACAGAAATCCTCATCATGCCACAAACTTCTGCACCCCACCACATAATTAAACTCCACTACATGCCACTCCACAACCCAAAGTACCATTTCACATAATTACACTCCATAACACACAATCCCACTCCACATAATTCTAGTATAGTCAATACCACATATTTACTATTCACACAATTCCACTCCACACCATGCCACATAATTCCACTACACAAATCCACTCCACATCACATAATTCCATGACACGCAATTCCACAACTAATAATTCCAATTCAGCCTACATAATTCCACTCCACACCACATACATCCACTCTAAACCAAAACACATAGGTAAAATACAATGTCATTTACAATTCCAATAGCTCTAACTCTCACAAATGCGAGACCTATTGCATTGCAAATGCTTGTTTTACTTAGGAAACAGAGGAATCGACAAAGCCCGCCTTGGCCTCATGAAACACATTGGGACAGGCAAACATCGATGGACAGTGCTGTTGAGTAAACCATGGACAGCTGTCTAAATTGGTACGGTTGGCAAGTTTGATTTGAGCCCAGTGCTTTAAATGGGCCAGTCCTCACAGGCACTGAGTACCGGCACTTCTTATTTTCATCACTCTGAGTACCGGCATTTCTCTACTGCAGTGGAGAGTACCGGTACTCGTGAAGGGTAGGCGCATTGGCCTCTAGTGGTGGTAGCCTGTCTCTTTGACAGCCAAAGCACTATTATAGCCCTTAGCTGAACCCCCACTGAACTATTCAGTGTGGGCTCATTTGCATGATATCCGGGTGTTCGCCGTCATGCTGTGTTGCAAGGAATCGAGGCAGCCCAGTGACAGCACAATGAGGAAAGCCATGGGAGGTAAGGAGGTTTAAAGGGCTTTAATCTCACCTGATTCTTTTGTGTGAGTGTCTGCTTATGTTTGTCTGTCTGCCTGCTTGTGTGTGCGTGTTTTTGTGTGAGAGAAAAGCGAGAGAAATATTACAAAATAAGGAAATGTTAAAATATCACTGTATTTGACTTTCGTTTTGTAAAACGAATTAAGCTGTTTTGCTTATAGAAACAAATTTCTCGTGCTTTGGTATGTGCTGCAACTAGTATATAAGTCAATAAACTTTGCATGTCTTGCCTTTAGCCCCGCCCTAGCCCCGCCCACTCGACACATTTAAATGAGTACCAGCACTCTTTTTTTCCCATTTAAAGCACTGTTTGAGCTTAAGGCTGCAGAACACTAGGAGAATTTAAACAGACCGCAGTTGTTACCATCATTATGGACCTGAACCCCCATAACTATGGGAGTGATGCCAAGCCTGTGATGCAGCAACGTGTAGACAGATTCAGGGGCATATTATCTAGGAAGTGGCTGTGAGAGGCGTTAGCCTCCTTGGCTTAACGCCTCTCATCGTCACTTCGGAAACGCAAGGCTGCACCATATTACCAAGGATATGGTGCAGCCTGGCGTTTCCCCCTGCGATGGAGCTAAGTCTCACTACTTAACGCCAACGCAGGCACCCTTGCACCAGAGTGCAAGGGTGTCTGCGAGCAGGGAGGTTTGTTTATGTACAGGAAGGTTTCCCTTCCTGTACATAAACAAACCTAAAATGCAATTTTTTAACTTACATGTGTGCTGCTTCATGCAGCACACATGTAAGTTACAAAATGGCATTTTAAAAAAAGATTTGTTTATGTACAGGAAGGGACACCTTCCTGTACCTAAACATACCTTGGCATTTTGCTTTTTCCATGTGTGCTGCACAAGGCAGCACACATAGAAAAACCAAAAATGAGGAGAAATGAAGCATTTCTCCTCGTATCGCCACCTTAAGACCAGGATTTTCCTGGTCTTAAGTTCGGCGCTGCCACCTATTATCGCCTCTCTTGATAATAGGTGGCAGCGTCGAAGTGAATGGAGTGTTGCGGTGGAATGCCCACCGCAACACCCACTGCACGCCCCTTTCACGCTAAGTTTAGCGTGAAAGGGGCACTATTACCAAGGCAGCGTTAAGCCACTTAAAGTGGCTTTTAGCCACGTTATGTGGTTTAACGCTGCCTTGGTAATAGGGCGCTGACCCTATCGCCATCACAACGTCACAAAAAGTGGCGTTGTGGTGGCGATAGGGGCTTGGTAATATGCCCCTCAGTGTTTGAGCTCTTACTGGTAGCGATGAAATGACGGCCAAACTGTTTATATTCCCCGCAGAAGGGTAACTCATTGCTCTGTTCAACACCTGCTGCTACGAACAGGGCCGGACTGGGAACAGCAACCAGCCCTGGCAGGTTGCTTCTCCACCGGCCCTGGGAACGGGAGGGGAGGGGGGTGTTAGCGCTAAGCACTGCTCCCGCTTTTCTTACAGAGGGCCGATTTTGCTGCACTGCTGCAAAACCGGCACCCTGTAAGAAAAGCGGCCCCCTGCGTCCACAAAACCGGCCCCCTCCCTCCGGCCCACCGGGGAAATGCCCGGTGCCCGCTACGGCCAGTCCGGCCCTGGCTACGAAATGCTTACACGAGACGCTTACTGCAACAGAACTGAGCAGAAAGAGAGAGTCTTGCATGTGATTACTGAAAGTTACAGCCTAAAGCAAACATGTAATTCTCAAAACTGAGTAGCGACTGCTGCACCAAAACATTATTTACATTGAAGCAGAACCAAGAAGCGTGCAAAGTAAAGTCATGAAGCAATGAAGATCACAGTAAATCACATCATGCAAGGGCTGGGCTCATGGAAAGATCATAATGGCGCTCACACGGAGTTAAAGTCCGAAAGCTGAGGAAAGGGCAACATTAGCCCACTTTGGCATGGAATGCACTTTAGGCAGACCCCAGGGAATGCAAAACGAGGCTATGACTCACGCAAAGAGGCCCATGCTGACTGTGGGCAGGATATGTTGAGGGTCTGCCTTTTGAGGGGAGTGCACCTCGAGATAAACAAGGCCTTTGGAAATCCATAAATATCGCGAGAAGTGCACCCGCAATGAAGTGCTTGCAGATCACGGAGAGAACACAACGGAGTCCGGGCGGATTCAGGGGAGTGCAACCGAGCTTGTTAATTCAGTTTTCTTAACAGTAAAGCAGCTTCAGTTTCATTTTGGTCTTGCCTAGAGACTGCTTAAGTGTTTTGCCGGCATATTAAAAAATCATAGTACACAAACGTATATACATGCATAGCTTTTGGTTCAGTCCTCTTCTTCATCCTCTGATATGTTCAAGTGTCACTTATCTTCTGCCCACCACATCACAGAGTATTCGTCTAGTGCACAAGTGCGCAGCCATCAAAAAAGCAGCCAATTTATTTGACAGTTTTTTACATTTATTTTTGATGGCTTAGTTTTACTTTATTTTGCAAATATTTACACAGCATGTTCCCTTTTTTAACTTTTACCCTTTCAATGCCTGTTGCATATGTTTACAATAATAATAATAATAAAAAATATTGCAGCGAATTAAGAGCAGTGGTAATGTGAGAGCAACACTTCGTATATTTTTTTCATTCAGGTAACACTCATCGGCACACCCTAAATCAAACACATTATCACCTGTTTCACTAAAGAAGTTTAATCATAGGGGTTCCTTTACCCTGTTCCTGATACCCAAATCGTGTACCACAAATCCATAACCCTGTATCTAAACCCTTAATACTTGCCCCTATATGACTATACCATTTACCCATAGCCCTTTAAAACCAGAACTCCAGTCCCAAAACCCCAAACTTGACTCTTAACCCTGAATCCCAAACCCTTACCCCTTAACCATACATTCTTAGCTATATATCTCGAACCCGTAACCCTAAACTGTTAATCATATGCCTTATACACTTATTGTTCAACCCCAACACCTAAGCCCTAACCCCTTACTATTTAACCCTATCACCTTTGCTCCTATCCCTATGCCATTAACCGTCTGCCCTTAACCACGGACCCATTAGCATTAACTCCTTAACCCATTCCCTTAAAAGCCAGCACCATGCCAAGAAACACAACACCAATAAACCGAAACCCTTAACCCATAACATTTAGGGCATTATTTAAAGTTGGAGGATGGGATACTCCATTACAAATGTAGCAGATGCCCGTCTACCATACTACAAGTGTATTATAACCTATGAAACTTGTAATATGGCAGAAGGGAAATCAGTCACATTTGGACGGAGTATGCTATCTGAGAAACCCTGAAGATGCTAAGGAAGATCTTCAAATGGCTCCCAAGCAATACTAAACAAAAATTGTCACTCACACCCTAGTCAACAGCAAGTTAGCCTATGGGAACACTCTCTATGCCAACCAACTCACTAGAAGACTACAAACCACCCATAACTCAGTATCCAGACTCATTCTCAACCTCCCATATTGAACTCACATCACACCACACCTCAGGAAACTACACTGACTCCCAATACACAAACATGCTCAATTTGAAATCCTTATACACACGTTCAAGGCATTACACAACTCAAGTTTGACCTACCTGAACAGACATATGTCCTTCTACCAACTACCCAGACACCTCCGCTCCGCAGGACTCCTACTAGCACACATTCCAAGCATACACAGAACCAGATCTGGAGGATGGGCATTCTCTTACATTGCTCCTAAAGCATGGAACCACCTTCCACTGCACATCAGAACCTCCTCCTCTCTTCCTGAATTCTGCAAGAACCAAAAGCTTTTCAATGAACCAACCTACCATAGGCAGAGACAGGCACACACACCTAGTCCTTGTCAGGATACCCTCACAGTTGATACTGCACTTTATTAACACACACAACAACCAGTCAAAATGAAAATATAAGCCACAGCTCACATCAGGCTCATTGGTTCAGCTTTCCGAGTAGGTCCTTGTCTGGATTTAGAGTTCCCGGTCTGAATTTCAAAAAATGGAATTTGATCTACCTTATTACAAGCTGTTCTCAAATCTTGAGAACAGGTCTCCAGAGACCATATCCACTTAAAGTACATTTTGTAGGGGTGTTCCATCACAATAACTCTGTCCCAATGGTTCAGTTTACTCCAGCCAGCAGGTTGCAGTTTATATGAGGCTTGCATCACCTATAGTTAACTGTACATCAGCTTTCTAAAGACACTTAGGGGCATATCATCAAGGGGCCGCAATAGAATTATCGCCGCTTTAGCGTCCGTTTTCGGGCGAAAAGCGGTGATAATTCTATTGCAATATCAGCAAGGTCACGCTAGCGCGTGAAACCATGCCTTAGCACCCATTTCCATTGCGCCTCGCCTTGCATCGCTAATGAGATGCAAGGTAGGCGTTCCTGACTGGAATTCAGCGAAAATATTCGCTAACACAGCTTCTCACTATCAACAAGGATATCGCCAACCCGCCTAGCGACATAAATAGTTGCGCTAAGCACGTATATCGCCGGTTTCTAACACCTGCTAATTTTCTGACTTACCTATATGTATCATGGGAGGTGGATTGTAAAGCTAAGTCCACATCTCCCTATCAACAATGATTTCCCTATCGCTGTTCTTTATCGCTGGAAATCAAGTGATATTCCCGCTTTTCGCCGCTATTGCCGGGATTTCTATCGCCTTGGCGATGCGCGTTGTTAATAGCGCGCTAACCGGGCAATAGAATCCGGCGATAGACGGCGATAGAAATGTTCACACTAAACGCCGCCAGCGATAATTATCGCTGCCGCTTGATGATATGCCCCACAGTCTTCTCCAAGACATCTAAAAACCACAGCTTCCAGGAACACAAAGCCTCCTATAGGCAAAGATTTTAATTAGTTGGTCTTGTATGGCCTCCCCATGCATTAAATAAATATTTTTATTTGCTCTCTCGTTTCTAAATTGAGAACCAGGAAAAAATGGTGTGCATGATTGTTTAGAAAACTATTCACTGTGGCATTGGATAAAAAAACTAGCCAAAGATAAAATAATCCTTACCTTGGCGTCCCATCTTTTCTAGAAAAGTGATTTCTAACAAGTATTTAGATATTGGCATTCCAAATCTTACAGGGAACTTGTGGGTCACAAGTCTTGTAGAATGCTTCCTAAAATAAAAAGTGTATTCTCTGTAAGGTTTGCCTTGGCTTCACAGTGAAATGATTTACTACAAGGACATTCCTCATATTAGTGTGAAATGAACAAACCAACCCTCATGGTGTCCCTGTGACACACGAAATCATAGGCATGGCTCTTCACCAAAAACTGCTCCCACTAGGGGATGTTAATACTATGCCTGTGGGAAATTCCAATTGCGCTGACGAAATTTGCAAAATTCCTAAATGTTGTGTTCCATGAAAATTGCATATTTTTTTTTTTTTGCACAAGCATGTGTCTTGCGTTAAAAAGTCTCGAGATGTCAATTGGCGACTGGTTTGCATAGAAACTGTCTTGCAGAAAGACATTTTCTACTCGAACCAGGCTCCTGCCGGTATCTCGCAAGTCTTTTTATGCGAGGTGTGCTTTCAGCTAAAAAATAAAAAGTGAGATAAGATACCGGCAAGTCACATTTCAATACAAAAACATAATTTTGTGAAATTATAAGGGAGTTTCACAAGCAAAAAGTATGCAATTACATCCTACCTAGTTCATACCTCTTGCAAGAGGAGCTTATCCCTCAATTACACCTCCCCTCTTGCTGCCTTTTGTCTAAAGAAAGTTTTCTGCTACTGCAGCTGGTAGTATTTACTCAGGCATATTTGCATATGACTATTGGGCGTCCTGCAGGTCGAGGAAAGTTATTAATCTGCTAAATTCTTGTCTAATTGAAAATCACATTCAGTTTTAACTTCTGATAACTTCTCTATTAAAAGTCATGTATGGTGTGCATACTAAATTTGAAGTCAGAATATTGAGGGTACTAAATACTGAGGACAAAATATCGAAAATAAACTGGTAAGTAAGTCTACATTTCCTATACCTAGATCCACATATATGTATCTACGTGGTACATATATCTTCAAAGTACATATATAAAGGGAGTTAGGAACAGTAAATCTATACTTCTCTGTCTGCATTTACCTTTCTATATTTTGTCCCTTGATATTCTGTCCTTGATATTCTTCTATGTCAATATACTTCATCTCGGTATGCCGTAATGCAATCCAAAACGTTAACATTTTTGCAGTCTTCTTTTTAACATAATTTGTACTTATGCTGTTATATTCATCTCATTCACCAACACCATCACTTTTACTTAATTTCATATTTGACAAATGGAGCTGCAGATTAAAATGACCTGACTGCATAATGTGGCTCACTATGCAACAGAGACCCATTTAAGACTATGAGCATTATATAATTTGCTGTATTGTCAAATAGCTGCACTTATATTAAACTATTTATGCCTATTACACATTTATAGTTGGCCTGGGAGAAATGTCAATTATGCCGGAGTAATTGGAGGAATTTCAGTATTCATGCATTACTCTTGTGATTTGAAATTACGGAAATTACACGATTATGCCAGCTTGTGGAATTAAGAGTAATTTGGGGCAAAAATACTGCTGCAGGAGCCAGTGGTGGTGGAACAATTTTTAGAGTGGGGGTGCTGCCATCAGTGTTGCATCACTGAAGTCATAGAAATTGTGAAAATTCCAAGTGTCACATAGAAAAAAAGCATAACAAATGAGCCACACCCATTCAACAAAAGAGTGCTAAGGGACAGCCACAAACACAGGACACTCAGCTGCATCTGCATTCATCTGCATAATGATGGGTCTTCCTGGGCAGAGTGAAGGGGAGGGACTGACACTTACACTTACTGACTGACTGACACTTACACTTCAATAGGTGGTGCCCTGCCCTCACACAAAGCAAGCACTGATCAACCCCCCAGGGTTAGCCTGGCAGACAGGACTGGGCTGAAAGGGGACCTGCGCACTTCAAAGGCCAGCCTTTGATTTCACCTCCACTTCAAAGGCACTTTTGGGTATAAGTACTGGGTCTCGGACCCAATCTGACAGACACTTTTTGGACCTGTAACCAGACACACATCTGCAAATTTCCAGAAGGACTGATGTGCTGCCAGGAGGGGGTGCTACTCTGCTAATTGCTATGCTGTGTTGGCCTGCTGCTTGCTGATTGATGTGCTGCAGCAGGGACTGTCACTTTGCTACCTACCATGTTATGCTGGTCTGCTGCTGGCTTACTCATGCTGTACTGAACTCATAGTGCTCTCCAAGGGCTTGTTGGCATTAGGCCTGGCCAGTGAACTCCGATCCATTCGCAGAGTTTTCTGCACTACACGGAGCTCGCTGCATGGGTAGAATTTCTACTTCGGGTAGTGTTAGAAATGGGATTTCTGGTTGGCTAGGGCATGCGCCTAAGCCAGGCAGAAACCACCACTCTAGTCAGGGCAAGGGAGTTACACACTGAAAATAGCCCCTGCTCACCCCCTTGGTAGCTTGGCAGAGCAGTCAGGCTTATCCCAGAGGCAATGTATAAACCGTTTGCGCAACACACTCATACAGCAGCGACACACTCATACAGCAGCGACACACTCGGCACTCCACAAAAGAAACTCCACACAAGGTTATATAAAAATAGCCTTTGTATTATCCATAAAACATATTAGAACATACCACATATATACACTGTGCCACCAGGCACTTGTCATGAATTTACAGGGATTATATACACCAGTAGGCCAAGCAGGCCACTGTCATAATCACCTTAATTACAGTTAGGTAGGGCAACCAGTAACTACTGGTAAGAGTGCTTAGCACAAAGCATCAGGCACAAACCAAATAACGGCACTTATCATAGTTGTTAGACCAGGCACCATTGGCATGGGTCTCCCTTCCATTTTTTGCTTTTACCTCCTGTGTTTTGCTGTGTGTTGGACTCCATTTTTGCTGGCCTAGATGCTTTGGGCACTTTGCCACTGCTGTTCAGTGCCAAAGTGCAAGTGCTGGTGGTCTGGCCACGAAACAAGATGGCCGCCTAGGAGAAGAGCTCCACTCCGAGGGAGGCTCCAGGAGGGGTATGCAGCGTTCCGGAGGCGGTTCTGTGATGCCAGCCCAGCGGCCCTGAATGCGGGGGCTACTCCGGATGCTCCGGTGCTGTCGTCGCGGCTGGAGAGTGTGCAGCTGGGACGGCGCACCGTCGAAGGACTCTCGGGCCTGGAGGTGGGCTATCAGCCTCGGCCTCGAGTGATTGCCGGGCCCCGCCTCCTGTGTTTGCGGTGGGACATCGGCGACCGGTCACTGCTTTCCAAGCCTGGTGGTGCTTCCGGGACTGTGGAGGCTGCCCCTCCCAACTCCGGTATCATCGCCTGAGGACCGGGTGACAAGGTGAGCGATCCGGCGGCTTACTCCTGGGCCTAGAGACGTGTCCTTGACCCTGAGGGAATGCTCGACGCCATCACCGCATCTACAGCGGCAGACCTGAAGAACCGGGGCTACTTTTGGAGCTTGACGGTGCCCGTGGGTGCGGCGACTACCCCCCCCCCGCCCCGGTAGCTCGAGCAGATTGGGCGGTGGGACAGAAAGCCAGTAGACGATTTTGGGGCCTGGAAGAACACCCCCAGCCATGGCCTGGAGTGGCTGCTAGACTGCACCTATTAACCCAGCAGCGAGGAACGCCTAGACCAGGACTGTTCCTGGCACCCGGGGGAGACTCAAACCATGCTATAACACGGATTCTTCTCCCCCCCTGCCTACAGCAGTGCCTGCTCCATAACCCCTGGATCCTCCTAGGGCACATGGAATTATTCTCTCTGCGGAGTGGAAGGGAGGGAAAGCAGCGGTGAATGCCCACCGGAGATCCTGGAGTACCCTCTACACACCCCAACAAGTACTGTCTCCCCCACTCAGGCGCTTATAGAGGTCTGCCCACCAAAAATGGGGAGTGCCATATAGACGGCCCGGCTCCACCCCAACGAACCTGCGGGAACCTGGGATCGCTCTGGGTGCCCAGCAACGACCCCGGGGGGCACCGTCACCTTACCTGCTCCCCCCGCCTCAGTGACAGTAACGTCACCCCGGGAAGACCCCGATCATCAACCCAGCTCCGCCCATCATCTGAGGACCCGGGACCTGGCTCTCAGCCTCTGGTGGCCAGCATCAGCAAAGACGGCGCAGCCTCCTTCTAGCGTCCTTCTAAGACGCCCCCCCGGATAGGTACAGGCGCAACTTGGTACTGGGGCATGAATGACCACGGCAAAACAGGGCAAGACCTCCAGGCAGCTCTTATTCACGGAGGCTCTGAAGCAACACCCGTGCACGATGGCCGCGAAGGCTGATGACCTACCGGCGAGCGGCTCCTGGCCCCCCCAACAGCCCCGGAAGCAGGAGTTACTATGGACCGCATCCTTCAGGAGATCTCCTCAGTTGGTCGAAAATTGGAGGGGATGGACTCCAATATTACAAAACTGGCGGATGAAGCCAAATCGATATGAGCGGACCTGGCTGGGTTCCACTCTCATACAGAGGCGCTAGATCAGAGGCTGATGGCGGTAGAAGGCCAACTGAATACAATACCAGACAGAGACCGAAAACTCCTCTTCTTGCGCAGCAAGCTCATCGACTTGGAGGACCGCAGCCGCAGGGACAGCGTCCATTTTTTGGATTTCCGGAATCCATTGAGGGTCCAAATACCGCCGCGTTCTTGAAGGACATCCTCTCGAAGCTTATTGGTTTCACCTTCGATCCACCCCTAGAGATACAAAGAGCCCACCGCATAGGACCGCTTCGCAAAGATTCCTCTACACGGACACGGCCGCTTATTGCCTGTTTCCTGCGCCATGACCAGACTTGGCAAATACTGGCAGCAGCGCGTTCCCAAGACTCGTTCGCCCACGATGGCAACAACATCCGGATGGCCGCTGATTTCTCGAAGGAAACGAACGACCTCCGCAAAGCTTTCCTGTCTCTCAGGCCCAGGCTCAGCAGCTAAACCTTAAATATGGCCTGTTTGAACCGGCGAGATTCCGCGCTACAAAGGTTGGTAATTCAAAGGACTTCTACGACCCAGAGGACCTACGTCTGTTCTTGGACAATGTGATGGTACAGAACATGGAGACGTCTATGGGCGACTCAGAACCCTTCCCAATGTTAGACCCAGCTCTGTTGCTGGAGAGACGAAGTAATACCTCTGGATGATTATGGCACTGTGGTAGAGAACAGGACAGACCGGCACGTACGCATGAGGACAAAGCCTCCGCGCTGCATGCTGCAGCCGCCTTTGCCCAAGAGTCGCAGAGGGACAAGTCCCCCTCACCTTTGAAACCAACACTTGGGCCGACTCAGGGGAGTAGAGATCCCACACTGGAGGGCTTGAGCTGAGGACCCCCACTACAGCTGGTTCTGCAACCGACGAAGCAGTGGGACGATGCTCAATCAACGGACAGATGAGTATCCTAAAAACTGTATTGTATTGAGGGGTGTTTTAGACCTTGAAGGGTTGTATTGTTCTACCTTATTCTTATAGGTTGTATACTTGAGTCACGAAAGTTTGCAGATGTGTTTAGGTTTTGCACCAAGTTCAATGTAGATTTCAATGTTGGAACAATAGCACAGTGTGGTAGGTAATACTGCTTCTACTCACATATGTTGGTCCCTTCCTTTGCCCTAACCGACTATGTTAGCCCCACTATCACCCTCTTTTTGCGCACATGACCACATAGGCACATCAAAAGGTCATTCTCCTCCGGAAATCCCTTCCAGCGACAGTGACAAAGACTTGGACGGACACCAATGGCCGATATGTTTTCACACTGCTCAAGATAGGTGATCAGCATATATATATGCGTGGGGTCGATATATGCTCCAACAGGAGCGAAAAAGGCGTTCCTCTTGCAGTTAAACAGAGTACTGTCAGAAATAGGCACTACCCAACTTCTTATAGGCGGGGACTTGAATCTAGCGAAGGATCCGATCCTGGACAGGACCGGACCACTAGACAGGAGTAACGCAGCTGACAGGGCATTGCTGGAAGACGTGATGCAAGATAACGGACTGATGGACCACTGGCACTTCAGTCACCCCACAGATACGGAATACACTTTTGTCTCTCAGGTACACGATACACTGTCCCACCTGGACTACTTCCTTACCTACCACAGAGTAGTACAGCTCACCTGAGAATCCCAAATTTTAGAGGCGGCTCTCTCGGACCACTCCCCCGTTCTCCTCTCACTGGAACTAGGACTGACTAGTCCTGGGCGTAAGCCTGGCGACTGAATATCCAGCGCTACTGGGCCCCTACTGGTAAATCTCTCCTCCAGACACATGTCAAGGAGTTTTTAATGGACAATCAGGGATCAGTTGACTCCAGCTGAACACTCTGGGCGGCAGCAAAGGCCACCAAACGGTGACTTATGAGGGGCTCGGCCCAAGCCAAACAAGCAGAACCAAGACAAACAAAAAGCGCTGGAAGCCGACATACGGAAATATGCTCACCTATATTCGAAACGCCCCATGCCACCACACCGCAAGGCTTTGGAGCAGGCAAAGATGGCTTTAAATAGCCTCTTCACCACCAAAGCGGAATATGCGCTACAGGGAATGAAGGGGAGGAACTACGAACACGGGGAAAAAGTGGGGAGGCTCCTGACAGCTCAACTTCGCCAACGCGAGGCGTCCATGGCTATCCCGGCTATCAGGTCAGTGGCGGGCGATACTTTAACCCGACCTCAGGATATAACAAATGAATTTGCTTCCTTTTACAAGACCCTGTACACCACAGGCCTGCCAATAGAGTCAGACAGACTGACTTCATTTCTGCGGGAGGCAAAACTCCCTCGCCTCTCGGATAAAGGACGGGAGCTGGTGGAAGGGGAGATAAGTAAAGAGGAAATCTCCTCAGCAATAGCTAAACTTCCCTATCATAAAGCCCCTGGTGAAGACGGATATCTGGCGGAATTCTACCGATGGGCGGGAGAAGAGGTGGTCACTACACTGCAGGCAGTGTTTTGTGAAGCAGAACAATCAGACTCCCTGGGCCTAATTTCCAATAAAGCAGTCATAGCGGTTATACCCAAACCTGGGAAAGACCTCCTGGAGTGCGGGAGCTACCACCCTATTTCGCTATCAAATTGCGACATAAAGATACTGGCAAGTATACTAGCCAAAAGCTTACGCAAAGTTCTGCCATCCCTGGTACATGCCTCGCAAGTGGGCTTTGTCCCGGGCCAATCCTCCAGAAACCATCTGCGTACGCTCGCCCATGCTCCGTGGATGTCCAAAGACCTCCCGGCAGACGCCATTGCTCTCTCCCTTGATGCGGAGAAGGCGTTCAACCATATCGAGTGGGAATACCTCTTCCGCGTGATGGAACATTATGGTCTTGGGGCTCAATTTATAGCCAAAGTACGCCTCCTCTACGGGCCATCCCCATGGCACAAGTGAACTGTGGTGGATTTGTATCGACCCCTTCCCCATATGTAGAGGGACACGTCAAGGATGCCCCCTGTCGCCACTCCTCTTCCTATTGGCCATGGAACCGCTGGCTGCCACCATGTGTAATTTGACTACCATCGCGGGAGTTCCACTCCCAATAGGCGAATCCAAACTGTATCTATACGCGGATGACATCTTGTTAACCCTCACAGACTTACCCCATTCCCTTCCGTCCCCTGCTCCAGATTATTTACGACTTCTCCTCCCTCTCTGGATATAAGATTAACTGGAGCAAAAGTGAGACGCTCCCCCTCTCGGCCGGGACTACGAAAGCGGCGATACAGGGATTCCCCTTCCGCTGGCAACACTCGTGCCTCAAATATCTGGGAGTTCTTGTCAATAAAGGCTTAGTGAACATGGTCCAGGATAATCTTAATCCGCTCATAACTCAGATGCAGCGAGATTTCGAAAAATGGAAGGCCTTGGGGCTCTCGTTGTGGGGTAGAGTGCAAGCAGTCCGTATGGTAACATTACCACATTTCAATTATACCTTGGGGATGCTGCAGATACAGGTGCCTCTCACACTCTTGCGGCAGATAGATTCCAAGATACGGCTGTTTGTGTGGGGCTCCGCAAAACCGCGCATTGCCACATCCAAGCTACAGGCCCGCGGTACTCACGGGGGGCTTGGTCTTCCATCAGTAGAACTTTATGCCATGGCATTACATCTCTCCCAGTTGGTGTACTTCCTACCAGGTCTCCCGGACCCGCCGCAATGGGTCCCGCTGGAGCGACACTTACTCTCGGCCAAGGAAGGGCTCTCTATATTATACATGGCGAAGCCCGGAATCAGCGGTACGATGCATCCGATTGTGTCTGCTGCATGCAAGGTCTGGCATCGGGCCCACAAACTACTGAAGGTGCATCCACACCTACATGAGAAGGCCCCATTATGGGGAAACAAAGCCATTCGGATCGAAGGGAAGAGTTTGAGATGGCGGGTGTGGCAGACAGCGGGTATAAGTTCCATTGAGCAGATTATCTGCAACGGCTCCCTGAAACCGCTGGCACAACTAGGAGAAGAGTACGGCCTCCCCATGACAGTCTTGGAGATTCACCCATCTACAACATTGTCTACGGCAGTGCCTGGGGCCCCCCCTAGAACTTGCCACCATCTCCGGTAGCTGCGTTTCTCCTTGTCTGGGGACGGTACAAAGGGGTGATGTCTGGACTGTATGGGGTGCTAGCGTCGCACCGATTCTCGGCTCCCCTGGCACAGACGCTACGCGTCAGGTGGCAGGAGCTGCTGACGATCACGTATGAAGACGATGAATGGGCGGACATACTAGAAGCCCTGGATAAAGGCGCAAGGGAGGCGCGGATGAAATTCTGCCTCTTCAAAGTCTTACAAGACTGGTATTGGACGCCCACGAAACTGCACAGGTCGGGACTCCTCTCCCATGCCAACTGCTGGAGATGTCCCAACTCCCGTTGCGACATAACACATATTATTTGTGAATGCCCCTCAGTGCAGGCTTTCTGGGAATACGTGGGACGGACCCTGAGTGCTACCATGACTCTTTCTTTACCGCTTATACCCCCCGAAATACTTCTGTATGACTTACAGCGGTTCCCAGATCTATCCAGACCATAACGCCGCCTCTTTCATACAGCTGTGGCCACGGCCAAGTTTTGCATATTGCGCCAATGGAGGGCAGCAACCCCGACACAAGAGTCTTTGTTGACAGCTATGATACAGGCGGCATCCCATGAGAGGATCATATATAATCTCCAAGACCAGTCGGAGATCTTTCTGGAGACATGGACACCCTTTATGCGCGTAGAGGCACCGAACGTGGATGGAGAGGGATCGGCAGTAGACCCTGGTGATTGAATAAACAGCACGGTGCACCTGCTCTACAGTTTGACATACCCCCCTCAATCCCCACCTCCACCCTTAGGCATACTCTGTTCTTGCACCCTCTCTTTTTCTTTTTTTGTTTCTCTTTTCCTTCTCTTCTTTCTCTTTTTTCCTTTTCTCTTTTATCTTTACTACCTGACAAACTGATTTTGCTCAATGTTCCCTTCCCATCAGTGCTTTTTTCAGCTCCTTTCTCCCCCCTCCCCCTCCCTTCCCACCTCTTCCATACCTCTCCCCCCTCTGGCATGCCCCCCCTTCCCCACCCTCACGCACACCACTGCCCGCACAAATATCGTTGGACTGCCAAGATCCATAGGGCTTAATGGTCGTACGATCACTCCATCAACGGACCCTTATTACCTCGGAGTCATTACGGTGTCATACGGGCGCTCGTCGTTGGAATCGACCCCCTGGACGAAACAGGGCACCAACAAAGCAAGATGCATTGCTCTACAAACAATCTGGGAAGTGAAGAGAGGTAGGGCGCAACCCTGGAGAAGATATTATTTCCCATCCAATCCGGTAGAGGGGGAGGCACACAAACAAACGGACCTATGAAGAGCTGTATATATACACACACCACTCCCTTTTCTTCTGTTTTGCTTTTACCTATGGGTTTTCCCCCGCACCCTCCCCTATCCCTGGTGATACCCCATTTATAGATTTCTGTGGAGGACTGTTATGTGTGGGACTAACGTACCAAGACTTTTTGGAGATACATCTACGTTTGTAATGCTTATGTATCTGTATATATATTCTAGAACGATGTATGTTCATCCATATTTTATTTACTTTTTTCTGTGTCAAACTGTTTAAACTCTCTGAATATGCAATAAAGAAATACAACACAAAAAAAAGTGCAAGTGCTCCCTTTGTAAATTATTGTTATGGATTAGTGATTCCATTATTGGCTTATTAGATTTACTTGTCAGACCCTAGTATAGTGCACTATGTGTGCCCAGGGGCTGTAAATCAAATGCTGCTGGTGGGCTTGCAGCACTGATTGTGCCACCCACAGAAGCAGCTTGTAAAATGTGACTCAGGCCTGCCATTGCAGAGCCTGTGTGCAGTCTGGGACTGCCATGTCGACTTGGCAAGTGCACACACTTGCCAGTCCCTAAACCTTCCCTTTTCTACATATTAGTCACCCCTAAGGTAGGCCCAAGGGACCCCTGTGGGCAGGGTGCATTGTATGTAAAAGGTAGGACATGCCCTAATGTGTGTGGCATGTCCTGATAGTGAAATACTGCAAATTTCGTTTTTCACTATTGCAAGGCTATCTGTTCCCATAGGACAGAATGGGGAGTTTGTTTATAACATCTTATAAACATAACTGACCCTAGGAACAAGATAGAAAGGTAAAGTTTAGTATGCCTGAACTCAGAATGTTAAAGTGCATCTTTTAGTGAGGGTGATTTTTACATCCTGTGTTTGAAAATACCACTTTTAGAAAGTAGGTATTTTCTTGCCTAACCATCCAGTGTGCCTCTGCTAGGTTTGTGTATTGCATGTCTGGCTTTTGGGTGACAGAGGCTGGAGAGGGGCAGCGGCTCCAGAAGTCTGATGAGTCAGGGCTGGGCTGAATAGGCTTGGTCTGCATTTGGAGTGGTGGGAGGAGTAGCACCTTCACCTGACTAGGGCTGTGCCTGCCTTCCACAATGACGGCTCCGCCCCCCTGTGGTGTGTCTGGAGCCAGGGCTCACACTGACAATGGAGATTGTTGTGCACTTGCAAACTGCCCCACAGAACTGGTTTTGGCGGGTACAGACACTCTCTGACTTCAAAGAACAAAAGATTTTGGTGTATAAAAAGAGGGGCCCAGACCCCAGACTTTTAGATCACTTCTGGGAAATCAAGAGGAACCTTTGCCAAGGAGAAGAGCCGGATAAGCTGAGGAGGAATACTGCCCCTGTGCTGTTTGCTGTCTGGGGTTGGCCTGCAGTGGCTGCTTGCTGCCAAGGAAAGGAGAAAAATGACTTTGCTGTTTGCTTTGTCACCTGCTTGAAGAAAAGATCTCCAAGGGCTTGAAACTGAGCTTGCCTCCTATTCTGAAGTCTCGGGACAAAAGGACTTCACCACCAGCTCCCCTGAATTCCCTTGCTGGGAATTCCAACCTGCAAAGAGGTGCATGCGGCTGTTTAGGACCTCTAGAGACTGTTTGTCGCTGGGAGCTGGAAAATCAACTCACCCTGTCTCTGAAGAAGAATGCCCCCGATAGTGCCCGCGAGTGGCACCGTGCAGCTGCTGGCCAGCCAAATACGTGGGCGACCCCTCTGGGCCTCGTGCACTAAATGTCGGGGTAGTCCCGGTAATGCTTCCAAGAGGCAGCGCAATGCCCCTAGGGCAGGAAGACCTCACTTGGTCCCCCCGCAAATTCAACTCCCCCAACGACAGCTGTCCGGACTCACCCTAACTCTGGGCGAGCCAGAATTCCAACGAGGTCTCCAAAAGACGGAGCAAAGCCTCCGTCGGCTTCCCTTCTCCACTGGGCGGCTCGTGGCCGTGGGCCCTGCCCACAACCAGGCAACAGCTGCCTGACTACTGTTTCATTGACCACCCTGCCCGCACAGCAACACGGGACGGCGGTGGAGGTCCTGACTTCCTTCCTGTGGCCACAGGATCCCGCTAGGCTCTGGCTCAGTCGCACCTGCCGGCTCCACCCACAACCAGACAACGTCACGCCTGGCTTCCGGTTGTAGCGGCAACAAACTGCGACTTCCTCCTGGCACAAAAATGCGGGGTAGGCTCCCACCCGAACGTTGTATCTGCGGCGTCTCCTGCCGCACTCTTAGCGAGTGAGCCCGCGTCTCGGGCGTTGGCACCAGTTTGAGCCCCACCACGTGCCTGTGGAGCGTAGAACAAAGGAGCACTCCACGGCAGTAGGAGCCCACACCCCGGGCTGATCAGTGTTTCAGCACGTGTTGGCCAGCGGCAATAGAAAGCGTTAAGTCTGTCTCCCACCTGAAGACCACTCAGGGAGCAGGCAGCGCTTTTTCCAGTAATCACCATGGGCAGAGCACTAGGGGATATCCCAGAGTGGAGCTCCCCACCAAACTTCACAGTGCTCACCAAGCACTGCTTCAAATGGACCCATGGCCAGTCACGCATCCCTAGTAAATCCCTGGGCCAGAGAACAGGGCAAGGGCAGGCCAGCATGCAGGGCCCCTTCGCAGAGGGCAATCCTTAGGTGGTACCTCCTGGCAGTCCAGCAGCCCACCGGCCACGATTTCCAAGTAAGCACCAGTTCAGTTCTCATGGGGTCAGAGCCCCATAATTTATATATCACAAAGTCTTTGTTCTGCCCTGGTACAGGGCCCTGAACCCAGTCCAAACCAGTTCTGGGGGCACTTGTCAAATTCACAACACTCCCCATTGTAAGTGTAGGCCCTGGCCCCAGACACACCACAGGGGGGCGGAGCTGACATTGTGGAAGGTAGGCACAGCCCTATTCAGATGCAGGTGCTACTCCTCCCACCACTTCAAATGCAGACCAGGCCTATTCAGCCTAGCGCTGACTCACCCAGACTCTCTGGAGCCATTGCACCTCCCCAGCGCCTGTCACTCCAAGGCCAGACAGTCAATACACAACAAGCAGGCACAAAGACACATAGCACACAGAAATGCCTACTTCTAAAAGTGGCATTTCTAAAATAGTGATAATAAATCTGCGAACACCAGCACGCAGCATTTATCACTAGGCCTGGGCGGTGAACTTCGCTCCGTTCGCGGAGTTTGCAGAGTTTTCTGCACTCCGCGGAGTGCAGAAAACTCCACTTCGCGATGTGCAGCAGAGTTTTTTCCCCGCTCGCGATCGCGAACGGTAAGTTTGCGATGTTGGCGAGCGCGAGCTGCCGCTCGGGTAGAATTTCTACCCGAGCGGCAGGAATACCAGCACAAACTGCAGTTTGCACTGCACTCCGCCACTCGTGGAACTTCGCTGAGTTTTTTTGTAACTTCGCGGAGTTCAGCATAGCAACACTCCGCGAACTACGCCCAGGCCTGTTTATCACTACTATTCCAAACATACCAAACTTGATCCTGCTACCCCTCTCATGTCAGGAATTACCACTGAAGCACGTATCAGGGAATCCCCAATGCATTCCTATGAGAGGGCAGCCTCACAGCAGTGAGAAACTAAATAGGCTGTTTGTCACTACCAGGACAAGCCACACAGTTAAGGCACATGGCCTTCCTTTTACCTCCACCGCACCCTGCCCATAGGGCTAGCTAGGGCCTACCTTAGGGATGACTGATATGTAGTAAAAGGGGAGTCACGTATGTGGCAACCACTTTATGTGCCACGTCACAGCAGCAGTAAACTGCACGTGCAGGCCCTGTAGTGGGAGAGGCCTGAGATAGGTTTGAAAGGCTACTTTGGTGGGTGGCACAAGCAGCGCTGCAAGCCCACCAGTAGCATTTAATTTGCTGGCCCTGGGTATATGAGATACCACTGTACAAGGGTCTGATAGGTAAATTAAATATGCCAACAGGTTTAGACCAATATTACCAAGTTTACCATAGAGACCACATGCACTTTAGCACTGAACAGTAATGATAAAGTGCCCAGAGTCCTAGAACCACCAACAACAGGTCAGAAAAAATACAGGACGAAGGCAAAAAGTTCTGGGATGACCCTGCAAAAAGGGCCAAGTCCAACAGGTAGAATATCTATTTGCATGTCAAAGGACCTGTGCTTTATCTCCGAGCGCGTGAGAGTCCTTATTGGCAGCAGTGCTTGCCCCCAACTATCAGCTAAGCTCAGCGCTCTGTGTTATATTCTTCAAAAGATCTGCGCTTGACAGCAGTGCGTCACCCTAGATCACCTACTTCATGTGGCAAGGTGTTGCCGGGGCAACGTCGTTACATGCCTACCATTCTGAGGTGAGACTGCTGCAGTGCCACCCAAAACTGGATCAGCGCAACATCGGAAGCCCATCTCCAAGGCCAACAGTGCCAACAGTGCATCTGTACCCCACAACCTCACACAAGGTATTGTGTGTGATCAAACCCATACGGTCCCTGTAGTTGTACTGCGCTCTCTCACAGATGGCTGACTTATTCTAACTAAGTACAACGGTCTCGAGGGACCCGTGAAGGATATTCCGTTCTAGTGGCTGTTATGCATTGACTTACAGATATTTTTGCATTTCATTTTTGTTTTTTGCCCTTAATGTGTTTAAAATCTTATAAGCTATTTTTATAAACCTGTGTGGAGTCTTTTTGTGGTCTATTCATTGAGTTATTGTTTGGGTGTGTTGCACAAATACTTTACACATTGCCTCTTTTGATAAGCCTGCTTGCTCTGCACCAAGCTACGAGAGGGTGAGCACAGGTTATCTTAGTTGTGTTTCTAGCTTACACTGACTAGAGTGGTGGTTTCTGCCTGGCCTGGGTATATACATTTGCCAAACCGAAACCCCATCTCTAACATGCTCACTCCATAAAACATGGTAAAATTGGCTAACACCTAATTGGCATATTTATTAACTTATAAGTCCCTAGTAAAGTGGTATATCATACACGTATTGCCTGAAAATTAAATGCTGTTTGAGGGCCTACAGGACTTGTTGTGACACCCATTTAAGTAGCTCCTTCAAACATGTGTCAGGTCTGCCATTGCAGCCCGAATGCAGTTTTAAACTGCCAATTTGACTTGGCAAAATAAATACCTCACCAAGCCTTAAACTCCACTTTTATTACATATAAGTCACCCGTACGTTATGCTGTAATTATCCAAAAGAACAGGGTGCATTAGAATTAAAAGGTTGGGCATGTAAATTAAAATTTTGTATGTCCTGGTTGTGAAAAACTCCAAAATTTGTTTTTCACTGTCCTGAGGCCTACCTCTCCCATAGTATAACATTGGGTTGCCTTATTACAGTGCTACCTTTTGATTGGGAACAAGCAAAGATTTCATGTTTGCTGTCTGAGAAGTTGTAATTTAAAATCCTCTTTAATGGTAAAGTTGGGTTTTAAGTTACAATTTTGAAAATACTACTTTTAGAAAGTTAAAGGGGGGTAGGCCCAAATACAGGTAGCTATATAGGGCCTAATTAAAGTAACATAACAACATACCTAGCTACCACTTCCTCTGCTGTTATCTACTTAAACAGACTAGAACCAATACCTGATTTCTTTGGTCCTGGTTATTTATTAAACCATTATTTCATTTTTTCATTTTTTTCTGTTATCATATGTATCAGAGACAGAGAGTACACTTTTTGTTTCAAAGAGTACAAAAAACCAAATTAAACATGCAAAACGTGATAAACAACAATAAATGAACAAGACATCAAAATATTACACCAGTCAGTCATTTCATAAATGCAGCAATCCCACTGTGAATTTATATAAATGATTTATATAGTCCTTTTTAAGGGGATGCTGCCCATTGGGAACAACCTTAGATGCAACTAGGGTTTAGACATTACAATATTTCCCTTAAAGCTGCTCCTACTCCTAAATTAATGTTTCCTCAATGGTTGAAGATGCCGACGCGTTTCAAGGTCCCATTAGTACTCATGGGGCTCTCTTCAGGGCTTTGACTTGGTGCGATCTAGTTTTATCTTGCGTGTATTCTTTTATTTCTAGGTGAAGCGCTCTTCTTCGCAATTAGTTTGAAATAAAGTTGTATCCATTGACCGTCCTATCTGAGGTTTAGTTCAAATCAGTATCACCGCCAACGTGTGATCCATGTTGGAAACGCCATGTTGCAACGTGGGGAACCGTTCTTGAATTATGGGTCTATTTCTTTTTGATAGTCAGAGAAACGACGACGTTCAATGCTTGTACTCCCAGACAAAATGAAAAAATGAAATAATGTTTTAATAAATAACCAGGACCAAAGAAATCAGGTATTGGTTCTAGTCTGTTTAATAGATAACAGCAGAGGAAGTGGTAGCTAGGTATTTTGTTATGTTACTTTTAGAAAGTTGACATTTTTATCTGCCCTAATGTTTTGGTGCCTGAAGCCTGTTTCTGGGTCACGTGAGTGGGTGTACTTGGATTTTGGACTTTACTTTTTCCTCACAGACAGCCACACAATCAAGGATCATGTGTGCCTGGATGGGCCATTACTGGCAGGAAGGGAGGCAGAGCTGGGCACAGCCCCACATGCAACTGAAAAGCATGTGCTCTGCCTTCACACAAAGGACTTGTCACCCCTGCATTGTTCATGCTGACAGCCAGAGCAGGGTAAGCAGGAAACTTCAAGAACTTCAAAGGAAATTCTCTAGAAACTAATCCTACTTCAAAGAAGGCACCAGGTATTAAAATAGGACCCTAAGATCCACTCTTCAGTTCACTTTCTGGACCTGTGGAAGGACTCCCAGAGAACTGCTTGCTGCTGAGGCCTAGTGTGTACTTCAGAAGACTGCTTCGCTGCACCTGGAACGACTGCTTTCCTGCCCGAAACCTGTCTTGAACCCTCAGAAGTCTGCCTTCCTGTTTGAGCCCTGTTACACTTCTTGAACCAAGAACTACCAGAGTGACTCCAAGGGCTAGTTGCTATCTTCCTGATCAGAGCCGTAAAGACAGAAAAGGCTCCAACCATTTTGAACCCATACCTGGACCCACCCTTAGTGAGTCCTATAGTGGTGCCCCTCCTTGGTGGTGGTGTTAAAGGTGCCCTGATAGCCAAAATCCAAAACCTGGGGTGTAAAACATTTTTGGCTAAAAAGTGCTATGTGATCCAAGAGGAGACCGGGACTAACCTGCTCGTCTATCCACCCAAGGTGCATCGCTGGTTGGCCTGACTTCGCGGCAGCTCCCGCAGCAGCAAATCCTGTTCAGTGGTCCTTTGCCAAAGGGCTATCCAGTCTCATGGAACTCTTGTCGACATTCAGCCCATGTAGGAGATACAGTTACCAATTTCTCAGTTGTTAACGGCCTGTGGTCAGAAACAAGGTTAACCGTTTCGAGACTCTACTGTGAAACCCATGTGAGGCACCAGGATGTTCATTAACCTTCGGTGATCAACTTGAAGATCACTGAAATTCCAGAATTTACTACTGCTATATGAATTCAGAACCTTTTTTTTGATTACCCTAACTCTTCACCACTTATTTTCGTCAGTCCTTGTCAAACCAGTTATGTTTCTCTCACTTCCTGTATCACATGCATCACTCATAATGTGTATAGAAGGTGTTGCTGATACTAAGCAACCATACCTAAAGTGAAGCCATACTAAATTGCGCAGCGTGGAGAAGGAAACAAAAGAATCCGGCAGCCATATGAAAGCGTGCCGTGCACCAACAAAAGCGGGCGGCAGCTACCACACCTAAAGTGAAAGTGCGCCGTGCCACACACTAGTATGAAATTAAATAAACAAGTAGTCCCCAAAGAACACACAACTCTTATGAGTGTATGGAAACTGTAATTTACCGGTGCTCCTCGCGTAAAACCGGAAATGATATATCGGAGCACTAACGAATAAGGAGCCAGGAAAAAAAAACGATGCAGGAGTGAACCAATTGCAAGCAGCAGGCGGTATTACACTCAGTAACAGTGATTAGAGCGCATGCGTGCTGATGCTCGACCTAAAAAGGTGGCAAGAAAAAACAATAATTGTGCCACTGTCTTTTTTGGAGAGTAAACTTTTCCCTGCAGATTAAGTGGCGCAGAGGTTCATTGCCCAAGGCAGAGCTTCTTAATTAGCGGGATATGCATATGCATCTGTTTTGTTCTTGAAAAGAAAATTTCGAAAACATTTGATGCTCTCTCCTGGGAAGCAGCGGCAATCCAGACTCGACTTTTTCATCTGAGCAGTCAGCACATTATGTTCAGTTGTTGTTTACAGTTTCCAAAGGCAAGGTTACATGGCCCCAGACTGCCAGATTTATTGTAATATGCTACGAAATGAATACATTATTTTTTACTCAAAACAAAATCAAAACATTTCTTTTGAGACAAATCTATTCTACTGAGAGGAGCTTCTGTATTTTTTTTATTGTATTTTATCTTGACCTTAGGGTTTCAAGGTGAATTGAAACAATAATAAGACTTCTCAGTGAATGTACACATACCTCTATGTAATCACGAGTTTCACGATGCTGTAATACTGAGCCCAGAAGTTCTGATCTCTCACGGTATCTTAATTTCAGGGTGTAGTACTACCCGCTATTGAGAGATATAGGAATGGGGAGTTACTCCAGAAATCAATGTTAAGGTACCGATTTCTGCATGTATTTCGCACATAGCATGTCATTTCCAGAGTAAATAGACTCTCATTCCAATTCGATACTGCGAGTAATGGTAATCTAGCGATGCAGAATTACTTTGTAATCTGAGAGATCCCTTATACCATGGGAAATTACCGAGGACGTCGGTACTACCGATTTCCGCAGGTGATTCCCCCCAACTGAGCCACTTTCAAGGGACACATTTCACCTGATGTGACATGATGACTATGTCCCCGACTGTGGATTAATTCCACATGCGGTAACACCACATGAGAAAGTGCCACATGACATTACTCAGAATTCATAATTTCTGAAAAATGCCCAATTTCTGCACAAATCGGCAGTTCGCTTTCGTTAAGGTAACACCTCACACACCAACATCTCGGTAAAATAATTTGGGCTTTTTCCACCAAATCTGGGGGCATATTAGCAAGGGCTGGCGATATAATTATCGCTGCTTTAGCGTCCGTTTTTGGGCGAAAAGCGGCGATAATTATATCGCAATATCATCAAGGACACGCTAGCGCGTGTTTCCTTGATGTAGAGCCCGTTTTTTCACAGCCTCGCATCGCTAATGAGATGCAAATAAGGCGTGGCTGTGAAAACAACACATGTTAATATCGTGAAGGCAGCTTCGCGATATTAACAAGGAGATGCAGCGATAAAAAAATCGCGCTACCTGAGCTTTAACTCAGGAATTTAACGTCTGTTAAATTCCTGACTAAGGCATACTTTTAATGGGAGATGGATTATGCTGATACGACCACAGGGTCGTATCAGCAATGTTATCGCTGTTTTCAATGGAACATCGCTGGAAAACCAGTGATGTTCCATTGAAAACACCGCTATCGCTGAAATATTATCGCCATAGCGCTATGCGTTGTAAATATAGCGTTATCATGGCGATAATATTCAGCGATAGCCAGCGATAATATTTATATCGCTATGTACGGCCAGCGATAATTATCGCTGGCCGTTGATAATATGCCCCCTGGAGTTTAAAGGATCTTGAAGAGATCCGATATGTTTCTTCTTGTGAAGTCCAGAAGTACATTCTTTCAAAAAAATGGTTAATATATATGCAATGGTTTAACTGCGTCACGTGTTATAAAAATCATAACAGATTTTGGGGCATATTAGCAATGCCTGGCGATAAGTATCGCAAAGCGCAATTAGCGCTTGGATAATTATCGCCAGGCATCGCCGGTTTCTATCGTGGAGTTCGCGTGCAATCAGCAATGCTAATCTCCAAAGCGATAGAAACCTTGAGAACAGTGTGAATATCGCCTGAAAACAGGCGATATTCACACTGTTCCCCAGTTCTGCTTGCTGATAGTGCGAGGGGACTTAGCCATGTAATCCACCTCTCATTGGATTACATGGCTAAGTCAGGGTGGGACCAGGTGTTAGCAAACCAGCGCTAAACGTGTTTAGCGCTGGTTCGCTAATCACCGCCCCTGCCTCGCTGATAGGCGTTAGCGACCTCAGCGACTGTTTCCAGTCGCTGTTAGGTGGGGAACGCCTACTTTGCATGCCATTAGCGATAAATATCGCTGGCATGCAAAGCGGCACCCAACCCGGTCGCTATCGCCTAAAAGCTGTCGCTAACAGCAGTTAGCGACAGCTTGTTGATAAGGCGATAAAATTATCGCCGCTTTAGCGGGAAAAAGTCCCGCTAAAGTGGCGATAATCGCCTTGCTAATATGCCCCTTTTTTTTAAAATACAGGCTGAAACAAACACACATCTAAAATATTTCTTGTGCATTTTGTGTAATTTGATCCAATTAAATTTTTTTAAAAACTCTTGAATGCTTACGGGTTTGTTCTCTCCAATAGCAGATATATTTTCCCCTTTTGCTCCATTATGCAAACACTCTTATATTTTTACCCTTTGTAGAACACAAAATCCCATGAACACTTTACAGAAGCAAAGATGTGAAACGGTGCATCCTTATTATGCAAACCAGTTTGTGGGACAAAGTCATGAAGGACGTTGGAATGCTTTAGCCTTACATTACTCCATACCTTGTTACGTTTTTCTTCACACTGAAAAAATGTCACGCTTGCAAAGTGGTGTAATGTTATTTATTTTTTTAAATCGTTATTGTCTGATAATAACAGGCATGATAAAGAGTCATAGAGGTTGCATTTTTCCACAACCGCTAAAGCAGATCCCTGGCATCGTCGGAATGAGTAGATTACCGTTTATGCGTATATAAAACAATCCAACCGAATACGTTGCTGATCATTGATCTCCAATTTCTATTTTGAAGCAATTTAGATAACTTGTAATTTCTATTTTCCATCAGAAAGGGCTACAGCATTTAATTATGTTACTGAAAATCAAAAAAAGTACTCTGCATGCGTTTTTTGCTTGGATGCACATTTTCTCTTCTGTATTTTTCAAATCCAGACATTTCAACTATAAATGTTGGCCAATGACATGAGGTTATATATCAATCACCTATCACGCTCTTAATTAATTAACATTTGTCCTATATTTCTCACCTGGTACAGTAAAGCACCCCCCTCCCCCCCACGCCCGATGACATTTCTAGTTAATTTGGGGCAGTGATCACTATCCCTAACCTACATTTATTTTATAGGTGAGTCCACAGACAGGCATCTTTATTATAGGTCCAATATACTTTTTACCCAATTTATGTGGTTAACTTTCGTGCATGACCATTAGTGTGTCTGTCACTTCTATAATCGTTCTGTGAGCCTCCTAACACCACTGTCAGGCTGCAAGCGCTCTTGCTGTCCCTCCAAATTCTTTGTTTAGAACCAGGTTAATCATTACTTTGATGCTAAAGCATCTTCCTAGAGAGTTAACCATGCAAAATTAATGATGAAAGATTTAGAACAGGAGGGTATTTTACCTGTTTTTTCCACAACAGAGCCATTAATAGGAATCTCTGAAGACAAAGTGATTTCACCAATGACATGGAGCAACAAAATAAGTCCATGTCCCTATGGCTCGGAGTAGCCACACAACATTGAAGAGACATTTCTTATAGGCAGTCTGAAAAATGGTTCAGGGTATCTCTAGGTAGGAGCACGAAATACGTAAATATTGTTCATGTATCTCTCCTCGGATAGAATGACTGAAAAACTGATTCATGCAGCTCTGGAGAGGAGAAAGGAAACATTTTTCCAATGGCTTTCCTCGGAAACTTATGTACAATCGCTGTATCCTCTTTTGACTAAGATCATGGAAGCATTGTTCGTGAGTGCGAAAAACGGAATGCTTGACGATAGATGCTGATTCACCAAGAAGATAACAGGGAGGCGGAAGTGACATCAACACCCTTGGACCTTAAGGAGATCACAAAAAGTGACATCATGTGACCTTTGACCATAAAAGTCCCAGGTAGTGATGTCACATGCCCTTGACCCTGATGACATCACAATGATTGACATTGGTAAAGTTCTATAATAACTGCATGATTAATATGGCAACATAACGCAGGCAAATGTCTATTTCAGATAACATCTATGTTATGGTGATGACATGACATGGACTTTAAAAGTGGTGGGACAGAAAACTTTCCCTTGAATTGTAGTGAGTTAGTGAATTGAGTGAGCCAGATCTCTTCAAAAGGGATTCTTACAGGTTCTCCCTGTCGAGACAATTTTTGAAAAAATGGGGAAAAATAATGTATTTTAAATGGCAATTTTCACATACATTTTAAATATGCCGAAATGCCTTGCCTTTGAAAGAGAACGCCATAAATATTCAACTCCTTTTATGGAATGGCAAGCCAATAAAACCTGACACTCCCCAGGAGTTTACCCCATTTTTTTCAAAATGTGCTATAAGTGTCTCCTTATATCAAAATTAACTCCATTGTGCACTGGACAGAATTTTGCCATAGATGTTCCCATACGTCATGGCTGCCTATTTATGTGAAAAACTACGTGCATTATGGCAGCAGCAGAATTTTGTAATTAATGACATCCATACACCATGGCTGGCCCTTCTATAAAAAAATGCCTCTACTATGCCAGGACCAGCAATTTGTCATGGTTGCCACCTCTTATTTGCCACAGTTGCCCTCCATTATGCTAAAAATGACCTTCAGTACGCTATTGCCAGCATTTTCATATAAGTGCCCCATACCAAGAATGTCCTCAAGTAAGATAGCACTGGTATTTTCCCATACGCCAAGAATTACCTCTAGTATGCCAGTGTCAGTATTTTGCTACAGGTGCCCATTATGCCCAGAACTACCTTCAGTGTACCAGTGCCATTACTTTGTCACAGGTGCATATAATTCTAAGAATTGCCCCCAGTATCCCAACACCACTATTTTACCTTGGGTGTCTCTATAAGCCAAGAGTTACCTTCAGTATGCTAGGGCAAACAGCAAACTTGCAAGCTTAACACCACATTCGCACTCATGCTCACTCGCTCTCTTGCATTTACTCTTACTCAGTCATACACACTCACTCTACCAGTCATACACAGACTGATTCTTACTTGTTGCAAAGTCATCCTGTGTGCCCTGTGCACCCCCATTTTCTGCTGACTGGTACTGGTGGTAACTGCTCTGACTGTACCTGGGCTCTGCCTAACCAGGTCCAGGGCCAGTGCTATGTTGAAAACACAGTGAAAAAACACCCACATACATCAGCGTACACTATGTGTTAGGATACCCCTGTGATTAGCAAGACCTACCCTATAAGTCCCTAGTACATAATAGGGCAGAGGAATTAACTACCTACAAGTTCCTAGTGTATAATAGGGCCTGGCAGTTTAGAGGCCAGCAGCCCTTTCTGCACTTGCATAGGTGCATTGCTGAGAGCCTGAGGTCATTTTAAAAGCAGCCCTGTGTTGCAGCACTGTTTTTAAATGTAAATTGCGCTCAAACTCGACTTTGGTTGTAGGGGCACTTAAAAAGTGATAATCTACAATAATTGTAGTGAAGTGCTTCCCAAAATCAGCTTTGATGCTAGGAGCACTGTGGAGTGAGGATCTACACTATATTTGCATAGCAAGGACCCCTAAAGTCTCCGCAAGGTGTCCCAGAGGTGGGGGGGGGGTGAGGGCACGTAACTATAAGCAGGACCTTTATAAAAGATGTTTTATATGCCCTGGTGTTGGAGAAATTGGACATTTCATTTTCACCATTGTAGATCCCCAGCCACATAGGATAACATGGCAATAGTTTATTAATGCATAACTATTGATAGGGATTAACAAAAATATCATTCAAGGACCTAGGAGAATGGTATTGATAAATCCAACAATATGCTGTTGTTGAATTTATCCTAAAGTATACAGAGAAGAAGTTATAAGACTTTCTTGTCTTCAAGCCAAAATTCAGTCTTCCTGTGGTCTCCCCTGATTGGTCAGTGTAGGACTTGGCCTTTTTGGCTAAAGTTCCCTAAACTTTTTGCTTTCCCCCTAGACCGTTTTCCTGACATAGAGTTGCCAATTTAGATGCTTTGGGTACTTTGCCACTGCTGATCAGTGTTAAAGTACAAGTGTTCCCTGTAATGGTGTAGTGTAATGGTAATTGGTTGGCCATGATTGGTATGTTTACCTTACTAGTAAAGTCCCTAGTGATGTGCACTGTGTGTGCCAGGGCTAGTAATGCAAAGGTGCGCGGAGAAGGGAACTCAGGCCTGCAGTGTAGGGCCTGCGCGCAGTTGTTAAGTTAGCATGTTGTCCTGGCAAGTGCAACCACTTGTCAGGCCTTACTTTCCCTTTTGCGTACACAGTGGGCACCCCTGTGGTAGGTCCCAGGTAACCCCTCGGCAGGGTGTTGTGTAAGTAAAAGGCAGGACATATACTGAGGTGTGTGTTATGTCCTGACAGTGAAAAACACTCCATTTCTTTTTTCACTGGTGAATGGCCATCCTGCCCATAGGACAGAATGGGGGAGGCTGGGTATTGTGTTTGTTAGCCTAGTTTTCCATAAGTTTAAAATGGAGAGGTGAAGTTTAGTATGTATGAACTCACAGCGTCATAACACATCTTTCTATGAAAGTGGTTTTGTCACTGTGTGTTCAGAAGCCACTCTTTTAGAAAGTGGCTGAATTTTGTGCTTTAAGCATTTCTGTGTGTCTCTGCTGAATGTGGATTGACTGTCTGGATCTGAGAGGGGAGAGGAGCCGGGGGAGGTCTTGACCCAGGGAGGGGTTGAGATGGCACCAGGCTGACCTGCATCTGGAGAGTATGCGAGGAGAAACCCCGGGAGGTGAAGAGGTCTGGGTTGCGGCTATAAAACAATTGACCCATCTCCTGCTGAGTGATTAAGGATCCAGACCCCCAGTATCAAAGGGAGAAAGGTGACACTGGGAGGGAGACACCCAGAACTGATTTAGGCAGCGGTCAGGGACCCCTGAGCACAACGAACTTCAAAGACATTTATGGGTATAACTATGAGAGCTGAGACCCCTGAACGTTGGAATAGAAATGGATTGAGACTGAAAAGGCTTGGACCCATTTCATGGTCAAGAGGAACCTCTGCTAAGGAAGGAACAACTGAAGAGACTGCTGGGAAGGACCGACCCTTGCTTTGTGATCTGGAGCTGGTCTGCAGTTTGCTGTTTTAACCAAGGAAGAGGCTGTTGGGACTGTGCTTTGTGCGCTGGGTCCCCCTGCTTGAAGAAGACTGTGCTTTGTGCTGTGTCTTGTTACCCCAAGGGCCCGAGGTGAGCTGGCTCCCTGTTTGGAAACACAGGAACATAAAAGTTTCCGGAGAAGTTTCAAGCGACGCGGTGGGCGCGTGTTGTGGCAGCTTGAGACCCTCGGAAGGTGTGCCCTGTGATCTTGGACACACAGAGGAGAAGTGAGACTCAGACGCGCAAGGTGCGTGTCGTGGTGCACAGGAGGCGTTGGCGAGGAGTGCCTGGTCAATGTGTGCACCGAAGGTGAAGTGAGTCTCGGACGCACTGGGTGCGTGTTGTGGTGCACCGCAGGCGTTGGTGAAGAGCGCCTGGTCAGCGCGTGCATCGGAGGTGAAGTGAGACTCGGACACGCAGGGTGCGTGTCGTGGTGCACCAGAGGCGCTGGTGAAGAGCGCCTGGTCAGCGGGTGCATCGGAGGTGAAGGGAGTCTCGGACGCGCAGGGTGCGTGTCGTGGTGCACAGGAGGCGTTGGTGAGGAGTGCCTGGTCAACGTGTGCATCGGAAGTGGAGTGAGTCTCGGACGCGCAGGGTGCGTGTCGGGGTGCACCATAGGAGCTGGTGAAGAGCGCCTGGTCATCGAGTGCACCGGAGGAGAAGTGAGGCTCAGACACGGTGAGCGTGTCGGGGTGAGGCCGAAGGCGTTGGTGAAGAGCGCCTGAATATCGGGGCACCGGAGTTGGAGAAAGTCTCAGTGAAGCAGTGTGCGTGCTTTGGTGCAACCTGGGACTGTGGAGGTGATCGGCTGATCATCGTGTGCACCGGAAGAAAGTGAGTTTCTGCAGCGCGGTGAGCGTGTCTTGGTGCCAACTGAGACTGCAGGAAGGAGTGCCTGGTGAACGTGTCGACGTGAAGTCCCATCAGCGTTGTGTGTGTGGCTTCGTGCCAGAGGAGACCCAGAGGGTGCTGTGGTGAATGTGCACCCGGAGTAACGTAATCTCAGGGGCGTGGGGTACGTGTGCCCTGCGGCCACCTGAGATCTTCCTAACAGTTGCGGCCTGTACCGGCAGCCCCGGAGGAGCTGAGCTGCCAGGTCGAGCCGCTGAGGCCCATTGAGAAAGTTCTGCACGGAAAGCCTAGTTCACTGAAGGAGGAGAGGAGAGTGGGGTCGCGCCCCCAGGTAACGTGGATCACTGACTGGGCGGTTTGCGGGCTCGGAGGAACACTCTCTCGGCCTCTCAGTCCTTCTGGCGACGTGAGCCTTTGCTTCGGCTCAGATTGGGGCCCATACTGGCCAAAGGAGTGGCAGTACTGGGGCCAGAGTGAGAAGCTGTGCTTTATGTCATCGTTGATACGTGTGGGGGGCAGCTGTCGTAATACACATTGCCAATATTGCTGCTAACAAACTGCCGGACTGTCTTATGACGCCTGACATTTCTGCATAACAAAGTACATGATTGTAGCTACGCATTGCATTATTCCTTAATTGCAAAGTACATGATTGTAGCTACGCATTGCATTATTCCTTAATTGCAAAGTACATGATTGTAGCGGTGCGCATTGCATTATTTCTTCATTGCAAAGTACGTGATTGGGGTGTGACGCATTGCATTATTCCTTCATTGCGCAGTACATGATTGTAGCGGTACGCATTGCATTATTTCTCCCATTGCAGGTACCGGGGTGTATCGTTACGCATTGTATTATTTCTCCTTTGCCCAGCACAGGATTGTATCGTTACGCAGCGCACTATTGTTTGTCCATTGCAATGTGTGTGATTCTAGCATTACGACCAGCATAGCATTTTGAAAGCGGTGGTTGGGATTTGAACCTACCAGCCAGCCGGAACGAATATTACCCTTTATTATATGTTGGCTTTTGTTTCGTGTGGTCTGATCGTATATCTTTTTATATAAAGTTTATACTCGTTTTTATCAAACTCGTGTGGAGTCCATTTGTGGTGTCACCAGTGGGTTGCTGTGGGTGTGGTTGCACATACTGTACACTCGTGCCTTGGAGATAGGCCTGGCTGCTCGTGCCAAGCTACTAAGGGGGTGAGCAGGGCTATCTCAAACGGTGTCCTTACTTGGCCTAACATTGAGTGAGGAGCCCCGGGTCTCGCATTTGTGACAGTGGCGCGTGACTGGGACTCCGGCTTCCAACAGTCAGAGTTAAGAGGATTAGCCAGGCTGCTTTGATGAAGTGATAAGGGGCTCACCCAGGGAGAGGCTATCTCTTGGAGAGAGCTCTGCTGCACAGGAATGCCAGAGCAGGAGGTGGGGTCGTAAACCATGCAGCTTCGAAGAGGATAGGACAGGCAGGGAATGCCAGGCCCATCTACCGACCAGCTCGCCTGACCCAGTCAGATGGCAGGCTTAAGGCAGGAATTTGCAGACGGTAGGGGGAGGAGAGCTATGGAAATGCTGGAGGTTGGTTTAACTAGTTCTTGCTCCTCTGCTGCAAGTTCAGCCATGCTGAATTTTGGAAGAATAGTGCTTTCTGGGAGAATATTGTGACACGCTTTGGAGGAAGTGGTCATGCTCTGGGGTGTTGCCCTGCACCTCATTGGACAGGTGTGCACTCCTGCATGACCCCAGAGAACACTGAATAAATATGTGAGAGGTGCAGAGCCTCTCAGATCTGCTGCTTGAAACTAAGAGAAGAAGAAGGCTTTCCAAGCAGGAAACTTGATTTGCACCATCAGGCCCTGCATTCTGACTGAGCCTGCTGCATTATCTGGAATTACAGCCCTTTGGATGTTCTTTGCTTCAAGAGGAATAAAGTGTGGACTCCCTACACGTTACAGGTTAACAGATCTCACCTGGACCATCACCAACAAGAATCTCCTGCCTGGAGTGTGTCCATGGATTTGTAAGGGATTTGTCCGGGTGCATTGTGGGAATTGTTGGCCCAACCTTTCAAGGACCATCTTGGAGATGCCAGATACTTGGATTGTGTTTTGGACACTTGGACCCCCGAGAGGAACTTCAGGAAAAAGTTCCAGAAGTTTGGAGAAATTTGGATCAACTTTGGAAATAAGCTCCATAAGGGCACCGACTTAACAGCGAGAGCCATGCCGGTGACCTTCAACAGCAGGCCGGCCTGCCCTGCTGGTTGATCCCGCTGAAAAGCTACAGAGGTTCGACATCCAGAGTTTGACCGGGAGCTCCATGGAAAGCAAGCTGGCAAACCCTCACTGAACCCGGAGTGGTGAAGAGCATCGAGGGATCCCGGCAGAAAAAGCTCCAGAAAAGTTTCTAAGTCAGAAGGTAAAATCTTGACCAAGGCCTACCGCGAGGGGTATCTGAGCAGGGCTCCATCGCGGTCAGCCTGAAACTTTGACTTTGCCCCGGTCAAGCACGACCAGATGTCCCAAGGTGGTGCTATAGGTTCTAAGTGCTATATAGTGCTAAATCTTTAAAAAATGCATATCTCTGGTTCCCTACCTTGGAGTTTTGTCGTTTTGGTGTCATTTTAAATATAAAAATATTTCCTATTTTTATAAACTGGTGTGGGATTTTAATTGTGTGTTGTGTCTTAATTATTTACTGAATTGGTGTTTTTAAATGCTTAACATACCTGTCTCTTAACCCGTTTACCGCGGCGAACATTCCGCCGCGGTGCGGGCGTTCTAAAGGGTGGACAGGGCTGCGTCGGCCAACGGTCGTGCGCAGCACCAGGAAGGTAGTGCTCGCGTCGACCGTTGGCCGACGCGAGCACGGAACGGGTTAAGTTAAGCCTGTCTGCTCACAGCCAAGCTACCAAGGTTGAGCATGTGAATAATTTATTGAGACCTATTCTGAGTCCTAGGCTGCATTAATGGCCTTATTGCAAGTGGTAGATTCATATTTACTACTTCTAATAACCCACTTTCCAACATTACTTCTTCACTCACTCACTTGCATTCACTTCTACTCACTCATTCTTACCTATTCTCACTCACTCTGACTCACTCTGGCACTAATGTTCAGTCACATCCTCTAGCACTCCCTCACTCATTTTTATTTATTCTTACTTACCCACTCTTGCTCAATTTCAGTCACTCTTACTTGCTCATTATATTCCACTCAGTCACATACTCTCTTTCTCTTGCACAAACACACACAACCCACAAACATGCAAACAACATGTATTTTAAAACATATTTTTATTACACTAAGAGTGAATATTAAACTATTGTTCACTATCAGTATAATAAAAACAGGGCAGAAAAAAAGAAAAGTGGAGTCTCAAAGCCCATAAGGGGGTGCTACCCCTTTGCTCTTGGAACTGATTATGCCACCTATATGGCCAGGGGTCACAAAAGCATTGGCAGGTGTTGCTAGGGGCATGCCATGTGTTCCAGCTGCGACACCTGGAAACACCTAAATGACATCCCTGCTGTTGCAATATTGAGAGCTTCACCCCTGTACTTTGTGCTGGAAGCAGGTCATTGCTGGCTGTTCCCTGCACCTATAACATGGTTCACCTGCATCTGCTGCACTGCTGATAGTGGCACCTCTTTGCTACATGCCCGGCGCCAGGCTTTTGTTGGCTCTTCGCGCCACCTGTGCCCCAGTGCCCCTGCACCTGCTGCACTAATAACTGTGACTCTGTACTTCCTACTGTGAGCAGGCTTTAGTAGGCTTCTCATACCCAAGAGTCCTGGTGCCAATGCACCTGTTGCACTAAAGTATTTTTCTTTATATACCCCCAAGCTAAAAGCAAGCAGTGTGTAACACCCAAAGATGTATTCAGAAACTGCAATTTGTTATACATTTTGTAGTAGTACAAAATGTACAACAAAATGCTATTCACAAACCTATGTGAAGAGTTTCTGCCTCCGCCTCTCTTTTTTGTGCAGAGATCTCTACCCGAGTGCAGAGTCTCTGCACATGTAAGTATATGTTTTAGTTCATAATGTGGGAGGGGCAGGGGGAGTGGTTGGAAATGGGAAATACTTACTACTAATAGGGAGGGTAATAGAGAAGAGTAAGAAGGGGTTGAGGGAGGGACATGTACCCCCCCACAAAAGAGCATGCCCATTGCTGTTCACAAACTGCACTTCTAAAGTTACTACAGACAAAAAGGGACCCAAAACAGTAGTTATTTAAGTCCAGTAGCACACATGGCCAATCACTGGTACTGCAACACCTTACCATATAAACCAATCGACTTAGGGACTTAAAACCCCATAGGAAATATTGTTAATTTAAATTACATTATTTAAAATAGTTAAATTTATAAATAAATATAAGTTCATAAATATATAAACATAGTACATATTTGAGTTAATTGTACAATCAGTATTTTAATATCATTTTCCAGTGTAAAATTAATGCTACAATATATTTTATTAAATATAATTAAATTACTTTTTATTATTGTTTTACTTTAGTTGGCAATTTATTTTTTAATTTAAACTCGAGAAAAATTATTTTACTGCAATTTAATGCAAAGATTTAGTTCCAAATGTAGTTATTAGTGCTGCAGCATTTTATTTCTTTAGTTCTCATTTAAAATAAATATCTAAAATAGCTTTAAAAAAAACATTTTAAATAGTATGCAGCAATAGAAAGTCACCCAGGGACCTAAGCTGAACAATCTTGCAGGAGATGAGATACATGGCACTAGAGGTCTATTTCTAATGTTCAGGTCCATACCAGGCTAAACACAATAATAAAGAAAGAGACCTTACATTCTAAATGTCTCTTATGTAGAGATTCCTACAGATGAATTAAAATAAGCATAGAAAAGGAATGAAATTGAAAGCAACTCTTCTAGTTATAGGCAGTCCCTGTAAGGAAGGCTTTAAAAGTTGGTTGTTAGCTGCCAGCTAGGGCTGGCTGATGATCTGGTCAAAAATGAAACAATTTGTAACAGTTCAGTGTTCAAGTGAGCTCAGGCAGACGTAGCTGCGTTTTAAATAGCTTCATTTTTTTGCAAAAACAAATGCTTCTAGTGAGCCTCCTTCTCGCCCTGCCTTTGCACCCCCGGAGGGTAGGAGTAGCAAGGGTAGTGCAAGGGTTAGTTAGGAGCAAACCACTCCACAATGACGTCAATTGTCCCTGTAGGGAGCATCCTGCCAGCATGTGGCCTTTATGACACCATTGTTTCTTTAACTTTGCTCTAGACTATTTCCACATAAATTCAAGTTGTGTTTCTCTATAATACATCAGGAGGTCTGGTCAGGGTGCTGGGTGTGCTAGGGGTCTGCTTATGTGGAAGGAATGGGGTGTTGCGTAATGCTCAGAGTGCTAGGACAACTTCAGGTTATGTATTACGCTAAGGATACTGATCTTAGAGGAATATTGCTCCAGTACCTTAAACAGTGTTCCTATTGTTCCTGTATGTACAAAAGCATACATTGTGATGAAAGTTTCAACAGTGTCCAAGTATGTCAAGTTTGCATTGCCATGACAGGCTCCATAATGCTTATATATGTAAAGATATACAGTATGTCAGTCTCCAAAATGCCCCCAGTGCGTAAAGCATGCATTGCAATAACGTTAGTAGGAAGAAAAGCTGCCCTCACTGTGCTAGATCTCTCAGCAGCATTGATAGTCTCATCCTGCTGAATTGTGTCTGTTTGGCCAGCCGTCTCAGGCCGGCCAAACAGACATGCGCAGTTAGGTTTCTGTTAGACCTGGCACCATTGGCGTTGGTCTCCCCTGCATTTTTTGCTTTTGCCTCCTGTGTTTTTGCTGTGTGTTGGACTCCGTTTTGCTAGATGCTTTGAGCACTTTGCCACTGCTGTTCAGTGCCAAAGTCTCGGGGACACAAAGACTTCACCCCCAGCTCCCCTGAACTTCCTTGCTGGGAGTTCTGACCTGCAAAGAGGTGCCTGCTGTTGTTTTGGACCGCTAGAGACTGTTTTCCACTGAGAGCTGGAAAATCAATGCAACATCGAGAAGCGGAACGCATCCATACTTGTTTCTGACGCATCGCCAAAGAAACTGTCACAGCGCCTGCCGCGGCTCGAGAAATCGCCGCACTCCACATTGAATGCAATGACCTCCGAAGTCTGAAATCATCGCACTGAGTTTGACGCAAGCCCTGCTGTGCGGCTGCAAGAGTTCACGCATCATTCCGGATCGTCGCATCGCATCGAGGCGCCAAGTTTGTCGCATCGTTGGGGGATGCAGTAAGAAACCACCTCCTCTCCGGTAAGGAACCGATGCATCACCTCCCCTGCGCAGCAGTAAGGAACCGACGCATCACCTCACCCGGAGCAAGGAACTGATGCATCACCTTCCCTGAGTGTAAGGAACCGACGCCTTACCTGCGTCCCGTTTTGTTTGTTTGCATGACGCATCCAAGGTACTTTGTGTGAAAAGTGTTGCATCTCCAATTTGCTTTGAACTGAACTATTTCTACCATCTGAAAGTCATATTTTTGGGTCTTGTTTGGTTTAGATAAAGATTACTTATTTTTCTAAACTGGTGTGGTGCCCATTTGTAGTGTTTTCACTGTATTACTGTATGTGTTCACAAATGCTTTACACACTGCCTCTGAGATAAGCCTGTCTGCTCCTGCCAAGCTACCAATGGGGGTGAGCAGGGGTTATTTTAGAAGTGTCTCCCTCTTACCCTGACTAGAAGCAAGGGTCCCTATTTGGACAAAGGTACCTACCTCTGCCAACTAGAGACCCCATTTCTAACAGTTTCTGTAACTGGCTGTATTCTACAGATGGGTGGAAAAACGTGACAGACTCCCTGTGCCTGAGCAGAGCATCTAAGCAGCTCTCTCAGGTCAAACCCCGCAGCATCTGGATTGGCTGGGGAGTCTGTCCCAGGAACTGCAGGGAGCAGCAGGTGAGAGGGAGCACCAAAGCGCGAGCGGCCCGCAAGATCAGGTTAGGTTTTTTTTTAAATTCAACCCTCCCCCCACCACAGCTGCTCTGTCCACCCCCCCCCACCCCCGCACTGGATATTGGCAACGGCTCGACTGCTTCAAGGTAGGACCACAGATTGAATCTTGCTCGGGAACATGCATTTTGAGAAGACACACACTGTATTAATCTGGCACAAAAAAGAACGATATTGCATTTGTATGAGGCCAGTATCTGTGTCTCAAGAAAAGAACATACATCCTTTTTATAATGCAGTGAAACGAATTCAATTGCTGAACAGCACAACAGGGTTGTTTGGCCTTGGCTGCCAGTAACAACAACCTTTTAGCTTCCTGGCAGATCAGTAGCCATGGGCATTAGTATTCCTGAGCTCTTCAGTGGAGCTGATACTTACCGGATCCAGCTAATGTCAGCTTTATTTAGCCTCCTAGTCAAATATTAGCTTCATGCGATCAGATTTAACTTTCAAAGCACAAAGTGTTCATGTTGAAATGCTGCATTTAACCAAGCTACCTTAAACAAAGGGTACTCACACAACATGTTGAAATGAAAATCAATCTGGATCAAAATGTATTGTGTATTTCTGGGATGTTGCTACACAAAAATAGCTGATGTGGCACAACATTTTTAAGATGTTTGGTATTAATTATCACGTTGGTAAATATAGGAAAAATGCTATGAATACGTAAATAATTGTTGAATTTAATTCTATAGTTGTTTCTTACATTAGCTTGCTTTAAAAAAAAAAAAAACAATCGCGTTGGTGGCTGGAGTTTGCCAAAATCTAGAAATAAGTTCCATTCCCTGGACTGGATTGACGTCTAAGTGGAGATATTCACTAGTGCAATTGGCTTCTAAATGTGATTGAAAGGTCAAAGTATCTCCTAATTTCATTGGTAAAACGCAACTAAATATGGCATGACAGTCATAGCAAATAGGGAATTAAGAGTATTGCAAGGCAATTCGGCCTAAAATAGAGACCCAAGTTCATGAGCATCATTTAGGGGTCACCATTAAAGGTAACCTGGGGAAACCGTTGTTACCTTTGATGTGCTGTGCTACTCCTGGACTTTTCCTTGAGACAGCGAAACACTGCAAACAGAAATGAATCTGCCATCTTTACATTGTGTGTGCTTCCTTCTGTGAGGATGTTGAGGGGCTGAGGGTGAAACAAGGAGTGGAATGCTGGTCCTGTGCAGACACTTGTCTCAGTAAAAATACTAGCCCAATACCATCATTTCTCAATAGGTTCTGTGTCAGAATACTGAGCACAAAAGTGTCATGCTAACCAAAACATCACAATCAGAATATCAAATGCCAAAATATGCTGACGGTAAGTGTCTATTGGTACCCTGTTGGTTACTATTTTTGACTCCACATCTATGTACCTTGAAGATATGTCTACATATATTCAATGAAAAAAAAAAAGGTTAGAGGGATGTTGTAGTTGGGTGAAAATGCCAGCTAAAACAAAATACAGCCTTTATCAAAACTCACACTTTAGTGAAGTACGCACCATTTTGACAATTTCTTTTTAAAAGGTTTCATTCTTGTTCCTATTGGAGGATTGCATGTGGACAACAAGACGATAAATGCCATCCTAGTTACAGATAACAGTATTTTTTGCCGCCATATTAGCACGTCCAATTTCCATGTGTGCCAAATGGAAACACTTCCGTTCTCCCCACATCTTGGGTGGGTGGCAGCTGGGCTTTGGGCATACCCTCTGTACAGCCACACAAAGGGAGCTTAGGTGTGACTAATGGGTCATCCTAATTCTGATGGGCCATCCTTGGCAGGATGGGACACTTACACGAGAACAGGCTGAGCCCTGTCCCTACACAAAGGAGTGCTTAAATACCTGTAGTGAGTCTGGAGCCAGGACAGGGGCTCAGTTCACTCCAAAGGCCTCTCTTTGAAGTCTCCCCCCACCCACTTCGAAGGCCCTACTGAGTGTAAGTACTGGACCACTGACACCACCAACTCAGCATTATTCTGGACCTGTGGATACTCCACAAGGAAGAAGGACTGCTGTGCTGCCAAAAGGACTGCCACTCTCAAGGAGCTGCTGCCTTGCTGTGATGACCTGCTGCCCTCTTGTGTGGGGAAGACGTACTGGACCTGGAACTCATCTTGAACCCAGGACCCCAGAGTGACTCAAAGGGCTAGTCTGCTGGTCTGATCTGAGCCTCAGGAAAATAACAGGCTCTCCACAGGTCCTGGACACATTTTCTACAAGTTCCTGACCCCCAACAGGTGCCTCTCAGGTCCCTGGGCCATTAGGTGGTTCTGCAGATTATGAAATCAAACTTTTGGGCATTTTGCGAACGCGAATGAGCCCGTTCACTCCAGAACCGCGCTGCTCGCACAAAGGACCAGTGTGAGCAGTTGCAGGTTCGTCTCTCGCACAGCAAGCATCGCTGCTCACAACCACGAGGCTCCAGCCCATCCATCTGCAATGCCCGGCGACTCTTTGCATCTCGCGGACCACCGTCAGTGATGCTCTTCTTGCTCCCGGCAAACTTCTTCCCCATGAACGGAACTCTTGGCACAATTCTTGAGAAGGACAAAAATCAGCGGGACTTACCTGCCACTGTATCTGACCCATCCTACCCACGCTCCAACGTGGTCGGCTTGAAGTTTTAGATTTGACCCGGTCTAGTACAACCAGTTGTCCCGGTTGGCACTTTATGCTTCTAAGCACTATATTGCAGTTTCTTCTTTAAAAAAATCATAACTCTGGTACTACTTATTGGATTTTGTTATTTTGGTCTTGTTTTGTTCATTAAATTGAGCTTTTTCTTTCTAACCATATGTGGTATCTTTTTGAGTGGCATTTTCACTGTTTTACTGTTTAAAGTGTTGCGCAAATACTTTACACATTGCCTCTTAAGATAAGCCTGACTGCACTGTGCCAGGCTGCCAGAGGGTGAGCACAAGTTAATTTAGGGTGTGCATCTGACTTACCCTGACTAGGATTGTGGTTCCTGCTTGGATAGGGTGCAAACCTCTGTCAACCAGAAACTCAATTTCTAACATGATCTATGACATCATTGATAACATGATTGCAACATCTGAAATGACATCATCGATGACGAGTGTGCATGGCGGCTAGACAAAAAACCAAGTGTACTTTTTTAGATAACAGAGGCGCTTATATGTTAGGGGGAATGTTTTGCCATGCTAATTGAGACATTCCCATAACCATGTAAGAAGTTCAGATTTTGAAGGCATACTGATGAAAGTTTGAAAAGAATGGTCGAAGCAATGATAAATTAGAAAAACTAAGATTAAAAACAGTGGAGCAGTGTAATTATGGCTCCACGCATACACGTCATAAATACGCAACCTAATTGTGCACTTAGCATTACATACTTGTGTGTCCTAATGTTAGTAATGTAAAGTGTTGCACTTGAACTCAGTACTGAACTGCATTCACTGTGGAAGAAGGAATCATGTATACTTTGCGACTTAACATTATTAAAACAATATACTCCTCACACACTTGCTAAGAACCATCCTCACACTAATAAAGTATATTTACAATAGAAACGAGAATGATTTATGTAAATATATGCACTAATGTTTTCGCATTGGTATTCATAATGTAGTTCTTAGTCACACTTGAATACCTGTATTTAAAGTTATTTCACTTTCATTGAAATGTAGCATGAATTTAATTCTGAATCTAATGTACTGACATCACTTATTTTATTGGTAGCTGTATGTGCACACACATATTAAATGTGCGCCATTGAGTTAATACATAAAGTTACCATGACTAGGCCTGTATTTCTTTCTGTATAAAATACTGTTTTTATTTCTGCTTGTGTGACTTTTCCCTTGCAGGTATGTTCACATGGTTTGTTAGTTTGAGAATAGAAGTAACTCTGTATTTACAATAGAGACCTGAGAAGAAGACCTTGACCAGCATGCTAACTGACAAGCTCTATTCAGCAATGTTGCGAGGAGCTGCAGCTACCCAAGGATGAGGTCATTCTCATGACTGTCCTGGGAGAGTTTGTTAATGTATCAGCTTACAACAGGAGAATGAAAAGGACAATGGAGCTCCTGATGGTGTGATCAATGGTTGTTACCCAAAGATTTGTTTGGTACTAGCTAGTATTCTCACAGGTTGACGTTGCCCACTTTTCCTTGGACCTCTATGCCTACCCCTTTGATTCTTTGCTGAAGTGTCGCTTAAGCTAACACTTTTTTCCCTATCCGTATAAGACTCTTGTCCAAGCTTCTCAAATGCTGACACCTTCCCACAGCTTCCCACAACTTTTTCTGCATTTCCCCAACTTTTTGAGATATTTTTAGACTTAATCATCCTCTTTAGTTTAGACTCTGGCTTTGATGAACTTAGATATCACTAATGTTTAGGAGAGAAGATTGAAGACTCTTCTCTGAGAAACAGATTCTGCTGTTAATTCTTTGTCTTAGCATGAGTGAACTTCTTGTTTGTCTCATACTGATACACCAGAACGTCTCCAGGAGGATTGGCTATCCAGTTCTGATTCTATACCTTTAAAGCATGGCATTTGGATTGATTTGCATTAAGCTGTTAACTTGTAATAAAACCTCTGACTTTACCGATTCCTGGTCCTTTTTGAGTAGCCAAATGGGTTACACTGTAAATTTAATGTGTTTGATCAAGTTTCAAGTCTCATCACCTCTCAGTCGTACAAAAAGATCCATCAGATAACGAATGGTAAGAGGGTTGGCCCAGTGCTGGGTCAACAGTAAACAAAGCAAATTACTAAAAAACACACAGCAAACTTCATGTGACAGTATTTTTTTCGAATCACTTGGGTACTACATGTACTGTAATGGAATATCAGAGTATATCATTGTGAATGAATTTGAAGCTGATACTACTCCTGTCTCAACAAATAAACTGAAATCATTATAATACTGAATCAAGACCCAATGCTTCTCTCTATGTATTTATGTTTCTTCATTAGATTAACTCTGACAGACAGTTCAAGCTGTCTCTAGCCAGGTCTAAATGCAGGTAGGCAGCAGAAGCACTAAATCACAGCTTTGTCGTGCTGAAATGCATACCATACCAATAATAGCTCTGCCGCTAATGCATATTTGTATGCTGCATGCCACATACAAGCAGATTCTTCACCAACCCCAGCGATTCCAATACGAAGTACGAGCATGTCTTAGAGACACAGTTCGCATCAAAAACATCTGTGCTAATGTCATTTTGCGGCTGTTTATATCATGTACACTGAGCGTTTAGGTTGTGTGGTTGCACAAAATGTATCAACAGCTGCACAAAGTGTATCAACACAAAGTTAAATGCATTAGCATTATCACTAATGTGGCATTGTGCTACTACATACATACTGTTAGACCTGGCATCCTTGGCGTGGGTCTCCTTCCATTTTTTTCATAATGCCTCCACTGTTGTCGATATGTTTTTGCTGGACTAGATGTTCATGGGCACTTTGCCACTGCTAATCAGTGCCAAAGTGCAAGTGCTCCCTATGATAAATTGTGTTGTGTATTAGTGACTCCATGATTGGATGATTGGTTTACTTGTCAGTCCCTAGTACAGAGCACTGAGGGTGCCCAAGGCTTGTAAATCCAATGCTGCTGGTGGGCTTGCAGCACTGGTTGTGCCACCCACAGGAGCAGCTTGTAAAGTGTGTCTCAGGTAACCCTGGGCAAAGCACTACGCTACGCTCGCGTAGTTTGCGAAGTTTGCGCTACTTCGCACAACACGAATTGCACGTAGCACAGTGCAAACACGTGTAGCGTAGCGTAGTGCAGCGGTCATTTTTTGCTTGCTCGCGGTCCTCAACGTCAAGTTGGCGACCGCGAGCAAGCAAAATGACATCCCGGCGAGACTTTTTCTCGTTCGCGATCAGCAACATCAAGTTGCCGATCGCGAGCGTGGAAAATAAACCTCCTGGCGAGATTCTCAACGCGGGGAGGTCAGGTTTCTCATTGCGAGTGGTCGCGTATGCTCACGACCGCTCGCGATGAGAAACTACCAGTCCGCGTTGAGAAAGCTGCCGCTCGAGTAAAAATCTACTCGAGCGGCAGTAAAAGACAGCTCGCACTGTGCAAGATGCCGTTTTCAATGATTGCACAGTGCGGACAAGCATCCGGCACTGTGCAATCATTGCGAACAGTGCACTACGCAGTTCGCGTAGTGCTACGCGTAGCTCGCGTAGTGCGAACTGCACTATGCGTAGCTTCGCGTAGCGCTACTTCGCGAACTACGCCCAGACTTAGTCTCAGGCCTGCAATTGCAGAGCCTGTGTGCAGCCTAGGGCTGCCATGTCGACTTGGTAAGTACACCCACTTACCAGGCCCTAAACCTTCCCTTTACTGCATGTTGGTCACCCCTAAAGTAGGCCCTAGGGCAGGGTGCATTGTAAGTATAAGGTAGGACATGCCCTGGTGTGTGTGGCATGTCCTAATAGTGAATTACAGCCATTTTCGTTTTTCACTATTGCAAGGCTACCTGTTCTCCATAGGCCAGAATGGGCAGTTAGATTATTACATTTTATAATCCTAACTGACTCAGGGAACATGGTGGAAATTCGAGTTTAGTATGCCTGAACTCAGAATGATAAAATACATCTTTTAGTGAAGTTGGTTTTAACATTCTGTGTTTGAAAATACCACTTTTAGAAAGTAGGTATTTTCTTGTCTAACTATCCAAAGCCTGCCTCTGCTAGGTTGTGTATTCCTTGTCTGGTGTTTTTGAGTGACAGGGCTGGGGATTCCAGGAGACAGAATGAGTCAGCCCAGTGGTGAATAGAGAGATCTGCATCTATATTGGTGGGAGGAGTTGCACCTGGGACCTGAATAGGACAGTGCCTGCCCCCCACAGTGCTGGCTCCACCCCCTGTGGTGCGTCTGATGTCTCTGCCCTGCACAGTGAAAGAAGAGAAGGAATCATGTCAACAAAGTGCTCCAGGGCCGGGCTTTCCCTCCACAATGCTGGCTCCACCTCCTGAGGAGAGACTATCCCTAAGCCTGCAGTGCTGCTTGGGGGATTGGCCTGCAGTGGTTTGCCTGACTGCCAAAGAAAGGAGAAAGGAACTTTTGCTTTGCTGTGACTTTCATCAACTTGTGAAGGATCTCCAAGGGCTTGGAAGAGAGCTTGCCCCCTGATCGAAGTCCCAGGACCATTGGACTTCACCCCCTTTGTGAATTGCTGCTGGAAACTCTGTTTCAGTGGCTACAGAGGTAGGGAGCTGTGACCGACTCTCCCGACCAGCTCGGTGTCCTGTTGGCACCGCATCGAGCAACGCCTGCATCTTGCAACGCACGGGCTTGGTCTCACCGACTCCGTCAACGAGCCGCTGCCTGCACCGTAACCTGTGAGCACCGCACCTTGCAACGCCTCGATACACCGAATCCCTCTGGTCCGACCGACACGGTCACTGTTGCTGAGTTCGAGTCCTGTGACCGCACCAGAGTTGGGTACCGCCTCGCAAGCTTCGCGACGCACCGCCCGACTCGCACCGCTGTCCGGACTGATCGACGCCAGCTCCTGAATCCGGCTCCGTCGCCGCACCACAACCTGCCAGCACCGCATCGAAGCACCGTCTCACCCTGCAACGCCCGGCCCTGGTCTCACCGACTCCGTCTCGACGACGTCAACGAGCCGCTGCCTGCACCGCATCGAGGGACAACGCGTCCTGCAACGCTTCCATTTTTGCATCGCGACCGCGACGAACAGCCATCCGGCTCACACGCCCGTGCCTGCCGCTTCAAGTAAAAGGTACTGTGACCGAGTCTGTCTACGCTGTGTTGGCCCGTCTCGACGCGGTCAGCTGGATTTGTTAGACTCTGTTTGTTCTTGACATTGCCATAGCCGGAGGAGGCTACCGACTCGCACAGAACCTTGAATTAAGCCTTTTTGATCAGAACTAAGCATTCTTGACAGTACTGTGGATTATTTTTGTCGTTTATGGTCTTGTGATAAATCTATATAAAGTATACCTATTTTTATAAATATATAACCTGTGTGGTGTCCATTTGTAGTGTTGTCACTTGATTACTGTATGTGTTCACAAATGCTTTACACACTGCCTCTGAACTAAGCCTGTCTGCTTGTGCCAAGCTACCAAGAGGGTGAGCAGGGGTTATTTCAGGAGTGTACCTACTTTCCCTGACTAGACTCAAGGGTCCCTATTTGGACAAAGGTACCTACCTCTGCCAACTAGAGACCCCCAAATCTAACATTGGTGGTCAGCGGTGAGGATTCTGGACTTGCATTTGTGACTCATGTACAGTAATTGGTGAACACTACTTAGTGAGTGCAGACCAAAACGCAGCCACATACTCTTTGATAGCATTTTCTCTGGGATTTTCTACTTTTGCAACTGCCAAGTTTAATCACCATGGAGAAACCAGCATCAGTAGCCTCTGTTGAGTGTGATTGGGAAGAGGAGAGGCTAGAATGCTACACCCTCAAGCAGCTCAAGAATTTCTGCAAAAAGTTTAAAGTGTCCATGACCGGGCTCTCCAGGAAGGAGGACCTCCAAAAGGCGCTGAGGGCCTGGGTCGAATCAAGGAGTGCCCCTGTGGAGGGGGCTGAGAATGCAGAAGGGCAGCTGGAGGGGATATTGGGTCTAGGGGCTGGAAGACCACCTTCCCCAGTAGGTAGCAGTGTTTCTGCCAGAGGTCTGTCTCCAGAAGAGTTGGAGGACAGGAAAGAGAGTAGGATGCACTGAAATGGAGCTGCCAAAGCTCAAGCTGAATGGGCAGTTAGAATTTGAAATGCAAACTAGGAAATTAGCCCTAGAGGAAAAGAAAATGCAGTTTGAACATGAGAAAGTTTTGAGGGAGTTGGAATTGAAGGCCAAAAGCTTAGAGATTACTCCCTCTGGTGGCAGTGTGACCGCCTGTGCCTGTTGAAGCTAGGGTGTATATTCCAAAAGATGTGGTTAAGGAATTTTTAAAAATGATGACATTGGGCAGTGGTTCAAAGCCTATGAGGTAGCCATGTCTTCCCACCGGGTCCCTGAGAAGGATTGGGGAGCAGGGTTGTGGGAACGGTTCCTTAGTGAGGGGCGGGATACCTTGTTGGATTTGCCCTCTGAAGTCTATAATTCATATAGCCACATGAAAGATGCATTGATGACTAGATATGGTTTAACCCCTGAGCTTTATAGGCAGAGGTTCAGGAACTGTAAGAAGATTGAAGGCAGTACCTGGGTTGAATATGTGACCTTCTTTTGCAGAGCCTTGGATGGTTGGGTAAAGGGTAGCAAAGCGACTGATTTTCAGGCGCTCTTTGATTTGATTGCCTGGGAGCACTTGTCCAGTAATTGTTTTCCTGAGCTACGCCAGCACCTGATTGATAGTAAGCTGACTAACCCTAGGCAGCTTGCTGAGGAGGCGGACCGCTGGGTGAGTACCAGTGGTCCACAAGGGTCACGTGGGAGACTCCGCCAAGGGTGGGCAGGGTCCCCAGCAGAAGAGTGGGGGGGACAAAGGTAAACAGAGGGAGTTCCATAAAGGGCCCCAAAGTAGACCCCAAGAGAACCAAGGGAAAGGTTCCCAGCCTCCCCCTGAGAAGAAGCCAGTGGCCCTGACAGGCCCCCCTGTTCACCAGGGACCACTGGTGTGTTACAAGTGTGGCGCCCCTGGTCACAAGGCAAACGATCCTCGTTGCCCTTTGCATGTAACACCAACACCCACTGGTGCCCGGCAGTTGGCTAGTGTAGCCCTGGGGGAGGAGTGGGGTGCCCAAGGTGGGGGGGATCCCACAGTGTTTTCCCTTGTCTCATTAGGAGACTCTCAGATGGTCCCTAGGACCCAGCTGCCTGATAACACTAACAAATACAGGCAGTGGGTGACCATCAATGGCCATAGGGTGGAGGCTCTGAGAGACACAGGAGCCAGTGTGACAGCTGTCAAGTGTCACCTGGTGTCTAAAGAGCAGGTTGTCCCTGATGCATTCTATCCGGTTGTTGCCGCTGACAACACAGAGAGTCACTGCAAGGTGGCTCAGGTTCCCTTTGAGTGGGGGGGGTCTCGGGTACTCTTCAAGTAGCTGTGAGGCCAGCCATGCCTGTTGACTGTTTGTTAGGGAACGATTTGGAGAGCTCACCTTGGGCTAAGGTGGAGCGGAGTGCGCATTTAGAAATGTTGGGCTTGCCTGAGCCTGAGAGGGAGGCCCAGGTGCCTGCTGGAGAGAGAGGAGGCAGGGGGCGTGGGAAACCGGCCCCCGAAGTTCCCACGGTCCAGGAGGAGGCAGACCCTGAGGGGGATGCCCTGGAGCCTACAGGGGAACAGGTAGCTGAACTGGGGGACCTACCTGAGCTGACCCATTGGCAGCAAGAAGGAGGACCCTCCAGGGAAGAGTTCTGCGAGGAGCAGAACACATGTCCTTCTCTCGTGGGTTTGAGGCAACAGGCCACAGACCAGGCAGCAGGTGATCAGTCTGGGTCACATTGGATTTACTGGGAGAATGGTCTCCTGTATTCAGAGCCTAAGGTTGCTGAGCCTGGGTCAGCCCGTGTGCTGGTGGTACCCCTGCGCTTCAGAGCCTTCCTACTGTGGTTGGCTCATGATGTACCGTTAGCAGGACATCTGGGGCAGGACAAGACCTTTGAAAGGCTTTTCACCCATTTCTATTGGCCCCAGATGCGCGGGAGTGCCGCCACTCACTGCAGGACATGCCAGACTTGCCAGGCAAGTGGAAAGAGTGGGAGGAAGCAGAAGGCTCCTCTCCAACCATTCCCTGTGGTCAGCACCCCCTTTGAACGGGTGGGTATTGACATTGTGGGGCCACTGGACCCCAAGACAGCCATGGGCAACAGGTTTATCCTGGTCTTGGTGGACCATGCCACCCGGTACCCTGAAGCCATCCCTCTCAGGACAGTGACGGCCCCCGTGGTGGGACGGGCACTGATGGGAATTTTCTCACGTGTGGGATTCCCTCAAGAGGTGGTGTCTGACAGAGGTACCAACTTCGTGTCCAAGTACATAAAGTCCCTGTGGCAGGAGTGCGGTGTAACTTACAAGTTCACCACTCCTTACCACCCTCAAGGAAATGGGCTGGTTGAGAGATTCAACTGGACCCTCAAGGGCATGATTATGGGTCTGGAAGAATCCATGAGGCGTAAATGGGACGTCCTCTTACCTTGCCTGTTGTTTGCATACCGGGAGGTGCCACAGAAGTCTCTAGGGTTCAGCCCCTTTGAGCTCCTCTATGGACACCCGGTGCGAGGACCTCTGAGTTTGGTCAAGGAAGGCTGGGAGCAATCTCCCAGGAAACCTCCCCAGGATGTATACAGTTACATGCTGGCCTTCAGGAACCAGACTAGGCGTTTCAGAGAGCTTGCTGAGGCAAATCTGGAAGCCAGCCAGGAGGAGATGAAGCGGTGGTACGACCAGAATGCCACTCTGGTCGAGCTTCAGCCTGGTCAGAAAGTGTGGGTCATGGCCCCAGTGGAGCCTTGTGCGCTCCAGGATAGGTGGACCGGCCCTTTTTCGGTGGTGGAGCGCAAGAGTCCAGTTATCTATTTGGTGGACTTGCAGTCTCCCAGGAACCCCTTCCGGGTCCTGCATGTGAACCTCCTGAAGCCCCACTTGGAGAGGTCCCAAGTGGGCATGCTCTTAGCTACAGATGATGGGATGGAGGAGGAGACCGAGCCTCTTCCTGACCTCCTGTCAGCCCGAGAGCAAGATGGATCAGTGGAGGGAGTAAACCTCTCTACCTCCCTGACACCTGAGCAGCAGGGTGACTGTCGCCAGCTGTTGGGACAGTTCCCTGACCTGTTCTCCCTGGTTCCCAGTGTCACTCATTGGTGCATCCATGATGTGGACACTGGGGACAGTCTTCCTGTGAAGCACAAGGCTTACAGGGTGACTGACAGGGTCAGAGCCTGCATCAAGGAGGAGGTCTCCAAGATGTTTGCGCTAGGGATGGTTGAGTCCTCTAACAGCCCTTGGGCCAGCCCAGTGGTCTTGGTTCCAAAGGCTGCTGCGCCTGGTGCCACACCAGAACTCCGGTTCTGTGTGGACTACAGGGGACTCAATTCCGTCACCAGGACTGTCGCACACCCCATCCCCAGAGCTGATGAGCTCATAGATCGGTTAGGGGCTGCGCGGTATCTCAGCACGTTTGACTTAACGTCTGGGTACTGGCAGATCGCCTTGACTGATGGGGCAAAAGAGAGGTCAGCATTCTCCACACCAGATGGGCACTACCAGTTCCGGGTGATGCCCTTTGGGATGAAGAATGCCCCTGCCACCTTTCAGAGGTTGGTCAACCAGGTGTTGGTTGGACTGGAGGATTTCAGTGCCGCCTACCTGGATGACATTGCAGTGTTCAGTGCCAGTTGGGAAGAACATCTGCGCCACCTCTGGGAAGTGTTGATGGCACTGCGGAGGGCAGGCCTCACAATCAAGGTAAGTAAGTGCCAGATTGGGCAGAGCTCTGTGGTGTACTTGGGACACCAGGTTGGGAGCGGCCAGGTGGCACCCCTCCAACCGAAAATTGATACCATTCTGGCTTGGGAGCCCCCCAAGACCCAGACAGAGGTGAGAGCCTTCCTAGGACTCACCGGGTATTACAGGAGATTCGTCAAGGGGTATGGCAGCATTGTTGCCCCCTTGACAGAGCTGACTTCCAAGAAGCAGCCCAGGAAAGTGATTTGGATTGATGCCTGTCAAAAAGCTTTTGACACCTTGAAGACTGCCATGTGCACGGCGTCTGTGCTCCAGGCACCCAACTTCTCCAATGAGTTCATTGTTCAGACGGACACTTCAGAGCATGGTGTAGGGGCTGTTCTATCACAGATCAATGAGGAAGGCCTAGACGAACCTGTAGCCTTCATCAGTAGGAGGTTACTTCCCCGGGAACAGAGATGGAGTGCTATTGAGCGTGAGGCATTTGATGTGGTCTGGGCACTGAAGAAGCTGAGACCATACCTGTTTGGGACTCACTTCCGGGTTCAGACAGACCACAGGCCCCTCCGATGGTTGATGCAGATGAGGGGTGAGAATCCAAAGCTGTTGAGGTGTTCCATTTCCCTACAGGGGATGGACTTTACGGTGGAACACCGCCCTGGTACAGAACACGCCAATGCTGATGGTCTGTCCAGATTCTTCCGCCTTAGTGATGAGAACTCCCTAGAGGTAGGATAGTTCTCCCCACATTTCAGCTGGAGGGGACACGTGTTAGACCTGGCATCCTTGGTGTGGGTCTCCCTTCCATTTTTTTCATAATGCCTCCACTGTTGTCGATATGTTTTTGCTGGACTAGATGCTCATGGGCACTTTGCCACTGCTAATCAGTGCCAAAGTGCAAGTGCTCCCTATGATAAATTGTGTTGTGTATTAGTGACTCCATGATTGGATGATTGGTTTACTTGTCAGTCCCTAGTACAGTGCACTGAGTGTGCCCAGGGCTTGTAAATCCAATGCTGCTGGTGGGCTTGCAGCACTGGTTGTGCCACCCACAGGAGCAGCTTGTAAAGTGTGTCTCAGGCCTGCCATTGCAGAGCCTGTGTGCAGCCTAGGGCTGCCATGTCGACTTGGTAAGTACACCCACTTACCAGGCCCTAAACCTTCCCTTTACTGCATGTTGGTCACCCCTAAAGTAGGCCCTAGGGCAGGGTGTATTGTAAGTATAAGGTAGGACATGCCCTGGTGTGTGTGGCATGTCCTAATAGTGAATTACAGCCATTTTCGTTTTTCACTATTGCAAGGCTACCTGTTCTCCATAGGCCAGAATGGGCAGTTAGATTATTACATTTTATAATCCTAACTGACTCAGGGAACATGGTGGAAATTCGAGTTTAGTATGCCTGAACTCAGAATGATAAAATACATCTTTTAGTGAAGTTGGTTTTAACATTCTGTGTTTGAAAATACCACTTTTAGAAAGTAGGTATTTTCTTGTCTAACTATCCAAAGCCTGCCTCTGCTAGGTTGTGTATTCCTTGTCTGGTGTTTTTGAGTGACAGGGCTGGGGATTCCAGGAAACAGAATGAGTCAGCCCAGTGGTGAATAGAGAGATCTGCATCTAGATGGGTGGGAGGAGTTGCACCTGGGACCTGAATAGGACAGTGCCTGCCCCCCACAGTGCTGGCTCCACCCCCTGTGGTGCGTCTGATGTCTCTGCCCTGCACAGTGAAAGAAGAGAAGGAATCATGTCAACAAAGTGCTCCAGGGCTGGGCTTTCCCTCCACAATGCTGGCTCCACCTCCTGTGGGGCGTCTGATGTTTCTGCCCTGCACTGTGAAAGGAAAGAAGGAGTCATGTAAACAGAGTGCTCCAGAACTGGTTTGGACTGGGTAAAGGCCCCTCTGCCCTCAGAGGACAAAGGATTTTGGGGTATAAATATTGGGACCCTGATCCCAAGAAATTAAATCACTTTTGGGAACAAGAAGACACCTTTGCTGAGGATCGGAACCAAGAAGAAACTGAGGAGCGACTATCCCTAAGCCTGAAGTGCTGCTTGGGGGATTGGCCTGCAGTGGTTTGCCTGACTGCCAAAGAAAGGAGAAAGGAACTTTTGCTTTGCTGTGACTTTCATCAACTTGTGAAGGATCTCCAAGGGCTTGGAAGAGAGCTTGCCCCCTGATCGAAGTCCCAGGACCATTGGACTTCACCCCCTTTGTGAATTGCTGCTGGAAACTCTGTTTCAGTGGCTACAGAGGTAGGGAGCTGTGACCGACTCTCCCGACCAGCTCGGTGTCCTGTTGGCACCGCATCGAGCAACGCCTGCATCTTGCAACGCACGGCCTTGGTCTCACCGACTCCGTCAACGAGCCACTGCCTGCACTGTAACCTGTGAGCACCGCACCTTGCAACGCCTCGCTACACCGAATCCCTCTGGTCCGACCGACACGGTCACTGTTGCTGAGTTCGAGTCCTGTGACCGCACCGGAGTTGGGTACCGCCTCGCAAGCTTCGCGACGCACCGCCCGACTTGCACCGCTGTCCGGACTGATCGACGCCAGCTCCTGAATCCGGCTCCGTCGCCGCACCGCAACCTGCCAGCACCGCATCGAAGCACCGTCTCGCCCTGCAACGCCCGGCCCTGGTCTCACCGACTCCGTCTCGACGACGTCAACGAGCCGCTGCCTGCACCGCATCGAGGGACAACGCGTCCTGCAACGCTTCCATTTTTGCATCGCGACCGCGACGAACAGCCATCCGGCTCGCACGCCCGTGCCTGCCGCTTCAAGTAAAAGGTACTGTGACCGAGTCTGTCTACGCTGTGTTGGCCCGTCTCGACGCGGTCAGCTGGATTTGTTAGACTCTGTTTGTTCTTGACATCGCCATAGCCGGAGGAGGCTACCGACTCGCACAGAACCTTGAATTAAGCCTTTTTGTTCAGAACTAAGCATTCTTGACAGTACTGTGGATTATTTTTGTCGTTTATGGTCTTGTGATAAATCTATATAAAGTATACCTATTTTTATAAATATATAACCTGTGTGGTGTCCATTTGTAGTGTTGTCACTTGATTACTGTATGTGTTCACAAATGCTTTACACACTGACTCTGAACTAAGCCTGTCTGCTTGTGCCAAGCTACCAAGAGGGTGAGCAGGGGTTATTTGAGGAGTGTACCTACTTTCCCTGACTAGACTCAAGGGTACCTATTTGGACAAAGGTACCTACCTCTGCCAAGTAGAGACCCCCAAATCTAACACATACATTTATGCATCATTCCATATTGGCATTTGTGCTAATACATACACATTTGATGTGCAAGCTAAGGGGCATATTATCAAGCGGCAGCGATAATTATCGCTGACCGCGCTTAGCGCACATTTTCCTATCGCCGGCTATCGCTGGAACTTATCGCCATGTTAGCGCTGTATTAACAACGCTTAGCGCTATGGCGATAAATATTCCAGCGATAGCGGGGATATCGCTGTTTTCCACGGAACAACGCTGGTTTTCCAGCGATGTTCCATGGAAAACGGCAAAATCCTTGATGATAGGGCCTGTGGTCTTAGCCACACAATCCACCTCCCATATTAGGTATGCCTTAGTCTGGAATTTAACAGACGTTAAATTCCAGCATTAAGGCCCAGTTAGCGCGAAAAAAATCAGCGCTAAACCGGACGGGGCTTCGTTGTAAATACAGCGAAGCACCGTTAGCGATATTTTTTAATGTAGTTGTAAGGGGCACGCCTACCTTGCATCTCATTAGCGATGCGAGGCGATAGGAAACCGGGCGCTAAGGCAGGGAAACACGCGCTAGCGTGTCCTTGTTAATAAAGCGATAAAATTATCGCCGCTTTTCGCCCAAAAACGGACGCTAAAGCGGCGATAATGTTATCGCCAGCCCTTGATAATATGCCCCTTACTACCTGGCACATATGAAGATTTATAAAATGCAAAGGATGATGTTTAATGATATGGAGCGGAGCAAAAGGTGGTGTTAAAATGTGTGCAAGAAATGCACATGTACACATGCCACAACAAAGCGCTAGACCAACAAGAAGTCTGAACATGCCCTGTAGATCTGCTGCTCGGGCAGCGTAGCCATAGTACTTTTGCAGAAATGTCAATAAAAGAGTTAGCTTCCAGCTGAAAATTATGACTGACGGGCAGTGGTGGCTCCTCCGCAATGGCGAGGAAGCGTCATCCCACTGACTCAGAGCCAGCAGCTGAAAAATAAAATTATATTTTATTATCGGTTTATTTTTCAGCTGCTGGGTGAGCCAGCATGTGTAGGGAAGGTCGGGCGGGGCCATGGCAGATAGGGGCAGAGTGAAGCGCACTGCTAATTCTTTGGCCGTCCAAACAGATATGCGCAGTTAGGTTTCTCCAACCCAGCTTTATTGCACAGCCGGGTTGGAGAAATAGCACAGACTCCCTGTGCCTGAGTGAGTGCTAAACCATCCCACTCAGACCAATCCCCATGCTGCTCTCATGCTTGGTAATGGCATGAGAGCAGCACAGGGATTCGATTGGGAGTCTCTGCTACTGTCCCAGAGACTGCTGGGAGCAGGAAGCAGAGGAGCACTGAGGCGCAAGGCAGCCGGAAGCATCACATAAGTTTTATTTATTTTTTATTAACCCCCGCTGCACTCTCCCGCGCTCCTGCCGTGCTCTCCCGTGCTCCCCCGAGCTCCCCTCACACCCACTCCACCTGGCCCACCACCTTTTATTTGTGTTGGCTGCCACTGCGGATGGAGACATTATTTGGCAAGGGAAAGCCACAATAACATCGAAGATATGGACAAGATGGCAAGGATAGCACTTTATGCCAGGGCCACCATTATGGAAGGGGTGGAAAGCATGATGACTGAGACACCCGCAATACACCAAGGAGGACCATCTTCCAGTCCATTATGATGCCCTGTAGTTCACAATATACCAAGATGGGCTGCCTTACGCCAGGGACCCTTAATGCCTAACAATATGCCAGCGAGGGACAGCTTATGCCAGGGCATTGACCATGCCTAGAATACCCACATTGTACCAAGGAGGACATTGGGAATCCTAAAATCCAAACATATTATCAAGTATGACAACCTTATGCCAGAGGTGCCAGAATACTTAGAATGCTCACTTCAATCTCTGCCAGTGTCACTGACAGTCGAAATTTCCAATTTCATACTCATCTCCACCTCGTTTTTTTTATCTCTACCATTCCTCTTTTTCTCTCTGTTCCATTTTCTCACTTTTCTTCTCCCTGAATTTGCCAAATTTCTGATCTTTCCTTTTACTCCCTTACCCCTTTCTTACACCCTTTTTTCACTCTTTTCTATCATCTAGTTTCTTCCTCTATATTTTTTGCACCCTCTTTCTATTTACCATATATCTTTTTCCTCTCTCTCACACCATATTCCCACTCATCTTTTCATACCTCAATCTACTCTCTTCAGCACATTATTTGCTGTATCTGCATCTATTATTTTTTCTTCTGTTCCCATGACTTTAGTTTTCCATTTTGTGTTTCTCTCATCGTTCCACTTCAATTTATCTATCTCCCTCTTCCATTTTGCTCTTCCATTTTTCTCCTTTGCTTTCATTTTTATCTTTACAGCCTTCCATCTTTTCTTTCTCCTTATTACTATTAATCTTCTGTCCTTTCTCAGTCTCTTTCCCCATTTCTTTTTTCTCTGATGTCACCATGATTTCTTTTTTCCTTTCCTTTTACTCTATTTAGCCCTTCCATATTTCTTTCTATATTTCACCCTTCTTTCCAGCTTTCTAGCCATCTTTTGGTTTCTTTCTTTCAGCTTTCTAGCAATCTTTTGGTTTCTTTGTTTCTTTGTTTCTTTCCTTCCTTTCTTCCTCCTTCTCTCCCTTCCTCGCTCCTTCCTTTCTTTCTTCCTTCCTTCCTTTCCTTTTTCTTCTTCCATTCCCATATTTCCATCCTCATTTCTTTCCATTTTTCCTCTTCCATCTTTTTTCCTTCTTTCCTTCTGCCCTTCAACTCAAACTTTTCTGCTTTTCTTTTCATGTTTCTTTCCAAATGCCCGTCATTCATTTGTACTTTTCTTTACTTCTATCCTACTATCTATAGCCTTATTTCTTTCCCTATATCTTTCTTTCAACCTTTATTCATTTATTTTATTTATTTTACCTTTTCTTTATATTTTTTTCGATCTTTCTTCCCTACACACTACCTTTCCTACTCGACCTCTCATGCTTCTTATTTCTTTACAGTTTTCACTTTGTGCCTCTATTTGTCATTATGCTTGGCTACTTTGCCAGGCATTAGGCCGCAGCTCTGAACTCTATCATGTAGTTCTCTTGCAGTGCAACTCATGAGCTTCTGTTTTGAGATCTGCAAGTCTCCAATCAAAGTTGAGAAAACCTGTAAAGAACATTTAAAAGGATTAACGTAATACATACCTGCTATGGTCTGTGCAGTAGCAGCCTCTACAACAGCCTCTCTCAGAGGTGGAGGAGGTGCTTCCTAATGCCCTTGACTGGATCCTTGGGCTTGCCCCTTTTTAGCAGACGAGGTCTGACTGAAATATTGCCTGTTAACTCAGTTATACAAGCAGAAGACCTAGGTTTAGATCCCTGCTGCACTTCGACAAATTGTGTGATTCTAGGCAAGTCATTAACTTGATTTCCTTATCTGGAAAAATAGGACCACTTCACTCAGTGTCTGCGAGTAGTAAATGGTAAACCATGAGACATCCGCTTATTACATTTGGAACATTATCGCCGGCGGCAGTTTCCTGCCGCTAAAACGGCGATAATTTTATCGCCGGTCTTGCTAATATGCCCCTGGGTTTTATGAGCCCCAGGCAAGCAGCAACCACAATCCTAGTCAGGGTAAGACGCAGACCAACCCTAAATTAACCTATGCTCACCCTCTGGTAGCTTGGCACAGAGCAGTCAGTCTTAACTTTAGAGCTGATGTGTAAAGTATTTGTGCAGCAAAACAGTAAAACAGTGAAAGCACCACACAAAAAGATTCCACATCAGGTAAAAATAGTTCTTAATTTAATAAATAGAACAATACCAAAACAAAAAAAATACGATAAGTAGAACTTGAGCTATGCATTTTTAAAGAATAAACTGTAAAATAGCACTTAGAAGCAATAAGCGCTTACTTGGGAATCTGGTCGCCACACACCAGGACAAAGTCAAAAGTTCAAGCCAACCGCTATGGAGCACAGGCTGGATACAGTGACCAGTGAGGCCCATTAAAGAAAAGTACTTTGATACTGGCTGTTTAGACTTCAAAGATGTGGGTCGCAGCCGAAGCGATGCCTCGGTGTCGATTGAAGCAGTAGGTGTGATGCGCCGGTCCTGCTCCACGCAGCAATGATGATGCGTCGGCTTCGATGAGTGAAGAGCTGCGAAGCAGAGATTCGTCGTTGATGATTACATTGGCGGAGATGCGGTGACCTTGTGCAGTGGTGGTTTCAGAAGGAGATGCATCGAGGCTGATCCATGCAACAGAAGTGATGCACCAGTTCTGATCCATGCAAAGGGGGCATTGCGCTGATGCACCAGTACAACAGAGGATGCGTGGGTTTTGCTGAAGCAAGCAGCTTAGGTCTTACTACCAAGATTCCAGGACTGGGTTTGACATCACTTGGCAGGGCACACTCACAGATGGAAGAGTCCAGATGCAGAAGCAGGGTGATTGGAAGTATTTTATGTCCCTGAGACTTCAGATCAGGAGGCCAGCCTAGCAGCCCTTGGAGTCACTCTGGGATCAAGTGATGCTGGTCCATGCCTTCTCCCCCAGGCTGGGGAACGGCAGGCAGCAGGGCAGCATAGCAAGGCAGGAGTCCAACAAAGTAGCAGTCCAGCCAGAAGTGGGGGAGACTTCAAAGGCAGGCCTTTCAAGTATTCAGAGTTCCTGCCCTTCCTGCCCTGGGTCTAGACTCATTATGGGGGGGTATGCAGCCCTTTGTGTGTGGATAGGACACAGCCTATTCCAGTGTAAGTGAGGCTGTGCCCAGCTCCTCCCTCCCATCTTGTCAGGATGGCCCATCAAGTCACACCTAAGCTCCCATTGTATGTGGCTGTCTAGGTGGAATACACATAGCCCAGCCGTCATCTGCTTCAGACATGTGATCAGAGACAGGCAGCAGGCACCAAATGACTAAAGTAAGAAAATGACATTTTCAGAATGGCAATTTAAAATCCAACTTCACCATAAGTTAGGATTTTAAATTCGGACTCCAGAGACACCAGACATGGAGGTCATGTCTCTTCTCAATTGGAAATTACACTTATAAAATGTAATAAGGTAATCCCAATGATACCCTATGGGAGAGATAGACCTTGCAGTAGTGAAAAGCGACTATGGGAGTTGTTCACTACCAGGACATGTAAAACTTAAAAATGCATGTCCTACTTTTTAAATCCATTGCACCGTGCCCTCTGGGCTGTCCAAGGCCTACCCTCGGGCTGACTTAAATGTATTAAAACGGAAGGTTTGGACCTGGCAAAATGTTTATTTTGCAGATTGGAATGGCACTGTAAACTGAACACACAGGCTCTGTAATGGCAAGCATGATACAAGGTTAGAGGGCTACTTAAGTGGGTGGCACAAGCAGTGCTGCAGGCCCACTAGTAGCATTTGGTTTCCATGCCCTGGGCACATGTAGCATACTTTACTAGGGACTTATAAGTAAATTAAATATGCCAATTGGGGGTGAGACAATATTACCATGATTAGGGGAGAGAGCACAAGCACTTTAGCACTGGTTAGCAGTGGTAGAGTGCACAGAGTCCTAAAGCCAGCAAAAATGAGGTCAGAAAAGTGGAGGAGGTAGGCACAAAATTTGGTGGTGACCCTGCAGAAAGGGTCATTTTCGAACATGACCCCCACCAGCCTAAAGCCAGAGTAGACCAATCGATACCTTGATGGACGTCCCTGCTTAGGTGATAGAACGTGGACCGTGGCCCTCCACTTCAGGGGCACATGTCAGTTCTACGCCTTTCTGGATCCAGTTTGACCCCTCTGTCTATACTCTCCTGAGCCTCTGAAATGACACATGGGAAACCCTTTTCATCATCTGTGGATCCCATCTGTGCAGCACTTACACTTAATGTGCTCACAGATGCATCCCAGGAGGCAGATAGTACCACCATGGTCAACAAAGTGATGTGGTCCATTCCACCCCCAAATTTCTGCTCCCAATTCAACAAAACCTCTGTCCATAATGACGATAACAACCAGAGGCCACTGACAGCTGTCAGATATGATTTTTTAAACAATAAACCATAAAATAGGGCTTAGAAGCAATAAGCGCCTACTTGGGATATCTGGTCTCACCGGACCGAAGTCAAAAGTTCAGGCCTACCGCTATGGCGCGCCAGCTGGATACAGAGACCCAGTAAGGCCTGCTAAACAAAACTACCTTGATCCTGTCTGCGTCGACGTCGAAGATGGGAGCAGCCTTCAAAGCGATGCGTCGGTGTCGATCCAAGCAGTGGGGCTGATGAATGGTCCAGATCCGCGAAGAAGTGCCGATGTATCAGCTCCGATGAGCAAAGAGCTGTGGTGCAGAGAATGGTTCACTGACAAAATATCATCACTGGAAATATCGTCCTACAGAAATATCGTCAAAAAATATCGTCATCTCATACTAATGGAAATTACAAAAATATAGAAAAAAAATATCCTTATCATTAATATCATTCTCAAAAATATCGCTTTTTAAAATATATATATATAAATAGAAAACATTAAATATATTAAAAAATAACAGTAATATTATAATAATTAAATATATGCAATTAACCTTGACATAAATGTAACTATTTTTTTCAAAAATAAAACGCACAAAATATATATATATATATATATATATATATATGTTTATTTAATTTAAAAATATTATCAAACAAATATTTTACATTTATACTGTAATTTTAAAAAATGTAATTATATATATGTATATATATATATATATAACAAATGTATTTATACAATTAATTGAAGCATGAAGTATTTCCTTTATGTCTATGGAGTTTGTTAAGCACTTGCACTTTAAATAGCGGTGATATTGCCTAAGCTTGTGTCATGTGATCAAGGCCGCTTGGTCGGCTGAAACGCGTCATGGCAGACTTTGGTGAATAAAACAAAATTGCAGCACTTACTTGGGTCCACGCTCGTTTTCTTCCGACAAGGTTGGAGCAGTGACGGGGTGTTTTGGATATATATATATATATATATATATATATATATATATATATATATATATATATATATATATATATATATATGCCACCAAAAGATTGCAGGTGAGCCGCGTAGCTCCAGACCAAGAGGGCGTGTCACAAAACCAGCACCTGCAAGCTGGTAAAACACGAAGACTAGGCTCTCTCTTACTCAAGAAAGAGTGTGACACAGCTCCGGGGGAATAAACAACAGATTTATTGATTTTCTCGCGCTGGCAATAAATGTCCCTGAAACGCTGGGCAGACGCGTTTCAGCCTGGTCTTCGCGAGGTGCCTTACACCTGTGAGGCAAAGGAGGGGCGAGTGATCATATGATTAGGAGTGGTCATGGACTTAAACATCATCATAACGGACCCCCGGGAACAGCGAGAAGGCAGCTGAGACGGGCACTGATGAGGCCAATTGATGGCTGAAACGCGTCTGCCCAGCGTTTCAGGGACATTTATTGCCAGCGCGAGAAAATCAACAAATCTGTTGTTTATTCCCCCGGAGCTGTGTCACACTCTTTCTTGAGTAAGAGAGAGCCTGGTCTTAGTGTTTTACCAGATTGCAGGTGCTGGTTTTGTGACACGCCCTCTCGGTCTGGAGCTACACGGTGTACCTGCAATCTTTTGGTGGCATTGTTAAACGCGTCGCCCCCCCCGTGTTGGATTCCCACTTGGAGAAGATTGACACATGGGGAGAGAGGAGGCAAATGCCTTTTGCCTGATAAGGGGGACAAAGGACAGAATTACCTGCAAATCCGGCTGCAGCGGCGTGGGATCACCGGCCAAGAATGTTTGGAGGCACCACTTGGTGTTTTAGAAATCCTTTCACTGCATGGGCTCTAACGGAGAACTTCAATGCCCAGCATGCAACGGTACAGCAGGAGCGCGCGAGGTGCCTTACACCTGTGAGGCAAAGGAGGGGCGAGCGATCACATGATTTGGAGTGGTCACGGACTTAAACATCGTCATAATGGACCCATGGGAACAGCGAGAAGGCAGCTGAGACGGGCACTGATGAGGCCAATTGATGGCTGAAACGCGTCTGCCCAGCGTTTCAGGGACATTTATTGCCAGCGCGAGAAAATCAGTAAATCTGTTGTTTATTCCCCCGGAGATGTGTCACACTCTTTCTTGAGTAAGAGAGAGCCTGGTCTTCATATATATATATATATATATATATATATATATATATATATATATATATATATATATATATATATATATATATATATATCCATACAAAGTATCACTGTTGCCTACTTCAATAAAAGGATTTAACTTCCACGTGTGTGGCGTCTTCAGAGCAAGGTAAAACTTGGTGTATGGACATTAACTGCGGCGACGCCTCGTCGTGAGGATGCCCCACCGCAAGTGCGGTCCTACGGCGCCTGTCATGCTGGGTGTCAGTGGGACGTGGAAGTCCGTTGTTGTGGGATTGACATTTGCAGTGTACCTACCTGTTTCCACAGCAGAATAACCACTTGGTGATGTAAATATTTAGCAAGAAGTCCTGTCCGCACACACTGTGGTTAACGAATTGAACTGCAATATCCACAAGGCACTGGGGCACATGTCCATCAGGGCGGGCCCGAGAGATGTTTTAAATCAGCAAAGACTGGCGGGATTTTACTTGTATGCCAATGATTAAGGGCAGCACACCCGAAACGCGTATGGCGCCTTTTCAGCTGCGGCAAGCAAAGTATCACTGTTGCCTACATCAATAAAAGGATTTAACTTCCACGTGTGTGGCGTCTTCAGAGCAAGGTAAAACTTGGTGTATGGACATTAACTGCGGCGCCGCCTCGTCGTGAGGATGCCCCACCGCAAGTGCAGTCCTACGGCGCCTGTCATGTTGGGTGTCAGTGGGACGTGGAAGTCCGTTGTTGTGGGATTGATATTTGCAGTGTACCTACCTGTTTGCAAAGCAGAATAACCACTTGGAGATGTAAATATTTTGCAAGAAGTCCTGTCCGCACCCACTGTGGTTAACAAATTGAACTGCAATATCCACAAGGCACTGGGGCACATGTCCATCAGGGCGCGCCCGAGAGATGTTTTAAATGCAGCAAAGACTGGCGTGACTTTACTTGTATGCCAATGATTAAGGGCAGAACGCCCGAAACGCGTATGGCGCCTTTTCAGCTGCGGCAAGCAAAGTATCACTGTTGCCTACATCAATAAAAGGATTTAACTTCCACGTGTGTGGCGTCTTCAGAGCAAGGTAAAACTTGGTGTATGGACATTAACTGCGGCGACGCCTCGTCGTGAGGATGCCCCATCGCAAGTGCGGTCCTACGGCGCCTGTCATGCTGGTTGTCAGTGGGACGTGGAAGTCCGTTCTTGTGGGATTGACATTTGCAGTGTACCTACCTGTTTGCACAGCAGAATAACCACTTGGAGATGTAAATAGTTTGCAAGAAGTCCTGTCCGCACCCATTGTGGTTAACGAATTGAACTGCAATATCCACAAGGCACTGGGGCACATGTCCACCAGGGCGGGCCCGAGAGATGTTTTAAATGCAGCAAAGACTGGCGGGACTTTACTTGTATGCCAATGATTAAGGGCAGCATGCCCAAAACGCGTATGGCGCCTTTTCAGCTGCGGCAAGCAAAGTATCACTGTTGCCTACATCAATAAAAGGATTTAACTTCCACGTGTGTGGCGTCTTCAGAGCAAGGTAAAACTTGGTGTATGGACATTAACTGCGGCGACGCCTCGTCGTGAGGATGCCCCACCTCAAGCGCGGTCCTACGGCGCCTGTCATGCTGGGTGTCAGTGGGACGTGGAAGTCCGTTGTTGTGGGATTGACATTTGCAGTATACCTACCTGTTTGCACAGCAGAATAACCACTTGGAGATGTAAATATTTTGCAAGAAGTCCTGTCCGCACCCACTGTGGTTAACGAATTGAACTGCAATATCCACAAGGCACTGGGGCACATGTCCATCAGGGCGGGCCCGAGAGATGTTTTAAATGCAGCAAAGACTGGCGGGACTTTACTTGTATGCCAATGATTAAGGGCAGCACGCCCGAAACGCGTATGGCACCTTTTCAGCTGCGGCTAGCAAAGTATCACTGTTGCCTACATCAATAAAAGGATTTAACTTCCACGTGTGTGGCGTCTTCAGAGCAAGGTAAAACTTGGTGTATGGACATTAACTGCGGCGACGCCTCGTCGTGAGGATGCCCCACCGCAAGTGCGGTCCTACGGCGCCTGTCATGCTGGGTGTCAGTGGGACGTGGAAGTCCGTTGTTGTGGGATTGACATTTGCAGTGTACCTACCTGTTTGCACAGCAGAATAACCACTTGGAGATGTAAATATTTTGCAAGAAGTCCTGTCCGCACCCACTGTGGTTAACGAATTGAACTGCAATGTCCACAAGGCACTGGGGCACATGTCCATCAGGGCGGGCCCGAGAGATGTTTTAAATGCAGCAAAGACTGGCGGGACTTTACTTGTATGCCAATGATTAAAGGCAGCACGCCCGAAACGCGTATGGCGCCTTTGGATATATATATATATATATATATATTTTAAATTTATACTGTAATTTCTTTTTATATATATATATATATATATATATTCACTGAAAAAACCATAGGTTTTAGGGACAGTTATAGTTAGTTGGACATTTCACTCGTACAAAACCATAGAAATTCCCCCGTTATAGTTAGTTCAGCTAACTATAACTCGCGCCCCGCAATGCACTGCTGATGACGTCACATATTACATCACTCATGACATGGTCAGTGACATCACTCATGACATCACTGATGACATCTCAAATGACATCACTGATGACATCACTGATGACATCATCCAGTGACTGTGTGTTTCTGTAAAGTTTAAATATGTTTAATATATATAGGGAAAGGCGTATTGAAGAATGAGTGGGTGTATAAGTGTCTGAATGGATGATTTAGTACGTGAGTGACTGACTCTACAAGTGAGTGATTAAACGTATCTTACTGAATGCATGGGTTAGTGACTAAACTGTGTGAATGTCTGTATCCGTCTGTTTGTTGGTGTGTAAGTGGATGCATGGATTTGCGAATAGCTACATGAGTGTCTATATGGGTTATTGATTGGTTCTCTGAGTATCTGTATGGCTGCCTGAGTGTTTATGTGGGTGGGGTGTGTGTGACTCTGTACATAGATGTGTGAGTGGGTGATTCACTGGGTGCATGATTTTAAGAGTGCATATGTGATGGACTGCTTGGGTGGGTGAGTGTGTGTATGGGTGTGTTAGTGAGTGAATGTATATCTCAGTGGTACATGTGCGAGTAACTACATATGTAAAAGGCAGTATATATGTGTGTTAGAGTATTTAAATGGCTATAAGTGAGAGTGTGTGATAGTGAGAGTGGCTGTATGGATGCGTGTGTGCTTGTATCAGTTATTGTATAAGAGCATAAGAATGTGCTAGTATTTGTATGAGTAAGTGAGCTGGTGTGTGTATAACTGTATAGGTGAGTAAATGGGTGTGTGATTAATTTTTTGCATGACTGACTAGGTGTGTGAGTACCTCTCTGGATGAGTGGCGGTGTGTGAGTGTTTATATAGGTGTATGAGTGCATATGATAGTCCTGTACTGAGTGACTGTAAGTATGAGTGACTGTACGGGTGAGTGAGTGGATGTGTGTGTAGACCTAAGAATCAGTGAGTGGGTATGTAGTTTTTGGTGTTGGAGTGTCTATGGTTTTGAGAATGGCAGTCTGTAATTTAGAGTGGGTGTATCAAAAGTTATATTAGGGTGTGAGAAGATGCATGAAATTATCACATGGATGATGTCATCAGTGATGTCATTTGAGATGTCATCAGTGATGTCATCAATGATGTCACTGACCATGTCATGAGTGATGTAATATGTGACGTCATCAGCAGTGCATTGTGAGGCGCGAGTTATAGTTAGCTGAACTAACTATAACGGGGGAATTTCTATGGTTTTGTACGAGTGAAATGTCCAACTAACTATAACTGTCCCTAAAACCTATGGTTTTTTCAGTGAATTTCAAAGGTTTTTTAAATGCTAATTTCTAACTATAACGTGTCGGAAACCTATGGTTTTTTCAGTGAATTTCAAAGGTTTTTTAAATGCTAATTTCTAACTATAATGTGCCTGAAACCTATGATTTTTTAAGTGAATTTCAAAGGTTTTTTAAATGCTAGTTTCTAACTATGCCTACAGAGGTAGGACATGTGAAGAAAGAAGAAAAAATGCACAGAAAGAAGCAAAAGATGTGCAGAAAGAACCAACAGAGGAGCAGAAAGAGGCCTGTTGCAAAATCATCCTGTGCCCACAACTTTTTCAGACGGGTACTGGTGGTAACTGACTCTGACTAACCAGAGCCAGTGCTATGCTAAAAGACACTTAGAATACAGTGAAAACACCTACATACACTAAGGAACACTATGCGTTGGGGTACTCCTGTGATTAGCATGACCTCCTCTGCAAGTCCCTAGTACATAATAGGGCAGTGGGATTAAAACTACCTCTTAAAACGCGCTACAGGGCGCGTTTGCACAGTGGTGAAGGGAGGGGGGCCTGAGGTGACATGTGTGCAAACGCGCCCCATGGTTGCAGAGAGGCGTTCCGAGGCCACGCACCTTTTTTCACCTCTCTGCAACGCAACTCTGTTGTGCTTACTGAAGGTACCTGGTGGGCTAGTTGGCCCCCAGGGTCCCTCAGGATTCAAAGGGAATTAATTCCCCAACTTAAAACGCACCACAGGGCGTGTTTGCGCACATGTCACCTGAGGCCCCGCCCCTCCCTTCACCACTGTGCAAACGCGCCCCGTGGAGCGTTTTAAGTTGGGGGATTAGGTCACCTTGAATCCTGAGGGTCCCTGGGGCCCAACTAGCCCACCAGGTACTTCCAGTAAGCACCACAGGCCTGCGTTGCAACGCCTGTAACAAATTGTGCAGTTGTGTTTAGGTAGTGAAGAGGGTCGTGCTGGGGGTAGTGTTTTAGGGTTTAGGGTAGTGCAGTGGTGTTTGTGTAGTGTAGGGGGTCATGCTGGGGGTAGATTTAGGGTTTAGGGTAGTGCAGTGGTGTTTGGGTAGTGTAGGGAGTCGTGCTGGGGGAGTGTTTTAGGGTTTAGGGTAGTGCAGTGGTGTTTGGGTAGTGTAGGGGGTCGTGCTGGGGGTAGTGTTTTTGGGTTTAGGGTAGTGCAGTGGTGTTTGAGTAGTGTAGGGGGTCGTGCTGGGGGTAGTGATTTAGGGTAGTGCAGTGGTGTTTGGGTAGTATAGGGGGTACTGCTGGGGGTAGTGTTTTAGGGTTTAGGGTAGTGCAATGGTGTTTGGGTAGTGTAGGGGTACTGCTGGGGTAGTGTTTTAGGGTTTAGGTAGTGCAGTGGTGTTTGGGTAGTGTAGGGGGACTGCTGGGGGTAGTGTTTTAGGGTTTAGGGTAGTGCAGTGGTGTTTGGGTAGTGTAGGGGTTCGTGCTGGGGGTAGTTTTTAGGGTTTAGGGTAGTGCAGTGGTGTTTGTGTAGTGTAGGGGGTACTGTTTTAGGGTTTAGGGTAGTGCAGTGGTGTTTGTGTAGTGTAGGAGGTCGTGTTTTAGGGTTTAGGGTAGTGCAGTGGTCTTTGGGTAGTGTAGGGAGTCATGCAGGGGGTAGTGTTTTAGGGTTTAGGGTAGTGCAGTGGTCTTTGGGTAGTGTAGGGGGTCGTGCGGGGGTAGTGTTTTAGGGATTAGGGTAGTGCATTGGTGTTTGGGTAGTGTAGGGGGTCATGCGGGGGGTAGTGTTTTAGGGTTTAGGGCAGTGCAGTGGTGTTTGGGTAGTGTAGGGGGTCGTGCTGGGGGAGTGTTTTAGGGTTTAGGGCAGTGCAGTGGTGTTTAGGTAGTGTAGGGGGTCGTGCTGGGGGGAGTGTTTTAGGGTTTAGGGCAGTGCAGTGGTGTTCGGGTAGTGTAGGGGGTAGTGCTGGGGGAGTGTTTGAGGGTTTAGGGCAGCGCAGTCGTGTTCGGGTAGTGTAGGGGGTCGTGCTGGGGGTAGTGTTCTAGGGTTTAGGGCAGTGCAGTGGTGTTCGGGCAGTGTAGGGGGTCGTGCTGGGGGTGGTGTTTTAGGGTTTAGGGCAAAGCAGTGGTGTTCGGGCAGTGTAGGGGGTCGTGCTGGGGGTGGTGTTTCAGGGTTTAGGGCAGTGCAGTGGTGTTCGGGCAGTGTAGGGGGCGGTGCAGGGGGTGGTGTTTCAGGGTTTAGGGCAGTGCAGTGGTGTTCGGGCAGTGTAGGGGTGGTGCAGGGAGTGGTGTTTCAGGGTTTAGGGCAGAGCAGTGGTGTTCGGGCAGTGTAGGGGGTCATGCTGGGGCTGGTGTTTCAGGGTTTAGGGCAGTGCAGTGGTGTTCGGGCAGTGTAGGGGGTCTTGCTGGGGCTGGTGTTTCAGAGTCTAGGGCAGTGCAGTGGTGTTCGGGCAGTGTAGGGGGTCTTGCTGGGGCTGGTGTTTCAGGGTTTAGGGCAGTGCAGTGGTGTTCGGGCAGTGTAGGGGGTCGTGCTGGGGCTAGTGTTTCAGGGTTTAGGGCAGAGCAATGGTGTTCAGGCAGTGTAGGGGGTTGTGCTGGAGGTGGTGTTTCAGGGTTTAGGGCAGTACAGTGGTGTTCGGGCAGTGTAGGGGGTCGTGCTGGGGGTGGTGTTTCAGGGTTTAGGGCAGTGGTGTTCAGGCAGTGTAGGGGGTCTTGCTGGGGGTGATGTTTCAGGGTTTAGGGCAGTGCAGTGGTGTTCGGGCAGTGTAGGGGGTCGTGCTGGGGGTGGTGTTTCAGGGTTTAGGGCAGTGCAGTGGTGTTCCGGCAGTGTAGGGGGTCATTCAGGGGGTGGTGTTCAGGGTTTAGGGCAGTGCAGTGGAGTTTGGGCAGTGTAGGGGGTCGTGCTGGGGGTGGTGTTTCAGGGTTTAGGGCAGTGCAGTGGTGTTCGGGCAGTGTAGGGTGTCGTGCTGAGGGGTGGTGTTTCAGGGTTTAGGGCAGTGCAGTGGTGTTTGGGCAGTGTAGGGGGTCGTGCAGGGGGTGGTGTTTCAGGGTTTAGGGCAGTGCAGTGGTGTTCGGCCAGTGTAGGTGGTCTTGCTGGGGGTGGTGTTTCAGGGTTTAGCGCAGTGGTGTTCGGGTAGTGTAGGGGGTCATGCTGGGGGTGGTGTTTCAGGGTTTAGGGCAGTGCAGTGGTGTTCCGGCAGTGTAGGGGGTCGTGCAGGGGGTGGTGTTTCAGGGTTTAGGGCAGTGCAGTGGTGTTTGGGCAGTGTAGGGGGTCGTGCTGGGGGTGGTGTTTCAGGGTTTAGGGCAGTGCAGTGGTGTTCGGGCAGTGTAGGGTGTCGTGCTGAGGGGTGGTGTTTCAGGGTTTAGGGCAGTGCAGTGGTGTTCGGCCAGTGTAGGTGGTCTTGCTGGGGGTGGTGTTTCAGGGTTTAGTGCAGTGGTGTTCGGGCAGTGTAGGGGGTCATGCTGGGGCTGGTGTTTCAGGGTTTTGGGCAGAGCAGTGGTGTTCGGGCAGTGTAGGGGGTCGTGCTGGAGGTGGTGTTTCAGGGTTTAGGGCAGTGCAGTGGTGTTTGGGCAGTGTAGGATGTCTTACTGGGGGTGGTGTTTCAGGGTTTAGGGCAGTGGTGTTCGGGCAGTGTAGGGGGTCTTGCTGGGGGTGATGTTTCAGGGTTCAGGGCAGTGCAGTGGTGTTCGGGCAGTGTAGGGGGTCTTGCTGGGGGTAGTGTTTCAGGGTTTAGGGCAGTGCAGTGGTGTTCGTGCAGTGTAGGGGGTCGTGCTGGGGGTGGTGTTTCAGGGTTTAGGGCAGTGCAGTAGTTTTCAGGCAGTGTAGGGGGTCGTGCAGGGGGTGGTGTTTGAGGTTTTAGGGCAGTGCAGTGGTGTTCATGCAGTGTAGGGGGTCGTGCTGGGGGTGGTGTTTCAGGGTTTAGGGCAGTGCAGTGGTGTTCGGGCAGTGTAGGGGGTCGTGCAGGGGGTGGTGTTTTAGGGTTTAGGGCAGTGCAGTGGTGTTCGGGCAGTGTAGGGGGTCGTGCTGGGGCTGGTGCTTCAGGGTTTAGGGCAGTGCAGTGGTGTTCGGGCAGTGTAGGGGGTCTTGCTGCGGGTGGTGTTTCAGGGTTTAGGGCAGTGGTGCTCGGGCAGTGTAGGGGGTCTTGCTGGGGTTGATGTTTCAGGGTTTAGGGCAGTGCAGTGGTGTTCGGGCAGTGTAGGGGGTCTTGCTGGGGGTAGTGTTTCAGGGTTTAGGGCAGTGCAGTGGTGTTCGTGCAGTGTAGGGGGTCATGCTGGGGATGGTGTTTCAGGGTTTAGGGCAGTGCAGTAGTGTTCGGGCAGTGTAGGGGGTGGTGTTTCAGGGTTTAGGGCAGTGCAGTGGTGTTCGGGCAGTGTAGGGGGTCGTGCTGGGGGTGGTGTTTCAGGGTTTAGGGCAGTGCAGTGGTGTTCGGGCAGTGTAGTGGGGTCGTGCAGGGGCTGGTGTTTCAGGGTTTAGGGCAGTGCAGTGGTGTTCGGGCAGTGTAGGGGGTCGTGCTGGGGGTAGTGTTTTAGGGTTTAGGGTAGTGCAGTGGTGCTTGTGTAGTGTAGGGGGTCGTGCTGGGGGTAGTGTTTTAGGGTTTAGGGTAGTGCAGTGGTGTTTGTGTAGTGTAGGGGGTCATGTTTTAAGGTAGTGCAGTGGTGTTTGGATAGTGTAGGGGGTCGTGCTGGGGGTAGTGTTTTAGGATTTAGGTTAGTACAGTGGTGTTTGGGTAGTGTAGGGGGTCGTGCTGGGGCTAGTGTTTTAGGGTTTAGGGTAGTGCAGTGGTGTTTGTGTAGTGTAGGGGGTCGTGCTGGGGGTAGTGTTTTAGGGTTTAGGATAATGCAGTGGTGCTTGTGTAGTGTAGGGGGTCGTGCTGGGGGTAGTGTTTTAGGGTTTAGGGTAGTGCAGTGGTGTTTTTGTAGTGTAAGCGGGGTCATGTTTTAAGATGCAACGCTCCAATACCTGACCAGTCTGCACTACATAAAACTGCAAAAAAACTAAAAATAAAAAGTGTTTTGCACACTTTTGTCATTGGGCTATATGTGGGCTACATCTGGGTAATATTTGTGCTACATTTGGGCTCTTTTTTCACTGGTGGCCATCTTGGAAGACTTCTTTGTTATGAAGTTTCCTAATTTCCTCATTTACTGCAGTCTCCTCAGTAGGAAATGCTTTCAGTTTTTTACTTTGATTCCATCAAGAAGGCATTCAGATGTGTCTCACATTTGCCATAAATTCAGAATGTTAGCACTCTAGTTGCTCATTAGATCACTGTAGTAAAGCTACTGCTCACCAGGGAGTTAACTGGAAGTCTGCTGCTGGTATTGAAAGTGATTGTTTCAGTCTGCATGTCAGAATTTTCTAATGAAATAGAAGAGGATTTGAGATCTCACTTAAAACATGCCCTAATTTTTCTTTCTGCAGCACTAACCATAATTTCTATTTAATAAAGAACCCCCTCATTTTGTTCCTTTTTAAATTAAATGTTTTAAGTGTTACCGGTTTATTCCAATCAAGATGGCTTCAGGTGTGCCATACTTTTGTCATAAGTAAGGCTGTTAGCGCTCTAGTTGTTCTTTAGAACACTCTGGGAAGCTGCAGTAGAACACAAAGGCATCAACTGGCAGGGTGCTCCTGTTGAAATATAACAGGAAGATATTTGAGATCACACTTGAAACATGTCCTAATTTTTCTTTCTACAGCACTAACCATAATTTCTATGACAAAATGAACCCCATCATTTTGTTCCTTTTTAAATTAAATGTTTTAAGTGTTACCAGTTTATTCCAATCAAGATGGCTTCAGGTGTGCCATACTTTTGTCATAAGTAAGGCTGTTAGCACTCTAGTTGTTCTTTAGAACACTCTGGGAAGCTGCAGTAGAGCACAAAGGAATCAACTGACAGTCTCTGCCCTTGTTTGATGTACATGTTTTACTGAGAATGTCAGACTTCATTCTCACATGACTGAGAAAGATAATGTGAATTTACAGAAAATATGCTCTTATTTTAGCTTCTGGAGCACCTTCCAAAACTCTATGGGACAAGCATGTGAAAATAGTTTTCTCTCAAACATGATTCATGATATCCCAGCAGAAGGTTTTTCACAGGGTAAAATCACCTTAGAACACACCACAATTCCTGAAATTAGTATGGTACCATCAACAAATGAATTCTAATGTAACTAAAGTCTGTTATCACCCTTTATAGTTCTCCTTTTGGTAACCCTCAAAATCTTTGATTCACTACAATGCATTTCAATGGGGTACTATCATTTATATTGGTCCCAAGATGGCTGCCAGCAATTCCAGGATGAAGTGCTGACAGCCAATCAGATCTCACAATGACATGTGTGGTTAGGCTCCGCCCAGATATATATGTGATTTTACTTTTGATTTTCTCAGGAACTACTGAACGGGTTTACACCATTTAAGCAAAAGACACGACACTGAACCAAGGGCTACCTCTTTGCCAAATTTGGTGTAATTCCGTTCAGCAGTTCGGGCTGTAGCCGCGATGAAAGGTTCCTATGGAAAAATGAATGGGGAAAACACGTTTTGGGACCCCCCTTTTTTCTCGGCCCCCGCTTGACGAATCACCCCGAGACTTTCAGGATAGGAGCGGACCAGAGCGCCCTAACAAGTTGGAAACTTTCGCGAAGATTCGTCAACCGGCGCCAACGTTATTTCAAATAGAATGTTGCGGATTTCCTATGGAAAATAGGTCCTAACTATAACTATCTACTGGCGACCGCCAGTAGATAATATATATATATATATATCACGAAACTTGCTGCGAGCAGCCAATCCACAGCCAATCGATGCCGGTGCCAGCGACGACAGCAGCAGCTGTCCATACGTTTTACACAACAGAGAAATGTAGGAGATCCCACACAAATCCAGCGGCATACCAGAGGACGGTACACAAGAACTTTATTGTGCACACAAACAACGCGTTTCGGCGAAGCCTTTTTCAAGTTATATATATATATATTTCTAATAGCATAAAACATTTAAAAACATACCAAATTAATTACAAATACAACATAAAAAATTACAAATATTATAATTTTAAATATACAAAAACATAATAGTATAAATGTAAACAATATATACTAAACTGTAAAATTCTACAAATAATAACTATACTATTCCCACTCCAATTGCTGCAACAGTAGGGAAAGCGTTGGACTCAGGAGGGGTAACATTTACTATTCCCACTCCAGTCAGTGCAACTGTAGGGAAAGTGTTTGATTACAGAAGGGTTAAAATGTACTGTCCCCCCTCCAGTCACTGCAACAGTAGGGAAAGTGCTGGATTGCGGAGGGGTAAAATTTACTATTCCCACTCCAGTCAATGCAACAGTAGGGAAAGTGTTGGATTACGGAAGGGATAAAATTTACTATCTCCACTCCAGTCAGTGCAACAGTAGGGAAAGTGTTGGATTGCAGAGGGGTAAAATCTACTACTCCCGCTCCAGTCAGCACAAAACTACAGATTTACTACTCCACTGCACTTTGTGAAAGAGTAGAAACAGACTAATTCAAGTCAAGAAAATAAAATATTTGCAAAACTATACTAAATAAAAAAAAATAATATCTAAATATAAAAGACTATATATATATTTTTTAAAGATATAAAAATTGCATATTTATACAATGTTTAACACATATTATATATTAATACAAATACTATTAGCAATCCCAAACCATATTCTCAAAATAATAACAACCATAAAAATACAATGTTACTTACAAATAAAAAGTACAATACAATTAACACATACAATAATAAATAACATAATCTAAAACAAAACTATTTTTGAATTTGCTATTATCTCCACAAACTACACAACACACATCCTAAATTTATTTTTAAAATTATAATATTAACACATTTTACATAATTAGCAAATAAAATGTTAATAACAACTAACTAATATTAAAATAATTATATTTAATTACCTTCCCACCCTTTATCCCTACAAAAGCAATAACCTGCACCTAATATATAAATGTAAAAAATGTTAGTAACATAATTTACATAACTAATTATCAATTGAACAATTAATAAAAATATTTAGCTAATGATAAAGTAATTGTATTTTATTAACTTTGCACACTTTACCCCTACAAATGCAACAACTCACACCTAATATATTACTTAAACAATATCTTAATTACACAATTTACATAATTAATTTATCAATTAAATAATTATAAATTAACATTAGTTATCAACTATTATACTTAATTTCCTACACACCCTTTACCGATACAAAAACAACACACACCCCAAAAAATGTATCTATTACACAATGTAAATAATTAGCAGTTAAATAATTAATTATAGTCATGAATAATTATTATTTAATTATAATTAATTTACTTCCTACCCTATACCCCTACGAAACCCACAACCCACAGCTGAAACATACGTTAAAAAATAGTTATAGAATTATTATAAAGAACTATCAATCATATATTTAATCTAAATGTATTATTAATTAATTATAATTTACTTCCTACCCTACACCATTATAAAACCCACACCCACACCTGAAACTTAACTTTAAAAAAAATTATTGTACAATTAACAGAAATAATTATAAGTTAAATAATTAATAATAATTTAAAATTGATTAATAATTAATACTAATTAATTGACTATCCACCCTAAGCCCCTTCAGAACCCACAACCCGCACCTAAAACTCAACTTAAAAATAAATTATACAAATAACAGAAATAATTGTCAATTAAATAATTAACATTAATTATTAATTATTGAGTCATTATAATTACTTTACTTTCCACTCTGTACCCCTATAAACCCCACAACCCACTATGGTACTAAAAATGGTTAAAAAAATAATAAATTACATTTAAAAACTACTAAAAATGTACAAACTATAATAAACATCCTTAACAATATGTATCCAAACAATTTGTAACATATACAATTAAAATATATAGTAAAATACATAAAAAAATAAAAAATCGATATTAAAAAGCACAACAATATTTTTAACATTGATTTTAACAACATAGGGCCTGATTAGGATGGCGGTCGGACTTAGGTCCGACTGCCATTCCTTCGGGAACGGGACTGCCCAAATAGCTGTCGGCGGTCCCGCAACCGGTATCACGATGCGACCGCCTTCAAGGCAGTCGCAATGTGTATCTTTTGTATTGCGGCATGTTCTGCGGCCTACAGCACAGGCCGCAGTACAAAATATACACTCTGTACATAACCCTGAACTATGTGGCAGGCATCATGCCTGCCACATGGTGCAGGGATATGTAGGGGAGCACCATAGGTGACCCCCATGGCCCAAGTCGGAGGGCCAGGGAGAAATGGGGTCCTGCTATGGGCCCCCAATGTCCCTTTCCACCTGCCTTTTCATGGCGGGTAAACCGCCATGAAACAGCTGGCGGGAAGGGACATCATAATCCCTACGACAGTGCCTGGCATGCACCGCCACCATTGTAGGGATAGCGGACCCTCCGACGGGCTCCTTGAGCCTGTTGGATCCATGGCGGTCGGTCTCTCCAACCGCCAAGCATCCGCCCGCCATTATAATGCGGCGTGCGGTAATGCAGGGTCCGATGGCGGGTGGACCACCACCGACTGTCTGGTGGTGGTGGTCCCACCGCCATCGTAATGAGGCTCATAGATATTTTTGTAATCAATATTTACACTTTCTATATTTTTAACATCTATATTACTTACCTTAAAATCGATATTCTTGTCAATGATATTCTTCTGTATGACGATATTTCCAACACGGTATTTCTTCAGGTTGATATTACAATTTTGATATTTTGTCTGAATATCGCAGAGTGTTGCCGTCGTCATCGAGGATGCCGTCGGCGGAGATGCAGTGACCTAGTGCAGTGATGGTTCTGAACGCGATACGTTGGGGTCAATCTATGCAGTGAGGGCGATCCGCTGGTTCTGATCATGCAACAGGACCAATCTGCTGGTTCCGATACTCACAACAGGAGCGATGAGCCAGTTCTGTTTGACGCAAAAGAGCTGATGCGCCGGTTCGACAGAGGATTTGTGGACTTTGCTGGAGCAAGCATCTTAGGCCTCACTTCCAAGGGTCCAGGACTGGGGTGATATCATGTGAAAGGGCAGACTCAGAGATGGCAGAGTCCAGGTGCAGAAGTAGGTAAGTTGGAAGTCTTTTATGTCCCTGAGACTTCAGATCAGGAGGCCAGTCAGCTAGCCCTTGGAGTCACTCTGGGTTCAAGTGATGGAGGTTCAATTCTTCTCACAGAGGCAGGGGAACAGCAGGCAGAAGGGCAGCACAGCAAGGCTGGAGTCCAACCAAGCGTAGTCCAGCTGAGTGCCAGTCCTTCAGCAGCACAGCATTCCTTCTTTCTGGTAGATACTTCACAGGTCCAGATGTGGACTGAAGTGGTGGTGTCAGATGTTCAGTACTTATACCCAGTATGGCCTTTGAAGTGAGGGAGACTTCAAAGACAGGCCATTGAAGTGCACAGAGGTCTTGCCCTTCCTGCCGTGCCTACAGACCCACTAAAGGGTGATATGCAGCCCTTTGTGTGTGGACAGAGCACATCCTATTCAAGTGTAAGTGAGGTTGTGCCCAGCTCTTTCCTCCCATCCTGTCAGGATGTCCCATCAAGTCACAACTAAGCTTCCATTGTATGTGGCTATCTAGGTGGGATACACAAAGCCCAGCTGTCATCTACCTGAGACATGTGATCAGGGATAGGTAAAAAGTTTGGGGGTGACCCTGTAGAAAGGGCCATTTTCCAAAACAGATGCTTTGGGTTGTAAGGGGAGGACCCGAATTACCTTACTACCCTCCATTTACCCCATTTGTCCTACTTTCATTCTTCTAATTTTAGCTTCATTGAACTTGCCGTAGGCTGGGTCAGATCTCTCATTGTCCTTTTTTATTCACCTCTTTCTCTTCCTTCTCCCGTTCTACTCTGCCATTTCTTTGACACACTCTTTTACCAACTTTTACATCCTGTTTGCCCTTCTCCTCTCATGGCCTCTTACCACAAAACAGGAATTTTTATGGTACAGTTCTTTTTAGCAATTTATGGTTTTGAAATTTAAACATGTAGTTACAGCTCCTTGCAAACACCTATGCTGATATTCCATAGACATGTGCAATGACAACCCATTCATGCTTTTGACGTATATAATGTAATTCAGTCATTAATGTAGTACATAATACTTTCATAAAGAGAGCACAGGACACTTTTGCTCTTATGGTTCTATAATACTTGGCTTACTTTATAGGAACAAGTAAAAATTTCTGTGATACATGTGAGAAATTGGATCGTTAGTTGAGGGGGTTGAGACCCCGACTCAAGCAACAGCCAAAATCCTTGTCAGAATGAACCACAAAAAGTCACTAAATTAAGCTGTGCTTAATCTTCTGGTATCTTGGCACAAATGCAGTCAGGCTTCACTTAGAGGCAATGGGTAAAGTATTCATGTAGCATTTAAATAGTAATAAAGTGAGACCACAACACAAGAACAATTCCATACCAATTTATAAAAATAGAGTAGATTGTAATAAATTATTTAACACCAAAACAATAAACATCCAATCAGTAGAACCAGAGTTATGAATTTTTTAAGTTTAAAGTGAAAAATAGCACCTAAGAAATCAAAGGGCCAACTGTGGATATCTAGTCACGCAAGACAGGGGCAAAGTCAATTGTTATGGCCGATCACAATGTAGCACAGTTCAGATACGTGAAATGGATTGATCTCTATCTCCGATTATCTTCGGATGTAGAAGAAATTTTGGACAAAAATGTCTGAGAAGGTAAAGTTCAGAGGGGCAAGGCAGTCGGTGGTATCCGAGGAGGTGGTGTCGTCATTGGGCAGCCGCTGGACAAAGTTGAACGTAGTCACTTTTATTGAGGTTAAATATCTCCATCGGGAGGATGCAGGCTGTAGCCAGTGAGGGTTTCACGAGGCTGGATACCCCTTCTGCAAGGAGCCGCTGAACAGAGCTGCTGCAGAGAAGAACATAATGGGTGCTACCGGGAAGTCATGCTGATCTATTATGCACTTTCGGTGGTCGGCGTGCAGGTAAGTCTTGCTTTCCTCTCGGTTCTCAGAGCACTTTTCGGCTGAAAATGTTCCAAGTCCTAGGTTTTGGAATGGGGCTATTTAGGCACCTTTATCACTACTTCCAAGACTCCAGGACTGGAGGGCCACCATATGAAGGGTCAGGAGTCCCTCAGACTGGGTTCAGGTGCAGGTTCAAGTTGGCTGAAGCCTTTTCTGTCCTTTTTTGTACCTGATCAGGGGGCCAGCTAACTCTGGGAGTCCTGGGTTCATGCAGAAAAGCTGGTCTCGGGCAGCAGGGCAGACCACGGAAAGGTACAAGGCAGGCTTCAGGCATCAGGGCAGTCCTCTTGGTGCAGCAGGGCAGTCCTCTGAAGCACCCAGCAGGACACAGGCAGCAATGCAGTTTTCTGAGAGTCCTTCTGTTGGCCCAAAAGTGAACTGAAGAGTGGGTCTGAGGGTCCTAATTTTATACCTGGTACCATCTTTGAAGTGGAAGAGACTTCTGGAGTTTCTCCCCCACAGAAGTGTCTGAAATTTCCTGCCTCACTACCTTGATCCCTGGCACAATAGGCTAGTGTGCAATTCTTTGTATGTGTGCTGAGGCAGTGTCTTTAAAGTGCAAGTGGGGCTGTGCATAACTCTGCCGCCTCATCCTGCCAGGATGGCCCACCATGCCAACACCCAGTCCCTCTGTGGCTGTCTGGACATAACACAGAAAGGCCAACTGCCAACTACACCTAGTCATGTGACCCAGGAAAAAGGCTGCAGGCATCAAATGGTTAGGAAAAGAAAAAGCTAACTTTCTAAAAGTGGCTTTTTCAGAATGGTGACATAAAATCAGACTTTACCATTAAAGAGGATTTTGAATTACAATTCCTTAAACACTAAGGGGCCGATTACGATGTTGGTTGGAGTTGCCTCCGACCGACACAACGGGGATTCGGGACCCACCGACCTCTGGTCGGCGGTCCCGACTGCAGGATTACGATGCAACCGCATACTCCCATTTCTCTATGGAAGATTGTGCTACGGCCGCAAACCGGCTGTAACACCAGCTCCTATAGAGAAATGGGAGTTTGTGTAAATCCCTGCACCGTGTAACAGGCACATCAAGGTGCCTGCCACACGGTGCAGGGATTTACCCCCAGGGCCACACCCGTATGCTGTGGAGGCAAAGGGGCCGAGCTAGGGGCCCCCAAAGTCGTTTTCCGACAGCCCTTTCTTGTCAGAAAGGCCGGCATGGACAAACTGTTGGAAACCGACATCATAATCCTGATGGCAGAAACGCCGTCCTATTGGGGTTACGGGCCAGTCTCTGACTGGCCGATGGGCTCTTTGAACCCATCAGAAGCCAGACGGAATGACCAGCTGATTTCAACTAGATTGTAATTAGGCAGTCAGAATTGAAACCGATGATGTCGGTTGGAAAGCCTCTGGTCTCCGGTCGGAGGCTTTCCAGCCGACATCGTAATCAGCCCTTAAGCATGACATTTCTGCCTAGTCCCAAACAAAGGGGCTGATTAGGATGGCGGGCGGATGTCCACCGCCGGGCCGGTGGTGGACATCCGCCCACCATCGCAGCCCAGAAAACTGCCGGTCAGATTAGGATGGCGGTGGTGACCGCGGCGGTGGGAAATTCCGACCGCTGCTTTTCCACCGGTTGCCATCCGCACTCCTGCCTGGCGGACGGAGCAGGACCGGGATAATGGTGGCGGTGCCGAGCAGGCTCCGCCGGCACGATTATGATGCCGGCGGTAGCCAGCCTTTCCGCAGCGGTCAAACCGCCATGGAAAGGCTGGCGGAGATTGTCTACCGGGGGCCCGTTGCGGGCCACCAATGTGTTGGGGGGGTGCGGGTGCACTGGGGGGGTACCCATGTTCCCCCCTACATTTCCCTGTACCAGGTGGCAGGCACTGTGCAGTGCCTGCCACGCAGTGCAGGGAAATGCAGGACATGCTCCTTTCGACATCGCGGCGTTGCTGCGGGCAGCAGCAACCGCCGCAATGTTCAAGCCCACGTTCGTACCGCCGCGGTCAGATTTCGACCACGGGCCATCGTAATTCGACCGGCGGTCATGTCGCGGTCCATGCGGGCGGTCTTTTCCCGCTACCATGGCGGGCGGGGAGGTTTTCCGACCGCCATCTTAATCAGCCCCAAAGTTATCACTTATTATATATATATATTAAGGTAACCCATTGTTATCCTATGGAAGAGGCAGGCCTCACTGTAGTGAAAAACAAATGTGTGCGTTTTTCACTACGAGAACATGTAAAACTTGAAAGTACATGTCCCACCTTTTAAATACACATCACCCTACCCAGGGTGATTTATAGGTATTAAAAAAGGAGTTTTAATGCCTGGCAAGGGGTTTAGTTTGCCAGGTCAAATGGGTGGTCTAAAATTGCCCACAGGCTACAGCGGCAGGCCTAAGATAAGAGGCTGCTTAAATGGGTGGCACAATACATGCTGCAAGCCCACTAGTAGCATTTAATTTACCGGCCCTGGGTTTATGGCATACCACTTTAGTATGGACTTATAAGTAAATTAAAATATGCCAATCAGGTGTAAGCCAATTTTACCATGTTTTATGGAGTGAGCACAAGCACTCCAGCACTGGTTACCAATGGTAGCATGCAAATAATCCTAAAGGCAACAAAAATAAATCCATAATCCTCTTAGTTGGTGCAATTTTCAAGCATTGAAAGGCCAAAATTAGCTTTTTCCTAAGCATGGCTGCCCCACTTCACCTCATCTGTTTTTTACTACAATGTCCAATTCCTGTGAGATTATGTTTGTCCATACTAAAATTATAAACTGTGCTTCATGTCAACTTAAAATGGAACATGTCTTTTATTTCCTGTTAAGGGTCTATCCAGCCTGATTCTCCACTATCCTGTTACATCAAAGAAAAGGCATTGGTCAGCAAAGAAAAAAGAGGTAAGCAGAGCTTGAGGCCTTAGCCACATGGGGTAAATAACACCTATGTGGTCTTTTCATTGGGCCGGCATTCCATGAGAATTGGCATCAACATTTAGATAGTGTTCTACAGTCAGTGGCCAGTCAGAAAGATGAACATCTTCTGTCATAGGGGTTTCAGAAAAACACTTAGGCCCTGATTACGAGCCCTGATTACGAGTCTGGTGGTCCGTGGACTGCCAGACTTGTGGGGGCACGGTGGTGGTGGTCTCCCGAATGCCCTATTATGATATGGGCGGTGGGACCGCCAAAGCCCATATCCGCAGCCGTCAGGGAGCCGCCATTCCCTGGCAGTTTTGTGGCAGTCAGGAGGCAGTAATATTTTTGGTGAGACTACCGCGGCTCCACCAAGCATATTAAAAGTTTCCTGTCCGCCACGGCTTTAACCGCCATGAAAACTGTGGCGGCTAGGAAACAAAGAGGGCCCTACGGGGCCCCCCTTGTGCCTCACACCCTGTGGATGCACACAGGGGGGCACAAGATGTGCCCCCCTGTCTGAATGCACACCAGTTGCTGCACAGCATGGACTTTTCAGTCCATGCCTTGCAGGAACTGTTTTTGGCATTCCAATTGCCATGCCTATTTTCAAGGCACCGCCATAGGAACGTGAAAAACAAAGCCTGCCAGACAGGAGGAATCTCTTAATCTGGCGGGTGGTCTGACCACAGCTTTGGCGGTGCAGCGGCAGGGCGGACCCGGAGCAGCAACGCCAAAGTCATAATCGGGCCCTTACCATTTAGATGTCCATACTCATTGTTGCCCAATGCCAAGTGAATAGTTTTTCTCCTGGCTAACCGCATTAAAAAAGCAATTTTTGTGTGTGGTGCAAGTATAGTTTAGAAAGAAAGGCCCTAATGTAGAGTTTGGGGGATGCAGTACATCCACAAAAAAGTGTCAGATGTCCCTTCTGCCATATTCAGAGTGCATAGAGGTCCTAAAAGCTCTAAATAGGGTGGAAGGGACATCCACCACTTTTTGGGAGTCATCACGCATATGATATGACACATTCTAAATTGGGCACAAAATCGTGTTAAACCTATTTACAGCTTTAGGAGATTTATACAAATTTACAAGTACCATAACATTTTGGTATCACTAGACACCACCCAGAAGAAAATGAAAATATTCATGTTTATTTCAGTTCGAAGGTTAACAAACACACTATAAGGTCAGTAGTTGCATGTCCACGTGCATATCGACATGATGGTAGACATTTCAGATTAGTAGAATGGAAGACGTTGATTGAACGGATAAATCTTACCAGGTCTAATTGCTTTGCAGTGGCTTCTTCACATAACAATGTGCATCGGAATACGTTTCTGCATGGTCTTTTATTTAAGTTTTATTAAAAAATCTGGTAATTCTATGTTTCAATGAACAGGCCTGTTTTTTAGGTCTTGCATAGCATTGCAGCGCAACGCGCTGTTCGCTTTGCGAAACATGCAGTATACACTATAGTGGGGAGAAGCTCCGCCCACTTTCCGGCCATATTTTTGATTGGCTGCAATCATAAATTCTGCATTATGATTGGTTTTTGGTTTGTTAGTCCCGCTTCCTGACGGCCATGTCGTCATTTTTATTCTTCCGAGGCTATCAGCCCCTTTACTTAAAAAACCGTTTTGTTCCCCTGCCTCTCCCTGTTCCCTCCTGCAGTCCCTAACTTCTTGGACCACAACCAGCCCCCCACCCTGTCCCGCTCGTGCCTTCTTTGATGCCTGCACTTCAGTTGAAAATGCAATAGGTCTCCCATAAATACGAGCCCTATTGCATTTTCAATGCTTTTTTGACCTGTGATTGGTGGATAAATGTGCACTATATTTTGCCTGACCTGTCCTAATCACATGCGCAATACAAACGTCTCTCTTACACATGGGTGGGGAAGCTATGTCGCCATTGTCTGTCGCCGCAACGGTGCTGAGGGTCTATTATAACGGAGTGAGAGTTATTCTGCAGCAGCTCTTCAGCCGCGCCCTGCTCGCACCAGGTTAGAGACGACTTTCGCGGGAGGCGACATTATATCGCACGACGCCATTATGGGGAAGAGGGAGGATGGGACAAGGGAGTTGCGCCAGCCATGTTAGCAGTATCGAAGGGCGCTGGCGATAGTGGCACGTCACTCCTCGGCTGTCGTGCAGACATTTTCTCTTTCAAGGTCGTGCAAATCACGGGGCAGATGCGGTCTTGCTCACGGCTCTGCCTGTCCTCCTCGCGAGGGCATCTAAGCACTTTCACTCCCGAGTGAAGCTTTCATGTGTTTTAGTGAACACACTTCCCATGCTGCAGTCAGTCATCGAACAGGACACAGGGATGCGATCATGCGATGTGTTTACGTTATTCACAAGTGGCCTCAAAGCACGCAACCCCTCGGCCTTTGTTGAGTCCCTCACACGGCTGGTGAAACGTGGCAAAGAAAACCAGGGCAGGAATTCAGCTGAGACGGGAAGCTGTGTCCACGTGAGTTTTTGGTATTCTGAAAATACAGCCTTAGAGTGAGTGCTATTTATTAGTTTTGCCCCCAGAGGAATTCCGTGAAAGAAATGCCTCAACTGCACACTGGGACACATTCACTATTAATTTGGTGTGTGAGGGAAGTCAAAAGCTCCTCACATGATTCGGCTTTTCTTTACTGTCAAAGTTCCCGCAGGAAACGAGATACGAGGGTCTGGACAGGCTTCGCTCTACTCTGGCAGCCGTCTTATGAAAGAGAATAGGTGTGTGTGCTGGCCACTACTCTTTCACCGAGGAGTTAGCACGAAAGAACCAATAGAAGCCATGAGCCTTGCCCGCCACTTGCGCAGCAGGGGTCTGGGCTTATGTGCCTTCGGCCTCTTCCTGCTGCTGTTCACCTGATCTGCACTTTTGGACAATCACTCTCCAAGAGAGCATTTCGGCAGTCCGCACCCCCGATACCGCCCTCCTCCCTTGTTCATCTCTGACTCCCGGTTCCACGCAGCTGATCCTCTCCTTTGAAGTTTAAAGAGCTCAGTTTAACAAGACCCTGTGTAAACGCAGCTTTCCCAGCCATTTCCTGGGAAGTGCTTGCTCGCACAGCTTAAGGAGGGCTGGCTCTGAGGACTATCCAGAATTTAAGGTGGCCACGTTCCCTGGCATCTTGCTTTCGCATTTAAGGTTGGCCACTGTAAAGTTTTGCGTTCTGGTATTTAAAATGGCCATGCTCCCAGCCATCGTGCACTGGTAAAGGAGTTTGCCGCGCTCCCAGTTTTCGTCCTCTGGCGTTTAGGGTGGCCATGCTCCTGAGCATCCTACTCTGGCATTTAAGGGTGTGAGGGTTCCAAACACCCTCTTCTGGTATTTAAGAAGCCACGCTGTCAGTCATCCGACTCTGGCATTAATAAGGGCCACACTCCCAGAAAGCCTGCTCTGGCATTTAAAGTGGCCGGGCTTCAAGACATCCTCCTCTGGCATTTATAGTGGAGATGCTTTAAGACATCCTCCCCTGGCATTTAATGTGTCCACTCTACCAGGCGTCATGTTGTGGTTTACGGTGCCCAGGTTATTTGACATCCTGCTGTAAGTGGCCACACACCCAGACTAGTTTCTCTGGTATTTAAGTTGTGCATGGTTTCAATCAATCAATCAATCATGTCAATTATAAAGCGCACTACATACCCGCGAGGGTCTCAAGGCGCTGGGGGAAGACGGGGGTGGTGCTGCTACTGATCGAAGAGCCAGGTCTTGAGGAGTCTTCTGAAGGCCAGTAGGTCTTGGGTCTGTCGGAGGTTGGTGGGGAGGGTGTTACCTGGTCTTGGCGGCGAGGTGGGAGAAGGATCTGCCGCCGGCGGTCGTTTTCTGGATGCGGGGGACTGTGGCGAGGGCGAGGCTGGTCGAGCGGAGCTGGCGGGTGGGGGTGTAGAAGCTGAGTCGTCTGTTGAGGTAGGCTGGTCCGGAGTTATGGAGTGCTTTGTGTGCGTGGGTGAGGAGCTTGAAGGTTATCCTCTTGTTGACAGGGAGCCAGTGCAGGTCTCTCAGGTGGGGTGTGATGTGGCTGCGTCGGGGGATGTCGAGGATAAGACGTGCAGAGGCGTTCTGGATGCGTTGCAGCCGTCTCAGGAGCTTAGCCGTCGTTCCTGCGTAGAGGGCGTTTCCGTAGTCCAGCCTGCTGGTGACGAGGGCCTGGGTGACTGTTTTTCTTGTTTCGGTGGGGATCCACTTGAAGATCCTGCGGAGCATTCGGAGGATGTTGAAGCAGGATGAGGAAACGGCGTTGACCTGCTTAGTCATGGAGAGGGTGGGGTCGAGGATGACCCCTAGGTTGCGTACGTGGTCGGTGGGTGGCGGGGCTGTTCCCAGTGATGTTGGCCACCAGGAGTCGTCCCAGGCTGAAGGGTTGGAACCAAGGATGAGGACCTCCATCTTGTCCGAGTTCAGCTTCAGGCGGCTGGTCCTCATCCATTCGGCGACGGCCTTCATTCCTTCGTGGAGGTGGGCTTTGGCGGTGTGAGGGTCTTTGGTGAGGGAGAGGATCAGCTGGGTGTCGTCGGCGTAGGAGATGATGTTGAGGTTGTGCTGTCGGGCGACGTGGGCGAGGGGTGCCATGTAGATGTTGAACAGCGTTGGGCTGAGGGAGGAGCCTTTGGGTACGCCGCAGATGATCTTGGTGGCCTTGGATCGGAAGGGGGCGAGGCGGACGCTTTGTGTTCTGCCGGAAAGGAAGGATGTGGTCCAGTCCAGGGCCTTCTCTTGGATCCCGGCGTCGTGAAGGCGTGTTCGTAGTGTGTGGTGGCAGACCGTGTCGAAGGCGGCTGATAGGTCCAGGAGGATGAGGGCTGCTGTTTCTCCGTTGTCTAGCAGGGTCCTGATGTCATCGGTGGCGGCGATGAGGGCGGTTTCGGTGCTGTGGTTGCTGCGGAAGCCGGACTGGGAAGGGTCCAGGATGTTGTTCTCCTCGAGGTAGCGGGTCAGTTGTTTGTTGACGATTTTCTCGGTGACCTTCGCGGGGAACGGGAGCAGAGAGATGGGTCGGAAGTTCTTGAGGTCCTTGGGGTCTGCCTTGGGTTTCTTGAGTAAGGCGGTGATCTCGGCGTGCTTCCAGCTTTCCGGGAAGGTTGCTGTCTCGAAGGAGATGTTGATTATTTTCCGGAGATGGGGCGCGATGGCTGTACTGGCTTTGTTGAAGATGTGGTGAGGGCACGGGTCTAGCGGTGAACCGGAGTGGATGGTGTTCATGATCTCGCTGGTGTCCTCGTCGTTGATGTTGGTCCAGGAGAGCAGGCGGTTGGTGGTTGTGGGGGCAGTGGTCTCGGTGGTTGCCGGGGCGGTCGTGGTGTTGAAGCTGTCGTGGATGTCGGCGATTTTGCGGTGGAAGAAGGTGGCCAGTGAGTCGCACAGGTCTCGCGACGGCTGGATGTCGTTGGTGTTGGAGCTGGGGTTGGAGAGTTCCTTCACGATGTTGAAGAGCTCTTTGCTGTTGTGTGCGTTGTTGTCTAGGCGGTCTTTGAGTGAGGCCCTTTGGCGGATCTGATGAGGTGATGGTGACTGCGGGTGGCGCTCTTGTGGGCGGCGTAGCTGTCCGCTGTCCGTTCGTGGAGCCAGATCTTCTCCAGTTTTCGGCATGTTCGTTTGGAGGCCTGGAGGTCTTCGGTGAACCAGGTGGCTTTCTTGCTGGTGTGGCTGTTGGGCGGATTCTTGAGCGGGGCGAGGGTGTTGGCGCAGTCGTCGATCCACTGTCTGAGGTTGTGGGCGGCGGTGTCTGGGTCGGAGGGTTCGGCGGGTGGGCTCAGGGCGAGGGTTGTGGTTAGCTGGTCTTCCGTGACTCTGCTCCAGCAGCGGCGAGGCATTTGTTCGGTGCGGTGGTGCATGGTGGGCTTCCTGTAGGTGAAGTGGATGCAGTGGTGTTCAGTCCAGTGGGGTTCGGAGGTGTGGTTGAAGGAGACGTGTGGGCTTGCGGAAAAGATGGAGTCGAGCGTGTGGCCGGCGGCGTGGGTGGGTGTAGTCACGAGCTGTCTGAGTCCGAGGGTGGCGAGGTTGTCGATCAGGGTGGTGGAGTTGGTGTCCTTGTTGTTCTCGAGGTGGAAGTTCAGGTCCCCGAGGAGGATGTAGTCCGTGGAGGCGATGGCGTGTGTGCTGACAAAGTCAGCGATGGAATCGCTGAACTGTGGTCGGGGTCCGGGGGTCTGTAGATGAGGGTTCCTCTGAGGGTGGTGTTGGGATCGGTGTGGATCTGGAAGTGCATGTGTTCGGCGGTGCTGAGGGTGTCGTCGGTGTTGGTTGAGACTCTGAGGGTGTTCCTGTGGACGATGGCGATGCCTCCTCCGACTCGTTGGTGCGGTCCCTGCGGGTGATCTTGTATCCGTCCGGGATGGCAATGGCGATGTCGGGGGCTGAAGCGGGATTCAGCCAGGTCTCCGTCAGGAATGCGACGTCTGGGGAGGTTGAGTCGAGAAGGTCCCAGAGTTCGATGGCGTGTTTGCGGGCGGAGCGGGTGTTGAGGAGGATGCATCTGAGGTAGTTGGGTTCTTTCCTGGGCGGTGGTTTGGCGGGGCAGGTGCTGGCGAAGCTGCAGTTCCGGCAGGTGAAGGGCCCTTGGGTGCGCTTCGGGGTGGCCTGGTAGCAGGCGTGATCTTTTCTGGGGTTGAGTGCGTGGAGGGTGCTGGCGTCGTATCGGCGTCTGTTGATGTGGCGGGCGCGGGGGATGCCCGGACCAGGGGGTCTGGCGCTGGGCGCGGTCACGGCGCGGACGGGCGCAGACGGGCTTGCCTTAGGCGCGCCTTCGGCGTGCCAGCGGCGCGCCCGCTGCGCACGTCCGCTGCGCGGCCGCACAGCGGCCGCCATAAATGGGGAGGTGGGAGGGAGGAGCAGGGAATGGGGCAGCGAATGGGCAGTGAGGGGGCGGGGCCGCAGGGGCGCAGCGGCGGGAAACAGGCACAGAAGGGAAAACGAGCACAATCAGGGCATCAAGGGGGCACAGAAAGGAAATAAAACGAGCACAATGAGGGGCAGCAAGGGGGCACAGAAAGGAAAAAACGAGCACAATCAGGGGCAGCAAGGGGGCACAGAAAGGGAATAAAACGAGCACAATCAGGGGCAGCAAGGGGGCACAGAAAGGAAAAACTAGCACAATCAGGGGCAGCAAGGGGGCACAGAAAGGAAAAACGAGCACAATCAGGGGCAGCAAGGGGGCACAGAAAGGAAAAACGAGCACAATCAGGGGCAGCAAGGGGGCACAGAAAGGAAAAACGAGCACAATCAGGGGCAGCAAGGGGGGCACAGAAAGGAAAAAACGAGCACAATCAGGGGCAGCAAGGGGGCACAGAAAGGAAAAAACGAGCACAATCAGGGGCAGCAAGGGGGCACAGAAAGGAAAAACGAGCACAATCAGGGGCAGCAGCAGGGCACACAGACGGAGCTGTGTGGTGGGGAGCGACCTACCAGTCAAGGTCAGGGGTCGCTCTCTTCACCACGCAGCGGCCGCCATAAATGGGGAGGTGGGAGGGAGGAGCAGGGAATGGGGCAGCAAATGGGCAGTGAGGGGGCGGGGCCGCAGGCGCAGCGGCGGGAAACAGGCACAGAAGGGAAAACGAGCACAATCAGGGCATCAAGGGGGCACAGAAAGGAAAAAAACGAGCACAATGAGGGGCAGCAAGGGGGCACAGAAAGGAAAAAACGAGCACAATCAGGGGCAGCAAGGGGGCACAGAAAGGGGAAAAAAACGAGCACAATCAGGGGCAGCAAGGGGGCACAGAAAGGGAAAAACTAGCACAATCAGGGGCAGCAAGGGGGCACAGAAAGGAAAAACGAGCACAATCAGGGGCAGCAAAGGGGGCACAGAAAGGAAAAACGAGCACAATCAGGGGCAGCAAGGGGGCACAGAAAGGAAAAACGAGCACAATCAGGGGCAGCAAGGGGGGCACAGAAAGGAAAAACGAGCACAATCAGGGGCAGCAAGGGGGGCACAGAAAGGAAAAACGAGCACAATCAGGGGCAGCAAGGGGGCACAGAAAGGAAAAACGAGCACAATCAGGGGCAGCAGCAGGGCACACAGACGGAGCTGTGTGGTGGGGGAGAGACCTACCAGTCAAGGTCAGGGGTCGCTCAGACATATTTCTGTGATATTTAAGGTTCCCACACACCCCACTATGGCATTTCAGGTGGCCACCCACACAGTTACCTTTGTTTATTTTTAAGGTGGATAGGCTTACGTCATTATGCTTGTGTATTTACGGTGGGCACGCACCCAGGCAGACTGCTTTTGTGTATAAGGTGACCCAAACACTCAGGCATCCTGCTCTCAGTTTTACGGTGGCCACTCTCTGAAGCATCTTGCTCTGTCACTTGAGGGGCCACGCTCTCAGGCTTCTTGCTTTAATATTTATTGCCGCCTGGAACTGGGACTCCACAAGCATTTAAGGTGATCTCACCTGGCCATCTTCTCTGACATTTAAGCTAGACTGGATGGACGCTGCACCTAGAAATGTGCTCATAAGTCAGATGTGGAGGTATATGAGTGCATTGAGAAGCGGTTCCAATTGTGCCCATAATTCAAAGAGGTTGAGGAAATGCAAAGCAATGATCATGTTGGGGAATTGACCAGCGCATGTCATTGAAATGTGTGTCGATAGATGGAGAAGAGCAAATACAGGCGAGCGCATCATACTTCATTAACATATTGAATGAAGTCTGTTGTTTCAATGGACTAAGGAAGGTATTGTATTGCTTAATTAAAATATGGAAAATGGTTTAATGGGTTGTGAAAATTGATGGAACTGGTTGATTTACTCCAAAGATTAGTTACTATGAACGATAACTCACTTTTATGCAAATCTCTGTAAAGTGAATGGCTAAAGGAGCCTATTTTATAAAAAAGGAAAAGGTTGACTTTAGACAGGGGTTGAGGAAGTGGTCTATTGTGCGATTACTTGGGTCTTGCATAGGTAGGGTCTCTTACTATGGCTGGGTGCAGGGTATCTGATGTCAGTCCAGCTGGTGGATATATGTCTGATGTCCCTACATTTAAATGGTAGATTTCTAACAGTCTAGGTGGGAGTTGTTGGAAGATGTCTCATACTGTAGTGGCAGATGTGTGATAGAATGGGCAACTGTGTGTCACGTCTCTTACAAAGTTTGGATGGCAGGTGCTGTAGTGTGGCCTTCAGAGGAGAGCTGTGTAGAGGGAGCTGGAGTGTGGCCTTCAGAGGAGAGCTGTGGGGAGGATGCTGAGTGTGGCCTTCAGAGGAGAGCTGTGGAGAGGGTGCTGTAGTGTGGCCTTCAGAGGAGAGCTGTGGAGAGGGTGCTGGAGTGTGGCCTTCAGAGGCGAGCGGGCCCTGTCGGTGGGAGCGTGTCTAGAAGAGGAGATTATCTGCCTGGAAAGTGTAGGAGCTGTACCGGAAGAAACTATCTCCATTTACCTTGACTCTGGCCCTGGGGAAGAATCAGTCCCTCTAGAAACCAGTGGTGACCCCACTTGATCCGTACCCCCTACAGTGCGCCCCTAGTTCTCTTCACAGGGCCCTGAGGGTTATCCTGGTCCTCTCGCCTGGCCTGGAGAGCATTAGAGAAGCAGCAAAGTGGACAGTTTTGGTGTATAGTAAACACTTTACACCAAAACGGTATTTAAATGCGACAATGGCACAGGCATTAGGAGCATTTGAAGTTTTTGGGCCTGATGGTTCATATTGGATAGTGGCTGGTTAGATCCTGTTTTTAGGTCGAGCATTCAAGACCTCTTGTATATACTTTAGTATATACTTATATGTGTATGTACTTTGTGGGCTCTGGAGATCAGCCCTAGGACTTATCTGCTTCCGCTTAGGGACTTTTTGTTCTGTTCAACTGTCTCTATTTAACTGTCTTGATAGAAAACGACCAGCAGAGGTCAGTAAAATACCAGAATCACTTAACATTCTCTAGATTCCAGTCCATAGAAATTGTCTTCCATGACCACCCTTAGACAATAATATTTTTTTCAAATCTTGTATTTTCAGTGATATGACCACCGAAGGCCCTGATTTTATATTAAAAACAGAGCTTTGGACTATACCATTTCCCCTGAAAGGCAATGTTTCTCTCCATGTGTTCCATACCTGGCGTGTCACGCAGTTTGGTGCTTACTTTCCCTCCATGTTAAAGAACAGTAGATGTTTCAGCAGCCAGGCTAATGTGCTGCATAGCTAAATACATATAAGGTCCCAAAGGCGAGACCGATTGCATTGCAAATGCTTGTTTCATTAGACCTAACTTGCATTAGGATGAACACGTGCACCAGAGTGGACTGCCAGTGCTGGTCTCATTTAGGAGAAGTCACAGGGCTGACTCTAGAATACAGGCTTGAATATGAGTGAACAAAATGTAAAGTATCGTTGGGGGGGGCATAGTAGGCTAATCACATCCTTAAAACACATTTCTCGAGATAATAGCATACAAAGCTCAGAACTAACAAAGCCATTTTGTGTAGAAGCTTTTCTTAGCTTTCATGAGAAAAGCCTGTTCAGTGTTAAATACAATACACGAGACACATGCAGACCAGTTTAAGAAAAGAGGTTTAGCAGAGGTTTTAGCAATTCAGTAAATAACGTGTGAGCTCTGATAAAATAACGAAGGCCAGAGGCGAAGATTTCCATCAGACTATGGGGCTTAGTTACAAGCCCCTTGCGCCGCCGGTGCATCACTTTTAATATGGGAAAAAGTGAGGCACCGGCGGCGCAAAGGGCTTGTAAATAAGCATATAAAGCAGCCTCGCATAGGTTAGGAAAAAATAAACGATCACTGTCCCCTTGACGGCAGAACATGTGCACCACAAAGTGAGGCTGTGTTTTCCAGCGACAGCGGTCTCATGCTGTGTCAGATCGAGATGTCTGGGTCATTACTGATGCGGAAGAACAGATGAAAGCACCACGGGGCCTGCCTTTTACTCGTCTTTATCTTTTCGACGGTTACCTAGGAATACGCTGTGGCTTTTTGCGACTTTGTCTGTTAAAAAGAGAAACCATTTATCAAGCGAAGCACTTCTGTCAAAATTCTGCCTGAGCTATAACAAAGAAAGTGTGCTCAAAGGAATCAATAGCACGGATTAAGGTCGGTTTATTGTGGCTGAAAGAGAACTCACAATGTGATGAAGGCTCACGTAATGTTAATTTACTGTTGATCTGAAGGCAATTAGGAGTAGTCAAAGGTAGCAGATGACCTCTGGCTCGACCTTTATTACCCCTTGCCACAGAGACCAAGAATGCATCAATAGGAACGGAAAATAAACAGGCTATAACCACTCTGTTTACTTTCTGTAATTTACACGTCACCTTTCTCTTACCCTCTCCCCTGCTTCTCAGATACAAGCGGGATGTGTTGAGTGGCTAATAGTGGAATACGTAGTCAACGCTGTAATTTCATTGGAGGGCAAAAGGATGCTTGACGCCACTAGAATATTGCCTTGCAATGTGGTAATTTCACACCTATTATCAGACCCACCAGCCCGAGATGGACAACTATGCTCATTAATCAGGTTAGGCCAGGCTTCTCCAACAAATAGCTCTTGAGCTATTGGTAGTAGCTCTTGAACTATTGGTAGCTCTCTAGCTATCTGTCAGTAACTCTCCTATGTACATTCCAGCCTTCTAAATTGGAACTGCTTGCTTGGTTAAATTAACATAAGTATGACAAAATTGTTTATTCAAAGCTAAATATGTGTGTATTTTCAGAACTCGTAAGCTGTTGTTTGGAGAGCCGCTGAAACTGACCTGCCTTGCCTCGGAGCGGGGAAGCTGTGCGTGGGACTCTGCAGCATTGTTGGGGGAAACTACAACCCCCATTACCCTCTGCTCTTAATTCGCGCATTTAAACGCGCCATCGCCTTGCGGCCCGTGTAGCCGCTGAAACTGACCTGCCTTGCCTCGGAGAGGGGGAGTTGTGCGTGGGACTCTGCAGCATTGTTGGGGGAAACTACAACTCCCATTACCCTCTGCTCCTTAATTTGCGCATTTAAACGCGCCATCGCCTCGCGGCCCGTGTAGCCGCTGAAACTGACCTGCCTTGCCTCGGAGAGGGGAAGCTGTGCGTGGGACTCTGCAGCATTGTTGGGGGAAACTAGAACTCCCATTACCCTCTGCTCCTTAATTTGCGCATTTAAACGCGCCATCGCCTCGCGGCCCGTGTAGCCGCTGAAACTGACCTGCCTTGCCTCGGAGAGGGGAAGCTGTGCGTGGGACTCTGCAGCATTGTTGGGGGAAACTACAACTCCCATTACCCTCTGCTCCTTAATTCGCGCATTTAAACGCGCCATCGCGGCGGGACGCGCCCGGGCCGCGACCGGGCGAAGCCCAGGCCAACGGTTTGCCCGTCAACGCCCGTCGGAGCCCAGAGAAGGCTGGGCCACACCTCTAAGATTGGACTACAGCGGCACGGAACAGTTAAAAGGTACTGTTGTTTCACCTTAATTGCCACCAATACATTTGATCTATTGGGGGATATTCTGAAAAACTTCCCCTACTGAAATGAGCAAACGGAAGGGTCATATAGAAAGGCCGGGGGTGGAGTTGCTGGGACCCTTGATGCCTTTTTAACAAGGGCTGAGACTGTATTAACTCATGAAATCGAGTTAACGGAGAGAAGGCTCTCCCTGGACTCACTCATGGCACAAAAACGCTCCTCCCTTGGAGGTCGAATTACGGATGCTGATCCTCTGATTTCTGTGCAACCTACACTATCTACACTACCGCCCCCCCAGGTCACTGTGACGAGTCCAGCCTCCCTTACTAATGCTCCATCTAGTTCCCGTATAGCGACGCGAGGACAGACAGCGTCATTCCAGCTAGAACATTGTAATTTCGAGCCTCCGGTTAAGAAAAGAAGGGGAGGCGGAGCCCCAAAGCAAAAATCATCGAAAGGGACACGCCCAGGGAAAACTAATGGGAAAGGTGATCTGGATTCGGGCCCTCCTGTGTTAACAAGGACCATGGACACTAGTACACAACCTGCACTGATGACTGATCCTGACCCCGATCTCCTAAAGAGGATAGAGACCATGGTGACTGTGCTTTTAAATCTCATCATGTACAAATTAACCCAAATTGAAGAAAGGTTAACTTCTATTGAGGATGTGTGCTTGTTGAACCAAACTCCTCTAAATATAATCCAGCCAAATGAGGTAGATGGGATGTCCGCACAGTCAGACGGGGCGGTCCCCTCAACAACTGTTAAGACAGGAGGTCATGTCCCCCAGCAGGCAGCAGGGTCGCTCGCTTATTTGATGGGCCCTGCCCAAACATCAACCACTAGAGTGAGAGGTCTTGTTCTTAATCAGCATCAGATTCCGACCCAAATTAACTCAGGTGTTCCCCCCCATACTCATAATTGCACCCTGTTACAAGGAGAACCCCAAGGAAATCTAAGAGGACGACCCAATTTACCAAGTCCACCGGTCAATACTATTAGAACTAGTCAACTTATTAGTTCCCAGATAGCACTCAGGGGGGCTGGAGAAAACGTGGACGGTCAGAGACGTCACACTAACAGCGTAAAGCAGAAATCAAATGATTATAACTCTCTCCAGTTGCCTCCGGCAGCGTGGCCTCTGGTGAAAGTTTTGACCAATGTTCAAATTTTTAGGGAGGGACAAATTGAATCAACCACCCAATTAATGGATAAGTCCCTACATTGGCTGAACCATTATATAGCTGGCTTAGATAAAGGGGGGATCAATTTGCAAACTAAATCATTATGGCCAGAAGGGTAGGGTGGTTGGGTTTGTCCTCAAAAAAGATGAAGGGTGATTGTGTCGTAATAAAATTTAATAATCCATACACACCAAGATCCCTCTTAGATTGTTCACGTAGAGCTCCACCCACAGGAACACAGATCACAGCACTCTCCTTAGAGTATTTTGATAGGCCCTGGCCACTGTTGAGCCTGGAACCATTGCCTTGTAGAAGGGAAAATCTAGCTAGATCAAATCTCCTGGAAAATCAGGGAATACAACTAGAGAATAGATTTGCCCCTTTATCTGGCCTAGAGCTGTGCGACTGACTATCCATTAATTCGCAAGAGGGATGTACCCCTGTGCTTACTGATGCCGACACGGCAGATCCTGAAGTCACAACTATACATAGTGTGAACAAAAGGGCGGGATTAAACGTATTTAGAATAGTAACATGGAACGTGGCAGGCATTCTAAACAAATTTGGTGACACCCAATGGCTTAAACTATGGCAGGACCAAGATATCTCCTGTTTTCAAGAGACTTGGGCAACAGAGGATATCTTTGTGAATGGTTATCGCTCGTATCAGACAAGGGCAATTGCGTCACCCTCAGGAAGAGCCAAGGGGGGCCTAATAACATTGATCCCCAACACATTGGCTCTAAAAGTCAAGTTGTTTGAAGGAAATAGCCCACATTTCCATCTTCTTATTTTGGAGTCTGCCAATCAAGACTTCTGGATCTTAATAAACTATTACAATAACAACTTTGGCCCAAACATGCATTTACCTCTGGAGGACGTGAATCGTGCCATAGACAAAGCGGTTAACCTCATTAAGCAGAAGGTTGTTATAAACATCTTATGGTTGGGAGACTTCAACATTCATCCCTGTAAATATAACCTAGATCGGGTTTGTGGCATGGAGGATATGATGGGTAATTCTATTCAGCACTTCTCACATTCCAACTACGGAAACATCCTAAATAAGACATTGTTGCAAAGGAATATGCTAATGGTTAACAACGTGTCTGATACTTCAGATGCTTCACTAACTACATTCCGGCGAGAAAATCAGGAATCTATTATAGATTTCATATTGATTACACACCCTTTAAATGATAGGAGCAGTATAACCAACATACAATTTACGGGCTTTAGTGATCATGCCATTTTGTTCTGTGAGATCCTTCAGGTTTCTAGGGCCGTGACAATCCCCCAGATAGTGGGCCAGCCAGTATTAGCCAGAAGGAGTGGATATCAACTTAAGTGGGCTCAAGTGGACAAACAGAAGATGGTACCTGAAATAATTAGAAATGCCCTTGATACTATCACAAGTTGCTTGGACTCTGTTATGTACCCACACTCTTTGGTTTTATCCTTTGTAGCACTCCTAGAATCTATAAGGAATGCACTTACTAGGAATAATACTAAGAAAGCAAAAAAGTATAAGGGCTGGTTTGACTCCCTGTGCTCAAAAAAGGAAAGCTCTTATTATCGCCTTGGGAAATAAACCTATAAATATACCTGCAATTGCCATTCTCCGCAGGGAATATAAACAGGCTAGGTAAAACAGGGAAAAGGCGCTAAAAGAAGAGACAAGGGCCAAACTAGAGCAGGCGTCGGCTTTGGGCAACTCTAAGGAATGCTGGGCAATAATAAATGTACCCCACTTTAAAACAAAGAAGGATCCCACACTAGATGTTAATGTAGGAGAGGAGGAGTGGGTGGCTCATTTTGCAACCATTTTCTCCTTAAATGACCTCCCGGTCTCATATATAGATATCCCATGCACCGCAAATGGGGAACACCTATCCTTCTCGATCAGTGAAGTAAGGGCTGGGCTAGAAGCTAGTAGCAGTGGGAAAGCCCCAGGGCCTGATGGCATTCCCATAGATATTTTTAAAGAGAATGAGGACGTATGGGTTCCTTTACTAACAAATGTTTTTAATAAAATTGCCATTGTTGGCCCCCTCCCTCTTGGAACACAAGTATAATTGTTCCAATTTACAAAAAGGGAGATAAAGGTAACCCTAAAAATTATCGCCCAATCTCTTTAATTGACACGACAGCTAAACTTATGGGCTGTCTTCTCTTGTCGAGACTGGAGGCATGGGTGAAGGGCAAAAATATTTTAATGGAATCCCAATATGGTTTCCAGGAGGGAAGGGGAACTATAGATCAGTGTCTGAATCTCTCCCTGATCATGGATAAATACACCAGAGCAAAGGGTGGGAAAATCTATCTTGCATTTATGGATTTATCCGCAGCTTTTGACTGCGTGTCCCACCCTAGACTCTGGTGTATAATGGAGGAGATGGGAATTGATAAGGTGATACTTGATTTTATTCGGCAACTATATTCCGATGCCTCCTCGTCTGTCCGTTATGAGAGAAGCGGAGAGTGCACTCTGTCATTCAAGATCCATAGAGGGGTAAGACAGGGCTGCGTCCTAGAACCATTTCTTTTCTCCATCTATACAAACGGTATAGGTAAACATCTTGAGGGCGCAGCCCTGGACGTCCCCGTATCCACAAATCACCAACGATTACCAATTTTACATATGCGGACGATGCCGTCTTAATGGCCCGAACCGGAATGGGGCTTCAGTGCCTGATATAGGCCTATTCAGCTTTTATGTGTTCATTGGATCTACAGGTCAATCAGTCCAAATCATTCATAATTGTTGCTGGGGCAGGGAAACGCGATAAAATACCAACCTTCTTCATGGAATCTGGGAAAATTGAAGTAGTGGAGTCGTTTCCTTACCTAGGTATACTTTTTGATAAAAATCAATCATGGACTAGACTGGTGGAGGGAAGAGCAAGGGGGATGGAGAGGAGCTTAATGGCATTAAAACAATTTTCAAAAAGGTTGGGAGCAAAACCCCTAATTCCCATGAAAAAGGGTTATCAGGCCAAAACTAAGGCCGCAGCCTTATATGGGGCAGGTGTAAGGGGGTTGGCACCTTGTGACTCCCTTCAGTCTATAAAAAATAATTTTTTAAAATCTTTTACCTCGCTCCCTCCTCAGTCTTATTCCAACTATGGTTTACACATAGAATTGGCCCTACCCTATATTATGGATACCATTAAACTGGCCCCTCTCCTGCTTTGACCTTCCATCTGGCGAAGGGACACTGTCCCACTTACTCAGAATATTATAAATAACATCTTAAATTCAGGAAATTATGGCAGGATCAGATGGTTAAAGTATGTAGAGAGGGAACTGACGGCTATCGGTATGAACCATCTTTTTAATGATCCACCCACCTGTATGTCTATATCGAGACGTAGACTGATTGACACATTTATGTCGCGGGCCCGATATCAGAGAAGGGAAAGAAACTACCAAACACGGTCAGCTTTCATGTATGAATTAATTCCATCTGTGCATGAGGGAGGCTATTTTTACTTAGCTGAGGTCACTTTACCACACCACAAATGTATTTTATTAAGATTTCGCCTCAACCTGATCCCGTTGATGATAGGTTATCCAAGGAATAAATATAAACATTCTGAACTTCCCGCGTGCCCGTGTGATAACCATTCACCCCAAAATGATCTGCATGTTTATTTTTCTGTGGTTTTTATCGGCAGGAAAAACAGAATTTTATCGTCCCGATTTGTAAAGCCCATCATTTTAGATCTTGTCGTGTAGCACTGTATTTTTTTATATCGCTTCCGAATTCTTTTGTATGCTTTTCACTTGCATCATTCTTATGGGCATGTACGAAAAAAAGGAGACAAGTGGACCTATAATCTGCAAATCGGACTGTCTTTTCAAATTTACTTTTTTTTAAATAATTGTTTTATTAATTGTTTTAACTTGGTGTCAACGAGATAATGTACATGTGGATGAAATAGTGATTGGGATCACTCTTCTAATCTTTTAACTGTTGAGATTCATGTTTTTATTGAACCATGTTTTTAGTTAATGAATTGATATACTTTTATGATCTTATGTGTGTAAGGTCGAATAAAGATTTGGATTTGGAGAAAAATAGTTGAATTTCCAAAATATATTTGAAGGTGATTTTTTAGTGATAAATCATGTCCTGAGACTTATTACCAGGGCCATTGAAATTACGCAATTGTGTACCTGCAGCGATTTTCGCATAGTTATAGATTTTTCGCATTTGCCACATAATCCATTATCGGCCACACAATCTGGTGATTTTAGCAAAAGAAATGTTGTTTCTAGCACAATCGGTTTCAAAAGTTACAATAAGCGCAGCAATATGTGTTGCCGCGTAGTGGAAGGCCCTTTGCAAAGTTCTGTTGCTTATTGCTATAGACATTTCAAATTGACAATGTTGTTTTTATATTACTGCTGGTGACCCTCCTGATATACTCAGGTGATCACTGCCAGTAAACCTGGACATGGTGGTCACTAATGTAATCTTGTCTGAAGTGGTCCCTATTACAACACTAATAACAGTAGCTCGCGATGATTTTCGTTTAACATAAGTAGCTCTTATTACACAAAAGGTTGGAGACCCATTGGTTAGGTACTTAAAGAGCACACTGTAGGACCAAGTCACTACTGTATTTTCTAGTAAGTTTTTGTAAGAATATGGGTTAATGGTTGAGGGGGTGGAACCCTTCTCAAGCAGTAACCACAATTCTTCCCAGGGTTAAGTCCCAAGCAACCCTAAATTAACCTGCGATCAATCCTTGGGTAGCTTAGCACAGAGCTGTCAGGCTTAACGTAGAGGCAATGTGTAAAGTATTTGTGCAACACTTCAAAAAGTAACACGTGAGAAAACACACTGCAAGGAGCCCACAACAGATTTAGAAAAGCAGAGTAATTTTTAAGGAATAAAACAAGACCAAAATGGCACAAATCCAATGAGCAGAATTGGTGATATTCAATATTAAAGATTTTAGTAAAAATAGAGCAGAAAGGCATAAAGCGCCAACTGTAGCTATCTGGACAAAGTCACAAGTTCAGGCCATCTGCAATGAAGCACTGGCCGGCTACAGGGACCCAGTTAGGCCACTGAACAAAGTACCTTAAATCCTGGTTTGCAGAGAGTTGTGAGGATCCGTGTCAAAGATGCAGCATGCAGCCAAGCGTTGTGCCGGTTCTGAGATGCAGCGAGGCTGCGGGCAGGGATTCTGCTGTATCATTATTGAAGATCCCGTTGACAAGGGCTTGCGATGCGAAGTCCGGAGGGAAGGATGTGTTTTGCAGTCAGAGTGATGTGTAAGTTCCAAGGAGCTGCGAGGCTGCGATATGGAGTCTGTTGTCATCATCTAGGCTCCCCTCAAAGAGGGATATGAGGGCCTGTGCCAAGAATAAGTTGTGCAGCTGCAATTCCAATGCACCAACGGGCTGCAATGCAATGTGGGTCTTTGTGATGGTTCCGATCCAAGCAGCAGGGGCGATGTGTCGAGTTGCGCTGCTCAGCAGAGGGAATGTGTTGGTTCCATTGGATCCACAGTTGCTGGCAGAGTACCTAAGGCCCACTTTCAATGGTCCAGGACTGGGGTGGCAGCACTTTGCAGGGTAGACTCACAGATGGCAGAGTACAGGTGTAGGAGAAAGGTTGTTGGAGCCTTCTGTCTCTGAGGCTCAAGTCAGGAGGCCAGCCAACTAGCCCCTGGGGTCACTCTGGGGTTCTGGGATCAAGAGATGCAGATCCAGTCCTTCTCACCCAGGCAAGAGGGCAGCAGGAAGCAGATCAACACAGCAAGGCAGCAGTTCAGCAGGACAGCAGTCCAGCAGTCCTTCTTCAGTAGCATAGCAGTCCTTCTTCTGAGCAGAGTATCCACCGGTCCAGAAGTGTACTGAAGAGTTGGGGTCTGAGGTCCAGTATTTATACACAGTTGTGCCTTTGAAGTAGTGGAAAAGCTGCTAGAGTTAGAAGTCTCCAGGCATCCTGCCTTCCCTGCTCTGGTTTCCGACTAACTGCAGGTGATATACAGCCCTTTGTGTGGAGGCAGGACGCAGCCTATTCAAGTGTAAGTGGGGCTGTGCCTTTCTCCTCCCTCACATCCTGCCAATGATGGCCCATCCAGGCACACCTAAGCATCCCATTGTGTGTGGCTGTCTAGGAGGAATACAGAAAGTTCAACAGTAAGTTACACCCAGCCATGTGACCCAGGTACAGGCTACAGGTACTAAATGGCTAAGGCAATGAAAATGCAATTTTCTAAAAGTGGCATTTAAAAAAATTGTAATTTAAAATTAGCCTTCTCTGTAAGTTAGGATTTTTCATTACAATTCAAAAGACACCAAACACGAACTGCTTATCTATTCCAATTTGGAAATTACATCTTATTAAATGTAATAGGTTAACTCCAATGTTAGTCGATGGGAGAGGTAGGCCTTGCAGTAGTGAAAAACAAATGTAAGAGTTTTTCACTACCAGGACATGTAAAAATTAAAATTACATGTCTTATGTTTTAAATACACTGCACCATGCCCTCTGGGCTGTCCAGGGCCTACCCGGGGGGTTACTTATATGTATGAAAAACGAAGGTTGTGGGCCTGGCAAGAGGGTTACATGGCCAGGTTGAAATGGCAGCTAAAAACTGCACAACACACAGGCTGCAATGGTAGGCCTGAGATAGGTTTAAAGGGCTAGTTAAGTCGGGGGCACAATCAGTGCTGCAAGCCCACTAGTAGCATTTAATTTACGGGCCTGGGAACATGTAGTGCCACTTTACTAGGGACTTACAAGTAAATTAAATATGCCAAGTGGGGACAAGCCAATGTTACCATGCATTAAGGAATGAGAATATGCACTTTAGCACTGGTTAGCAGTGGTAAAGTGCGCAGAGTCCTAAGGCCTGCAAACACGAGATCAGCAAATCTGGATTGAGGGAGGCAAAAAGTTTGGTAAAAGACTAACATAAGCCTGACAGGTCTAATAGTTTTGTAGTACTACAAAATGCTATTTACAAACCTAGGTGTGGAGTTTACACATCTCTATCTCTCCTATACCTAAATGTGCGGCGACCTCTACCCTACTGCAGAGTCTCCACACATGTACATATACATATACAGTTTTAGTAGTAAAGTTGGGAGGGACACAGGGAAGTCAATCAATCAGTCATTTATATAGTGCGGGGGTTCAACCGTGAAGGTTTCATGGTCCTGGAGAAGCTGGCTGCTGTGCAATGGTTTATTAATTCGAACATCCAAGTCTTGAGTTCTTTCCTGAATTGCTGGATCTAAGGTGCGGTCCTGAGGAGTAGGGCGAGGTTGTTACAAGCGTTGGCCACCAGGTGCAAGAAGGAACGTCCACTGCTGTGGGTTTGGCGGATTATGGGGTCTCTGCGAGGAAAAGGGAAGACAGTGTAGTTTATGGAGGTGGTGTGTGAAATGGGGCCTTCAGGAGAGGTCGAGGATGAGACTTGCCACTGAGTTTTGTATTGTCTGTAGTCTCTTCAGAAGGTGAGCTGTTGTTGCTACATAGTGTGTGTTCCTGTTGTCCAGTCTGCAGGTGATGAAGGCCTGGGTGATGGTCCTTCTGATGTTGACTGGGAGCCATCTGAATATCTTGCAGAGGATGAGTAGAATTAAAGCAGGCGGATGATACTGCGTTGACCTGTTTCTTCATATATAGCTTGCTGTCTAGAACTATGCTGAGGTTGCAGGCGTGGTCTGTCTGGGTGGGGAGTGGGTCGAGTTCCATGAGCCGCTTTGTGTCATTCCATGGCGAGGTGTTGTTCCCAAAGAAGGTCATTTCTGTCTGGTCCGTGTTGAGTTTGAGACAGTTGTCCTTCATCCAATAAGCAACGTTTCTCAAATATCTATGAAAGTTAGCTCTGGTGGTGGATGGGTCTTCTGACAGTGAGAAGATGAGCTGAGTGTCGTCAGTGTAGGAGATGATGTTTAGTCCGTGTGATCCTATAATGCTGGCCAGGGGGGTGATGTAGGTGTTGAAGAGGGTGGGGCTGAGGGATAATCCTTGGGGGATTCCGCAGATGATCTTCTTGGGCTCTGAGGTAAAAGGAGGCGGTCAGATTCTTTGAGTTCTTCTGTTGAGGTACGAGGCGATCCATGTAAAGGCATCTACCTGAATACCGATGTGGTAGAGTCTGTTGATCAGGATGTGGTGGGAGATAATGTCTAAGGCGGCTGTTAGATAGAGGAGGATGGGGGCTGCGTTCTCTCCATGGTCCAGGATGGCTCTGATGTTGTCAGTAGCTGTGAAGTGGCTGGAAATGAGAAATGCTTATGAATAAAGGGAAAGAGGTAAGGGAGAAGTTAAGAGGGATTTGGGAGTGTCAGGAAGGACAGAAAGAGTTAAGAATGGACATCATCCCAGGCCCAAAAGAGTAAGCCCATAGCTATTCACAAACTCCACTTTTAAATTTACTACAGCCAAAAAGAGAATCAAACACTTGTAAACTATTCCAGCCCAGAGCTGGATTAAGTCAAGCATCACACGACTAACCACTGGTATTGCAGCCTTTCCCATGGAAAATATAAGTGTTAGGGATGTAAACTAAAACTCCATAGGAAATTATGCTATATTAAAACATTTAAATAGTTAAAAATATAAATAAATATAATTGAATATTAAAAGTATTTTATAAAAATATTGCATATCCTTAATTCTAAAATATTTTAATACCTTTTTACATTTAAAAATATTGTAACAATACATTTCTCTACAATATATTTAAATTATTCTAACCAAATTCTATACATTACTTTGAATAGTTATTAATTGTCAGACCTGACAGCCTTCGGGTGGTCTTCCCCCATTTTACTGACCTCGTTAGTGCTGACTTTAGTACTCTTTCCCACTGCTAGCCAGTGCTAAAGTATTTCTGCTCTCTCCCCTAAACATGGTAATATTGATTCAACCCCAATTGGCATATTTAATTTCCTTATAAGTCCCTAGTAAAGTGCACTACATTTGCCCAGGGCCTGTAAATGAAATGCTAGCAGTGGGCCTGCAGCACTGATTGTGCCACTTACATGAGTAGCCCCTTAACCATGTCTCAGGCCTGCCACTGCAGTGGGCAGTTTCACACTGCCATGTCAACCTGGCAAGTAACCCTCTGGCCTGGCTTAAACCTTCCCTTCTTATACTTATGCATATAAGTCACCCCTAAGATAGGCCATGTATAACCCACTGTGCAGGGTGCAATGTATTTAAAAGGCAGGATGTACTTTTAAACTTTACATGCCTTGGTAGTGAAAAACTCTCAACTTCCTTTTACACTACTGCAAGGCATATCTCTCCCATAGAATAACATTGGGATTACCTTATTACATCTTTTAAGTCTAACTCCCAATTGTGAAGAGATAGACATTTCAAGTTTAGAGTCACTCAACTCACAATTTAAAATCACTACTTATAGTGAAGTTGTATTTTAAATTCCAGTTTAGCAAATGCCACATTTAGAAGGTTGGCATTTATTTACTTTAGCCTAGCTCCCTTTTACACTATGTAGTTGTCTGAGATTTTATTGCCCATTCCTACTTTCACAGTGGGCTGCTCATATCAATCAATCAGTAGATTTGTAGAGAGATACTTGTCACAACCCCTTCCTGTGCCCCTGTGTAGTGGTCTAGTGCGTAGGGCTCATGTTGCTTTACCCCTGTGGCGATTTGTGGTGCACTATGATGCCATGACTGATGTTCCCCAAAACCCATGATTCCATTGCGCTTGAATATTAGCAAGCATCCTCCAGAACCCGTAATTCCATTGCGCTTGAATCCATGCAAGCGTCCCCCAGAATCCATGAACCAATGAATTATCTGCACCTGCTGTTACTAGGGCCTTGGTGTGTTTTTTTTATCAAATCCCCACAAACCTCCCTCAAAATCCCATGAGCCAATGACAAGTCCTGCTCCCGCTGATACTGGGGCCTTTGTGTTGTGTTTTCTATTATGCACGTTCAAGTGAAAATGGTAGATTTGTTTCCTGTTATTTGGTTATGATCACCAAGTTGCATCTGCCCTTTTCTGTAAGGTCAAAAAGAGTGTACTAACACGTGATTTCTCCAAGGTTCGAGAATCTTCCAGACAGCTATGTGCCCCACGTTCCACATGTTATATAGCTGCATCCGTTAAATCTTTGAGAGGGTATATATACCCTGCCCAAACCCGAATCGTGGCTTGGCCTCACTCCCTGCGGAACAAGCTTCACCCTTCCCACTCACGTGAAGAATCCTGCCGGATCCGAGAAGTGCTCCAGTCTCCTTCAAGTCCATCTGAACCTGTGGTTTCCATGGCTCCAGGTGCCTTGACATCTTCATTCTCTCTACCTCCTGCACTACTACTACGGAGCCCCCGTGACTCCATGAGTCATAGCCTTGAGATCTTCTTTGAATTTCAGCCAAGTGGAAGAACTAGGCTAAGTACCTGATATAAGGTTGGTGCGCACTAATCCTCCTATAGTAGTAAGTAGGATTGAGTATCCACGTCTTCAAAGACTATAGACTTTTCCTCCATCCCCTCTCTGTGATTTACTCCAGTTTTTCTTGTGTGCTTATACTCCAGACCTTTCCTACAATCTTTGTGCAAGAACAATCACCGCACCAGGATTAAAGGCTTTAGCTCTGTGTTTCTCTGATAAACAGCAGTGCCAAGAGAAAGCACTTCAGAGTCCTTAATATATGTATCAACCTTGTACCCCATCCTGTGTTCAGAGTGTGTCCTTAGGAGTGCAAGTAACTCCAACCTTAGTGCCGAGTGTATCCTTGGGATTTGAAGTAACTTCAACCTTTGTTCCGAGTTCATCCCTGGGAGTGAGTCACTCCAATCTGTGATTTTGGTTATTCTGCTCTCATGCCATGCTGCTGATGAAACCTGTAGGTGTATGTCACTGTCGTTAGTACATGTTTATTGTATGTAGAGACCTGTTAGTGTACTGATGGTAACTGCCTCCTCTTGCTATTTCCAGTGCATTGCGTTATTGCAAAGCCAGAGGTTCTGATCCAGTGCAATCATAAGTCTCCCAATCCCACATCTCTCTAAGACATATAAGATATTTCCAATTTAGTGTAATGAATGCCCGCTCCAAGTCTATTGCTAAGCAGGCTGCCCTAGGCTTTCTCTAATATTTGATAAAATCAGCAGATGTTCAGGGATGTTTTGGGTCATGGTATGAATCCATTCGGGTCAACATGCATCAAATCTGGGAGAATATCATGCAGTCTTTTCACTAAGATCATACTAAGGATTTTTTATTCTGTGTTTAGTAGCGATAGTGGGAAATATCAAGAAGGCCTGAGTGGGACGCAATTAAGTTTAGACAGCAACTACCAATGTTTCATTTGTTGTATATGGCAAATGTCCCAGCTCTGTAGCAGTTTCATACAGCATAAGCATTTTAGGGGCTAACTGTCATTTATATGCTGTATAGAACTCGAACCGTGTTGACTGGAGGCTCCAAGTGGGTATTTGTGTGGTGTGTCCACCCGTAGTATTCCTGTATCTAGCGGGTTATGGTATGAATGTGTTGTCCCAAGGTATGATGGGCAAGATATGTTTGACTGTATCTGTTTAGAGCATAGTTTGTAGTCCAACTAGACATGTAAATTGTGGGGAATTGAGTGAAATGAATATTCTCTCATACCCTGATTCATGGTACACCACACATCAACTAGTGACCACTCATTCATTTAGCTGGATAGCGCTCTCGCTTGAGTTGGGTAATTGGGGGTGTGAGAAGGTGGCCTGGTATATGCTGCCCACTAATAAAAGTGAAAGACACACAATTGATGGACGGAATACTGAACAAATCAAAGCATTCAGCCCCAGTCAAGAGATCTGGGTTAAATCCATCATTCTTTTGCTCACCATGCCACCCCAGTTTAGACCTGGCCATATGCAAATCAGCCTTGACCCTGTGCCTCATGGGAACAGTCCAGCCCGAAACGCCAAGCCAGGTCCTCCCTGGACCGGAAACAAGCATCGTAGGACCGGTTTCGGGCTTTCAGCCCTCATCAGCCAGGATAGCTTGATTCCAGTGGCACAGTGAGCCCGGGACCCACGTCTGGCATACCCGGCGCACTTAGGGCGAGAAAGCAAAAGACACACAATTGATGGACGGAATGCTGAACAAATCAAAGCATTCACCCCCAGTCAAGAGATCTGGGTTAAATCCATCATTCTTTTGCTCACCATGCCACCCCAGTTTAGACCTGGCCATATGCAAATCAGCCTTGACCCTGTGCCTCATGGGAACAGTCCAGCCCGAACTGCCAAGCCAGGTCCTCCCTGGACCGGAAACAAGCATCCTAGGACCGGTTTCGGGCTTTCAGCCCTCATCAGCCAGGATAGCTTGATTCCAGTGGCACAGTGAGCCCGGGACCCACGTCGGGGCATACCCGGCGCACTAAGGGCGAGAAAGCAAAAGACACACAATTGATGGACGGAATGCTGAACAAATCAAAGCATTCACCCCCAGTCAAGAGATCTGGGTTAAATCCATCATTCTTTTGCTCACCATGCCACCCCAGTTTAGACCTGGCCATATGCAAATCAGCCTTGACCCTGTGCCTCATGGGAACAGTCCAGCCCGAACTGCCAAGCCAGGTCCTCCCTGGACTGGAAACAAGCATCCTAGGACCGGTTTCAGGCTTTCAGCCCTCATCAGCCAGGATAGCTTGATTCCAGTGGCACAGTGAGCCCGGGACCCACGTCTGGGCAAACCCGGTGCACTTAGGGCGAGAAAGCAAAAGACACACAATTGATGGACGGAAAGCTGAACAAATCAAAGCATTCACCCCCAGTCAAGAGATCTGGGTTAAATCCATCATTCTTTTGCTCACCATGCCACCCCAGTTTAGACCTGGCCATATGCAAATCAGCCTTCACCCTGTGCCTCATGGGAACAGTCCAGCCCGAACTGCCAAGCCAGGTCCTCCCTGGACCGGAAACAAGCATCCTAGGACCGGTTTCGGGCTTTCAGCCCTCATCAGCCAGGATAGCTTGATTCCAGTGGCACAGTGAGCCCGGGACCCACGTCTGGGCATACCCGGCGCACTTAGGGCGAGAAAGCAAAAGACACACAATTGATGGACGGAATGCTGAACAAATCAAAGCATTCACCCCCAGTCAAGAGATCTGGGTTAAATCCATCATTCTTTTGCTCACCATGCCACCCCAGTTTAGACCTGGCCATATGCAAATCAGCCTTGACCCTGTGCCTCATGGGAACAGTCCAGCCCGAACTGCCAAGCCAGGTCCTCCCTGGACCGGAAACAAGCATCCTAGGACCGGTTTCGGGCTTTCAGCCCTCATCAGCCAGGATAGCTTGATTCCAGTGGCACAGTGAGCCCGGGACCCACGTCGGGGCATACCCGGCGCACTAAGGGCGAGAAAGCAAAAGACACACAATTGATGGACGGAATGCTGAACAAATCAAAGCATTCACCCCCAGTCAAGAGATCTGGGTTAAATCCATCATTCTTTTGCTCACCATGCCACCCCAGTTTAGACCTGGCCATATGCAAATCAGCCTTGACCCTGTGCCTCATGGGAACAGTCCAGCCCGAACTGCCAAGCCAGGTCCTCCCTGGACTGGAAACAAGCATCCTAGGACCGGTTTCAGGCTTTCAGCCCTCATCAGCCAGGATAGCTTGATTCCAGTGGCACAGTGAGCCCGGGACCCACGTCTGGGCAAACCCGGTGCACTTAGGGCGAGAAAGCAAAAGACACACAATTGATGGACGGAAAGCTGAACAAATCAAAGCATTCACCCCCAGTCAAGAGATCTGGGTTAAATCCATCATTCTTTTGCTCACCATGCCACCCCAGTTTAGACCTGGCCATATGCAAATCAGCCTTCACCCTGTGCCTCATGGGAACAGTCCAGCCCGAACTGCCAAGCCAGGTCCTCCCTGGACCGGAAACAAGCATCCTAGGACCGGTTTCGGGCTTTCAGCCCTCATCAGCCAGGATAGCTTGATTCCAGTGGCACAGTGAGCCCGGGACCCACGTCTGGGCATACCCGGCGCACTTAGGGCGAGAAAGCAAAAGACACACAATTGATGGACGGAATGCTGAACAAATCAAAGCATTCACCCCCAGTCAAGAGATCTGGGTTAAATCCATCATTCTTTTGCTCACCATGCCACCCCAGTTTAGACCTGGATATGCAAATCAGCCTTGACCCTGTGCCTCATGGGATCAGTCCACCCCGAACTGCCAAGCCAGGTCCATCTGGACCGGAAACAAGCATCCTAGGACCGGTTTCGGGCTTTCAGCCCTCATCAGCCAGGATAGCTTGATACCAGTGGCACAGTGAGCCCGGGACCCACGTCTGGGCATACCCGGCGCACTTAGGGCGAGAAAGCAAAAGACACACAATTGATGGACGGAATGCTGAACAAATCAAAGCATTCACCCCCAGTCAAGAGATCTGGGTTAAATCCATCATTCTTTTGCTCACCATGCCACCCCAGTTTAGACCTGGCCATATGCAAATCAGCCTTGACCCTGTGCCTCATGGGATCAGTCCAGCCCGAACTGCCAAGCCAGGTCCTCCCTGGACCGGAAACAAGCATCCTAGGACAGGTTTCGGGCTTTCAGCCCTCATCAGCCAGGATAGCTTGATTCCAGTGGCACAGTGAGCCCGGGACCCACGTCTGGGCATACCCGGCGCACTTAGGGCGAGAAAGCAAAAGACACACAATTGATGGACGGAATGCTGAACAAATCAAAGCATTCACCCCCAGTCAAGAGATCTGGGTTAAATCCATCATTCTTTTGCTCACCATGCCACCCCAGTTTAGACCTGGCCATATGCAAATCAGCCTTGACCCTGTGCCTCATGGGAACAGTCCAGCCCGAACTGCCAAGCCAGGTCCTCCCTGGACCGGAAACAAGCATCCTAGGACCGGTTTCGGGCTTTCAGCCCTCATCAGCCAGGATAGCTTGATTCCAGTGGCACAGTGAGCCCGGGACCCACGTCGGGGCATACCCGCCGCACTAAGGGCGAGAAAGCAAAAGACACACAATTGATGGACGGAAAGCTGAACAAATCAAAGCAGTCACCCCCAGTCAAGAGATCTGGGTTAAATCCATCATTCTTTTGCTCACCATGCCACCCTAGTTTAGACCTGGCCATATGCAAATCAGCCTTGACCCTGTGCCTCATGGGATCAGTCCAGCCCGAACTGCCAAGCCAGGTCCTCCCTGGACCGGAAACAAGCATCCTAGGACCGGTTTCGGGCTTTCAGCCCTCATCAGCCAGGATAGCTTGATTCCAGTGGCACAGTGAGCCCGGGAACCACGTCTGGGCATACCCGGCGCACTTAGGGCGAGAAAGCAAAAGACACACAATTGATGGATGGAAAGCTGAACAAATCAAAGCATTCACCCCCAGTCAAGAGATCTGGGTTAAATCCATCATTCTTTTGCTCACCATGCCACCCCAGTTTAGACCTGGCCATATGCAAATCAGCCTTCACCCTGTGCCTCATGGGAACAGTCCAGCCCGAACTGCCAAGCCAGGTCCTCCCTGGACCGGAAACAAGCATCCTAGGACCGGTTTCGGGCTTTCAGCCCTCATCAGCCAGGATAGCTTGATTCCAGTGGCACAGTGAGCCCGGGACCCACGTCTGGGCATACCCGGCGTACTTAGGGCGAGAAAGCAAAAGACACACAATTGATGGACGGAATGCTGAACAAATGAAAGCATTCACCCCCAGTCAAGAGATCTGGGTTAAATCCATCATTCTTTTGCTCACCATGCCACCCCAGTTTAGACCTGGCCATATGCAAATCAGCCTTGACCCTGTGCCTCATGGGATCAGTCCAGCCCGAACTGCCAAGCCAGGTCCTCCCTGGACCGGAAACAAGCATCCTAGGACCGGTTTCGGGCTTTCAGCCCTCATCAGCCAGGATAGCTTGATTCCAGTGGCACAGTGAGCCCGGGACCCACGTCTGGGCATACCCGGCGCACTTAGGGCGAGAAAGCAAAAGACACACAATTGATGGACGGAATGCTGAACAAATCAAAGCATTCACCCCCAGTCAAGAGATCTGGGTTAAATCCATCATTCTTTTGCTCAACATGCCATTCCAGTTTAGACCTGGCCATATGCAAATCAGCCTTGACCCTGTGCCTCATGGGATCAGTCCAGCCCGAACTGCCAAGCCAGGTCCTCCCTGGACCGTAAACAAGCATCCTAGGACAGGTTTCGGGCTTTCAGCCCTCATCAGCCAGGATAGCTTGATTCCAGTGGCACAGTGAGCCCGGGAACCACGTCTGGGCATACCCGGCGCACTTAGGGCGAGAAAGCAAAAGACACACAATTGATGGACGGAATGCTGAACAAATCAAAGCATTCACCCCCAGTCAAGAGATCTGGGTTAAATCCATCATTCTTTTGCTCACCATGCCACCCCAGTTTAGACCTGGCCATATGCAAATCAGCCTTGACCCTGTGCCTCATGGGAACAGTCCAGCCCGAACTGCCAAGCCAGGTCCTCCCTGGACCGGAAACAAGCATCCTAGGACCGGTTTCAGGCTTTCAGCCCTCATCAGCCAGGATAGCTTGATTCCAGTGGCACAGTGAGCCCGGGACCCACGTCCGGGCATACCCTGCGCACTTAGGGCGAGAAAGCAAAAGACACACAATTGATGAACGGAATGCTCATCAAATCAAAGCATTCACCCCCAGTCAAGAGATCTGGGTTAAATCCATCATTCTTTTGCTCACCATGCCACCCCAGTTTAGACCTGGCCATATGTAAATCAGCCTTGACCCTGTGCCTCATGGGAACAGTCCAGCCCGAACTGCCAAGCCAGGTCCTCCCTGGACCGGAGACAAGCCTCCTAGGACCGGTTTCGGGCTTTCAGCCCTCATCAGCCAGGATAGCTTGATTCCAGTGGCACAGTGAGCCCGGGACCCACGTCTGGGCAAACCCGGTGCACTTAGGGCGAGAAAGCAAAAGACACACAATTGATGTACGGAAAGCTGAACAAATCAAAGCATTCACCCCCAGTCAAGAGATCTCGGTTAAATCCATCATTCTTTTGCTCACCATGCCACCTCAGTTTAGACCTGGCCATATGCAAATCAGCCTTGACCCTGTGCCTCATGGGAACAGTCCAGCCCGAACTGCCAAGCCAGGTCCTCCCTGGACCGGAAACAAGCATCCTAAGACCGGTATCGGGCTTTCAGCCCTCATCAGCCAGGATAGCTTGATTCCAGTGGCACAGTGAGCCCGGGACCCACGTCTGGGCATACCCGGCGCACTTAGGGCGAGAAAGCAAAAGACACACAATTGATGGACGGAATGCTGAACAAATCAAAGCATTCACCCCCAGTCAAGAGATCTGGGTTAAATCCATCATTCTTTTGCTCACCATGCCACCCCAGTTTAGACCTGGCCATATGCAAATCAGCCTTGACCCTGTGCCTCATGGGATCAGTCCAGCCCGAACTGCCAAGCCAGGTCCTCCCTGGACCGGAAACAAGCATCCTAGGACCGGTTTCGGGCTTTCAGCCCTCATCAGCCAGGATAGCTTGATTCCAGTGGCACAGTGAGCCCGGGACCCACGTCTGGGCATACCCGGCGCACTTAGGGCGAGAAAGCAAAAGACACACAATTGATGGACGGAATGCTGAACAAATCAAAGCATTCACCCCCAGTCAAGAGATCTGGGTTAAATCCATCATTCTTTTGCTCACCATGCCACCCCAGTTTAGACCTGGCCATATGCAAATCAGCCTTGACCCTGTGCCTCATGGGAACAGTCCAGCCCGAACTGCCAAGCCAGGTCCTCCCTGGACCGGAAACAAGCATCGTAGGACCGGTTTCGGGCTTTCAGCCCTCATCAGCCAGGATAGCTTCATTCCAGTGGCACAGTGAGCCCGGGACCCACGTCTGGGCATACCCGGCGCACTTAGGGCTAGAAAGCAAAAGACACTCAATTGATGGACGGAATGCTGAACAAATCAAAGCATTCACCCCCAGTCAAGAGATCTGGGTTAAATCCATCATTCTTTTGCTCACCATGCCACCCCAGTTTAAACCTGGCCATATGCAAATCAGCCTTGACCCTGTGCCTCATGAGAACAGTGCAGCCCGAACTGCCAAGCCAGGTCCTCCCTGGACTGGAAACAAGCATCCTAGGACCGGTTTCAGGCTTTCAGCCCTCATCAGCCATGATATCTTGATTCCAGTGGCACAGTGAGCCCGGGACCCACGTCTGGGTAAACCCGGCGCACTTAGGGCGAGAAAGCAAAAGACACACAATTGATGGACGGAAAGCTGAACAAATCAAAGCATTCACCCCCAGTCAAGAGATCTGGGTTAAATCCATCATTCTTTTGCTCACCATGCCACCCCAGTTTAGACCTGGCCATATGCAAATTAGCCTTGACCCTGTGCCTCATGGGATCAGTCCAGCCCGAACTGCCAAGCCAGGTCCTCCCTGGACCGGAAACAAGCATCCTAGAACCGGTTTCGGGCTTTCAGCCCTCATCAGCCACGATAGCTTGATTCCAGTGGCACAGTGAGCCCGGGAGCCACGTCTGGGCATACCCGGCACACTTAGGGCGAGAAAGCAAAAGACACACAATTGATGGACGGAATGCTGAACAAATCAAAGCATTCACCCCCAGTCAAGAGATCTGGGTTAAATCCATCATTCTTTTGCTCACCATGCCACCCCAGTTTAGACCTGGCCATATGCAAATCAGCCTTGACCCTGTGCCTCATGGGAACAGTCCAGCCCGAACTGCCTAGCCAGGTCCTCCCTGGACCGGAGACAAGCATCCTAGGACCGGTTTCGGGCTTTCAGCCCTCATCAGCCAGGATAGCTTGATTCCAGTGGCACAGTGAGCCCGGGACCCACGTCTGGGCATACCCGGCGCACTTAGGGCGAGAAAGCAAAAGACACACAATTGATGGATGGAATGCTGAACAAATCAAAGCATTCACCCCCAGTCAAGAAATCTGGGTTAAATCCATCATTCTTTTGCTCACCATGCCACCCCAGTTTAGACCTGGCCATATGCAAATCAGCCTTGACCCTGTGCCTCATGGGAACAGTCCAGCCCGAACTGCCAAGCCAGGTCTTCCCTGGACCGGAAACAAGCATCCTAGGACCGGTTTTGGGCTTTCAGCCCTCATCAGCCAGGATAGCTTGATTCCAGTGGCACAGTGAGCCCGGGACCCACGTCTGGGCATACCCGGCGCACTTAGGGCGAGAAAGCAAAAGGCACACAATTGATGGACGGAATGCAGAACAAATCAAAGCATTCACCCCCAGTCAAGAGATCTGGGTTAAATCCATCATTCTTTTGCTCACCATGCCACCCCAGTTTAGACCTGGCCATATGCAAACCAGCCTTGACCCTGTGCCTCATGGGAACAGTCCAGCCCGAACTGCCAAGCCAGGTCCTACCTGGACCGGAAACAAGCATCCTAGGACCGGTTTCGGGCTTTCAGCCCTCATCAGCCAGGATAGCTTGATTCCAGTGGCACAGTGAGCCCGGGACCCACGTCTGGGCATACCCAGTTCACTTAGGGCGAGAAAGCAAAAGACACACAATTGATGTACGGAATGCTGAACAAATCAAAGCATTCACCCCCAGTCAAGAGATCTGGGTTAAATCCATCATTCTTTTGCTCACCATGCCACCGCAGTTTAGACCTGGCCATATGCAAATCAGCCTTGACCCTGTGCCTCATGGGAACAGTCCAGCCCGAACTGCCAAGCCAGGTCCTCCCTGGACCGGAAACAAGCATCCTAGGACCGTTTTCAGGCTTTCAGCCCTCATCAGCCAGGATAGCTTGATTCCAGTGGCACAGTGAGCCCAGGACCCACGTCTGGGCATACCCGGCGCACTTAGGGCGAGAAAGCAAAAGACACACAATTGATGGCCCAGATCTCTGTACTGGGGTGAATGTATGACATTGTTCTGCATTCTGTCCATCAACTGTTGTTTTTGCATTTGTCACCCGAGTGGGACGGGTATGCCCAGGCGTGGGTCCCGTGCTCTCCATGCCACTGGAATCAAGCTATCCTGGCTGAAGAGGGTGAAACCCCGAAACCGGTCCTAGGATGCTTGTTTCCAGTCCAGGGAGGACCTGGCTTGGCAGTTCGGGCTGGATTGTTCCCCTGAGGCACAGGGTCAAGACTGATTTGCATATGGCTGGGTTCAAACTGGAATGGCATGGTGAGCAAAAACGATGGATTTAGGCCCAGATCTCTATACTGGGGTGAATGTATGACATTGTTCTGCATTCTGTCCATCAACTGTTGTTTTTGCATTTGTCACCCCGAGTGGGACGGGTATGCCCAGACGTGGGTCCCGTGCTCTCCATGCCACTGGAATCAAGCTATCCTGGCTGAAGAGGGGTGAAACCCCGAAACCGGTCCTAGGATGCTTGTTTCCAGTTCTGGGAGGACCTGGCTTGGCAGTTCGGGCTGGACTGTTCCCATGAGGCACAGGGTCAAGACTGATTTGCATATGGCTGGGTTCAAACTGGAATGGCATGGTGAGCAAAAAAACTATGGATTTAGGCCCAGATCTCTGTACTGGGGTGAATGTATGACATTGTTCTGCATTCTGTCCATCAACTGTTGTTTTTGCACTAATTAAAGTGGGCACCTTGTACCAGTCCACACAACCCTTACGATGTATGAGGTCAAAGATAACCTTTAGAAAGCTATCCTAGTGGTATCTGTGGAGAGCAGCCTTCAGGCTTAATCTTGAAGGAATGTAAAGCAGCTTGTTTTACCAGAGTATCACCTCCGGAATGACTAAATGAAAGGAGAACCACACAGTAGTGATATAAAAATATGTATTTATTAATATAACACTCTCTACTAATCTCTACACGAGATTAGAACACAACGCACACAATACTGAATCAATAGAACATACGTAAGTAGCACAATACACAGCGGGCTCCAGGGGGAGACCGGACCATATACTAAAAAATGGTATAACAATCACGACTTGACTAGACACAGTGCTTAGAGCACGTAGAATCGCTGGGACCCCAAGGAACCACCCAAGGCAGTGACACAGGGCGCCCACAGAGGACGGGTGCAGTGAGGAAACACGACCCAGTGCTCCGTGCAACTCTATGGGAAAGTCGCGGTTGTAAAGTTACAGTTTAAGGACCCTTCTACGAGGACTTCGAGCAAACCCTTTGGAACATAAGAAGTTCTAGAGCCAACACACCAGTGAGTACCGAGGTACCCGTGTTACCTATCCCAGAGGAGCCGGGTGCATAGGGGTCAAGTGGTGTCGATAAGCTTCGTCGTTTTCAATGGAGGGTTGCAAAGAAGTACTGCTGCCAGGAATGCGAAGAGTGTCCGGTGGAATCCAAGCCTGGATTCTAGGTGAGAGGAACCTGAAAGCAAAGGGGACAGAGTCTGGGTCACTTCAGGTGACCAAGGGCTCGGTAGACGAATGCCCACCGATGTCGGGTGCTTCAGGTCTGAAGAATGGGTGCTTGACTCTGCAGCCACGAGGACCAGGAGACATCGAGGATGACCAGGACCCGGAGGTGAGCATTCCCACAAAGGATGTCGAGTGCTGAGGGGTCGGTGTCCGGCTGGAGCACCAACAAGCCTTGGCAAATGCAACCCACGTAGGAAGGACAAACAGGTTACGGTGTAGACCAGCAAGGTCCAGGGGACTCTCCAAGCAATGGGGAGCCAGGGCACATCTGGAGCAATCAGGGAAGCCCAAGAACAAACAAGGTGACTCTCGCCAGGACCCACAGGTCAAGAGACCAGGGATCGCAAAGAGACCTCAAGCAAATTTACAAAGCACCAGCCCACAGAGCACTCGGTGAGTGGAAGCCGGATCTCTTCAGTGCAAATGCTGCTCGGGGTCAGGACTACACGGAGTCCAAAGCACAAGCTCAGGGATCGCCAACAAGCATATGCTCGTGCAAATGTACGCGGTGCACAGGGGTTTGGGTTGCACGGTCCCCACAAGGGATATTGGTCTCAGAATCGCTGAGACGTCAGATAAACCTCAGGGACCTTCGGAAACCCACCTCCTGTGTCGCTGAAATCTTTGGAGTCTGCAGGAGCTCTGGAGATGCAAGCCTGTCAGATGCGTTTAGGTGCCTGCTACTTCAGGGGAGTAATTCCTTTACTCCAAGGGAGATTCTCCAGTCGTCCAGCGTCGTGCAGACAGTCAAAGTACTTGGTTTCTTCTTAGCAGAATCTTGTCCAGGTAAAATCTAAAGTCCTGTAGCCAGGTATCCCACTTTATACCCACGGGAAAGGGTTGGAAAGATTCTGTGGACCCTCCTAGGGGAGGGGCAGGACAGAGGGGTGGCTACACCCATGTCCTTTGTCCAGTTTCATGCCAGAGCAGGAGCCAATGGCTCCCAGAACTGGTTTGAGCTGGACTATGCACAGGGACACCAAATGTGCCCCCAGTGCAGACTTTCTGGCACTCTCAGAGGGCACCCACCCAGCCCCAATACACTAAACCCTGTCTGGGAGGTGGTCACACCTCCCTGTGACAGGATGCCTATTGTCATGCCTTCCTCTGCTTGAGCTTGGCTCAACAGCAGGAGAGCAGAATCGTGTCTGTGGCTGGCAGTGTCCATTTTGTGCTGCCCAGGTCGAGAAAGCTGGTACTGGGTAGACCGGTGACCACAGTAGTGGTTCTAGAAGGGAGGAATCATACCTCTCACACCAGTTACTGGTGTGGAGGTATGATTCCAAGGTGTTTGACACCAAACACGACATGTTTCTAAGCAGCCGTTTTAAAGTTAGCATTTACCGCGAGGTTATAATGCAACTTGTACCTATATGTCTGGCTGCATCACTGACAACCCCGGAGAATGGTCTCCGAAGACTGCAGAGGGGCTCTGCTCATGCAGGGGCACCCTCTCATGTAAAACCCAGCACCCTGCCTTCAGGATTGATAAGGCCTGCCATAGGGGTGACTGATAGGTTTTTAAGTGTAGTGATTTAGATAGATATAGTGAACCTATATCTAAGTAAGTAGTGCAAGCACCAGCTTACACAGGCTGCTGTAGCAGACCTGTTGTGTCATTTTGAATGGCCTTTCATCGGTGGCATAATACATGCTTCAGCCCATGGGAGGCCTCTGGGGGACCTATGCCCTGGGTACATGGTGTACCATATACTAGGGACTTATAAGGGTACCCCAGTATCCAATCTGGAGTGTACCTAAAGTACATACATATCAATTTAAGGGATAAAGCAGATAGACTGGGGTCCTGGATAGCAGGATCCCAGTCAGACTAGTCCAAAAACAGTGAGACATCAGCAAAAATTGGGGGTAACCATAAGAAGCAGATCCTACTTTCCTACAGGGGGTGTAATATATATAATTCCACATCTAATACACTGCTATAGTCTCCCACTGTAATCCATGGGATACCCATAGAGGCTCTCAGTTGAACTGAAACTGTGGTTAGATTTTTAGGATGGACTGTGATAGAGGTGTAAAAGTTACCCAGCACTACGAGTTGACCATCTAATCACCCCTTCACCAGTACATAGTGCCCCTCTTTATCCCGGTTTATTTCAGCAGCTGCAAAGGGGATTCTAGGTTGTATCCATATTGCTGCCCCCCTCGAGTAGTCTGAGAAGGTTGCATAGAATAATTGTATCCTCCATCTACTTTTTAATGCCCATCCTTTGTTCTCATTCGAGGTGTGTCATGTAGGCATGCTAAGTTTATGTTGTAGATCTTCACTGTGCCTGCATTTTGTAACTTTTGCTAGCTGTTCCCATTCTTCGGGTATTCCATTTTATTATGATATATTTATTAGGTAACCCCATAAGTTCCATAAGTGTGGCCTATAGCAATTGCCTGTTCTGCCATGTGTTTCAGCCTGTGTATGGTGTAGAATTTAGGCTTTTGGTTTTGAACTCTTGTATTTGACCATCCTGGGTGCCGTAAACTGTGACCCATAGCTCCCAGCCAGATATAGAACTAAAATCCATCCAAACTACCATACCAAACTAGGTTCAAATCATATAAAATCAAATCAATCTTTATTCAGCTTAACAGGGAAAGCTATAAAAGCACAATAGACATATCTACAATACAATCATAGAATCATACAATTACGGTTAAAAGCAATAAAGAAAAAACACATTGTTAATATGCAATTCATAGCACATAATACAGCCATTAGTCGCCCTCAACTTCCCAAATTCATAAAATGTGCCATAAATGAGATGATACTTAGGAAAAATTAACTATAAAACTTAAAAACACGCAGATCGTTGTAGTTAACAGCTTTGAGAGCAATAGGGCTTCCTTGTCTATTGCACACAATCAGACACTACATCCGTCATAGATTTTCAGATTCATAAGGCACGCCATACATAAGATGACACACAGGCACATAATATGGGGGATTGCAACTGTTATAAGAAAATTAAGGCAAGCCTACCAGATCTCACATTATGTTGTTTGAGAACTGGTCTTAAATATAATAGCCTAGTGGGTTTATCAAAACTACAAAACAATGTGAAATGTAGCATACCTTGTGGTGAGTTATTATCACAGGGGCATTTAACCAAGGTTTCTGTCCAATCCTTTGTATGTGGGAAGGTATCAATATGATAAACCATATTCAGCCTGCAATGTGTTAAAAAATATCGGCACTGAATATTAAGAGTTGATGATTGTTAGAAATGGGGTCTGTATTTGGCAGAGGTTTGCACCCTGTCCAAGTAGAGACCACCACTTTAGTCAGGGTAAGTCAGATACACACCCTAAATTAACCTGTGCTCACCCTCTGGGAGCTTTGCACAGAACGGTCAGGAATAACTTAAGAGGCAATGTGAAAAGTATTTGTGTAACACTTTAAATTACAGTAACTCAATGAAAACACCACAAGAAGACACCACACTGTTTTAGAAAAATATTTATTGTATTAAAATAACACCAAAACAACAACAAACAAAAAACAGTAGATGTCGATATATGAATTTTTAAAGATTAAATCTTCATCGACGAGGAGCTGCTGCGTCATTGCTTTTAAGTGCAGGTCGTGGGATTCTTCGCCGATGGGCAGCCGCTGCATCGAAATCAGCTGGTGATACAGCGGCTATGTCAAAGTCGGCAGGCGAAGCATCAGAGATTTTTCTGCTATGGTGCAAAGCGTTGATTTCAGCAGATCTTAGCTGAAAAAACCCATGTCTGAAGCCCAGGACTTGGGGCACCTCAGGCAAGGATAGGACTCACAATTAGCAATTAGCAGAGTCCAGCAGCACCGGCAAGATGGCAGGAAGTCTTTTCTGTCCCTGAGACTTCCAACAACAGGAGGCAAGCTCTGGGTTCAAGTGGATGGGTCCAGTGCTTAGTCCACAGCAGGGCAAGATCAGCAGGCAGCAGGGTAGCTCAACAAGGCAGAGAAGCAATTCCTTAGAACAGTCTATCACAGCAAAGTGGCAATCCCTACAAAACAGCAGCCTCCACTCCGGCATAGTTTCTTCCCAAGTCCAATTGTGTACTTATTTGATAGGGCCAGAGCCCTCAAACCTATACCCCAAAATGCCTTTGATGTTGGGGGTGACTTCAAAAGAATCTTTAGAAGTCCACAAGGGCAGCTTTCATCCCAGCACTATCTCCAGATTACCAGTAGGGCGTAATCAGCCCTTTGTGTGTGAGCAGGACACACTCTATTCAGATGTACGTGTGAGCTACCTCTCCCCCTCTCAGCCCAGGAAGGCTATCCGTATGTAGATGAAGGCGGATGTATCTCTCATCACACCCAGGCTTCCTGTGTTTGTGTCTGTCTAGAGAGTATGCACAAGGGGAACTGTGAACCAGGCCAGACGTGGATTGGGGACAGACTGCAGGCACACAGATCACAGTAAAGAGCAGAGAAATGTCCACTTTCTAAAAGTGTTTGGTCCAACAAAGGGTTTAGACACACGCACTCACTGGTACACTTATTTTGAATTAAATTTGACTGATTAATGGTGCTGATTGGTGAATCCTCCTGAGTATGAGGGTTTAAACATTGGCTATGATGCAAAACCCCCAGAATATGGGGGGCGTCCCCAAATTGCATTCAAAAGCTACTTGAAATGAAGTTGTTCCATGGTGTAAAATTCTTAGCAAAAATTATTTTTATTTATTCCGTATTGCTTTTCAAAAATTACGTTCTTTTTTTCATTTGAAGATACTCATTTTAAATGCTTCTTATCAAACTCATATATCTGTAGCATAAATCCGCCCAATGCATTTCAGGCTATGCCCTTTGTCAGGGGCTTAATCTGAGACTGTATCAATAATCGTGGACCCGTTTTTACCTCGTCGCTGGGCCCAAAAAATGTAGTCCTTTAACAACGTATGTTTACATCATCCGTCATTCCGGGTGCTGATGTTGGTATGCTCCGATGTCTGTGGTAAACCGGATAAAAAAGTGGCATTTCTACAACAGTAGTGTTAAATCCAACTTTACCATTAAAGAGGATCTATCATTACAATTCCAACCATACCAAACATGACAAGGCTACTCCTTTCAGACCAGGAATTACCACTTAAATACCTATAGGGGAATTCCCAATTCTAGTCTATGGAAGTAGTAGCCTCACAGCAGTGAAAAAGTAACTTAGCTGTTTGTCACTGCCAGGACATATCAAACATAAAAGAATATGTCCTGCTTTTATGGTGCACAGCACCCTGCCCTTAGGGTCACTTAGGGCCTACCTTAGGGGTGATTTATGTTTAATAAAAGAGAAATTTAAGGCTTGTGAAGTGGTTTTAAAACCCATGTCGATGATGCAGTGAACTGCACACACACGCCTTGCAATGGCAGGCCTGAGAAATGTTTGAAAGGCTAGTCGTGGGGGTGGTACAATCAGTGCTGCAGGTCCACTAGTAGCATTTAGGTTACAGGCCCTGGGTATATGGTATACCACTTTACAAGGGACTTACAGTAAGCTGAATATGCCAATCAGGTATATACCAATGTCACCATGTTTTTTGAGGAGAGCACATGTACTTTAGCACTGATTAGCAGTGGTTAAGTGCCAAAAGTCCTAAAGCCAACAAAAAGAGGGTCAGAAAAATAGGAGGAGGAAGGAAACAAAATTGGGGATAACCCTGCAAAAAGGGCTGGGTCAAACATTGATAAATAAGGTTGTAGCCCCTTCTCTGGTGTCAATTTACAATATGTGTTCAAACTCATTTTGTGATCAATAGTGGAGTCTAAAAATATTAAATTTACAATTTCTCTCTAGTATATGCAACAGTAAGGAAAGTGTTGCACTTCGGAGGGGTGTTACATTTATTATTCCTACTCCAGCCACTGCAATAGAAGGGAAAATGTTGGACTGTGGAGGGGTTGAATTTACTATTCCCACTCCATTCTAAGCAACAGTAGGGAAATCGTTGGACCTTGGAAGGGTGAAATTTACTGTCCCGCTCCAGTGTAAACAACAGTAGAGAAAGTGTTGGACTTCGGAGTGGTTACATTTACTATTCCCACTCCAAACAGAGCAACAGTAGGTAAAGCATTGGATTTCAGAGTGGTAATATTTACTATTCCCACTTCAAACAGCGCAGCAGTAGGGAAAGTGTTGGACTTAGGAGGGATAAAATTTAGGCCTGGGTGGGACCTGTGAAGTTTAACTCCACAGAATTCAACAGGGTTTCAAAAAAAGTCTGCAAATGGGCAGAAGTAGGCACGCCACGCTGCTTGCGCTATGATTTAGCACCAGGAGCTCGTTATGCACTGAAAAATCAGCACAAACTGCACCACACGGCACACCAGAGGACGCAGCTTTGCTAGCTGATTTTGCTGCCGCTCAAGTGGATTTTCTACTTGAGCTGCAGCTTTCTGACCGCGAACGGTCACAACCGCCTGCGTGGGGTAAATTTCACTGGGTGCCCTCTTAGCGACTGAAAATCATGCTGGGGGTGCCAAATCTCGCTCCTGCTAACCAACATACCGTTGGCAAGCCGCACGCGAGAAAAAAACTCAGCCATACAGCGTTTGGCGGAATTTTGACTGAACTCCATATTACAAGCGTAACGTGGTGTGGTCAAAACACTTGTTGCTTAATTATTGCATAGTTAATTTTCCACTCTAGACCCCCTACAAACCTGGCAGCCCACAACTAACATATAATTAAAACAAATAAGTATTCCATAATTTTATATTTAAAATTCAATTACATTATTAATTAACAAATAATTAATAGTCAAATAATTAATATTTAATTTGCTTCCTACACTATACCCCTACAAACCTAGCATCCTGCAACTAAAATATAACTAAAATAAATAAGTATTCCATAAATTACATATTAAAATTCAATTAAATAATAATTAACAATTAATAATTAATTGTTATTTATTTGTTACTTAATTAACTTTCCACCCTATACCCTTCCAAACCTAACAGCTGGAAAATCACATATGATGACATTAATGAGCATTACATAATGTATATAATAAATATCAATTATATAATTAAATAAAATGTATTAAATAATTCATAGTTAATTATTACCTAATAAACTTCCCAATCCATTCTCCTACAACGAGCTACAACACTATATATTACTATTAAAAATTAAATAAAAAATTCTGAATCACTTAGAATTGCATGCCATATTTAAATGACTGAATACCATTTATATGAACAATAGTAATACATAAACAATATATATCAAGTTATCAACTATAACATATTAAAGTAATTCAAAACATAATTTTTAACCACTATATTACTGAAAACAACATTGATTTTATTGAAAACGATGTTACTTACCTCAAGAAACAATATTCTTGTCAACAATATTTTTGCATAATGATATTTATGTATTACAATGTTTTATTTCTGATATTTCTTTCTCCCGATATTTACAGTTCGACATTTTGTCCAAACACCAATTCAGAGTGACATACTGCAGATATGCAGCTCACTGGCACTGACAGGAATCTCTTGCATAATTAATTTCTTCACATTTTTACGTCCCCATAGACTCTACCCATATGTTGCTACGGATATACACTTAGCACGTTATATCGCGCTCAACTCCTTCAGAGGTTTTAGGCCCAGTTCGAATGAGAAGGAGAAAAGCACATTAGTTACCTTTGCAAATTGGCCACATCTCATATTCACCTGTTGCTTCTAAGTCCAAATAGAGTTAAAAATAACACCTAGATAAGAAAATTTGTGTGCTTGTTTTAGGTTCATGCCTTGGATGCTAAAACTTCTCTTTAGTGGAATTGATGCCCCACACATCATTACAAAAGATTTCTGAATGTTTACCTTTAAATCCAAATCTCCTATAAAAACTGTAAATTTATCCAGGAACAGCTATAGAGCATTATGTGTGCGGGCCATGAGGACCAAATCATCTGTGTAGAGGATCGCGGGAACTGGATCATGACCACCCTGCTGCATGTCGTCTCTACCCTCCACTAACACTCTCTTTAAGTGATTATTATATAAGGCAAAGAGGAGGGGTACAAGGACGCATACCTGCCTCACTCCGCTTCTGATAGAAAACTCCTCAGTGCACCCCCCCTCTATTTCATATGCGACTTGCAGTGGTCTCCGTGTAGATGTCCCTGATAACTTTAATTATGTTTATGTCCACTCCCATGTCCTCCATCAAGTGTCACAGCTTACTGTGAGAGACACAGTCGAACAAACTCAACAGATCAATAAAGCCTAGAAAGATGGAGCCCCTTTTGGCAACTGTGTATTTTGAGATTAAGAGCGGCAAGTCAATGCACTGTTCCACAGTGTCTATGAAACTTCAAAATCCATATTGGATAGCCATCAGGGTGCCATGCTCTTCAGTGCACACTTTCTGCCTGGCCTGGAGAACTCTCCTGAACACTTAAACCAATGTATCCAATTGAGAAATCGAATAATCAGCTTTTGGCTCATTACGACCTCCCTTTTTAAAGATGGGGCCTATAAGTGACTGGGGCTATATCTCCAATTTCCCAGTTTTACAAGTGGCCTTTAAGGCATCCTTCTAAAGGGGCCTCAAAAGTCTATATTGGCTTTAAACAAGTCTGGAAAAATGTCTCCCTCGCCGTGATGGAGTTTCCGCCTGCTAAATTTAGAAATGAATGCCAAGCCAGCAGTCATTTCTGAGGCATTGGCAGGAACCACTGTGATGGCGGTTCCTGTCAATGTTTTTTTAGGTTGGACGCACGGCTCTATCAACATGATGGAGCTATCCATCAAACATATATTTTTTGATTTTCAAAAATAGATAATTCCCATGGAGACGGGAGGCATTAGACATTTTTCAATGCTCCTTACCGCCAGGGTTTCCCTGGCATTGATGGGCAGTGAATACTGACCTGTATGTCCGTCTATCTAAATTAGGTGGTCTGACATAGAGGTCTACCTCCAATGGCCCTAACTCCATGGGGTGTAACCATGGCACAGACAATGGTTCACCCGCATTTAAATCGGGCGGGTGGACCACTATGTTAGCGGTAAATGTATTCTATCACCATTACGATGGAGTGTCCTTACTGCCAACATATAAGGCAGCAGGCTATTTCCGAGGAAGTCCTCATGAAGCTGGATATATGTTTGGCGAGGTACTACTGAAGCCATTGGTTTTGGTTGTAAAAGCTCAGAGTGGGAGAAATTAAAATTTCACACCCAGGCAAGTCCTCTTGCCAGTTAGATACTTTTGACTTCCTCATCCAGTTTAAATTTTTACCTTCAGATTTAGTCCCTTATTGGAGCTCAAAATCCTTCAACGAGGCAAGGCTGGGGCAATATCCAACATTAGTTCAATACCCTCTTGCTGAGAATTGGCTGAATCAGCTGTTGCAGAGAACCTCGGAGTGGAAGAAACCTGATTTCCTAGCCTAGTGAAGTCATGCCTTGAATAGGCTGTAGTGGTTTGTTCTGGTCCTCCGGAGGTCTGGAAGCCCTAAAATCTTTTAAGTCCCAAATTTTCAGGAGTGATAGGAGATGTCCAGTTAGACACAGCCAAAGGGACCAGAAGGTCAAGATTTACTCTAGCAGAGGCCAGCAGCAGGTTCCAGGTCAGGTCCAATTGGTATTGGTCCACTGGGAACTTCAGGAAAAGATCTCTAGCAGCTTTTGGTAGGCCTGTAGCCTCACAAGAGTTCAACCAACTGACTGTAGGATTCCACTTCTTTGTCCTGGGCACATGGAGGAGCAGGTTCAGTCCTTCAGGGATCCACTCAGGTCACAGAGCGCCGTTTCAGTCCTCTTCTGTTCTTCCACAGGTTCAGAAGGTGTTCTGAAGAGGGTGCCTGGTATTAGCTAGTGGATGGGGGTGACTCCTAATCCCTCCCTAACCAATGTAATGTAATGTAATGTAATGTAATGTAAGGCAGATTTGTAGGGTGCTGCTTCTCACGCATGAGGGTATCTAGATGCTGAGTAGGTGAGAAAAGGTGTGCAATGAGGCTGGGCCTGAGTACAGGCAGTCTCTTTGGTTCCGCAAGAAGACTAATTGAAAAGCCAGGTCATCAGTAAGCCTGGGCGGAGTTCTCCAAGTGACAAAATAACTCCACCGTGCTCTGCGGAATTCCGCAAGCGGCGGACTGAGATAAGTTGCCCTGCTCACGCTGTTTTTTAGCACTTGGATGTAAAGTCAGCAAGAACAGCACCACATGCAGCTCAAGAGATGCAGCTTCTTTCTGCCGCTCGAGTAGGTGTTCTACTCGAGAGACAGCTTCCTCAACGCGAGGGCTGGTTTCTCAACATGAGCGGTAGCAACCTGCCACAACTGCCCACGTTGAGAAATCTCGCAGGGAGCCGGATTTTCCTAGCTAGAGCTCACCAGCTTAATGTTGGCGAGCCACACGAGAGGAAAAACTCCACAAACTCCGTAAGCGGACCGGAGTGGAGTTTACCACCCAGGCCTAGTCATCATCTTTTTGCAGAATTCAAGAAGTGAGCAGGAGGCCCAGATGTGTTTAGGGAGTGTGTTCAAGGATTTGGTGGCATAGTAGGAGAATGATCAACCTCCTGCTTTGCTTCTGTGAATGTGGGGTGTATGTGCGAGTGAGAGTGATGCTGAGCGAAGTTGTCTGGTGGGTTGGTGGAAGTGAAGCCCGTGATTAAGGTATGCAGGCCTCATGTTGTGTAGTGACTTGAATGCATGTGGGAGAAGTTTGAATTGGCAGCACTTTTGGATGTGGAGCCAGTGAAGCTCTCTAAGGATAGTGAGATGTGGGATTGGCTTGGGAGCTCAAAGACGAGTCTGGCGGTGGAGTTTTGGATGGTTTGAAGTCTGTGAAGAAGATGGGTTGGGATGCTGGCATAGAATGCTTTGCTGCAGTCCAACCTGCTTGTGATTAAGGCCTGCGTGATGGTACTTCTGGCATCCAGTGGGAGCGCCTTGAAGATTTTATGTAACATGCAGATGATGTGGAAGCATGCGTAGGTGACGGTGTGGACCTGGGACTTTATGGTGAGGTTGGTGTTTAGCATGAGGCCTAAGTTCTTATTGTGTGCTATTAGAGTGGGTGTGGGTCTGAATTCGGCAGGCCACCAGATGGAGTCCCAAGGTGGGCTCATATTCCCAGAGAGCAGCACTTAAATTTTGTCTGTGTTGAGCTTGAGGCAGTTCTCGCTCATCCAGTTGGCCGCGCTGGTCATGCATTATTTGAATTTTGTCTTGGTGGTGACGGTGTCTTCTGAGAGAGAAAAAATTAGCTGGGTTTCATCAGCGTAGGAGATGTTGATTCAATGGGATATAATCATGTTAGCCAGAGGAGTCATGTATATGTTGAAAAGTGTGAGGCAGAGTTATGATCCCTGTGGAACTCTGCAGATGAGATCCTTGTGTTTTGATGTGAATGGTGTGCGCCTCAATCAATCAATCAGTCAATCAATCAATCAGTATTTGTTAAGTGTGACTACTCACCCACGAGGTTCTTCAAGGCGCTGGGGGGCAGCAGGTCCTACTGGGCGCTGAGGTTCAGTCAAAGAGGCAGGTCTTCAGATCCTTCCTGAATTGGGTCAGTGACGGCGATAGCCTGAGGTGGAGAGGCAGGGTGTTCCAGGTTTTGGCTGCGAGGTAGGAAAATGATTTTTCTCCGGTCCTGGTCTTATGGATACGAGGGACGGTGGCAAGGACCAGTTCGGCAGAGGGGAGCTGTATGGTGGGTATGTGGAATGAGAGGCTGTGGTTTATGGTTCATGTATGCTGGTCTGGCATCATGGATGGCTTTGTAGGCATGTGTGAGGAGCTTGAACATGACTCTTTTGTTGACTGGGAGACAGTGGAGTTCTCGCAGGTGTTCAGAGGTGTCCCTGCAGTGGGGGATGTTAAGGACCAGTCTGGCTGCGGTGTTCTGGACGTGCTGTAGTTTCCTGATAAGTTTCTGGCTGACGCCTGCGTAGAGTGCGTTGCCGTAGTCGAGTCTGCTGCTGATGAGTGCATGGGTGAACGTCTTTCTGGTCTCACCGGGGATCCATTTGAAGGTCTTTTGAAGCAGGCGAACAGTGTGGAAGCATGATGAGGAGACGGCATTGATCTGGCGGTTCATCGTGAGGGAGGAGTCCAGTATGAATCTGAGGTTTCGTGGGTGGTCTGTAGGTGTGGGGGGTTACTTACTCAGTGGGCCACCAGGAGTTTTCCCAAGCGGAGGTGTTGGGTCCCAGGATGAGGACTTCAGTCTGGTCTGAGTTGAGCTTGAGACAGCTGTCTCTCATCCAGGTAGCGACGGCCTTCATCCCGTTGTGTTGTTCCTGGCAATTGTGGGCTTGTTGGTGAGGAAGAGGATCAGCAGGATGTTGTTGGTGTAGGAGACGTTGTTGAGTCCGTAGTTCCTGGCTATGGCTGCGAGTGGGGCCATATAGATGTTGAAGAGGGTGGGGCTCAGGGAGGAGCCCTGGGGGACTCCGCAGCTGATCTCCGTGGGTTCTGAGAGGAATGGTGGTAGTCTGACTCACGGTGTTCTACCGGTGAGAGAGGAATGGATCCAGGCAAGGGAATTGTCATGGATGCTGGTGCCTGATTTGTTATGTTGTTCCAGAGAGGAAGGAAGCTGTCCATTTGAATGCTGGGCATTGTATTCCCACTGTGTGCAGTCTGGCGATGAGTGAGTGGTGGGAGAGTGCTGAAAACAGTGGAAAGGTCGAGAAGGATGAGGATGCCGGTCTGTCCATGGTTGAGGCTGGTGCATCTGTGACAGCGATGAGGGCTGTTTCGGTGCTGTGGTTGTTTTGGAATCCTGATTGAGAGTAGTCCAGGAGCTTGTGGCATTCTAGGTGATCAGAGAGTTCTCTATTGATGGTCTTCTCAATGACTTTGGCTAGGAAGGGGAGCAGCGAGATAGGTCAGTAGTTGCTGAGTACTTCTGGGTCGGCTAAGGGTTTTTCACTGAAAAAAAAAGGTTAAAATAACGTTATAGGTAGGTGAATTTCTCAGTGACATTAAATTTTTGAACCAAAAAAAACACAGAAATTCACCAGTTATAGTTAGCAGCGCTAACCGAAAACCTGCGCCCCCACCATGCACTGCTTATGACCTCACATATGAAATCACTCATGACATGTTCTATGACATCATTTATGACATTGCTAATGACATAAATGACATCACTGATGACATCATCCAATGCGAGTGCAAGTTTGTCTTACAGTTTACATAGTGGCCAGTAAATACCAAATTAATTCTACATACGTACAGCTTGGATGCAGCTAATAGGTGTAAGTGTTTAGAAAACGTGTGCTCCAAATGCACCGAAGCTGTGTAGCAGTATTGAACACATTATAAATGTTTGCATTCAAGAGTAACTCTCAGTGCAAGTGACAGTGGACTCGTATTCATTATGCTCTACACAGCTTTTTTTGTTCTGAAGAAAAAGTTTCCAACAGGAGAAAGATTCTACATTCCAGATACTATAGGCCTGATTTAGATCTTGACGGATGGGTTACTTGTCCACCAAGATCTAAATCAGGCTCTAAGTTTTTTAAGTAGCATTCAGTTATTAAAGAAAATTGTGTCAGAATGATAATTTATGCTTAACATAGTAGAGTATTTGCACCAGGTACTAAGCTATGTATGCTTGCTTGTTTTGCTTCAGTCAAAGGGCTATATTTAGAGTTTTCACCACAGTATGATGGGTGCAGGTAATATGAACTTTAGCACCTTCAGATCTTGGTTATTCTTAGCAAGTAGTGTCTTTTTTGACAACTGTTGTATAGAATGCACACTGTTCTTGGTAGATTCGTTTAAATACTCTGTGGTGTATTTCTCATGAGAGTTTTACAGTTTACAAACAGTGTGCTATAGAATAAACTCTCTCCATAAATTAAACACTGTTTACAATGCTCAGATCTCTACTGATATCAAGTTCATTTCTTAATGTAGGTTCATTGTATGCCATAGGTTTGATACAGATAAAAGATGTCTGTAGTAGGGCATTTGTTTTGAAATTGGCATTCACAATTTTTGCTTTCCCAGAATAGATGTATACAGATTGAGCACCGTACTCAATGAGGGTTCCCCATATATCTATGGTTGATTTTTAATGTGAACTATGCTACGTGTAAAGCCATATCAATTTATACAGCAATATGTGGGAAAATGAAGTTTGGATGATGTTATCAGTGTTCAGACATCTCCCAGGACTAACACATGTGCAAAGTAGGCTTTGGGTAGAGACTGCTCTTTCTGCTCATGTCTTTCTTTATGGTGATGAATGTCCATAGTAGGGTCTAAAATTAAATAGCTTTTCTGCTGAGAACTGTCTTTTGTACAACTGGTGTGCAGATTTGAATGTGAGGATACACTCAGCTCTCCCTCAAATATCTCCCTATGAGGACAGGCATGTGTAGCAGGGTGTAGACAGAGATAGGCCTCTCCCTGAAAATTCTCTCCAGAATCAGAACTACATTTAGTAACATGTGCAAAAGAACTCCCCTCTCCACTATCACATCTGCAACAGCAGATAGCAGCTCCGTGCCAAGTCCTCTCTTTTACATTTAGCTTCTTTATTTATAAACACTGAATCCATTTGCCAAGACCTCTCTTGTACATTTATCTACTTTATTTATATACACTGAATCTGTTAGTATTATTTAATTTTCTAAGTATTCAAAGACCCTCTGAGCATGCTTCATGGACCCCCAGGGGTCCCCGGACCACAGTTTGGGAACCACTGCTCTGTAGCATAAAAAATTTGCATAGTACCATATAGATACATATACATGCAGGAGCACTTCTCTAGAACTGGCAGCTTTGGTCAACATTACAATACTGTAATAATATTAAACTCTATTACAATTATTAAATAAATAAATCAGTAGCAACTTAATTTTTTTATTACAACAAGATAATTTAGCAACATAACAAAACTACAACAACTATAATAATAAACTATTTCAAGAACTGTATAACAAACAAAACAATCAACTTCAATAAATTATAGTCTTTATCAGATTATGATGAGCAGCCTGATGTAGTTGCAGCACCTCAGCCTGCCAAAGAATCTTTGGTGTAGCAGTTTTTTGATATGAGACCAAATGGTAAAAAGTCTCAGCAAAGATTTTCATGCATACAGTTTTTTAGAAGGAGTTCACAAAGGCTGACACGGGCAAAGTTAGCTTGTGATGCTGAACTGCAGAGCTCTTCATGTGCTTCCACATCTTTTAAAGCTGTATACACTGTGGCTGCTCAGGTACTAACTGCTGAACATGACAATAATCCTGATTGTCTTGGCTCTTTTTTGCTGCTTATGTAAGCATATAATTTTTTCCTTCGAGAGAAGTTCCCATTTTCCTCCCATAAAAGACAAAATAACCAAAGATAAAAACATTACATACTTATCAATAATTTATAACAGTGATACTTCATTATACTGTCTAAGCTTTACTACAGTTTTTACCCACAATCACCTATCTATAACTAGTGCACCAGTAACTTGTTATTCCTTTCTCCTGAAAACTTCCACACCCTCAACCACTCTATTTTTATATTTTCAAAATGAAATTATAACATGCCATGAACTCTGCTTCCATAACAGTTTACAAAGTAATACGTCCATCTCCACACACTTTTACTAACATTCATAAAAGTGTTTCACATTAGAAATAGCAATATTACCACTCATACACCTCATAGGGCTAAAGTATATGTACAGTGAGGTTCATGAAAACACTAGGGCTTGTTTTTGTACATTCCACAATCTTTTTTATTCATAGTTTGAGAAACACTGTTTCCTTTACTTACAATATATACAGTTAGAATACTTCATTTTTTAACACAATCTGCAATACTTGCTGATATTTCTCTACATTCTAATGTCTACCTTTCAAAATGCTATACTAAGAGATCTACACCTCCCCAAACAGCTTTTTGCTTTGTAAACATGGTGTAGAGTAAGTTTACCAACATTAGTACACTTATTGACAATTCACAACAAAGTTTTTAAAATATATTATTCAATACCTGAACTTGAAGCTCTTGCTTTAATATAGATGAAGACACCAGTCTCTTTCAGCTCCACATAAATTCACTTCTGCTGAGCACAACTTCAAGCAGACTTCCTTCTCCTTCAAAGCGCCAAGGACAAACTGTGTTTTCTCTGGTTCTCCAACAAATCACATCACAACATTTCTCCAACCATGTAATAAGAATGGTAACCATTGGTTGAGCCTTGGCCCTTTATTTTTACTTCTCCACATACAATCCCACGAGACACTCGAGGGATCATAAAACATCTTGTGGCTGGCCCAGTAATTTTCCATGCGGGTCTCGTGAGAGGCTCATAGGATCATACGAGCCTCATATGGCAAGCCTCTCCCCCTGAAGCTTGCGCTCGACTTTCGCAAGACTCTCGCGGGATCGCAACATACTAGTAGGGAAATAGTAGTGTGTGAGAGGGACTAGCTTCTTCACTAATACCCCTTTCTTGAATCATTAGTGTGCATACTAGGGAGTGAGAAGGGACTGCCCTCTCCTTTTAAACTTCTCACTCAAATGACAAGTATGCATAGTAGGGTACATGAAGGGACTGGTCTCTCCGCTGAGACCTCTCTCTCTTGGATGACAGGTGTGCATAGTAGGGTGTGTGAAGGGACTGCCCTTTCCAATGCCATAACACAGATATGCATAGTAGGGTGTGTAGTGGGACTCACCTATCTGCTGAGACCTCTCTCTGTAATGATAGGTGTGTGCAGTAGGGTGTAGGGAGGGACTGCCCTCTTCTTTTAGTCCTCTCTCAGATGACGGGTGTGCATAGTAGGATGTGTGGAGGGACTGGCCTCTCTGCTGAGACCTCTTTCTATACTGATAGGTGTGCATTGTAGGGTGTGGGTAGGGACTACCCTCTCCTTTCAGACCTCTCTCTCAGATGACAGATGTGCATAGCAGGGTGAGGAGGCACAGGCTCTCTCTGTAATGATATGTTGGTGTATCCTGGGATCTCCTTTTAGACCTCTCTCTCAGATGATGGGTGTGCGCAGTAGGGTGTGTAGAGGGACTGACCTCTCTGCTGAGACCTCTCTGTGTAATCATGGGTGTGCATAGTAGGGTGTGGAGAGGTATTGGCCTATCTTTTCAGATCTCTCAGATGACAGGTGTGTGTAGCAGGGTATGTGGATGAGCCTTAACTCTACTCACAACTTTTCCCAAACCAATGAGCATAAGTATAAAAGTCTGATAAACACCATCTCCAGTAAGACTCCTACATATAGTATCAAGTGTGCATAGCAGAGTGTATTCAAATATCACCTACTCCTTCCTACTTTTCATGATCCTGCGAGAGTCTCGTAAGATAGTAACATTAAAAAAAAACAACCTTTTAATCATCACAGTACTTATCGCGTACACACTTCCTCTCAAAAACAAAGACCACAATATGCATTCCAACTAATAGAGTGTACGGAGAACTCATCCACTTCTTTTTACTATTCACGATTAAAGTATTTTAAAACAATACCACACCTCCAATTTTTAACAGTTAGCAGTAATGGCAGCCATTTTATTTCTAACATTCCAACAGCCAGTCAATCAGAGCATTCGCTCTCGCAAGAGTGTTAAGGCTCACAGAAAAAATGGGCCTCTTGACCAATCACAGGGCTCCATTTTTGAATTTGCGCTTTCACGGGAGGCTTGCGGGACTGTTGCGAGCCCAACTCCCAAAATATGAAATTATTTTTGACCATTAATATTTAAAAAACTACTTAACAGATTTACACCAAATCACAAAAAGCACAATCTGCTGACCAAGATATAGCTTCCTGATGAATTTGGTGTGATTCTGTCCAGCCATTTTTGCTTTAACCTGTCTTAAAGAAGTTCATGGAAAATGCACAGAAATTTTACACTTTGGGACACCTTTTTTTATTGCCCCCACTGGGCAGATCACCCAGAAAGTTTCCAGGAAGAGGCTGAGGTGGATGAACTCATTTTCTTGGTACGTTTTGTGATGAATGGGGCCTTAGTTATTAGCAAATCAAAAGATGCTCCATCTATGAAAAAGCAGACCTAAGTATAACTACCAAGTGGTGACTTTATATAACCTATTGGTGGTTGCCAGTAGGTAGTTATAGTTAGGACTATGCTTGTATAGAAAAAGCGTTTTTTGACTTGCCTATATCTTTGGTGGCGTTTGACGAATCTTAGTGTCTTAGTGAGTCTTATTGTGCATGGAAAGTTTCGGGGTGACCCATGAAGTGGGGGCCTATAAAAAGGGGGGTCAAAAAGGGGGGTCAAGAAAGTGCATTTCCCATGTTAATTCCCCTAGGAGCTTTAGACACGACTGCAGCCCGAACCGCTGGATGGAATTGCACCAAATTTGGCAGGAAGCTATCTTTTGGTCCATGCTTTTTGTTATTTGGTGTACATCCGTTCAGTAGTTGTTGAGAAATGTAAGGAAATCCAAATTTGTTTATCTGGGACTGTGGGTACTTTGAGATGATTGCGCGATGATCTCATGATTAATCGCGAATGCACGCGCCAACAGGAATGCCATGGATGGCTGGCCGCAACCTGAGCAGAGAGCTGTGGCCACCATTTTACCTAATTGCAACAGTCCCCGGGTCTGAAATCAAATGGCTGAAAGTGGTATGATCGGTAAGGTTGGATGTGACCTGACCGCATGGCTTCAATAGACAGACCCCCCAGGATATTGCGGCATAGATTTGCAAATTTTGCATCAGAAAAATTGAACTTTTGTGGCATTATTGCTGCACTTTATTTTACTTGTAATCATTCCTTTTCCGCCTTAAATCAATAGAAACTGTTTTAGCAGAGTATTCTACTTTGAAATAGGCCTGTTTAAAATATCTGAGAGTGTTTGTTTGCTATATTCTCCATTGTGGTAACATTCTGGATGATAAGTTAGGCCAAGCACAATAGCACAAGGTTGCTAGTCATCCTGTTTTCTGTGACATTGTGCTGACTTGGGGCTAGCGGTTCCAAGCCCCAGAGCCATCTGCTGTAGGACACCACATTTTGAAATGCAATCATATTGGTTGAGGAGGAAAATCGTAATTGCTTAGCGAAACAGTAATTGACAAGGCAAGTAGCTCTTGTATAAAACATTCATGAAGAGGTAAACAACAAACAGGTACACATGCACAGATAACTCCAAACACAGGACAATGCCATCCATTTTGATGAAGCCCAGCTAACATAAAAGTGCACAGTCCACTTGGGGAAGGAGGGAGAGCACTGATCTTTGTGCATGAGAAGACCACTAGATTTCTTGAATCAATCAATCAATCAATCAATCATGTCACTTATAAAGCGCACTACATACCCGTGAGGGTCTCAAGGCACTGGGGGAAGAGGGGGGTGGTGCTGCTACTGATCGAAGAGCCAGGTCTTGAGGAGTCTTCTGAAGGCCAGTAGGTCTTGGGTCTGTCGGAGGTTGGTGGGGAGGGTGTTCCAGGTCTTGGCGGCGAGGTGGGAGAAGGATCTGCCGAGAGAAGGATGGGCAGTTCAGGGTCACAGGGTGATTACAATGTTGCACATGATGATGTTCAATGGGGGGCTGTGTTGCTGTGACCCAGGTCAAGTGTGACACCTACAGCCAGTTTGAGATTTTTTCACCAGCAACATTTTGCATACTGGGATTTTTAAGCCTGTGTTTATTACTGTAAAGACAGATACAAGTCCTCAAAATGTGAATTTCTAATGGCAAACAAAATGTGTGTCTAAAGTTGTCACAAATGACGTGTCAAATAAAAACATGTCCAAAAAACACGTGGCATGTGCCACTTCCCAGCTACACACATGGCCGAATAGATGAAAATGAAAAAGGTGTATTTTCGCCTTATAATATATTGTTTTTCTGAAAATATACATTCCTGTCTGAACAAAAAAGTGTCTTTAAAATAACTCCCACTGCTTGCTGCTCCCTGCATAGTGCTCCCCCCTATTTTATTCTTTGTTCCCCATAATTGTTTTTCCTCCTTGTCGTTGCTGGTTGAATTTAAGCTCCTTTTCGTTTTTTGCATTCCATCTCAGTTTTTACTGGCTTTCTCACACACAGAGGTTTCTTCACAGATTTCTTGTATTGTTCGTGCCAACACACCGAAAGTGCTCGATAATATATTGATTTCCTGCCAATGGGTGTTTTTAAGTCACAGAATATGTGGGCAATTACAATTTAAACTGACTTCTTGTCAGTAGCCCGTCGTCAGTTTCACTTATGGTCTTGCCCTCAGTTCTTATGGCTCTGACTCCACACATGTGCAGTGCACTGCCCTACTCTTCCTGGTTTTGTTTGTTATAGATTCTTGGCCAAGATCACACATTGTCTCTGCAGCTTCACTCTAGCCTTTTGTAGACACAGGTTCCATTGCTTGCCTCCAGTCATTTATTCACACCCCAAGGACTCCATCTTTAGGCTTTGCTCAAGCATTTCATTGACTGCTGATCGTCAACCACCAAAGAAAACAAGCATTTGCAATGCAATAGGTCTCGCATTTGGGAGAGTGGGAGCTATTGCCATTGTAAATGTCAATGTGTTTTACCTATATGTTTTCGTTTGGAGTGGAGCAGGCCACAGATGCATAAAGAGTGAGTGCAATGATTTACCAGCTCAGCAAGGCTTTACAGCGCTGCATGCCTTCAGATGTGTAATTTGAGTTTTAATGAAGATTACACCCTCTACAATCCTTCTCAAATTAAAACTCACGGAAAACAATGGATTCCATATCCTCCAGTAGATTGTGCCCGTCTCATGCTTTGAAGTAAGAACATAAATGAATCGCCATTTACATGGCGTCAGACACTGGCTCCCCGAAGTTGTTTGCTTTAGACACACACATTTTTTCTGCATGGAACGCCCTCCACCAACAACAGCAGATCTTTGGGGCCCCGAAACAATAATGAGGAACAAACAGCGCAGAGCAGGCGGCACAGCACTGCCCGCAGGTTTCAGATGAGGGGCGGGGCCCTGCACTATGCTAAAATCAGCCTCTTGGTGAGGTCTGTCACCCTGACACGCAGGTCTTACATTTGGCTACTTACACCTCTTACAGCTGCTGACCAATTTCCAAATAAAAAAAAGTCCAAGCATCGTGATTTTTGTCGGGTGCCCTTTATTTTGTCTAGTCTTTTCTGAAGTACAAAGCCTCAATTTTTGGCAGTTTATGATTTAAAAAAAATATTTTTGGGGCGTAATGTTGTGCTGTTGGTGCACCACATTACAATGAAGTCACTGCACCCCTTACCAGCTAAATCGCTTTGTCAGTACAGACGGGCGCTTTACAGCAGCTGCGCTTTATGTTTAATTAAGCTGTGAATCGGGCGCCATGTTAATAAAAGTAAGGCACTCGCCGGCTTCCTCCATCTTAATTAAATATAAAGCGCAGCTGCCAAAAAGCACCCGGCCGTACTGACAAAGCAATTTTGAAGTCGGAAGAAGCCGGCGAGTGCCTCACTTTTATACACAGGACTCCCGCTCCACAACCTAATTAAATAAAGTCCAGCCGGGGGAAAGCGCCCGGCCGTATTCACAAAGCAGTTTTAAGGGATGAGGAAGGCTTGTGCCTTACTTTTATTAACACTGAGCCCACTTCACAAATAAAATAAACGTTAAGCGCAGCGGCCAGAAAACGCACAGCCGTACTAACGCTTTATGTTTAATTAAGCTGTAAATCGGACGCCATGTTAATAAAAGTAAGGCACTCGCCCACTTCCTCCATTTTAGTTAAACATAAAGTGCAGCTGCTGCATAGCACCCGGACGTACTAACAAAGTGATTTTAAGGTCCAAAGAAGCGAACGAGTACCTGACTTTTAGACACAAGGCTCCCACTCCACAGCTTATCTAAAGAAAGTGCAGCCAGTGGAAAACGCACGTCCAAACTGACAAAGTGGTTTTGAGGTCTAAGGAAGGCTTGTGCCTTACTTTTATTAACACTGAGCCCACTTCACGAATTAAATAAACCGTAAACGAAGAGGCCAGAAAATGAAACCATTAACTGCAACTCAGCATGCTGGGCTGCTAAAAACTTGAAAAAAGTTCCCCTGAAACACACATCAAACAGAAAAGCGGATGAAAACAGTACTTAGGCACTGCTGCTTCCAGACTAAATGGAAGTCAGTATCCGATCAACAGCCAGTAAAAACCCAGCTAACAAAAGGTATGCCAACGTTAAACAAATTTCCTCTTTTTCTGTTTATTCTTCACTCTCTTCACCACTGTATTTTTTCTTAAAAGAATTTTGCGCTCCGTCCAGTGTGTTGGTCTACACCTGGACATCAGATGCGGCCCTATGATGAAGCCTGACACTGCAAAGTGTGTGAGGGCAGTATTAAAAAAATAATCTTTTTTCCTTCTTCCCCCTTTCTTTTGCCCGACCACTGATTGTAAGAATTTTTAGTGTTCACTCTGAGAAATTAGAGCAGGTATTCAGAAGCTCATGAGTTTTTAAGTTTTAGTCCTTCTCTTTATAGTGAGTTATAAGTTGTGGATGGGGAGTTAGAGGAGGTTCATTCCCTAGTCTCTTTTTTGTGATTTCGATCATCCACAGAATCTCTGACGCACCCACTCACACCCCAATATAACCTTTCACACTCCCACACCAACTTCTACACTACCATTCTAAAACCATTGACACACCCATACCAGTACTTACACAACCACTCACTGATTCATAGGTCTACACACACATCCAGTCAGCCACCCATACAGCCAGGCATACACCAACTCACTCATTCACTAATGCAGCCACTGATATATCCACTAATATACCTATACCGCCACTCACACACTGTCAGTCACCAATAGACCTACTTGTACACCTACTCACTCACCCATAGGGTGAATCACACAACCACTTACTCACCAATACATTTATACACACACCGACTCACTTATTCATACAGATACTAACACATACTCTCTCACCTATACAGTCACTGATACAAGTACACACTCACTCATACAGTCACTCTCACAGCCACTCTCACAGCCAATCAATCACCCATACAGCCACTCACGTACCCACTCACCAACCCGTATAGCCACTTAAATACCATCTGATAGACTGATACAGACATTCACACAACCTAGTCACTCACCCATACATTCACTAAGACACCTAATCACTCACTTATACAGTCAGTCACACACCTACTGAACCATCCATTCAGGCACTCATACACCCGCCGATTTATCAATACATCTTGGTTTATATATTTAAGACTCATAAACGTTTGAAAAACACTCACAGTCACTGGATGATTTCATCAGTGATGTCATTTGAGATGTCATCAGTGATGTCATGAGTGATGTAATATGTGAGATCATAAGCAGTGCATTGCAGGGTGCACAAGTTATAGTTAGCTCAGCTTAATATAACTGCTGAATTTCACTGGTTTTGTAAGAGTGAAACCTGAGCCTAACTATAACGTCCCTGTAACTTTATTAGCAAATTTATATAGCAACTTATCAGGAGAAATTAAGTAATTTGCCCAGAATCACAGTATGTTCTGCTTCTGAGACTCGAACTGGGATTCCCAGCTCTCAAGTCAACAGCTCTGGCCACTGCGCCCCACCCTCTCCACATCTGTGTTTTTTTCCATAGCGCCACAATGCGCTTTTTCTTTAACGTCGTGCCCTTGCGCCTTTCTTTTGTTGTGCACTCAGCGCCCAAATGTTTTTTTTATTCATTTAAATATCTGCAGACCTCCGCAAATTCACCCGTGGGTGCACACAGTCAATAATGTCAGCACAGCGCCCGCTTTTAGATTATCAACATGGGCGCCGGTCTTATAAGTCAGAGGCCTCAAACCCACAGTAAGTAACTCTTCTTCTGCTGTGTATACCCAGCAAAGCTTTTGCTTTTTTTCTTGTCAAAAAGAGACAAGGCATGGAAATGATTCTGTTTATATAAATATACATTACGTTGTTGCATGTTCCACATGCAATAATTGCTAGCTTTTAGTATTACTTTTGCATGCTATTTTCATTGTAAAGGGACCTCTATAAGCCACATAAGCTACTGCACACTTCCTTACGCTACTGCTGGAATATTTTTTTACAAAAAATATAAAAATCTAACAAGCATATTATTTGCAATGCCAATAGCTCAAACTTTCAGTAATGTGAGACCTATTGCATTGCAAATGCTTGTTTTAAGTAGTATTCGTGTTTGCAGAGTGGTGGAGAAAGGAGGCTGGGCCTCCGATCAGCTCTTAGGAATCATGCTGTGTAGGACTTACAGGAGGTACCAGGAGGGATTCTTGGCCCCCAACGTCCCTGAGGAGTAAAGTGGACTTAATTCCCCAACCAGTAGTGCACCACAAACCGCGTTTGCAGAGTGGTGGAGAAAGGGGGCATGGCCTCCAAAGGCCTCTTATCAATCCCGCTATGTCCTTGGGGGCCAAATACCCCTCCTGCTATCTCCAGGAAGTCCCAACACAGTGGGATTGCTGAGACCTTGTAGGAGGCTGCGCCCCCTTTCTCTACCACTCTGCAAATGCACCTCCCGGCGCACTGCTAGTAGAGGGATGAAGTCTCCTTGGCTATTGAGGGTCCTTGGTGGCCAACTACCCCTTCTGATACCTCTAGCAAGTCCCACACAGTGGGTTTGCTGAGAGGTTTTCAGTGGCCACTCGACCTTTCTCCACCACTCTACAAATGTGCCTCCTGGTGCACTACTAGTTGGGGGATGAAGTCCCCTTGGCTCCTGAGGTTCCTTGGGGGTCAACTAGCCCTCCTGTTACCTCCAGAAAGAACCACACTGCTGGATTGCTGAGAGGTCATCAGAGGCCATACGCTCTTTCTCCACCACTCTGCAAATGCGCCTCCTGGCGCACTTCTGCTTGGGGTACGAAGTCCACTTTAGTCCTGAGGCCCTCAGGAGGCAAGGGGACCTCATCCCCTCACCAGCAGGGCACCAAGAGGCGCGTTTGCAGAGTGGTGGAGAAAGGGGGTGTGGCCTCTGACCACCTCTTAGCAATCTCACTGGAGATAAGAGGAGGTCTTGTTGGCCCCCAAAGACCCTCAGCAGCCAAGGGGACTTCATCCCCCAACCAATAGCACCAAGGAGGCGTATTTGCAAAGAAGAAAGAGAAATGGTGCGGGCCTCCTGCGAGTTGCAGAGTTTTTTTGTGGTTTTTTCAAAGGTAAGGGGAGCTACGTAGTCCCCTTCCTTGGGCCAATTTTGGCTCGGGGACCTCATCCTCCGGGGCCAGGCATGTTAATAATGGGGAGGGGGGCTGCGTGGCCTCCTTCCCCAGGCCAATTTCAGCCTCAGGGACCCCATCCCCCCGGGCTAAGGCTTTTTTTTTTTTAATAAAGGAAGGGGGGCCATGTGGCCCTCTTCCTTGGCCATTTTCGGTCCCAGGGACCTGCCCCAGGGCCTGCCCTTTTTTGAAAATTTATTTTTTTTAAAGGGAGGGGGGTTCGTGCAGCCCCCCCTCCTGTCCGTTTTGGCCCCAGGGACCTCATCCATCAGGGCCAAGCCTGTAGTGTGGGTGCCTTGTATCCGTCCCAGGGAACCAACTTTTGAAACGTTGGGGACCGCGGGGGAGCCTCAAGGCCCCGCGGTCCCTGCTGGCTCCCAACCTCCTGTAGGAGCCGGCATTGCTTTGAGACGAGGGAGCTGCTAACATGCAATGTCTGACAGCGGGCAGGGAAACAGACATGGTCTGCTTTCAGCAGGCAGGAGCATTTTTGCTCTTGCTTGCTGAAAGCAGAGTGTTTGCTGTGCAAACTGCAAAGACCCGGGGATGGGCACCCCGGGTCATTGCAGGAGCCAGCCCTGGGGGTGGCGGTCCCCAGGGCCATTTAGGCCTCCTAGAGGGGGGCATCACGGGCCCCTTCCCATATTCTGTTTTGCCCTGGGAAGGTGGTCCGCCGGGGCTGTCAGAGTGCGCAGCCCCCCTGCCATCAGTTTGTCAAAATCCCCCTGGAGGTGGTGATCCCCAGGGTGGCTGGGGTGCTGTGTGCCCCCCCACAATAATTAAACTTAAAGCCCTCAGGAGGTGGTGGTCTCTGGGTCTGCAGGGGGTCTGCGCTGCCCACCCCACTCTTTAAAAAAAGCCCCCGGTAGGTGTTGGTCCCCGGGGAAGGGGTTCACGCGGCACCCCAACTGATAAAAGTTAAAGCCCTGGGGAGGTGGCGGCCCCTGGGTCTGCAGGGGTCCACGCGGCCCCCGAATTTTTATCTGCAAAGCCCCAGGGATGTAGAGGTCCCTGGTGCTAGGACGGGGTACAAGAGGCGCCCTCCATTAATTAAAGAAACAAGTCCCGGGGAGATGGTGGTCCGCTAACTATAACTGCTGAATTTTTCTGGTTTTGTGCGTGTGAAACCTGAGCCTAACTATAATGTCTCTGTAACCTTTGCTTTTTTCAGTGATCTATATACACTGAAAAAAACCAAAGGTTACAGGGACGTTATAGTTAGGTTCCAAAGACCTCTTAGCAATCCTGCTGTGTGGGACTTACTGGAGGTAACAGGAGGGGGTAGTTGACCCTCAAGTACATCTTTGGGGGCCATCTACCCCTCCTGCTACCTCCAGTAAGTACAACACAGAAGGAATGCTGAGAGGTTGTCGGAGGCCTGCCCCTTTCTCCACCACTGTGCAAACGCAGCTCCTGGTGCCCTACTAGCAGGGGGATGAAGTCCCTTTGGCTCCAGAGGATCCTTGGGGGCCAACTATCCCTCCTGTTAACTCAAGTAAGTCCCACACAGTGAGCTTGCTGAGAGATGTTTGGTGGCAGTTATATAGCTGAGAATTTTTTTTATTTCTCAGCAGCTACTGAACGGATTTACAGCATTTAACAAAAAGAGTGCTTTCTGGACCAACAGCTACCCTTCTGCCAAATTTGGTGTAATTCCGTTCAGCAGTTTGGGCTATAGCTGTGCCTAAAGTTTCCTACGGAAGTTAACATTGAGAAAAATCGTTTTGGGACCCCTCACTTTTTCTCAGCCCCTGCTTGACAGATCACCCCGAAACTTTCAAGACAGCAGCTGAAGTGACTGGCATATTGGTTTTGAAAATTTTGTGAGGGTGTATCAAATGACACCAAAGTTATTGGCAAATTAATAAAGACTACATCCTAACTATAACTACCTACTGGCGACCGCCAGTGGGTAATATATATACATATATATATTTTTTAATTAGGGAATTACCTATACCATCCCATATTCCTACCCCCAATACCTAAAATAAAAACACTCTAACCACCCAACAATACCCCTACCCACACATAAACCCTAAAAGAGCAAAGGTTACAGGGACATTATAGTTAGGTTCAGATTTTGCACACACAAAGCCATAGAAATTCAGCAGTTATAGATACCTGAGCTAACTATAACTCACGCCCCGCAATGCACTGATTATGACCTCATATATTACATCACTCATTACATGGTTAGTGACATCAATGACGACTTCTCAAATGATATCACTGATGACATCATCCAGTGAGTGTGAAGTGCTTAGTAAAGTCTCAGACTTAAAGATATATGCTTAGTTACTACATAAGTAAAATTACTATTCTTTCTGGACTACTAATGAGTGGTAGTATTTGTAACATATGATATCTGATCTATAATCCTTTTTTTTTTAAAGCGGATGCACAATTTATCAGGGAACTATCCTCTACACTGACACATGTCCCCTGCTGATTTATCTGTATTGGAATGCTTTGCAACAGTCTAAGCTGTTCATTGAGGCTTCACTTCACAGTGATGGCTGAGTATATTTCTGTTTTATGACATACTGACTAGTTTCCTTAGTCCTCTCTCCTTTGTGATGAATAACTGTAGGAGTAGATTGCAATACATTCATCTGTTTATTAAGACCTTTCTCTAGAGTGATGGCTCAGTGTAGTAGACACTTACAACAGACTGACGTCTCTACTCACACCTTTCTCCAGGATGAAGAATATTTATAGAATATTATTTATATTTATGAAATATTTGAAAAAAATTTTTTTTTTAAATTATATGGTATTTTATTAAGTATATTGAAGTTTAGTTTGCTGGAAGATGTCATCCGTGATGTTATTTGAGATGCTATCAGTGATGTCACTGATCATGACATGTGCGATGTAATTTATGTGGTCATAAGCAGTGCACCCAGGCCAGGCAGGAACCACCACTCTAGTCAGGGTAATCTAGATACATACTCAAAGATAACTTGTGCTCACCCTCTGGTAGCTTGGACCGGAGCTGTCAGGCTTATCTAAATAGGCAATGTGGAAAGTATTTGTGAAAATCACACACACAGTAGCACAATGAATACACCACAAAAAGACTCCACACAGGTTTGGACAAATAGATGATTATATTCTGAACATTTCAAGACCAAAACGACAAGAATCCAATGTAGGGAAGTTGAGATATTGAATTTTAAAGGAATAAGGGGCACATGCGTCAAGCTTTTTACCGGTCTCGGCCCGTTTGCGACCTGTAAAAAGCCATTTCCGAGGCATCAAACCTAAATGCATTCGCAAAATAGGTAATCACAATTTTTGCGAATGCATTTAGGGAATCGCAATTTGCGATTCCCTAAATGCAATGCATGAAGCATTTTAAAAATGCAACTTTGCATTAAGGATTCGCAAATTACCATCAACTTCAAGTTGATGGTAATTTGCAAATCCTTAGAAAAATGCATAAAATTGCATTTTTCATAGGGCCATGTGTACGCCACATGTGCACACTTACCGTTTTTGGGGGTGCATCAGGGGGGTCTTAGGCCCCCTAGCACCCTTGCAATTGCATTCGCAATTTGCGATTACCTATTTGATAATCGCAAATTGCAAATGCTTTCCCATTCATTCCTATGGGTCTCTAGGCATGCATTCCCCAATAGCGAATCGCAATTTGCGATTCGCTATTAGGGAATGTGTAGAAATCGCTATTTATTTTGTGATTCATACATGCATAATGTATTACGACTCCTAAATAGCGATTCCTTAAAAATCGCTACTAAGGAATAGCAATTCATTATCTTGATGCATATGCCCCTAAATGCAGTAAAGTGCCTACAAGCAAGATGTATTAAAAAGGTTACTTTAGGTCGCTCTGAACTGCGGCAAAGTCGAAATTCGAGACGTCCACGATGGAGCACTGGCTGGCTACAGGAACCACACAGGCCCCATGAACAAAATACCTTTTCTAGTCACAAACAGCGAGATACGTCAAACTTCTCCACACAGTGAAGGCAATATGTCAGTTCTGAAGATTGGTGCTGGAGTTGAGAGACGTCGAGCGATGTGCTGGATTCTGCCATGCAGTCGAGGGGATGCGTTGGTTTCACCAGGCTGCAGCGGCGGCGATGCACTGTCCGATGCATCGATCTCTGGAGGCAAAGCACTGGTTCTGATGCGATGCACTGATTTTATTCCGGCAATGTACCATTCGATGCCCCGGTTCTGCCACACTCAGACAGGAGATGCGACTACATCTGTGTTGCATGTATCTGGTCCTCTTCCATTGAGCCAGACAGAGGAGCAGGGTAGAGACTTTGATATCCCTGAGTCTCAAGGAACAGGAGGCAAGCCAACAAGCCCTTGAAAATCACTTGAAGTGAAGGCAGAGTCCAGCTCTCCTTCAGCAGAGTCTGAGAGCAGCAGGCAGCAGGGCAACAAACACAAAAGCAGGCCTTTCATATCAGCAGTACCGTTGAGCCCTTTAAGCAGTACAGCACTTCTTCTGGGGGAGTTTCAGTTTACAAGTTCAGTAGTGTCTTATTTAATGGGGTCATAGACCCAGTACTTATACCCCAAAGTGACTTTGATGTGGGGGGTGACTTCAAAGTGCACAAGTATCCCTTTCAACCCAGTCCTTTCTGCCAAGCTATCTGTGGAGGGTAATCAGTCCTTTGTGTGGGGGCAGGACACAACCTATTCAAGTGAAGTGATAGCCCCCCCTTCCATCCTGCCCAGGCAAGGCAATCTGAATGCACATGTATTTAGATAGACATTCAGACACACCTGTCTTTTCTGTGTGCGGCTGTGTAGAGGGAATACACAAAGTGTGGCTGTCAACCACCCCACACATATATTGGAGAAAGGCTTTCAGGCACACAGAGCTGTAAGTGCAGAGAAATGTCCACTTTCTAAAAGTGGCATTTCTAAAACAGTAATGTTAAATCCAACTACACCAGTGAGGAGGATTTATAATTACCATTCCAAAGATATGAAACATGAAAAGGCTACTTTTCTCTGATCAGGAATTACAACTTAAAAGTATATTAAGGAATTTCCAATGCTAGCCTGTGAGAGGGGTCAGCCTCACAGTAGTGGAAAACGAATTTTAGGGTTTGTCACTTCCAGGACATGTAAAGATTAAACACACATGGCTTGCCTTTTATTTACATGGCACCCTGCTCCTAGAGTTACTTCTGGCCTACCTTAGGGGTGACATGCAATAAAAGGAGAGTTTGAAGATTGGCAGGTACTTTTAAATGGTAAGTTGAAGTGGCAGTAAACTGCACACACAAGCACTGCAGAGGCAGGCCTGAGACAGGGGTTGAAAGGCTACTTCTGTGGGTGGCACAATCAGTGCTGCAACCCACTGGTAGCATTAAACTTACAGGCCCTGGGTATATGGTATACCACTTTACACGGGACTTACAAGTAAATTAAACATGCCAATCACGTACATACTAATATCACCATGTTTAGTGGAGAAACATATGTACCTTAACACTGGTTAGCAGTGATCAGAGTCCAAAGGCCAACAAAAAGAATCAGCAAAAACAGGAGGTAAAAGACAAAAAGTCTGGGGAAAGACCACCCTATGGATGACAATTCTAACATTCCCTGTTTTTTAATGTTCTTAGATTTTATATGTATACAACCTAAATGATGTACTATATAAAGAATCACCCTTGAACATTGGGGGAAAACAATCATATAGAATGTATAAAAAAACGCAACTGCACAGTATGTCACTGCAAATAAGCCACACAGCACATTGCACATATTACAATTTTTTAAACAATCATTTTATCCATACTTGCAGTACTAATACAAAGAAACATATGCTGGAAATTAGAAATTAATCTCTAGAAGTGCTACAATAGCACTACTAGATATATCAGACACACCGGCATATGCAAAGCCTTATGAAGACATCACCCTTGGAAGGCCACATGATGTCATAAATCCTGATAATGCATCTAAAATAACTAGACTATTTCACTTTTGCAACTGTCAACCTCCTTAGAACTTTGGTTCCCAAAACAAAAGATAGGAATTTGGTAACTTCCAAGGCAATCTTTGCTGGAATTTAAGGTTCCTATCATTATATTCTGTCCATCCACTTCTAATTTTTAGACAAACAGTGTAATGACCAAAGCAAACACTAACTTCGTCAAGAAAAATGATAGCGTTAGCAGCGTATGTTTTCCCAGAAATAGATATTTGTCCTGCTATAACGTTTGTAATAACAGTATCTTATTTACTGCCATCTGCTCTCCATTGTTGTAGCATTAAAATGATATACCCGCCAGATCTTGCTGCATGTAAAATCGGCAGGACATCGGTTTGATAATTTTGACATGCATTATGTTGTGTAGCTTTTCTCATTAATCTCTCAAAAGTCACTTTTGGAATCCAACAAAACACACAGGGGCAGATTAACAAGCCCCTTGCGCCACTTTTGCGTCATTTTTCCCATGTTAAAAATGACGCAAAAGTGGCACAAGGGGCTTGTAAATCTGCCCCACAGTGTAGATCACAATACCCTGCAGCTACAACACGAGGTAAGGCAAACAATACATTTACCACAACATTAGCATAGCAGTTCACATCAGAGGGGTTTGGCAATTGGTAACCAACAATATATCCCTCATTTTCAATTATTTGTTTCTTAACAAATTCCTTCTTCTCTTTCATTTCCTTTCTTCCAACAACATCACTACACTGCTTTCAAACTTTCCACACTGGACACATGGAACATTTCTCATAAATTGGATAACTGTCTTAAATGAGTAGCATATAGACTTTTTAATCGGTTGAATTCTTTAACATAACTTCAGTCCACGTTCACTCTGCTCTCACTAAATGAAACCACACACACACAAGACAATGTCCTAACTTGAGACGAAACTACATATGACATATCTTCCTTAAACACTGTACTACCAATATTAATAATTACTGCATCTAAACATAAACCTTGTGATTTATGAAAAATAGCATATGCTAGACAAACTGGAAACTGTTTCCGTCAAACACATAAATCTTTCACAAGCAAAATATGTGCAGTACATTGTCCAATTTGCTTAGCGTTGTCAATCTTATCAAATTTAATCACCAGGTATTCCACCTCATTTTTGTTAGGAAAATTAAAAAAATTTAAAACTTTTTTGTTTGTGCTGCTGTTTTCCTTTGTATGCCTTTAAAATCAATAAAATTTGACCTATAGACGATTAACTAAACCTTCTTCGATATTTAAATTTTGGAGCAAAATCACCCTACAGTTTTTGCATAGACTTTTCTCCAGTCCTGCAGTTCATTAAACAGTTTTTGCTAATGAATCATGTTTTACTTGTAACTTTTCATTTAGAAATACAGTGACACCCTGATGTTCCATTTTATCTATTGCCTTCAGTGGCAAAATGTCTTCGTTCGTATCTAAACCAGTCTGTATCTGGGTCTGGTGGCTTATTGGACAAATGCATCCACTGCAGGGGCCTGTGTTCGACCTCATGGTTATAGGTTCACTTCCTGGTGGGTCCGCGCATCCTTTCAGAGGTCGATAAAAAAAGTACCATTGAGCTGGGTAACAATAAACATCTGTTATTCAGCGCCAAGATGCCACTTTGGGGGTGAACGTGCGCTTTACAAATACACACGTTATGTTCTCCACTTCTAGCAATTCATTGCTGAAAGATGCACACTCCTTCAATGTAGACATTAGGCACACAATATGTTTATCATCTTGTATATACTAAAGATAAGTTCTGCTGCTATCTTCATTGTGGGATACATTTTTTAAGAAGATGACTTTGTAGAACACACTTTCCCTCTTTTCAAAGAATACCTACTCTAATAACTTTCAAAATATTACCATATTCAATATCAGATGCCTGTTGCATATTTCGGATTAATTCTTTGATTTCACAACTAAACCAAATATTCACATTTCCAGTATTTCCCAAAGAATTAGTAGTTTAATCATGCAGCAATGTTTTGAACACTGGCTGAACCTTCACAGGAGTAAGTTGCAGTAGATCTCCAAAAACAATTAAATGTTTTCCTCCAAGTAGGACATCATAATCCATTCTCAGAAACTCTTGCCTTCTCAAATGCACAAAGGCAAGCATTGCATTTAAGACCATGCTCACCTCATCAATGGTTAAAAGGTTCAACTTCTTTAACACTCTGGATACTTCATGACAAGCTTCAGCAGATACCTTTTGGTACTCCAATTTTGTGTCATTTTCCGCAGGCAGGATAAAAGGTTGATGCAAAGTATTACCGTTGATATTATGGGCAGCTAATCCAGTAGGTGGTGTAACCACACAGGATACATTTCACTCTGTACTCTTTTCTAGAAAAGTAGTAAGAACTTGTATTAAGAAACGCATACCGGTGCCAGCTTGACCACTGACGTACAACAGTATAGGCTTAAATTTTGAGCTTGCACACTCTTTCTTGCCATGAAGCAATCCATGCTCAACTGTAGCTTTCACCTCCATATATATTTCCGCTTGCTCATCATTTAGCTGTGCAATTAAATCTTCCAAATCAATTGTTTCCTGTCACGCTTGCTCCATTGCAATCTCCACCTCATTCATTGCAAAAGCAGCCTCCTTTTCAATTATTGTCTGTCCAAGTGGGTCCTGACTTTGAGGAGTTGAACTGTTCTTAGCCACCTCTGCAGCAATTGTATTGTCCTGTTGAATTTCATCATTCAACATTTCCAAGTAGTTTGGAAATGCTGAGCTCTCAATGCTATCCTCAGTAGCATTGAAAGAGTCTTCCTAGCAGTCAAACTCTCCTAGGAATTCTGTCCATGACACCAAGGTTTGCACTGCTGCAAAAGTACCAAATAGAACAATTGTCTTTTTTCAGCAGTCTGGAACCTCAGCTTTATATGGTTTATTAAACTGCCTTTGCTATGTTGCACAAAACGCCCTTTACAACCAACTGCTGCAAATTTACCTTCATCTACATTTTCTATCAGATTGTATCTTTATGTTTAGTACTGGAGTACTTCCTATAGATAGACATTTTCAAGATGTACACTCCTTTTTGGATAGTAAGACCTTCATTTTTGGAGATTTGGCGTAAAGCAGTGCAGCAAGTCACCTTGCTGCACTGCCCTATGTCAAAGTGAAAGGACAGGAAAGCACCGTATTTATCCAATACGGTGCATTCATGTCCTTTCTCCCTGCGCTGGCGCCCTTTTGGCAGCCTAGCACCAATGCAGACATGGTGCAAAGGTGTGTGTGATGTTGGCAGGATTGTGTTTGTGCAGCAAAGGGCACCTTCTTGCACAAAAACAATCCTGAAAGGCATATTCCTCTTTCTATGTGTGCTGCAGAAAGCAGCACACATAGATAGAGGAAAATATGAGGAGAAATAGAGATATCTCTCCTTGTTACAACTCACCTCGATAGGCATAATATTTTGATGCATTGTCAGGTTTACAATTCCTCTAAATCTGGGAACTTGTCAAAAACCATTGGAGTTGCATAGGAACACCCACAGCAACACCCATGGAACGCTTCCCTTGTGCACAGAAAGGCAACGCAATGATTTGCGCGGCGTTGCCTTACTCAAGCTTTATGAGGCCACTCAAAGCCATGCAAGGTGGCTTTGTGTGGCTTCATAAATCTGACTCAGAGCCTTGCTTCACGCATGCACTACTTTGTTTAGTGCAAACGTAGCGCAAGCCTCTCATAGATATGCCCCTAAGTCTCCAAGATGTTTATTTTTACAATGTCTGTACTGTCTGGCTAAAACTCTGCAAGATATTCCATTTCTGGAAGAGATTTCAAAACTCTGTTTTGAGTTGATGCTAGGCCTGGACTCACCCAAACAGTTCCTTTCGACTTAGAATATAAACTGTTAGCACTCAATTGATTAGAGCATTCATAGGATCCAATTTCCCTGTGCGAAAGCATCTTCAAACTGAAGCTGTGCAATTTTTTTGTTAGAGACTTTTCTGCCGAAATCTCTTTCCACACATCTTTCATCTCCGTCTTCTCAGATTTTCTTATGTATGAAATAACATAACGAACAACAGTTATAGATTTATCTGCCACAAACTGAATATCTATATTGGTATTCCACATTTTCCAAATGACATAATGGTTGCCATTAAATTATTTCAAAGGCATCGTTCCTCTGAGGTTGTCGGTATTATTTTGGTGATTTAGGAATAAGTGGATGTCTTACTGCAGACATAAAACAGCTCACTCTTCCTTTTGAAGTAACAGGTCTTGGAAATCCAAAACAACGTTTTGTGTAAAGTTTTCCTTTTGCTCTGTATTTTCATCTGCAGTACTTTCCACATCTATGTGATTGGAAATACAGTACTTGCTACTTGAGGCCTTTTTCCTAAGTGTCTTTTACAATACTATATGCAATATACTGTTTTATGAAAGAAAGTACAGACCAGGCTTCTCCAACGAGTAGCTTGTGAGCTACTGATAGCTCTCCTGCTATCTGTGAGTAGATCTCCTGTGTGCAGCCCAGCATACTAAATTGGAAAGTTTTACTTGGTTGAATTATTATGCATATACCAAAATTGAAAAGTGTGTATGTGAGGTGAAAATGGATGTATTTTCAAAACCCATAATTTCAAAAATATATTTATTTAAAAGTGATATTTGAATGATAGAGCATGCAGCTGTGGGAGTCTTATTACTAACATTATTCCCTTTGTGCTATGGGACATTGCAGCTGTTGCTGTTATGTATTACACTTGTAGAGGTATTCCAAACTGACTATGCTTTTTTACATTATTGCTTGCAATCCTGCACTGAAGTGATCACAGCTGGTAATCTTGCATAGGGTGGCCACTAATGTACTGAAGCGTACAGCACTGATAATTTTGGTAACTCAAAATGATTTTTGTTGAACAAAAGTAGCTCTCATTAGTGAAAAGGTTGAAGGCCCTTGGTAAAGACTCCTCTGTTCCAAATTTAGGTGCATCATTTACCCATAACAACATATGAATATGAGGATCACCTCTTGCTTGGTACTCTTTTAGCCAAAGGAAATCAGTAATTTCTCAAAAAGGTGTTTTTTTTTTAATTGCAGATGAAGGACAGCATAGTTTGAAATCTGAGGTTAAAGTACCTACAAACATTTGCAGGATGCAAAAAGCAAAGTTTTCCTAGAGTCTTCAATTCGATATCCTTAATGTTAGAGTTTGCTTCACTTAATATTTAAGTCATGTAAATCATCCTCAGCATTATCTGCACAACTCAGTGTTGAAAACCAAGTTGGCGCACCTACATTTTGCAACATACACCATAACGAAGCAACCAGTACTCATTGGTCCCACGTTGGCATGCCATCAAATTTATCAAATAATACTCAAGTTTTCAACAAAGCCTTTAAGAGACATATTTTGTACATTAACTCCTGCCTTAAGAATATGGTTAACAACATATGACAGTCCAGACAAATCACTTTCAAACCAGAGATGGACTACACATGGAATACTTTGTCTAAATCTAGGGTACTCTGAATACATTCTTGTCCTGAACTCTGCTGGAGGTATTGGCATAGGGTGGTCATCATACCACCCACCTACTCCAGTTGTAAATAGTTGAGGAAAACAATGAGTCTATAAACGTTTCTCCCAGACACTTATTGGAGTTCGTTTAGCTTGTTTCATCTGATACAGTTCAATGGCATCCCCCATAAGCCCTTTTGAATGTAGTGGATGGATACTGTAGTGCTCATATATGTCTTCAGATCTACTTCTTAACACTTTGTCAAACTGTCCACTTGAAGGCAACTCTCTTCTTCCATGCAACTTCCATGTTTGACAATATCTTCATTTTTATAGTACACATTGTTGTCTTTAAGATATAATGTAGTTTTCTATACCTTATTTACATCCAGTAGTTCCTTCCAGTTTTTTTTGCTTTTTGTGGGCACACCATTCACTGGAATAACAAGCGATTCTTCCAAATCTCGCTCTACACCCACAGTTTCAATATTGCATTTAAAATCTAAAGGTAAATACACAACTTTATCTTTAAGTCCATTCTAAAGCTTAGTGGATGATAGTTTCCCAGGGTTTGTTTTCATATGAACTATTGCTTAAAAAGGCTCAATAGATTGTATGAGTATTCATTCATAAACATTCAGATGTCAAAGTTCCTCTGGAATTTAAACCACCTCTACCTTATTATGTATTGTTCTGTCAGACATATTCTTGTCCTCTAATTTTTCATAGCAACACTTGACCATGATCCGGCGTGTCGACAAATAAAAGCGTTCCTACACAAATAAATACACTGCAAATTAAAGCCACTTTTCCCTGCTTTCTTCTTCAGTTTTTGAGCACACATTAACATTTCAAATTTGGCCTTTGTAGTGGGTGCGCCGACAGCAAATATGAACATAGTTTGGTTTCTCAGTAGAAACTGCATTAAGCTTTGCTATTTCTCATCTAAAGTTATCAGTACTAATATCTGAGTTTTGTTCCTCTACACCTGAACACGCCAACTCCTCATTTTGTCCAGGTTGCACTTCACGACCAAAGAAATGTAAATTTATATATATTCACAAACATTTTTAACTGTTGATACTGTACCATACAGAAGTGCTTTGTTCATTTCTCCTACACACAAAGTAAAGTCTTCTAACTCAATTTTGTATTTTTGAATGATGAACAGCCACATCCGAAAATGATGAAAGGTGCTTGTGCACACTTTCCTGGATAGAAACGCCAATGAGTGTCCTTGTAAATTGGAGTATTTCCTGGCTTAGCATGGATACAATACTTGCGATATTGCAATTTTCTGCTTCACACTTCAATCTGGAACTGGACATAGAAAAGTTCTTAATATATCAATTGATTCCTGGCGAATACAACAAATACTACTGCAGTCCCATTTATACACAGGGGCATGTATATGCCTTCCTTGCACCTCTTCAGCAACCTATTCCTCCACATTAATAGAAATCATCTCCTCCTTCACAATTGGAGTACCTTCTTTTAGCACACAGCATCGGCCAGTTGTTTCAACTGCATGCACTAATTTGTTCTGTTGTAAGTAGCTTCCTTTATTAAAGAATGCCTCAGTACTAGACGTATGTTTCCATTCTCCTTGGAAAAAATTTCAAAAATTACTTTTATAAATAAACCTTATTTATCCACTGTTCTTATTCTGTTTCATATCAAGATAAATAGTTTGCCCTTCAGAGCAAATGCTTTATCACCACACTCTCAATATATTGTCTTTGTTTCAGTGCCACCCTTCTCCTCTTGCATTGCTTTATCTTACGTCCCAAATTCTGAATTACTCTACTTCTAAACATTCTTAATTGTATATCTTTAAATAATTTTTGCCTCCTGGTCAAATTCTGTGTTATCTTATAAGAATTTTCTCTTTCAATCCAACTTACTTGTTCACCTTTGTGAATTGATTTTAAACCTCTCTGTTTCTCTGAAACCTTTTACACATATTGCCTTAACAAACTGCTTAGTTCTCTTACCAGCAGCTCTTTTTTCAGCATTTTCTCCCAATCATTTCCTTTTTCCTATCACCTTTAAGCAGATAGTACTCTTCCTTCAGTTTTTTTCTACTTTGTATATTTCTCTGCATTGTAGAAACTCCTCTTTAAACACAGGTAGATATCTGAAAACCAGATTTAGAATGTATTTAACTTTACATTACATACCTTTAGATTACATACTATAAGCAAGTACAGTGGCTACATATGTGCTTGTGTGGGTGTTTGAGTGGCTGTGTAAGTGTATGTGTATGAGTGACTGTACGAGTGGGTGACTGGGTGTGTGAGTGGATGAGTGTGTATGTGAGTGGGTGTATTAATGGCTGTGTAGGTGTGTGACAGGATGTACAATTAGCTGTGTAGCTGTGTCAGTCGGTGTATTAGTGGCTATATGAGTAGCTAAATGGGTATGTGAGTTGCTCTATGGGCGGGTGACTCAGTGTGTGAGAAGTTGTGTAGACAAGTGAGTGAGTGTATCAGTGCCTCTGCTGGTGTATCACTGGATGTGTAAGTAGCTGTGTGGGTGTGTGACTCGGTGTGTCAGTGACTGCATGGGTGTTCAAATGGGTATGTAAGTGGCTGTATGGATTGGTAACTGCCCGTGGTACTAGGTGTTTGGGTGTGTAACTATGTGTGCAAGTTGCTTTGTTAGTGGTGGACACATAAGTGCTCTGTGGGTGTGTGAGTGGAGTTGTAAATGACTCTGTCGCTGTCTGACTGGGTGTGTAAGTGGCTGGATGGTTTTGTATATAGGTATGTGAGTGGCTGTATAGGTGGATGACTGAGGGGCTCATTTATGAGAGCCCTGTGTCACTTTTGCACCACATAAAATGGTACATAAGTGGCGCAGGGATCTCATAAAGATTTATGAAGCCACGCAAAGCTACCCGTATGGCTTTGAGTGGCCTCATAAATCATGAGTATGGCAATGCAGCACAAATTTCTGCATCACGTTACTCTGCACCAGGGAGATATTCCATGGGTGCTGCAGTGGATTTTCCATAGAATTTGACAATGCCCCATATTTACAAAGTGATGTAAACCTGGGGAAGCATCAAATTTGTACACCTCCCAAGGTGAAACGTATCGAGGAGAAATATGTTAATTTCTCCTCGTGTTTTCCTCGTACCATGTGTGCTGCATTCTGAAGCACACATAGAATGAAGAAAAAGCCTTGTAGGAGTTATTTTGTTTTTATTTAGTTTTTGTTTTTATAGTGTCCCTTCCTGCACAAAAACAATCATGCCTGCAATGGAGACACCCTTGCATCATGGTGCAAGGGTGACTACGTAGGCGCTAGGCTTCCAAAATGGGGCCAGCACTGGCAGAAACGACAGGAATGCACTGTATTGCTAAAACATGGTGCATTCCTGCCCTTTCATTTTGTCGTAGGCCAGTGCAGCAAGGTGCCTTGCTACGCTGCCCTACGTCAAAATGCCATAAATTAAACCTTGGGTGTATAACTAGGCGCATAAGTGTGCAAATCTGTGTGTAACTGACTGTCTGAATGCTGGGTACATGAATGGCTGTATAGGTGTGTAAGTGGGCATAATAAAGCGCGTATGGGTGTATGAGTGACTATGTACTTGGATTTATAGGTGTGTGAATGGTTTTATATGTGTGTGATTGAGTGTGTCAGTCACTGTCTGGCTATATGAGTGGTGGGTACCTAAGAGCGTTTGTGGGAGTATAACTGGGTGTGAAGTGCATGCCTGACTGTGTGAGTTGGTGCAAATTCCATACTATTAAATTACACGCTATAAACAAGCAGCCACATCAAATTTCTAGCACATTCATTAATAATGGCTTGATAAAAATCTATATTTTCAGTATAACAATTCCTATTCCTTCTTTGATGCTCACTATATTTGTACTTAATGTTCTCATCTAACCTCCCTTTCATTTTGCATTTTACTGTAATGTCTAGAAGGTATACATTTTCTTTGAGCTTATATACACTCATAGGGCCTGATTCACAGAACTAACTTACGTCAAAAACGTAAAGTTAGTACTTTTTGGTATTCACAGAATACACTTACTCATTTTGGTATTCACAGAATGAACTTACTCATTTCGGTATTCACAGAAGTTAGTAGTCCTAACTTTAGGACTCCTAAATGCCTTCTGTGAATACCGAAAGTCTTAAAGTTAGGATTTTTCTCAGTTTAGGAGTAGTAAAGTTAGGAGTCCTAACTTTACTACTCCTAAACTGAGAAAAATCCTAACTTCAAGACTTTCGGTAGTCACAGAAGGCATTTAGGAGTCCTAAAGTTAGGAGTCCTAACTTTACGACTCCTAAACTGAGAAAAATCCTAACTTCAAGACTTTCGGTATTCACAGAAGGCATTTAGGAGTCCTGAAGTTAGGAGTCCTAACTTTACTACTCCTAAACTGAGAAAAATCCTAACTTCAAGACTTTCGGTATTCACAGAAGGCATTTAGGAGTCCTAAAGTTAGGAGTCCTAACTTTACGACTCCTAAACTGAGAAAAATCCTAACTTCAAGACTTTTGGTATTCACAGAAGGCATTTAGGAGTCCTGAAGTTAGGAGTCCTAACTTTACTACTCCTAAACTGAGAAAAATCCTAACTTCAAGACTTTCGGTATTCACAGAAGGCATTTAGGAGTCCTAAAGTTAGGAGTCCTAACTTTACGACTCCTAAACTGAGAAAATCCTAACTTCAAGACTTTTGGTATTCACAGAAGGCATTTAGGAGTCCTGAAGTTAGGAGTCCTAACTTTACTACTCCTAAACTGAGAAAAATCCTAACTTTAAGACTTTCGGTATTCACATAAGGCATTTAGGAATCCTAAAGTTAGGACTACTAACTTCTGTGAATACCGAAATGAGTAAGTTCATTCTGTGAATACCAAAAAGTACTAATTTTACGTTTTTGACGTAAGTTAGTTCTGTGAATCAGGCCCATAGTTTTTTTTTAAATATACTTTTTTATAGTACAACCTAATTAACAAACTTGTAAAATCTCTTTGCTTTTTTCAAACTTTTATTTTATTATCTGTTAATATCTGTTTTCCACTGCAAAACTCAAGTCAAATATTTCTCAATTCTCTTCCACTCTCAGTACAAAAGGGCCAAAAATGACTATCCTTCACACTGTGCTCTCAGTCATACACCCATACCTAGCAAATCACAGAGTTCCTTTCATCTTTTATTTTTGTTATACCACTCCTAAATGGTCACTAATTCTTAACTCTTTCCATGTTTCCTATAAAGAAGCACACTTTGGTAGGGTTTTTTTCACACCTCCGTGGATCCTCTGCAGTGCACAGCACGAACCCCTGTGTGAATCCGCGGCGAATCTGCAGAAAAGCATTCAACAATCTGCTGTTAATGCTTTTGATTTATATTCTACTTTGCAAAATATTGTCTATTACAAGACACACTCCTTACTGAGAAATGTATTTACACCAGTCTGCTTTTCAGTTTCACACTGCAGTCTCTTTTGTTCCCTTCCCCCATACACTGTTTTGGCTCCGTTTACCTAGGAACATAATTTTCCATAGTCTGTCAGTAGGTCAAATGTTTACAAGACTTTTTCTCTGAAGCATACTAGCTTCACATTAACTGTAACAGGTGTGGTTGAGTGTTTGCATTTACAAGCACATTCCAAACAACTTAACTTTTCTTTATTTTTCCAAAGCCAATCACAGAGTTAGTCACTTTTTTCTTAAAGCCACTACCTAATTTTAGTACCCTGCACATCTCCAACATCCAATCAAATATGTTCTAGGCCTGGGCGGTGAACTCCTCTCCGTTTGCGGAGCTCACGGAGTGCAGAAAACTCCGCTCCATGTAGTTCATCTGATTTTTTCCCTGCTAGTGCTCGTGAACATTAAGTTGGCAAGCGTGAGCTGTCACTCGGGTAGAATTTCTACCCGAGCGGCAGGAAGATCTGCATGAACAGCAGTTCGCACTGCACTCCGTCACTTGCAAAACTCCGCGGAGTTTTTTGTCACTTTGCGGAGTTCCGCGTGGCATAACTCCACAAACTACGCCCAGGCCTGATATGTTCCTTTATATTTTTCTTGCTGTCCTCCATTGAAACTGCCTTTCATCTTCAAAACTGCCTCATTCTGCTGCAGTTTCTATCTGCTACTCCTGCTTGTCTCTAAAATGGTCAGAGTCTTGATTCTGGGCCATAGTTTTATATTTTGGGGCAGAGAGAGTGCTAAAAAGAGTGGCATTGGCAGGGACCTATGTATCTCAACCTAAAGTACTCATTCAATACAGAATAACAACACATTTAATAGAAGCATATCCTATTACAGTATACCTGTACCACTGCCTGTGTGTGGGTGTGTGAGTAGCTGTGTAACTAACTATGTGGGTGTGTAATGGACTATATGGGTGTGTGAGTGGATGTGTTGGTATGTGAATAGCTTTCTAGTGCCTATGTAAGTGTGTGAATGGTTTTTTAGATCTGTGAGTGGGTGTGTAAGTGGCTGTATGGGTATGTGAGTAGGTGTGTGAGTGGTTGTATGGGTTTGTAGGTGGTTCTGTGAGTCTGCGAGTGGGCGTGTGACTGGCTGCTGGGCCTGTCATTGGCTGTATGGGTGTATGAGTGGGTGTTTGAGTAGTTGTGTGGGTGTGTAACTGGGTGTGTGAACGTGTGGTGGGTGTGTGTGGGGGTATATTAGTGCTTGCATGGGCCCATGAATGGGTGTGCAAGTGGTTTTCTGGGTCTCTGAAAAGATGTGAGGCTGGCTGTATGGCTGTGTGAGTGGGTGTCTGAGTGGTTGTGTGAGTGTGTATGTGTGTATGTGGATGTGTGAGCATGTGACTGGGTGTGTGAGTAGCTGTGTAGGTCTGCGAGTGGATGTGTGACTGCTTCTCTGGATCTGTAAATAGGTTTGTGAGTGGCTGTATGAGTATATAAATTAGTGTGTGAGTGGTTTCTGGGTCTCTGACTCAGTGTGTGAGTGGCTGTCTGAGTGGTTGTGTTGGAGTGTGAGTGGATGTATACGTGCCTATGTGGGTCTGTGAGTGGGTGTCTGAGTGGTTCTCTGGGTCTCTGAGTGGATGTATCAGTGACTGTATGGGTGTGTGAGTGGATGTACGGATATGTTACTTGGTGTGTGAGTGGCTGTATGAGTATGTACATGGGGTAGAATTCTAGGTCTCTGACTGGGTGTGTGAGTGCCTGTGTGGGTCTATGATTGGGTGTGTAAGTGGTTTACTGCATCTCTGTGTGGATGTATCAGTGAATGTGTGGGTGTGCAAGAGGGTATGTGACTGGCCATATGGATGTGTGAGTGGGTGTGTGAGTGTCTCTATGGGTGTGTGAGTGGTATTCTGGGTCTCTGAGTGGGTGTGTGTGTATGTAAGTGGGAGTGCAAGTGTGTGATGGGTAAGTGTATGAGTGAATGTGTAAGTGGCTGTGTTGGTCTGGGAGTGGTGTGTGAGTAGCTGTATGGGTGTATGAGTGGGTGTATAAGTGACTGTGTCAGTCTGTGAGTGGGTATGTAAGTGGCTGTATGGTTGCCTATGTGGCTGTGTGAGTGGGTGCGTGAGTGCCTGTGTGGGTCTGGAAGTGGTTCTCTGGGTCTGTGAGTGACTGTGTCAGTGTGTGAGAGAGTGAGTGGGTATATGAATTTGTGAGTAGGTGTGTGAGTGGTTGTGTGGGGATGTGAGAGAGTGTGTGAATAGGTCTGTGAGTGGGTGTATTTTTTTTAATTGTCTGCTGGATCCATGGATCTGCAGTGGATTCACAAGGGGGCCGTGCTGGACACCGAAGTGGATCCACAGATCCTCACAAAAAAACATTTTCCCACATTTTCTTGCCCATGAGGGGCCCCTCACAGACCCCTCCATCCTATTTTTGCTTTATCCCCCCCAGAACCGTGTGCTGATTCACAGAATGGCAGCTGCAAATTTCCTCTCAGGTTGTGGCCAGTCTATTACAGCATTACTGTTGGCACGTGGATCAGGTGAACCATCACAGTGGATTGGCGTCTCTAGATATGCATACATATTTTCATTTAATAACTCCAAAACTACTGAACAGATTTACAACAAATTACAAAAAGCAGTCTTTCTGGATCAAGAGCTAGTCTGCCAAATTTGGTGTAATTCCATTCAGCGGTTCAGGCTCTAGTCGTGTCTAAAATGTTGATGGGAAATGGCACGGGGAAAATGTGCACCTGCTTGATGGATCACCCTGAAACTTTACAGATAACAGCTGAAGTGAGTGGTAAACTAGTTTTGAAAATTTCATGAAGATTCATCAAACCGCACCCCAAGCTATATATATTCACTGAAAAAACCATAGGTTTTAGGGACAGTTATAGTTAGTTGGACATTGCACTCGTACAAAACCCGTGAAATTCCCCCGTTATAGTTAGTTCAGCTAACTATAACTCGCGCCCCACAATGCACTGCTGATGACGTCACATATTACATCACTCATGACATGGTCAGTGACATCACTGATGACATCTCAAATGACATCACTGATGACATCATCCAGTGACTGTGTGTTTCTGTAAAGTTTAAATATGTTTAATATATATAGGGAAAGGCGTATTGAAGAATGAGTGGGTGTATAAGTGTCTGAATGGATGATTTAGTACGTGCGTGACTGACTCTACAAGTGAGTGATTAAACGTATCTTACTGAATGCATGGGTTAGTGACTAAACTGTGTGAATGTCTGTATCCGTTTGTTGGTGTGTAAGTGGATGCATGGATTTGCGAATAGCTACATGAGTGTCTATATGGGTTATTGATTGGTTCTATGAGTATCTGTATGGGTGCCTGAGTGTTTGTGTGGATGGGGTGTGTGCGACTGTGCATAGATGTGTGAGTGGGTGATTCACTGGGTGGATGGTTTCAAGAGTGCATCTGTGATAGACTGTATGGGTGGGTAAGTGTGTGTAAGAGTGTGTTAGTGAGTGAATGTATGTCCCAGTGGTACATGTGTGAGTAACTACATATGTGAAAGGCAGTATATATGTGTATTGGAGTATATAAATAGCTATAAGCGAGAGTGAGTGATTGTGATAGTGGCTGTTTGGATGAGTGTGTGCTTGTATCAGTGATTGTATAAGAGCGTAACAATGTGCTAGTATTTGTATGATTAAGTGAGCTGGTGTGTGTATAACTGTATAGGTGAGTAAATGGCAGTGTGTTTAATTATTTGCATGACTGACTAGGTGTGTGAGTACCTCTATGGATGAGTGGCGGTGTTTGAGTGTCTATATAGGAGTAAGAGTGCATATGATAGTCCTGTACTGAGTGACCATAAGTATGAGTGACTGTACGGGTGAGTGAGTGGATGTGTGTGTGTAGACCTAAGAATCAGTGAGTGGGTATGTAGTTATTGGTGTTGGAGTGTCTATGGTTTTGCGAATGGCACTCTGTAATTTAGATTGGGTGTATCAAAGGTTATATTAGGGTGTGAGGAGCTGCATCAGATTATCACGTGGATGATGTCATCAGTGATGTCATTTGAGATGTCATCAGTGATGTCATCAGTGATGTCACTGACCATGTCATGAGTGATGTAATATGTGACGTCATCAGCAGTGCATTGCGTGGGCGCGAGTTATAGTTAGCTGAACTAACTATAACGGGGAATTTCACGGGTTTTGTACGAGTGCAATGTCCAACTAACTATAACTGTCCCTAAAACCTATGGTTTTTTCAGTGAATTTCAAAGGTTTTTTAAATGCTAATTTCTAACTATAACGTGTCTGAAACCTATGGTTTTTTCAGTGAATTTCAAAGGTTTTTAAAATGCTAATTTGTAACTATAACGTGCCTGAAACCTACGGTTTTTTCAGTGAATTTCAAAGGTTTTTTAAATGACAATTTTTAAATGTATTAATTTTTATATTAATTTTTTCACACTGATTTACTACATTTTTAGAAACAATTTCTTTTACATATTTTATTTTTTAAATTACATTGTAATTACATTATACATTACATTACAAAAAATACTTTCTCAGAATGAATTACTTTAGTTTAAATACTTTGCACATAGGCAATAGACTTTTAAGTACAGTAGTTACAGTTGTTGCAATGGGCAACACATTTTCATACACAATGCAACATTCAGCTCAATGTGAATTTCTAGTTAAATGCAATTAGTTACTTTATGGATTACTTTTCTAACCACAGGACTGGATCCTAGATTCAGTCCTGGTACATCTCCTGTAAACAGTTGAGTAAAAGCGTTTTGGTTACAGTCGTGATTTTTAAGGAATATTATTGTATTTTAAAAGTTGACACTTAGAAACTTTTTCTCATAGAATCACCAATGTTATCCTATGGAAGGAAATTCACTTAGCAGGTAAAAACTGTTATCGTTACTTTTTCTTACTCAGTGTTGGATCCTGGATCCAGCACTGGTGCATCTCCTGTAAACAGTTGAAAGAATGCGTTTAAGTCATACAGGCGATTTTTAAGGAATATTTGTAGTTTGTGAAAATCGACACTTTGAAACTTTTCTGCTGAAAACCAGACAATGGATTCCTATGGAAGAAAATATAAGTTACTGGTAAGTACGGTTAAAATTACTTTTCAGGACCAGTACTGGGCTGAAAGATACAGCACTGAGGTCTCTCCTTATAACAGGTGAGTAAATCGGAATTCGTATTTCGGCTGATTTTAGAGGAATATTTGTATGTTTCAAAAATCAACACTTAGAAACTTTTTCAGCAAAAAGCAGGCAATGATATCCTATGGAAGGAAATTCAAGTTACTGGTAAGTACGGTTAAAATTACTTTTGAGGATCAGTACTGGGCTGAAAGATGCAGCACTGAGGTCTCTCCTGATAACAGATGAGTAAATCGGAATTCGTATTTCGGCTGATTTTAGATGAATATTTTAAAGTTCCAAAACTCCACACTTAGAAGAATTTCCAAGTGAAACCAGTCAATGTTAGCCTATGGAAGGAAAATCAAGTTACCGGTAAGTACGGTTAAAATTACTTTTCAGGACCAGTACTGGGCTGAAAGATACAGCACTGAGGTCTCTCCTGATAACAGGTGAGTAAATCGGAATTCGTATTTCGGCTGATTTTAGATGAATATTTTAAAGTTCCAAAACTCCACACTTAGAAGAATTTCCAAGTGAAACCAGTCAATGTTAGCCTATGGAAGGAAATTCAAGTTACCGGTAAGAACGGTTAAAATTACTTTTCAGGACCAGTACTGGGCTGAAAGATACAGCACTGAGGTCTCTCCTGATAACAGGTGAGTAAATCGGAATTCGTATTTCGGCTGATTTTAGAGGAATATTTGTATGTTTCAAAATCAACACTTAGAAACTTTTTCAGCAAAAAGCAGGCAATGATATCCTATGGAAGGAAATTCAAGTTACTGGTAAGTACGGTTAAAATTACTTTTGAGGATCAGTACTGGGCTGAAAGATGCAGCACTGAGGTCTCTCCTGATAACAGGTGAGTAAATCGGAATTCGTATTTCGGCTGATTTTAGAGGAATATTTTAAAGTTCCAAAACTCCACACTTAGAAGAATTTCCAAGTGAAACCAGTCAATGTTAGCCTATGAAGGAAATTCAAGTTACCGGTAAGTACGGTTAAAATTACTTTTGAGGATCAGTACTGGGCTGAAAGATGCAGCACTGAGGTCTCTCCTTATAACAGGTGAGTAAATCGGAATTCGTATTTCGGCTGATTTTAGAGGAATATTTTAAAGTTCCAAAACTCCACACTTAGAAGAATTTCCAAGTGAAACCAGTCAATGTTAGCCTATGGAAGGAAATTCAAGTTACTGGTAAGTACGGTTAAAATTACTTTTCAGGATTAGTACTGGGCTGAAAGATGCAGCACTGAGGTCTCTCCTGATAACAGGTGAGTAAATCAGAATTCGTATTTCGGCTGATTTTAGAGGAATATTTGCACAATGGTGAAGGGTGGGGCCTGGCCTGAGGTGACATCTGTGCAAACGCGCCCCGTGGCGCGTTTTAAGTTGGGGGATTAAGTCCCCTTGAATCATGAGGGTCCCTACGGGCCAACTAGCCCACCAGGAACCTCCAGTATGCGCCAGGGGCTGCGTTGCAGAGACATGTACAGAGGCCACACCCCTTTTACACCTCTCTGCAACGCAGCTCTGTGGCGCTTTCTGGACGTACCTGTTGGGCTAGTTGGCCCCAGGGACCCTCAGGATTGAAGAGGATTTAATTCCCCATCTTAAAACGCGCCACGGGGCCTGTTTGCACACATGTCACCTGAAGCCCCGCCCCTCCCTTCACCACTGTGCAAACGCGCCCGTGGCGCGTTTTAAGTCGGGGATTAACTCCCTTGAATCCTGAGGGTCCCTGGGGTGCAACTAGCCCACCATATACCTCCAAAAGCGCCATAGAGCTGCGTTGCAGAGAGGTGTAAAAGGGGCGTGGCCTCTGTACACCTCTCTGCAAGGCAGCCCCTGGCGCATACTGGAGGTTCCTGGTGGGCTAGTTGGCCCCCAGGGACCCCCAGTATTCAAGGGAGTTCGTTCCCCTCTGCAAACGCGCCAGGGGCGCGTTTGCAGAGTGGTGAAGGAAGGGGCGGGGCCTATGGGCCCGATCGTTTTTTTTTTGTTTTTTCCTGAAGGGGGCTGTGTGGCCCCCTTCCTTTTTCCTATTTTTAGGCCCTGGGGACCCCATCCCCCAGGGCCTTACCCCTTTTTAAATTAAAATAACTAAAAAAACGGGAAGGGGGCCGCGTGGCCCCCCTTCCCTGGGCCTGTATTGGCCCCGGGGACCCCATCCCCCGGGGCATGGCCTCTTTTTTTATTTGGAGGGGGCTGCGTGGCCCCCTCCTCAGGCCATTTAAGGCCCCGGGGACCCCATCCCCCGGGCCGGCCTTGCACTTTTTTAATTTTATTTCCTTTTTTACTTTGGGGAGGGGGCTGCGTGGCCCCCTCCGTGGCCACTTATGGCCCCGGGGACCCCATCCCCCAGGGCCTGGCCTCTCGTTGGGGACTGTGGGGGGTCCCCAAGCCCCCACAGTCCCGCCGGCTCCCCGTGTCCTACGGGAGCCGGCATTGCTACACATGGGGAGCAGCTAACATGCTGCTCCCCATGTGGAAAGCAATCGGCTTGGATATTGGAAGAGAGAGCAGGTTTCCCTGCTCTCTCTTCCAATATCCAAAGCAAGTTTGCAATGACAGGACGGGAGCCGCGAGGCTCCAGTCCTGTCATTGCAAACAGCAGTGTCCCGGGGTAGGCACCCGGGACACTGCAGGAGCCGGCCCTGGGGGTGGCGGTCCCCAGGGCCACCACAGGCTCCAGGAGGGGGCCGCGCGGCCCCCTCCCTACATTTTGAAAGCCCCGGGGAGGTGGTGGTCCCCGGGGCTTGGGGGTCCAAAACGGACCCCCATTTTAATTTTTCTTAGTGCCCCGGGAGGTGGTGGTCCCCGGGCGTGTGGGGCTGGAGCCCCCCACACAGGTTTTTAATTTAAAAAAGAAGCCCGGGGAGTTTGTGGTCCCGGGGCTGCGGAGGGCTCAGAGCCCTCCCGCACCATTATACATAAAGCCCCGGGGGTGGTGGTCCCCGGGGCTTGGGGGCCCTAGAGGCCCCCACACATAAGATTAACCCCCCCCAGCATGCCCCCGGGACTTGGCCCACCCGGGGCCAATTAACATCGAAGCGCGGAGACCGCGCTTCGATTTCTTCGGCAGGATTCGCGCACCCTGAGCGCATCCTGCCGATTTGTAAAAAATTTTTTTTTTTTTTTTGCCCAGGGGGTTTTTGTGGGACCCCTGAGCAAACCTAGGGGTCAGGGTGTTTCTACCCTGCCCCCTTTGTGCGCTTTGCGCACTTGTTTCTGTCCCTCGGTTCTACCGAGGGACAAAATGGCTGCCAACATTTCCTGAATCGGAATGTTGACAGCCAGCTGACAACCAATTAACATGCAGCTCGTGATCGGGAGGGTACGCGGACCCTACTCGGCCATAGATATCACTATCTTTTTACTTTTGATTTTCTCAGCAACTACTGAATGGATTTACACCATTTAACAAAAGGGTTCTTTCTGAACCAAGAACTACCTCTTTGCCAAATTTGGTGTAATTCCGTTCAGCAGTTCGAGCTGTAGCCGTGTCTAAAGTTTCCTATGGAAAATTGCATGGGGAAAACGCGTTTTGGGACCCCCTTTTTCTCTGCCCCCGCTTGACGAATCCCCGAGACTTTCAGGGTAGGAGCGGACCGGAGCGGGCCACAAAGTTTGAAAATTTTGCGAAGATACGTCAACCGGCAAGAGAGTTATTTCAAATAGAATGTCGGGGATTTCCTATGGATAATAGGTTGTAACTATAACTATCTACTGGCGACCGCCAGTAGATAATGTAGTATATATATATATATATATATATATATATATATATATATATATATATATATATATATATATATATATATATATATATAATCTACTGGCGGTCGCCAGTAGATAGTCATAGTTAGGACCTATTTTCCATAGGAAATTCACAACATTCTATTTCAAATAACTTTGGCGCCAATTGACGAATCTTCGTGAAATTTTCAAAACTCGTTGGGCGCTCCAGTCCGCTCCTATCCTGAAAGTTTCGGGGTGATTCAGCAAGCCGGGGCTGAGAAAAAAGGGGGGTCCCAAAACGTGTTTTCCCCATGCAATTTTCCATAGGAAACTTTAGACACGGCTACAGCCCGAACTGCTGAACGGAATTACACCAAATTTGGCAAAGAGGTAGTTCTTGATTCAGAAAGAACCCTTTTTGTTAAATGGTGTAAATCCGTTCAGTAGTTGCTGAGAAAAGCAAAAGTAAAAACACATATATATCTATGGCAGCGGAGGATCCGCGCACCCTCCCGATCACGAGCTGTATGCTAATTGGCTGTCAACACTCCAAACCAGGAAGTGTTGGCAGCCATCTTGTGCCTCGGTAGAACCGAGGCACAAGAAATCAGAGAAACAAGTGCGCAAAACGCAAAAAGGTGGTAGGGTAGAAACACCCTGACCCCCTAGGCCAGGGTGCGCGGATCCAGCCGAGGGAAAAAAAACGAAGCGCGGGCTCTGCGCTTCGTTGTTATTTGGCCCCTGGGTGGGCCAAGTCCCGGGGGCATGCAGGGGTTAATCAAAAAATTGTGTGGGGACCGCCACCCCCCGGGGCTTTGAATTAAAAATGGTGCGGGAGGGCACTCGGCCCTCCCGCAGCCCCGGGGACCGCCAACCCCCGCGGCTTCTTTTTTTAAAATAAAATTACCTGTGTGGGGGGGCTCGAGCCCCCCCATACGCCCCATGGACCACCACCTCCCCGGGGCACTAAGAATTTTAATGTGGGGGTCCGTTTCGGACCCCCGAGCCCCGGGGACCACCACCTCCCCGGGGCTTTGCACATGTTGGGAGGGGGGCCGCGCGGCCCCCCTCCGGGAGCCTGTGATGGCCCTGGGGACCACCACCCCCCAGGGCCGGCTCCTGCAGTGTCCCGGGGTGGCCACCCCCGGGACACTGCTGTTTGCTATGACAGGGCGGGAGCCTCGCGGCTCCCGCTCTGCCATAGCAAACTGCTTTGGTTTTTGGAAGAGAGAGCAGGAAACCTGCTCTCTCTTCCAAAAACCAAAGACGATTGCTTTTCCACACGGGGAGCTGCATCTTAGCAGGAGGGAGGAGGGAGGAGGGAGGAGGGAGGAGGCTTACTGGAAGTACCTGGTGTGCTAGTTGGGCCCCAGGGACCCTCAGGATTCAAGGTGACCTAATACCCCAACTTAAATCGCACCACAGGGCGCGTTTGCACAGTGGTGAAGGGAGGGTGCGGGGCCTCAGGTGACATGTGTGCAAACACGCCCTGTGGCGCGTTTTAAGTTGGGAATTAATTCCCCTTGAATCCTGAGAGGACCCTGGGGCCAACTAGCCCACCAGGTACCTCCAGTGCGCACCACAGGGCTGCGTTGCAGAGAGGTGGTCCAGGCCACGCCCCTTTTTACACCTCTGTGCAACGCAGCTCTGTGGCGCTTACTGGAGGTACCTAGTGGGCTAGTTGGACCCCAGGGACCCTCAGGATTCAAGGTGACTTAATCTCCCAACTTAAAACGGCCACAGGGCTTGTTTGCACACATGTCACCTCAGGCCCCCTCCCTTCACCACTGTGCAAACGCGCCCGGGGCGCGTTTTAAGAGGAAGTTTTAATCCCCTGCCCTATTATGTACTAGGGCCTTACAGAGGAGGTCATGCTAATCACAGGGGTACCCCAACGCATAGTGTTCCCTAGTGTATGTAGGTGTTTTCACTGTATTCTAAGTGTCTTTTAGCATAGCACTGGCTCTAGGCCTGGTTAGTCCAGGTCAGTTACCACCAGTACCCGTCTGAAAAAGTTGTGGGCGCAGGATGATTTTGCAACAAGGCCTCTTTCTGCTCCTCTGTTGGTTCTTTCTGCACATGTCTTGCTTCTTCCTGCTCTTTTCTTCGTCTTTGTGGACTTCTGTTGCTTCTTTCTGCATTTCTTTTGCTTCTTTCTGTGCGTTTTGTCTTCTTTCTTCACATGTCCTACCTCTGTAGGCATAGTTAGAAACTAGCATTTAAAAACCTTTGAAATTCACTTAAAAAACCATAGGTTTCAGGCACGTTATAGTTAGAAATTAGCATTTAAAAAACCTTTGAAATTCACTGAAAAAACCATAGGTTTCAGACACCTTATAGTTAGAAATTAGCATTTAAAAAACCTTTGAAATTCACTGAAAAAACCATAGGTTTCAGGCACGTTATAGTTAGAAATTAGCATTTAAAAAACCTTAGAAATTCACTGAAAAAACCATAGGTTTTAGGGACAGTTATAGTTAGTTGGACATTTCACTCGTACAAAACCATAGAAATTCCCCGTTATAGTTAGTTCAGCTAACTATAACTCGCGCCCACAATGCACTGCTGATGACGTCACATATTACATCACTCATGACATGGTCAGTGACATCACTGATGACATCACTGATGACATCTCAAATGACATCACTGATGACATCACTGATGACATCATCCATGTGATAATTTGATGCATCTTCTCACACCCTAATATAACTTTTGATACACCCACTGTAAATTACAGACTGCCATTGTCAAAACCATAGACACTCCAACACCAATAACTACATACACACTCACTGATTCTTAGGTCTACACACACATCCACTCACTCACCCGTACAGTCACTCATACTTATGGTCACTCAGTACAGGACTATCATATGCACTCATACACCTATATAGACACTCACACACCGCCACTCATCCATAGAGGTACTCACACACCTACTCAGTCATGCAAAGAATTAATCACACTCCCATTTACTCAGATGTATAGTTATACACACACCAGCTCACTTACTCATACAAATACTAGCACATTCTTACGCTCTTATACAATCACTGATACAAGTACACACTCATCTATACAGCCACTCTCACAATCACACACTCTCACTTATAGCCATTTATATACTCCAACACACATATATACTGCCTTTCACATATGTAGTTACTCACACATGTACCACTGAGATATACATTCACTCACTAACACACCCATACACACACTCACCCACCCATACAGTCCATCCCAGATGCACTCTTGAAACCATGCACCCAGTGAATCACCCACTCACACATCTATGCACAGAGTCACACACACCCCACCCACACAAACACTCAGGCACCCATACAGATACTCAGACAACCAATCAATAACCCATGTAGACACTCATGTAGCTATTCAGAAACCCATGCAGCCGCTTACACACCAACAGACAGACGGATACAGACATTCACACAGTTTAGTCACTAACCCATGCATTCAGTAAGATACTTTTAATCACTCACTTATAGAGTCAGTCACGCACCTACTAAATCATCCATTCAGACAATTATACACCCACTCATTCTTCAATACGCCTTTCCCTATATATATTAAACATATTTAAACTTTACAGAAACACACAGTCACTGGATGATGTCATCAGTGATGTCATTTGAGATGTCATCAGTGATGTCATCAGTGATGTCACTGACCATGTCATGAGTGATGTAATATGTGACGTCATCAGCAGTGCATTGCGGGCGCGAGTTATAGTTAGCTGAACTAACTATAACGGGGGAATTTCTATGGTTTTGTACAAGTGAAATGTCCAACTAACTATAACTGTCCCTAAAACCTATGGTTTTTTCAGTGAATTTCTAAGGTTTTTTAAATGCTAATTTCTAACTATAACGTGCCTGAAACCTATGTTTTTCCAGTGAATATATATATATATATATATAAAATACACTGTATATATGCATAACAAAACCATTCCAGAAATCCAGAATGACAGATGCGGCACACCAAGTGAAGGCACAAATGTTTATTGTGCAAAATAAACATTTGTGCCTTCCATTGGTGTGCCACATCCATCATTCTGGATTTCTGCAATGGCTTTGTTATGAATAATTGATGGTAGCTGCTACCATCACTGGCACCGGCTCTGTGAGGCCAGTTACGGTGTTTCACCATCTCATGTGTTACAGAATATATATTTATATATATATATATATATATATATATATATATATATATATATATATATATATATATATATATATATATATGTCCAACAAACACCTTTCCCACACGAAGAAAAGCCACTGAAGCCTAATTCCATTGAGTAAACCGCTTTATTAACCACATGTAGTCCTTCGGTAGCCAGCAAAATATAAACTGTCCGAACGCGTTTCAGCTCTGCCATCGAGCCTTGCTCACGGGAAAATGAAACCTGTTTCCAGAAATGACCATATATTTCAAAGGCTCCTTAATTGAGTGATTCACGGAGCCTGAATGTCATTTACATCCGCATGCGCAGTGAATTCAAATCGGCACTTTGTATTTATTTTTGCAGCGTTTGAAATCCTCCATACCAACATTGCTATAATGTCATTTTTAAAGGCCAATTCAGTGCGCACATTCCAAATGCTATTCCACAGCTTGCAGGCATACCCTGGCAAAATATTAAACATTGCGCCTTACTTTCACATGGAGTTTGTGAGCCTGGTATTGTTTAATGGGAAATCCCCTCCTTTCCAGAGATAAGACGAGCGAGTCGGGCCCCCCTTTCCGTCAAACAATCCCATCCAAAGTTGCTCCACGACCACGGGGGGAGCCTCAAGGCCCCCGCAGTCCCTGCCAGCTCCCCACCTTCTGCGGGAGCTGGTATTGCTTTCACACACAGGGAGCTGCTAGAAATGCAGCCCCTATGTGTGAAAGCAATTTGTCTGTTTCCCTGCTCGCTTGAGAGCAGGGATGGAAACAGATAAATGCTCTGCTTCCAGCAAGTAAGAGCATTTTCACTGCTCTCACTTGCTGGAAGTGGAGTGTTTGCTGTGGCTTGGCGGGAGCGGTTAAATCTCCTGCCAAGCCACAGCAAACAGCTAGGTCAAGGTTGTGGCCGCCTCAGGTCATAGCAGGAGCCGTCCCTGGGGGGTTGCGGTCCCTAGGGCAATCTATGCCTCAACGAGGGGGGCCGTACGGCCCCCCTCCATTGCAGTACACAGCTCTGGGTGTTATGGTTATCCCTGGGGTTGAGGGGGTCGCACCCCCTCCTTAATTTGAAAGAATTGCCCTGTGGAGGTGGCAGTCCCTTTGGCTGCGGGGGTGTCCCACGGGCCCCCGCATTCATTTCATTTTTAGCCCCTGGGAGGTGGAGGTCCATGGTGCACGGTTTGACCCATCACATACACGTTGTAAAGTGCCCTGGGGAGGTGGTGGTCCCTGGAGATGTCCGGTGCCCATGCGGGAACCCCTGTATTCTTTTTTGAACATTTGTCCCAGGGAGGTGGAGTTCCCCGGGGCGCAGGCATCCCCATACATAAATATTAAGCAATCCCCCCCTGGGAAGTGGCAGTTCCTGGGGCTTTGATAAGCCCTAGCAGGGGGGCCCTGTATGCCCCCCTCCTATTTCAGTGGCATGCCCCCGGGACCTGGCCCACGCAGGGGTTAATCAAAAACAAGCACAGAAGTCCGTGCTTGGTTTTTTTAGTTACTTTTTACTGCGAATTCGCAAATGTCACAATTTTGCTGAATTCTTTTTTTGTAATACTTTTTTGGGCTGTCAGTGTCCCTCTGGGATCCCTGGACCAACTTTATGGGGTAAGGGTATTCCTACCCTGCCCCTATGTCTTTTATTTTACATTTTTGGGGGGGACTTGGCTCAAGCCATGTCTCAAGATGGCTGCCAATACTTCCTGGTTGAAGTGTTGGCAGCCAATCAGAGCTCTGCATTTCCCTGCATGAGCATGTCATTTTTCGCGATTTATCGCGAAAGATCCGCGGCCACAGATATCCCTAACTGGATTCTCTTAACTTTCTCCACAACTACTGAACAGATTAACACCAAATAACAAATAGCACAATATGCAGACCAAAAGCTAGCTTTCTGACAAATTTGTGTCATTCTGTCCAGCACTTCGGCCTGTTGTCATGTTCAATGGTTCTATGGGAATTAATATGGGAAAACACACTTTTTTTACCACCCCTATTTCTCAGCCCCCATTTCAAGGATCACCCTGAAACTTTCCATGCACAACAAGACTCACTATGACACTTTTTTGGGAAAAGTTTGTGAAGATTCATCAAACGGCGCCAAAAAAAGTCAAAAAATGCTTTTTGTATGGAAACATGGCCCTAACTTCAACTACTCACTGGTGACATATACACACAAACACACACACACTTACCTTATATATACTTACATTGCATTGTAAAGGCATGTGTTGTTAAGGCATATTCGTGGTAAAAGCTTGTGTTGTAAAGGCAATGCGTGGTAAAGGCATTGCATGATAATAGATTTATGTGTTATAAAGGCTGTTTCTCTTGGGCACCTACTCCAATGGGATAAAATGTCCCTGTGGTAACCCTAAACAGTTTTGCCTCAGTTGCTGTTTGCCCTACTGCAAACTATCCCATGCTGCCCCTCACTCATAAAATCCAAGGTGCGAAACCTTTCTTTCCTTATGTAGAGCCTGTGTGCCCACCCAGAGGTGCAGTGCCCTTCTCCTTTGACACTTCAAACCTGATACGGGCCAGCTCTCTCTCCAATGAGTTAGATGCCTGCCTGACTGAGATGACAAAACCTGGGGCCTTTTCAGATTTATTCCAGTATTTACGAGTGACAGTGGCAGCCCCTTTGAAGTAAATCAAGTTCCTGGCTACACGAAAACTGGTATTCCTGTGAGGAGAAGAGAAAACACCACCTCACACCCAAATCATTGTCCCTACTTTGGGAGCAGTTTTCACAACTAATCGGGGTTAAGCACTCACTGAGCTATTGCTTGAGAGCCAATGCAAGTTAGCCTTCAGGACCTTCATACAGGGAAAAGGTAAGTTTCTAAACGTTACTTTTCCTTAATATTTATTAAAACTCCAACTTCTCCATTGAGTCGGGCTTTTAATAAACAATAAAATAGTAGTTTAATTATATTTCTAGCTGCCATCAATCCAGATATAGCTGCATTAATATTTAATATCACTTCCCAGTGTTTATCTGTGGGCCATCTGTCCTTGCTACAGTGATAATAGTTTTTGAGTGCTAGTCACTTTAAAGGCATGTTAACTTTTAATTTCTACATGTCCTACTTTTAAATACCATGCAACCTGTGAGCCACAAGGCCTACATAGGGGATGACTTATTAATATTTAAAAAGAAGGCTTCTTTCTGACTAAAATTGTTTATTTTGACAGGAAAGGAAAGTTAAATATGCCAATTAAGAATTATCCAATTACAACGTGATTTAGGGGTGGAGCACACACACTGGGACCTGGTTAGCAGCGTCCCAGTGCTAAGAGTAGACAAACACATAGCAAAAGACAAGGGGAACCCTATGATAACCAGAGGCCTGCTGTATGTTGTGTGGAGATGCATCACATTCCATAGAATGTGGTGTGTATTGAGTTCCATGGAATTCAGTGGTTGACAGTTGGTTTCTAGTGAGGGTGCCAGCGGTGAGATACCTAATGTGCTCTTAACAAATAAAGAACTGTTTTTCACTGACCATGCCATGGACTTCCTTTCAGTGGTGACGATCGGAGTGGACTCTTGCAGTGCTGTGTTGGCTGCCTCCCTCTTCAGCTTTCTTAGCTACCGCTGGCCTGCCACTGATCTCTGCTGAGCTGCTCACTCTTCAAAGTCCTCTTTCGGAAGGCACTTCTTTCCCACTGCTGGACCTGAAAGTTTGCTACATCTTCCCAGCAGTCTGTGTTTTGCTCCAGTCCTTCGTCCGGCAAGGCACTGGCTCTTTACGCCACGCTGCCCTCTGCAGTTCAGGTCAGGTGGTGTGGGGGTTGAATGATGCGTGGTCACGTGGCATCACTTTGCGGCCGCCATCTTTGGGTCAGGTGTTCTTGGAGACATTGCCTCTACACCAATTGGCTGCCATTTTGGAGTCAGGTCAGGAAAATACACTGTTTTTGCACATCTGACATCTTTAGGTCCGGCGGAAATATAGGCATTACCCTTACACTGCATTAGCTGCAATATTGGAGTCAGGAGGACAAGAAAAGACAACGTTTTTGCACCATTTTGGGTGAGATCAGGCACAGTGAAATTGCACCATTTAGTTTTCAAATGGCTGCAATATTACATGTAATTTAATTTCAGGTGGCATCACCTGTGTTTGACTCGTTGGTTACTGTACCATAGTTGCCCTTGTGTGCAACATAATAGGGTTGCTTGCACTAGTGAACTGTTTGTCCATGGACACCATTGATGGGGGCACATTCCCCATCAAGAAGAAAAAAGCTTTGCTTGTACACAATCTAAGCACAGAAGGCAGAACTATCTTAAAAACTCTACCATTGGTAGATGTGAGAATTCCATCACAGCAAGAAGATGAGGGAGTACCTGTACACGTGGTGGATGAATATGCCACACTAGGGCAAGCACTTGACAAACATTTTTTTCCCAGCAGGACCATGGTATTAGAGAGACACAAATTTAGATTGACAAATTTGTCTCAGCTTTAAGTACATTGGCCATCACTTGCAATTATCGCGGCATGCATGATGAAATAATTTGGGACCAATTGACCATCACTGCAGGAGTCCACTCCGATCGTCGCCACTGAAAGGATGTCCAAGGCTCGGTCAGTGAAGAACAGTTCTTTATTTGTTAAGAGCATAACTGGTAAGTGACCGCTGGCACCCTCACTAGGGTCAACCATCGCATTCCATGGAACCCAATAAGCTATTAATCAAACAAGCAAAAACAGTGGTCCCTAATACTAAAAAAAGTTATAGCATTCATATAATCCTATTTTTGATTTGATAATCACATATTTTTACAAGCCTTAAATCCAGAATTAAATCACAATGTACAGTGAGGTGCGAAAATGTATGTGCTTGGAAAAGTGACACCCTCATGATGTACATAAACTGAGGCTCAATTTCTCATAGAGGTTTACTCTTCCTTGCTGTTCGATTCCTGGCCCATTGAGGTTGCGAGGATTATTACGGCCTTTCCCAAGGGCCGGTTGATGCAGCCATAATACGAACCGATACCCTTCTACTCTCTACCTCTCCAGCCCAGCGGCCCTTCAGCATGTCCTGTGTAAAAGAACAGCAGCATCAGCCACATAAAATTGTGGTGACTACAGAAAAAGAGGCACTTTCTCACAATAGTGCTTTGAAATGTGTAAGTAGGTGCCTCCATTATGAACATTAAATACAATATATTGTGTTGGGGGAACAAAAGATCAATGTTCTTCACCTTATATTTAAAGATGTATTAAGATCTGTGTCTTTACTAAGGTGCATCTTGCTGTCTAGATGCTGACAAAAGAAATTACACTTATGAGAGAGTTCAAAACTGTGTTCTAGCAACACAAAGGAGAGGACTGGGAACCAGTTGGCCCACTGGGCAAAATAATTAAAGAAGAACAATTTGGTCACCATTTAAGGCTTCAGCAGTCAATTATGGAAAGTGCAATTAGCAGGTATGATTCTTAAAAAACGCTCTGTGGCCTGTGTGCCTGGACACCCTCATGTGTGACACGTAGCGCTCTACAAATCTACTGATTGATTAATTGATTGGTTGCATGTATGAACCCATCATTAGAAAAAATCAAAAAACATCTTTTATGCCATGATGAGATTTACCAATTGCATCTAGGAATCTGTAGCTTAGTGGATATTACCATTCAGATTTGTGAATATACCAATAGTGTTTTGAATCTTTGTGATTTTTTTAAAGTAAGCTGGTTCAAAGACATCCATGGGCAGATGTAAGATCTTTGTACAAATCCCAAGGAGGCCATATAGTTTGTGAGAGAACAATAACTTGAGACAGCCTTTTAGAAAAGCACACCCAGTACTAAAATTTCAAGCATAGAAGAGCCCAGCAACCCAGACTTAAGGGCTATTGCAACTGCTTTAAAGCTCTCCTGGTTTTTTTATGTTGCCAAATAAGCTGTGACCAAACTCTATCAATTTTCTAAAAGAAACATTTTGGAAGCAAAATGGTGAGGGCACAGAATAAAAGCAACAATTTGGGGAATAGTAGCATTTTGATGATATGACATCATACTTAAATTCCAATGGGAAAATCGTAAAAAAAAAATTTAAACTATCATATGCAGAGTCAAACAGAATTGGATTACCTCTAATGTATTAGATGTGATTTGGACCCCTAGATATGTAGCAGTGGTGACATATGCTTGTTATGTATGGATCAGGCACCATTATTCAGGAATTGGGTTTTGTTAGGACTTAGAGAATATCCTGATACTACTCCAATTATTCTTTCCTCTTGTTTGATTTTTATTAATGCTAGTAAAAGATCTGATGTGTAGATATCTACAATATTTGCATAAGCGAACACCTTTCTAGTAGGGCTGTTTAAGATGAGTGGTGGTATATCCTTTGATGGACTCAGTTTTTTAATATAAGGTTCTAGAGGGAGAATAAATAACAAAGTTGAAAGAGGGCATCCCTGCTGAACCCCTCTCTTGATAGGAAATGTATTAGATAGCATATCCATGCACACAATGTACGCAAAGAGATCTTTATATATGGTCTTAATTGATCATGATTTGACTAAGTTCGTAACTATCCAATAGGCACCACACAAAAGACCCAGAGACCCTGTCAAATGCCTTTTCGGCATCAAATAGGATCATCCCAGCTGGTGCCACCTGATGTGATGCAACATCAAAGAACAAGACAGATAAATTGGTATGTAGTGTAATGCCTTGTTGCGGCATAAAGCCATCTTGTAGGGGGTTCACCCATCTTTTTATCCATGGAGCAAACCTATTTGCGATGATCTTTGTGTATATCTTTGAATCAGTCTTGATTAAAGAAATTGGACAATAGGATCCACAGTTCAGAGGATCTTTATTATTTTTAAGAAAGATTGCAATATTAGTCTTTTTACACGGTTCCCATGAATTTAGTAGGACTGTGGTTTGGGTCAACAAAACTTCATAATAAAGACACTGAGTCTTATTACATCATCAGTAAATGTTGGTTTGGCTAGCTCACAGCACCGCATCCAAACTCCTAAGCCTCAAGAGATATAAATACTGTCGGCAACCTCAAACATGACCACTCATTCCCAAAACATTAGTGGACACAGCGCTAACCCTTTTGCTTGGCTTTTTTGCATGCCCAAGGTTTCACAAAGAGAACAGACAATAATACCTTTTTTAAATGTTTATTGAAAAGATCTAATCCTTGTAAATAAAACATGGACTGTGAATATTAGACAAATGAGACGCATCATTAGTATAAACATTATTTGAATGGTGAAAAACACAAACAATTCAACCATGTCAATTGTTCCTAATATTACTCCCATTTAGCAATAATACCCCTAGACTAGTGAGAGCATGGTGGATTACCCTTCTGCCAAAACCAGTTGGAACGATCTAACCCCATACCTTGGTGTAATGTCTCAGGAAGCTGGCTTCAGTGCATTAACGAATGCACTCCATCTGAGAGTACAAGCCTGCACACATCTGCCTATGCAGCTATATTCCTTCTTAGGATGTATGTTGCGGCCTGCGGAGCAGCATCTTATTGACAGCTCTCTGTAGCTTCCATCAAAATAGGCGCTGTTTAAATAATAAAACACTGGCCTTATATCATTCTGCACGAGCCACAGAAAAATAGCTTTACTTAGTAAAAGAGTTGTCTCCTACGAGCACAAAACAAAGCAAGAACATTGCATTCTAGTGTGTGTCCCTGAAACTAACAATGCAGACTACAGAACAATAATGCCTGACTATAATAAATGTGTATGTGGCCTTATGTCGTGTTAGTGAAAAATATGTTCAAACCACCATTTTGGAAAGGCACTAAGTTAAAAAGGAAAACTAAGATGGAGACAAAATGTAATCCCTATAGCAAGTTTCTTTCCAGGAGGGTGGCACAAGATTGGCATTTTCTATGGAGTGGATTAAATGCATAAATAAAGATTTAAGATTTGTTTCAAATCTCTGATAAAACTCCAGTGGAATAGAATCAGGGTCAGCCGCCTTCCCTGCCGGGAGCCCCTTCAGTGCCGAATGTAATTCTTCTGAAATTAGAGTCTCATATATATTGTGCTGTCTTTCTGTAATCTTTTTGATTTTTTCAGATGCCCATTTCCGTTGGTAGAAGTGCTTCCCTCTAAAGCTGTTCATTATAATTATGAAAGATAGAAATTGCTCCTTCTCTATCATTTAAAATTGTTCCGTGAGATTTGTGATTTTCCTTTATGTAATTCTTACTTTGTTTTTTTTTCCATTAAAAAGCCAAACTTTTCATCATATTTTCACTATTTATAAAGTATTTCAGGCGAGTCTGTCCATATTGTCTGGAGGACTTGTCCCACAGTGGGTTTTTATTAGCATTTTTGTCAAATTAGTTCTGTCTAGAATGATATCTTGATTTACCCTTGCTAACCCTATCATTGAGATGGCGATACCCGTTGGATTTAAGATCTCCAGGGTAGATCGCAAAGTCGGGAGGGGTGGTGGTGTTGCGGTCATCATCAGGGACAAATGGGCCTTTCGCTGTGAGGAATCCTCTCAGCTAGGAGAGGGCGAAGTTCTCGATTTTAGCATCATTATCTACGCTTCATTGGGTGGAAGATTGGTTTACAGGCCCCCAGGGCCTGCAGGGCCTTTTCTCAAAAATTTGGCGGATGTTATCATTCCCCGTGCTCTGCGGTTTACGCACTACCTTTTCTTGGGAGATCTTAATATTCATTTGGATAAAGATGATGCTGGGGTCACCAGGGAATTCCTTGACTCTCTCAACCTGGCCCAGCTTACTCAATGGGTCAATGCACCGACGCATTCAGGTGGACATATCCTTGACCCTATCTGCTCCAATTTCCCTATTAAGGTAGAGGATCCCCTACCGGTGTCATGGTCCGATCACTTTTTAACACACTTCTCCTGGGTTCTGGATGGCAATATTCCCTCATGTAGTGCCGGCCAAGGCCCGACCTTCGCCAAAATCGACCCGATGCTTTTTAGCTGTGCTCTAGCTGAGTCTAGACCAGCTTCCTCTGCTAATTTGAAGGATTGCATTGAAAGCTTCTCCGGTTGGATTAGGAGGGCAGTGGCCCGCTTCCCTCCTACGGCCCTCCGCAAACTCTCCAGGGACTCCCCATCCCAGCCTTGGTTTTCGCATGAGATTAGATTGCAGAAACATCACTGCAAACAGTTAGAACGGCTTTGGCGGCTGGGCTATTGCCCTTTGGCAAAACTGAATCTTAGGAAAGGCCAGAAGCTGTACTATACCTCTATAGCTCAGGCCAAAAGCTGTTACTATGCGGATCGTATTGATCTAGCCAGGAACAATTCTAAGGAAATGTTTTCTATTGTTCAGAGCTTTATGGCCCCTAATGCGGAATATGTCACACTCCCTTCATCTAACACTTGATGCGAGGAACTGTCAAATTTTTTTATGGATAAAGTTCCTTCCATCCAGGCTTCTTTTATGTTAGGTGATCCCTCCTTGGTCAGGCCCTCCCTGATGGCTTTTTCATCCATTGATCTTCCTGAGTCACTGAAGATCCTTAAGGCCCTGAAGTCAGGTTCCCCGACTGACCGCTGCACTGCCAGGCTTCTGGCCTTGGTCGCAGAGACGGTGAACCCTGAAGTTAATAAACTTATCAATCTATCTCTTCAGGAGGCCCATGTTCCCTCAGTATGGAAGCAGGCCAAGATCCTGCCCCTTTTGAAGAAACCTTCACTGGATCCGATGAACCCAGCTAATTACCGCCCTATCTCCCTCCTCCCTATCATGGCAAAAGCCTGTGAAAAAGTGGTTAACAAACAACTCACAGAATTTGTCGAGGACGCTGGTTTACTTCATCCAGCTCAATCCGGATTCAGAGCCACCTATAGCACTGAGTCGGCCCTGGTGGAAGTCTCGGAAGCTATTCAGGAGTGTCTGGATGCTGGCGGGAGGGCAGCTCTTAGTTTGTTGGATCTCTCGGCAGCATTTGATACCGTCCCCCACTCTCTGTTGCTTACCCGTCTTGCGAGTTTGGGGATCTCAGGTGCTGCCTTGAGCTGGCTAAAATCCTTTTTGGAGGGGCGTACACAACAAGTTTGGCTTCCCCCGTTCTCCTCCCTACCTCAGGAGGTGACTACTGGGGTGCCGCAGGATCTTCTTTGAGCTCCCTTCTATTTATTCTTTACGTTACCCCCTTAATTTACTTAGCTGAAGAGTTGGGAGCTAAAATTATAGCATACGCTGACGATACACAGCTTCTGTTCACCTGGAGAAAAACAGAGTGCTCCATGTCCTTGGCCAAAAATTGCTTGGCAGCAGTCTTCAAATGGCTTTCCTCAGCACAGCTTAAATGCAATGAGGATAAGTCTGAAATTCTCCTCTTTGGGACCTTTCCGCCCCAGTACAGAGAAACTCTATGGCCAGCTGATTTTCCCCTGCCAGCCTCAACGGGGCAACCTGCAAAAAATTTGGGAGTCTGGTTCGAGGAGAATCTCTCCTTTTCCACCCAGATCAAGAAGTTAGCAGGGAACTACTTTGGGATGCTAAAAACTCTCAGGAGATTTCTCCCTCTTCTCCCCAGAGCAGCTAAGGAGACAGTGATACGGGCCTTGATACTTTCTCGGCTCGATTACGCAAATACTCTGTACACCGGTTTGCCGAGCTATCTTCTTCACAAATTACAGGTTTGTCTAGAATGCTGCTGTGAGACTTGTCTTTAACATCCCGATGAGAAGCAGTGTTCGACAGCATTTGCGTCTACTCCATTGGCTGCCTGTGGCCAATGGAGTCAAGTTTAAAGCCTTGACCCTGGTCCATCATGATTTGCACGCCCTCAGCCCCATCTATCTGCGGAAGAGGTTTCTGTTCTATGCCCCTGCCAGATATCTTTGTTCATCGTCTCAATTCTTGGCCCACATCCCTCGCTTTCGGCTCACTAGAATGGGGGGCAGCACACTTGCTCTTAGAGCTACCACGTCCTAGAACTCACTTCCTCTGGCCCTCCGTAGTATTCAAAACTTTGGTCTATTCAAAAAAAAATTGAAGACTTACCTTTTTGATTAACTGAGCTTCTCTCTTCCCGTGCCCACCCGCCCTCTCCTCAGGCTCGCGCCGGGACACTCCCAGGAGAATCTGTGCGCGTTACAAACCCAAATAACATAACATAACATACTGGATGCTTTGGCATACTCAAGGAGAATGCCAGCTCTATTCCAAGTCTTTCTAGACTGTTTCTCAGGTCCTGTAATCTCTGACACTCTTTTTTCCTTTCCCCATTGCATAAGTAAGAGTGGCACCTCTAACAATAGCTTTCATGCAATTACACGCCATATTGAGTGATATGGACTGTAGGTTGTTATTAATATAGTATTTTGTAACTTGAGTCATGTATCCAGAGTAGTAGACATCATTGAGATGTCTACAAATTTCCACCTGAGAGGCAATACAATTGGTTTAAGGCAGTATTTTTTAATAGTAAGTTTGAGAATATTGTGAGCTGAGATAATGCATGGCTGGAATTCAATTGTGGCATGCTTTAATAGGCAATATGAGACCAAAACAACATCTATTTGGGAGCATGGCAAGTGGGGTGCAGAATAGAAAGTAAAACCAGACTCTTGTCCACGCAAAGTGTACCAAGAATCTATAATACCCAAAGAATCCATCATATGAAACAAAGCCTGTGTTCTGAGTTTTGTTTGTGTGATGAAGTAAGTGGATTAGTTGAATCAGTTCTATGATCAATTGTAATGTTAATGTCCCCACAAACTATCAGTAGTAGATTCCAGTTTCCTAACTCGAGCATTAATCATTTAAATTTTAGTCAGGTCATCATAATTTTGTGGATATACTACACATACAGTTAGTGCCATTAACTTTTTGGTGATTATACCGATCTTCATACACACAAAAATGATAGGAGGATGCTTGCAATAAGTCTAAACACTGGCGTAGCATTCCATCCCATGACTCTTTTGCTCACAATGCTACCTCAGATTAGACCCAGCCATATGCAAATCAGTCGTAGTCCTTCTCCGATGGGTCCAGTTCAACCCAAACTGCCAAACTAGGTCCTCTCTGAACTGGTACACAAGCAACCCAATGCGGGTTTCATCTCGATTGGGGCTCTTCAGTTGGGTGTAGTGTGTTTCCAGTGGCACAGTGAGCAAAGGGCCCACGTCTAGACATACCCTTGGCCACTCAGGCTACAGCAAACACACAAAAGGTGATGGGAGAATGCTTGCAATATGTCTAACCACTGGATATCGCTTGGGTAGCATTCCATGCCATTGTTCTTTTGCCCACCATGCAACCTCAGATTAGACCCAGTCACATAGAAATCAGTCTTGGTCCTGCTCCAATGAGAACAGTCTAGCATGAACTGATAAGCCAGGTCCTCTCTGAACCAGACCATAAGCAACTCAAGACCAGTTTCACCCTGGTTAAGGCTCTCAAGTTGTGGGTGTAGCTTGGTTCATGTCTGGACATACCATTGGTCACTTAGGGTGTTTTATCAAACACACAAAAGGTGATGGGAGAATGCTTGTAGTAAATCTGACCACTGGCGATTGCTTGTGGTTGTAAGGTGGTTTATTATTAGGTGCAGGTAGCTACCCACAGCTAGTAATAACACCACAATCATAAATAAGGTCCAATCAAGTCTCAATTAAATTAATTCTTGCTCAACCCTTGATAGCTTGGCTAATGAGCAGTCAGGCTTAACTTAGGAGGCAGGTGTGTAAAGCATTCAATATCAACAAAACAGTAAGTAAGTAAGATACAATACACAATAATAATCCAACAACAATTCATTAAAATAGAAAATATTGTTATGATTACAATGACACTAAAATGATAAAAATGCAATGTAGGGAATCAGAGATATGAATTTTTAAATATTAAATGTAAAAATGTGCTTTCTAGTGCCAAATAGTGAATAGCTCCAACCGGGGCTATCTGGTCGTGCTTGACCGGGACCAAGTCAAAGTTTCAGGCCGACTGCGATGGAGCGTAGGTAGCATACGTTGGGCGGTTGGGGCTTGTCAAACTTTCACCTTTGTACTTAGTCACTTTTATGGTTCTTTTTTCCTCAGTGTTGAGCAATGCTCCTCAGCAAGCTGGGTTGCAGTTCAACGACGGCAGTCTGGTTCAGTGCAATGCCTCGTGACTCATCAATGTCTTTGTGTTTGTCATCGATGGCGAAGGGCTCTGGAGCTTTCAGTGGAGCAAACCTGGATTTTAGGCCGAATTGCGGTTCAACGTCGCCTGCTTTTTCTCTCGGGTCGGTAAACTTATGGAGCTTTTGACCAAAAGTTATACAAATGTTCTCAAACTTCTGGATCTTCTTCCAGAAGGTCTCTTGAGGGTCTTTGAGGGTCCACCACACCAGCCAAGGGTGCAGAAGCTCTGAATTCCCTCTTGGAGGTTTGGGACCACAATTCCACAATGCACTTGGTCAAATCCTTTAAGGTCCAGGTGAAGCTGGTCAGCTGGGCTTGTCCTGGTGGAGTTGTTGCAGGTGACTTCTTCAAGCCACTCCTTGATCTTTTGAAGCCAGGCAAATTCCTCATTGGTAAAGTCCAGAGCGTGCAGCAGGTGCAGTCCTTGTGAGTGTAATCACCTCTTGGTGCAGACCAAGGGTTCAGCAGGGCAGTCCTGCTTCTCTTGATATTTCCAGGCAGGGATGTGAGTTGCTGTACAGCCCTTCCATATTTATTGCAGTTTCTAGGCTGGCAAGGAGGGGGGCCCCTGACCAATGGGGTTCAAGTTGTCACCCTATGTGATGACCACTTCCTTAGAAGTATGGCATACGTTTTGTCACAGAATGCACTATTTACTAAAAATCTAAATTGGGAAAATCTCTTCTGGAGGTTCAGGTCTAGCTAACCCAACCCACAGGCGTGGCTAACCTTACCCTCCATTCCCCTTTCAGACCCTCTCCTAATTGAATTACAGGTGCTCCCATCTGGCTGGGGGTGCAGGAAGTGGGGGTGGGCCTGGTTACTGTACTAATTGTCTTTCTCCCTTTGAAGACCAGTTTGGCTACCCAGCCCCCTTCCTGCCCTGGCATCTGCTGCAGCAGATCTCCTCCCACCAGATGGGGTCCCTTTGTTTCAGCCCAGGCCACTTCATAACTAACTAGGATCTTGGCTCAGCCTGTAAAAGGCTGGCCAATCAGAAGAGACTACCACAGGGCTGTTTTGGCAACTTCTGGAAAGCAAGTTCTGTAGCTTCTTTCCTGCAATATGTATAATACATCCAACCATGGCAAGTTGTTGTATTTATTGTAAGTATTATTTTGATACTTTGAATTATTGTATTAGCTCATTCCTGTCAAATGTTAAGAGTTGTTAAGTTTAATAAAGCTCTCCCATGTTAGCCTATGAAGCTAGCACACTACAATGGGAAAACGAAATAGGCAGTTTTTCCCTCACCAGGGCATATACAACATCTTTTATAATGCTGCTGCTTTATATACCAAGGCACCCTACCCTAGGGCAGACCTTAGGGGTGACTTATATGTAATAAAAAGGTAGTTTTAGACTTTGAAAGTAGCTTTAGTTCCAAATTCGAATTTGGACACAGCTTTATTTTAAATGCAGCCTGCAACGCATATTCCTTTTAAACAGAGCACTGACCCTGGGCCTGGTTAGCAGAGCCCAGGGCACAGAGTCAATAACCACCAGTATCAGTCAAAACATAGGGGTGCCCTTGATGATAGGGCTATACTTGGGTCATCAAGCTGATAGAATATGAAAAGGAACATGATCAATGTGAACCCATTGGTGGGCCGTATAATTACATTTGCAACAACTGTTATACCAAAGTATATGTTCCAATTGGACTGCTCATTTGGGGCGTATCATTTGTGTGATGAACCATTATTAGGCCATAATGCATCATAACTTTTTCCGATTGGACGGCTCAATGAAAAGGAGGAGCCACTGGTACATAGACATATCAGTTGCAAAGGAGTGTGTTAATTGCTGATGGTACCCATGATTAAGGGCTAGTGACCGAAACTCAGAGTCGGGCAGAGATCTCCGCACAGAAGAAGATAGGAGAGGCAGAGGCATGAACTCTGCATGTAGGTTTGTGAATAGCATTTTAGCACGTACTACAAAAAAGACTGGTATTTAGTTGCCCCCCACTGACCTCGACTGAGACATCTAGGAAATCCATGCATGTGGGATGTATTTTATTCAGAATTTTTGTCGCACTATGAGTTAGGATTTGCAATCATCTATGTATGTAAGACTGAGATATTTACTTTGTTTGTAATTTTTACCATATGCACCGCTTTGAAATTTTGCTTGGCGCAATAGGCCACTTGGCCACTATCCCCTCCTGTCTTTGAAGATCCCTGCTTTGGTCTGTTAACAAGATATGGAATCTGGTCACTTGACCACAATTGTTTGTCTTTATGATCATGCGAAATCACATGATGGGCAAGCCACATGGCTAACTGTGTAACATATTATGTTGATCAGATGTTTTCTTTCAGACCACAAGTGATTCACTATGTTGCATATCTTGATTTCGACGCGCTGAAACTAAGCACTGGATTTATACGGTGAATTATGATGTGTCAGTTGGATTTCCTGCTTGCACAACAGTATTCTTGCCAATTTTTAGGCCGATACTTATTCATTTATTTTATTCTATTTTGTTTAGCACTGAAATGTGTTAGCGCTATATTTATGAATTTGTGCACATCGTAATGTACAATGGCATGCAGTCTGTTTTTGCATTTCTCTAAACATTAGGCAACATGGTGCTTTGTGTATTTTTTCACTTTCTATAACCCCAAAAGGTTATTTCTATTTTTGGTTGGGCACAAATTAAGATTGGTTGTGACAAAGACCTCTTCAGGTCGAAACGCGTTGCCGCAATAAATCCATTTGACTGAGAAACCTTGAGTGTGGTCTTACGCCTCCTTTTATGTTGGGGAGGCGTACCTGTTTGCAATTATACACGGAACTGTATCCGTGATACGGCACCAGTCCCGCCTGGTGGATGTGACCCGATTCCTTTACGGGAACACTTTTGCTTTGCAATAAAAAAAAGAAAAAAAAAAAATATATATATATATATATATATTTATTAATGTTGTAATATTATGTTTATATTAATGTTATACATATATATATTAAAGTTGTAAAGCATTGTATAATTGCATGCTTAAAATTACTCCGACATGGAATGTTAATACAACTTCTTTGGATATTATGTTAAGTTAACTACTTAGTTTTTCTATTACAAAATCTGTTCTTTAAAATTAAAATGATAATTAACATTTACATATCACTTGTTTTTCTTCCTTGGAGATAAAGAGTCAATTGTTGACACTCATGTCACTGCCTCGGGCTGCAAAGTAGGTTCTATTTATTGCTCTATGGCAGATGTTGTTCCAGCTGTGCTGGATGCTCCAACTGTTTAAACAGTCTCTTGTCTTTTGGTGGTTAGTTTTGCTTGGTTGTGCAATTTAGGTATTTTCATCGTTTTTTTAATTCTTCCACACAGCTATTTGTGATCTCCCACATCATTTAATCTACCCTGTATTCTCCTTAGGACGGCCTTTCAAAACTACGTGTAATTTTCAGCAATACATTATATTTCTAATATTTCTATTTATTCATCATTACATTTTCTTTTTCACTTCTTGCCAACTTTCTCCTGTGGCTCCTGGTTTGCCATTATGTAGATTTATAGGATGCAGCGTAAAATCCAGAGGTGAGTGACTCTCACAGACTTTTTATGATCTATTCTTAACTCTTCGTGGATCTGTGATGTCATCTTTTGCTGCCCTATAACATTTGCAATTTGGGACTAGAGGTTCGCAATTTGTGAGACAAAGGGCCAGAAGTACAAAGGTTTTTTTAATTCACAAATAGCCCGATTTGCAGAATCGGGCCGTTTGCAAAAAAAAAAAAGATCTTTTTCCAAGTACAGATGGCCCAATTTGCAATTTGGTAACCTATTACTGAAGTGCATATTGGGTTTGCAATTCAGTATTAGGGAGGGGCGTGTTTAGGGAATCCATTCCTAATGCCGAATCGCAGTAGTATGTGTGAATGTTTTTCGATCGAAATGCGGTTGCAAAACATTTGCATTTTACCAACTGCTTCAAGTACCCCTTCCCCTTTGTAAATGTTTGTCCCATGGATCACTGTCTACTCTTAAAAAATGAAAAAAGAAAACTTTTCATTTTTCTTTTTGAAACACATCCCATTTTCCTTAAAGGAAAACAAGCTGCATTTAAAAAAGAAAACATTACTTTATTGAAAAGAAATCACAGACATGGTGGTTTGCTGACCTCAGCTGGCCACCATCCCTCTAATTTTTGCGATTCCCAATGGGTCGCTAACCGAGACCTACCTCATGAATATTAATGAGGTAGGTCTATTTGCGACCCACTGGGAATCGTTAAATGTGTCAAAGACACATTTGTACATTGGTGGTTGCGATTACTAAATAGCGAATCACAAACATTCTGGGCCAAATGAATTGCAAATTGGAATTCGCTATTTAGCAATAGTGAATATTATGAAATTGCTGCTTGGGAATGTTCATGCATTGTACGTACTCTTTTGCAATTCATATATAGCGACTTGTTACAGTAATTAAGAATTATTGAAGGATGTCATTGCAGAAAGTTGACCTTTCCTGTTGATTAGCTAATATTCTGCCACTAAGCTGGCTTTGAGTGATGACTGGCCATTGAGCTTTTCATGACTTCATCTAATTTTACAAATAGGTTTCCTGGCAATAGCCTAGTAGTCAATTGACAGCGGCAGCTCCTCTGCTATGGCGGAGGAGCGGAGCCACCCTGCCCGCAGAGGCAGACAGAAAAAAAAATAATAATGATTTTATTTTTCATCCTGTAGCCGAGTCTTGGGGGGTGGCGGGGCTACAGCATTGCAGCAGGGGGAGGAGGATTGGTGGGCACTGCTGTCAGTGCGCATGACGGCTTGGACCGGCTGCCTGAGGACGCCCAAACCATCATGTGCACTGACATCTCTTCAACCCAGCTGTGTTGCTGGTGGAGAGACCATCAGGAACAGGCTTCCGGCTCCCGATGGAGCGCAAAACAAACCCACTGCACCCAGTCCCGACACTGCTCTCATGGGTAGGAGAGCAGCGTCTGGATTTGCCGTAGGGGAGTCTAGGAGCTTCAGCCTGTACCCAGAGGAGCAGAAGAGCGGCAAGCAGAAGACTGGCAGGTAAATTGTTTTTTTATTGTTTGTTTTGTTACAGGGCTCTGCTCCTCTGACAGATCATCACCCTTAATATTTTCGTAACCCTGCCGACCTGAAGGGGATTGGACTTCCTTGAGAGCAATGAGTGATGCAGCAGTTGAGTAAAGGCAGAGGACTTTGCACAAAGGCACCATGTTTAATTGGCATCCCCAATTTTCTTTTGCTTTTCACACTCAAACTCCCAAAACAAGAGTTTGTCTTTAAAAAACAAAAAAAGCAATGGACTAGATACTCATGGGACTTGTTCCTGTATATCTCAATCATTGATTGATTTCCTGACAGGGACCTCCATGATTTGCATGGCGGTCCTGAGCAGGGTACAGTTGCCCCACCCTAAATAGGCCAGTGTTATCGTCACTATGACACTATGACCTGATCGCTCAGTGGTAAAGGGGTTCCAATGGTCGAGCTAGCTTTCACTGCACCAGTGGAAATATTTGTTTCCTATACCTCTACTTGAGACGGGGACCCAAACGTTTGACAGGTGGGTCAACCTCCAATCTTTGGTGGTTCAATCACTACTGCAACTTCTAAATAACCTGTAATGGCATATACTTCAAAGCCCTCTGAACAAATATAGCAGTGAGTGAGTCTTTGACCTGGATGCTGTATTTCTGGGTTTCACCGTAATATTTGATATGGTGGAAAGTAGCATTCTGTGTTTCAAATTGGAGACAGCATTTATTAGCCCATCAATTCCACACACCATCAAAATTCGCCAGCAAGAATAAACAATATATCTGTAAGATGTCTTAAGATATGAAAATGACCAAACACCTAGGAGTTTAGCCAGACTGCTTGCTACTCTGCACAAAAATGTTACACTCTATAACACATTGACAGAAATTCTGGACATCCATTTAAACAAACACATGAAGAATCTTCTTTATAGTTCCTAGATGTAAGAAGTATATCATTTTTGTCATGGTCCCCTCATTTTTGGGTCTGGCCTAGAGACAGCTTGAGCTTTCTCGCCAGCCTCATGTATCCAAAATAAATCATAAAAAATGTATACTTTTGTACTCAAATACAGGGGCTTCCCATCACCTTTCTTCTTCCTTTGGTCTGTTCAAGTGTCAATCGCATTTTGTTTCTGCCCACCTCAGCATTCAGCATGGGGCAGTGGGTCAGCCTTCTTCAGCAATTGGCTATCATGCACTGTGAGTGAGAACATTTCCCTTAGTCACATGTGCACAGTGACCGAAAAATTAGTGCACCAGCTTTACAGGGTGCTTTTCTTTGGAGCACTGTGAGAGGGAGCCAATAGCATGGACGAAGTGCAAAATGTATGGCGCAATGTTAAGCATGCAAACAGGTATTCCAATAACGTTTTAATTGAACAGCACTGTGAATCCATTTTGCTGTACATAATGTTCTCTCCAGTTCAAAACGGCCACTGTAATCTCGCCTTTACCCCTGCAAGACAGCAGGACCAATCACAGGTTCTTTAGACCCTGAGTGCCGTGAGGCTTGAGGTTAATCTCTTTTCATCTGGAAGCCACAACATGGCCGTTTGCCCATCAGCAGTCCAAGCACTACTGAAACTCATAGAATTCAGCGTTGAGCCTTTTATCTCGGCACTAGGCCCAAGCTGTTAGCGCACTGTTCTGACTAAAAAAACAAAAAACTGTTGTACACAAATCTAAAAAAGTTAATAAGTTATAAAAACAACATTATTGTTTATCTAAAAAATATTTATTGATTGCATTGTAAAAACATAAACTGGTTGACTTAACTTTTGAGAAACCTACAGTGTCGAGCTCCCAAAAATGGCTGATGAAGGCTGAAAGTGAATTCTCGGCTACAGTCCTTCTTTACTTTCAAGCACTATTTTGTATTTCCTCAAGTTACTGATTTCCACATCCCGTCGGCGTGATCAGAGCTAGAACCACCAGACCACCGAGAAGGTGTATAATATGCGTCAGGCAGAACCTAAAGACTGACAGTAGCAGTGCTTGGATAGTTTCAACTTAGCAAGGTGCTGCAAACCCTTGCTTACGAGAATGTTTGATAGCCTTCTTTAATTTCCTTTTCCCACTTTTTGCTCTTTTTTCCACGATTTATGTGTTACCTTCTTTTTCTGTCTTTACATCCTCTCTTCGTTTTCCACTCATTAATATTTTCGTTTTTTATTTGCAACCTTTCCTTTTCTTTTTTTCCCCTCTCATGATCACTGGTGTGCCCTGTAACTTGTGAAAACGCAGGCATGATTTCCGTGGATGCAAGCAAAGGTCCCAGCAGGTATAACATTTTTACACAACCCTGAGGCTTTGTTGAGTGACTTTGGTGGAGCATATCCCGAATCTGTTCAATATCTCCCTGAAAGTGCAGGTAAAGGTTTCGATTGAGAGGCTCAGGCTTCTCTCTTGCTAATAACACTCGTAAAATACAAAGCCATTGCTGTAAGAAGATGTATTTGCTGTCCACATGCATTAAGTATGCTGTGCTGAAGGTGGGGTAGATATTACCTGAGGTGATACAAAATGGAGCATTAAGTGCAGATGTTCTCAGGAAAACATATTATGCACCCTTTTGTGGAATGTTGGGAAACGCTGACAATCAATCTAACTTAGATTGCGCTCTGTGCAGCAGGAGCAAGACACAAAGGGGTATATTCACAAGAACGTGCGCTAAACATCTCCAAAAAATGTTAATGCAACTTTACACATCGCAGTCTATCGCGGGAAAATAACCCTGTGTTAACGTAGAATTCACAACACGGCGGTACCATGCAGTCGCGGCTCCTAGAGGGAGTTCCGCCGGGCGGTGACGTAGGGCGGGGGAGGGGCAGGGTGGAGGGTAGTAAAAACCGGAATCCGGCGGAACCGAGGTAAGTTAGCAAATAATTAAATAAAACGAATTTCGTAGCGCGCACTGCATCGCCAAATGCGATGCAGTGCGCGCTGCGAAATTCGTTTTATTTAATTGTTTGCTAACTTACTCGGTTCGGCCGGATTCCGGTTTTTACTACCCCCCACTCTGCCCCTCCCCCGCCCAACGTCACCGCCCGGCAGAACTCCCTCTAGGAGCCGCGACTGGTACCATGCGATAGCCTCCCGAAACCGCGGCCAATGTCCGCGATACAACCACGGCGACGGCGATAAAAACACAAACCCCAACGCGTAAAAAGACGCGATAGGCCCAAACGCGATAAGAAAACAGTGATAACCAGCGAGAGGCCAGCAACACCCACACGTAATGCGGGAAAAAGCACAAGAACAGCATACAGAAAATGCCACTAAAAAGGAAATGAACTGCGGAGTACCACGGATGCACCCTGATCGACTGCAGAGGACAACATGAACCCCACAATCCCCACGGAGGAACACCCAGGAATCCAGGGGTCGTGGATGGACGGCAATGAGAAGAGGAAGAGGAAGACGGGGTACAGTCTGCAGGAAAACACAATTATCGTCACGGATGAGATAGAACACCACCACCAACTGTACGTCACCTCCAACGTGTCATTGGCAACAAAGAGGCAAAGATGGCACACCATCTCGGACCATGTGAATGCCGTTGCAGCTCCGAGGAGGACAATGGAAGAGGGCAAGTGGTGCTGGATTGATGTGAATGGCAAAACCAAGCAGAAACTCGCTGCCAACATGAAAGCAGCAACGCACTTCGGAGGAGGGGGGCCAGCAGAACACCAGGAGCTGAATGACATGGAGAAGATGGTGGCCACAGTCATCAGTCGGGAGACGGTGACAGGAGTTGGGGATCCAGACACTGCCCAACATGACCCAACACTACATCAACAGGGTGCGTACCGACCAGGGAGTGGGTGGACGGGGGGAGATGGGCACAATGGCACACATGCACAATTGAGCAGAGCACACTGCACACCCGCAATGACTCAGGATCATGTCCCTGATCCCACGGGAACACTTCAGCACACACACAAACACCAAGTAGTCCCACGTACACCATGTGCCCAAAGGGGCACCCACCCAACACATCAACAATCACACAACCAACACATGCACACGTGCGAAACACAACAAACATGCATATACGTCAGCCACACTGACAATGCAAGAGACACCAAATGACGAGTAGCATGCCTGCAGTCCAATCATCATGACAATGTTCACAGCATGACACTGAGGTGGCTGAGTGCTGGCCACAACCGGAAAGGAGCAGGTCACACTCGGACACAACCACCTGCACAAACAACCCCTGACGTCAACGACACATCTGCGGACAAACCATGCCCAAGAGTCACAACTCGACAAAGAGCACAAGTTACCCAAGTCTGCAACATCTCAGCACTGTGGAAGCACAGAACTGAAAGGCACACCGCATGAAAGGTATAAGTGGCAGCCAAATCAGAGCCGCAGGAGCGACTCACCCACCGTGCAGCATATGCACATAAGAATAAGTGCACCTCGACATTGACAACATCGTGGTACAAACAGCAACACCTCCACAACAGAACACAGGACACAACTGGTGCCGCATATGTGCACAACATGGCCAATCACATCTGTCACAGCAGGAAACTGTGACATGACAATGTACAAGTACAACCTGTAACCTGCAAATATTACTTATTCACACATGCTGTGCTTGTGGACATTTTGTTCTGTCCCATGATTGCCAGGGACGGCCACAATGTGACATGCTCATGTGAAGAAATTGGCAATGAGGGTGTTCCTACGGGCTATTCCTGACGCAGCTGCAGTGGGATGTGGGCCACCTGCCCCATCGTCCTCATCATCGTCCGGTACTTCTGGAACTTCGATCCATGGGGCATTGGTGCGTACACAGATGTTGTGCAACCCTCAACATGCAACGATCATCTTGCACACGATGTCTGGCCTGTAAAGGAGCCTTCCACCTGTGACGTCCAGGCACCTGAAACGTGACTTCAACACGCCAAATGTGCGTTCCACGATGCCCCTGGTGCGTATGTGGACCGCATTGTACTGCCTCTGGGCGGGTGTGTTCGGGTCTCGGAGGGGTGTCATCATCCAAGGGCAGAGTGCATATCCTTGATCACCTGTGACAGTGCAGTGAGAAAAGAGTCAATACTTGGTTTGGCATGATGTGTTGGCAGGCCCACTAGTCCAGTGACGCCTGTGCTGGCTGTGTGTGGGGTGAGTGTAAGCCAGCCCTCAGGGAGTAGCTGGTGCTGGCAACAACTTCAACAGTCATCAGGCACTCAGGAATGCAATGTTTGAACAGCAAGGGACCATGACTTGAGTTGCACAGAGTTAGTGGCCCTGGATGCACAGCGGCCGAAACGGGCCTACCGCCACGGGACGCTGACTTGCGGAACACTGGGGTAGGGTCATGAGGGCAGAGCAGGGTCTCGTATGTATCAAAGGTGGTTTTCACGGAGTGTCTCGGGGGAGAGTGGGAGGTGTACCCCCAGGGCATGATGCAGAGGGCACATACCAGCTGTGTCCGGCAACATGGCAGATATAAATGCCACAGACTCATGCCAAACACCAAGTCCGTACCTGCCAGTTGCTGATGACAACCCCCAGGCCACAGGCTCAGACACCAACAATGTTCTTCCGGAGGCTGACGGTGACTCACGGCGCACAAGGTTAGTGGCACCAGGTCAGTCCTTGCTAGTGGTCGACCTCCTCCGTAACGGTGATCCGTGTTTCCACCGGACTGAAACGCATCTTTCTCTCACTCCTCTCCCTGCGTTCACTGGCATGAACTCTGCCATTGATTAATGAAGACTCAGTTCTAGATGTGGGACATACTGGACTGCAGTGTAGGCCGGCTGCAGCGGTGGAGTATGTCAACGAATGAGGACTCCTGGGGGCCTGTGTCACGGAGGACAGCGATGGTCTGAGGAGGCTGCCAAGGTCACGGGCATGGGTCTTGGAGCTAGCACCGGCACGTGGTGGGCCCTCTTTGACACACGACGGTGTCTGCAGGTGAGCAGTGTGACCTTGGAGCACTGGGGCGGGCAAGCCGGGTCTGGGTATCAGCGGCCTGGGGTGCAGCAGGCTCACAGGCTCGCAGGCCCCGCTGCTCACGGCGTCAGCCTCGTGGCGGGCTGAGAAGCGCCGCCCTGGCAGTGACGTTGGCCATTCCGGGAGAGCACCATGCTCAGCGCCACAGTGTTTTTATCCACACCCCTGCGCACGCCTGGCGTAAGCCGGGCCAACCCACTACGCTCACGCACACAGGGGGGGACGCAGCGAGCGACATTTCCGCGATCTAACCCACAGCCTGGGGTGACATGGTTGCGTCCACTGTTCACTACTCTCCAGACACCAGCAGTTAATGTCTGCATGGACATATCTGTGGTTTGCATACCCAGGTCTGTCCAGCACATTCACGCCACACTTGTCGTGCACATTCCCATTCATGGGTCACTTGCCTCCTTCGCACATGCCTGCTTTCCGCCTCTCCACACGTTCAGCTGTTGTGTGGCTGTGGTGCCATGATATATCTGGCTTGTGTACATGGGAAGCCCAGGATCCCAATGGAGTTGTGTTGTCGTGTCTGGTAGGTGGGCATGTTGATTGACATGTTGTATGTGGTTTGGTCACGTGTGCATTCCCACAGTTGTGCGTTGTGTGATGGTGGCTTTGAGGTGTGTGGTGTGTTGATTTGGTACTTACCAACAAGCAGTGCATTTCCATAGGTGCCATCCTGGAAGCGCTGGTTGATGATGGACTGTCGAAAGATGTAGGAATCGTGCACACTGCCTGGGTAGTTTGCGACGACATTGGTGAACATTCCCCGGTGGTCCACTATTGCCTGCACATTGATGGAATGCGTGTGCTTTCTGTTGCGGTAGATGTGTGCAGTGTCGGCAGGGGGCACAAGTAGGACATGTGTGCAGTCAATGGCCCCCAACACGTGTGGGAATCTAGCAATGGCGTAGAAGCCTTGCTTGGTCTCCAGCTGTTCCTGCGCAGTGTGGGGGAAGTGAAGGTACTGGGGTATGAAGCTGATGATGGCATCCAGGACAGGTGTGAGGAACTTTGATAGGGCTGGCTGTGAGACTCCTCCGACTCTGGCTGTTGTTGGTTGGAAGGTACCAGAGTCCAACATGTGCAGCACAGCCAGCAGCTTTGTCTGCGGAGGGATGTTGGTTGTCCGCTGTGTTGTGACCGTCAGCCTGTGGCCTATGCGGGTCATGATGCGGAGGATGGTTGTCCTTTTGAGCCTGTAGTGGACAATGACTTCCTCGGGCGTTAGGTCTGTGAGACAAGTGCGTTTTCGGTAGGTCCGCTGTCTTACTCTGCGCTGCCTCTGTGGTGGTCTGGGGGGGGTGCCGGTCCGGGTCCTGGGGGTGGTGGCGGTCCTGGGGGTGGTGGCGGAGGGTGTTGTGGCCCTGTTGGGGCTCCAAGTTGCATGATGAGTAGCTCCATGGCGTTGGTTGTTCTTCGGGTGTGGCTGTGTGTGGGGCTCCGTTGCCTACTGCAGGTAGTCGTCCTGCTTAACACCAACAAGAGGCAGGCGTTAATTACCTGCTGCTACCGCGGCTTATCGCGTGGTTTTGACTCGCATCGCGGATCTGGCAGTTCGTTGTGAAAGTGGTGTAGTGGTGTTTTTGTGGGTTTTTGCACGGGAACGCCTACTCTGCATCTCATTAGGGTTAGTTGGTGGTGTCACCCGTGGGGATAAAATTTGCGGCAGTTATCGCGGGTATACTGGCGATGTCTGCAGTTTGCACCTGCTTGTGAAAGGGGCGATAAATCTGTCTCCACTTTTGATGCGCTAAGGTGGCGATAACTCGGCGATAAGTCCTTGTGAATATGCCCCAAAGACTGGTCATTCCACAATAGTTTTCACACTTGTGATTTAGGAGCTCAGGAAGCATGAACATTATGTTTTTGCAGACTTTTCTTACATGCATCCAGTCATAATAATTTGCACATAACAACTTTGGACGTATTATTGTGAATGTTTGCTTGTTTTTATTAAGTGTTCCGGCACATGAACTGGTGCACAGGATCACACAATGCAATCAAGTGGAAGTTGAGATTAGAATTCGGGTCTCATAATTCTACAATCAAACCAAATGGTAGTGCATATCCTTGGCTGAAGTGCTCTGTCTCTGCTGTACATTTTTATTTATTGCAAACGTGTCTGCCATGTTTTTTTTTTGTTGTTTTTAATATCCTCATTCACCTCAGAAAAGAAAAAAAGATGTCCATTTTTTCTGCCCTTCTTATCGGGAGAGATACTGACCACTGACGGGCATACTACAATAGGCACCCGCCTTTCTGCGGCTATCTCTCTCACACTGTGTAAACACCGGAACTGCTTGTGATTTCCAAAGTATGACCAGACCCTATAGCAGTCTAGGAGTTAATTAGCCGGTGTAATCATTGGACATATTTTATGATCTTGTTTAAACAATTTAACCTAAGGAAACTTTATAGCAACCCTTCCGGGCTCTCCAACCATAACAGTAACAGATTCCAGAAAGCTTTCTTCTTAGACTTTTTTCGGATAGATCCATCTTAGACATATATATGAGGGACTCCAGCCACTCTGAATGCTGTGGTGGTATATTGCTCACCCATTTCCGACATATTTCTCTTCTGGCTAGTAGCATTGCATAAAACAACATATCTCTAACACTGCTCACAAGTTCATCAACCACGCCAAAGATGACCAAAAGAAGGCTTACCTTTATATGCTGACCCAAAATACCTGACATTGTCGTTTCCACTCTATTCCAGAAGTCACTAATTGCGGGACATTGATAGAACATATGCACGTCCGTAGCTTTTTCTAGCCCACATTTAGCGCAGCTGGTTCGGCTTCCTTTCCTCATCTGGGATAGGTTTTCGGGTGATATATATGCCCTATGGAGTGAAAAAAGGTGGTTCCTTCTTAAAAAAGCAGGTTTGACAATGAGGTAAAGTGTACGCATAGATACTTGCCAAATATTCTGCAGCTTCTCCCTCGGCAAGTAGCTCCCCCACAGTTCCTCGGCCAAAGTGAACTCTCCGTCCATAGTGTCCTGAAGGTACCAGTACCATAGTGCTACTTCCTTATTTCCTGGTGGTTTGGTTACTAGTTGATCTTCTAAAATATTGCCTGTACCCAGTGTCGATTTTCTACTTTGCTCCCAGCTTTTTAGTTGTAAATATTTGAATTTAGAGAGAGTCCCCTCCATCAGCCCATTTAAATTGTACCAAGGTAATAGTTTACCTTCTCTAGTCAAGTCTCCCCAGACCTTAATGTCAGCGTCTTTAATTGGTATCGCCAACTTGTCCTTGAGACATTCTGGGGTTCCTGGTGACTCCCAGATTGGGGCGAAATGGGAATAATAATCCAGTTTCGAAAGGCGTCTAATTTGATACCACATTATTGCCATCGACTGTAGCACCTTCAGTTTAACTTTCTAAAAAAATGTGGGATCCCCAAATTTGAAGAGAAAACCGTCTGAATCTATTTGGCACTCCTTTAACATTGCTGTGTACATTAGACCTATCATGGATCCATCCGGTATCTTTGTGAGCATTCTGAAATTTTTTAATTGAAATGCCCATGCGTAGTATTGGATGTCTGGCAGGGTTAGGCCTCCCTTCTCCCTCCTCCTCTGCAGTTTTTTCCATGAGATCCTAACCCCTTTGTTAGCCCAGATAAATGAATTTATTGCCTGTTGGATTTTTTGTATAGTCATTTTGTCGAAATGAAGGGGTATGGAATCAAATATGAAAGTAATTTTTGGTAGGATAGTCATCTTAACCAAATTAACTCTACCCAAGATAGTTAACGGGAGGTGTACCCAGCTCTTCATTAGTTTAACAACTTCTTTAAACACCCTCCTTAAATTATTCTCTGCAATTACACTAATATCCTGAACTATCCTTATGCCAAGATATTGCATCTCCTTTTTTATTAAGGGGTTACTTCCTGCATGATTCCATAACATCACTTCTGTCTTATGTTCATTCACTGAGTACCCCGACACTTCTCCAAATTCTGTTGCTATACGTAAAATTGTTGGTAAAGCAACGTCCAAATCAGATGAATATACCATAAGATCGTCCGCATATAGCGCAACTTTCCTAACCCAGTCTCCCTGATGAAAAGGTGGAATGTCAGTTGTATGCCTAATTCTGAAAGCGAAAGGCTCCATATAAAAGTTAAACAAAAGGGGGGAGAGGGGACAACCCTGTCTTGTACCCCTGTAAATTTTGAAGGGTGTGGATAGTCTTCCATTTACCAGAACCCTTGCTACAGGCTCTTTATATATTAACCTTATCGCTCTACAAAAGTTGTCTCCAAAGTTGTATCTCTCTAATACTGAAAATAGGTAGGACCATCTCACCTTATCAAATGCTTTTGAGGCATCTAGTGTTATTATAGCTAAAGGGGTGTCGAATGTTGTAGCCAAATCGATAGCCCCTATGAGCTCATATGTGAGCTCGTGTAAATATCTCTCTTTCACAAAGCCTCTCTGATCTTCATGAATTGTACCGCCTGCAATTTTAGCTAGTCTATTGGCTAAACTTTTTGTAAAGATTTTGTAGTCTGAATTTAAAAGAGAAATTGGTCTGTACGACTCACATAATGTTGGATCTTTTCCCGGTTTCAAAATAAGGGAGACTGTGGCCTCATTCCACGACATTGGTAGTTGTATTCCCTGACCCAATACCTCATTCATCACTAATGTCAACAGAGGGGACACCACCTCTACTAAGATTTTATATAGCTCCGTTGGTATGCCGTCTGGTCCAGCCGCTTTACCCCCTTTACTAGTTTGGATGGCCTTAACAACTTCTTCCTGAGCGATTTCTTGATTTAGAATCTTTTGTTGGTTAACATCTATAGGTTGAGTGGATTCCGTAAGCCAGCCCTCTATCTCAATTTCTACCATTTCATCTTTTCCCTCCATATATAGATCACTAAAGAACTCCATAAAGGCCTCATTAATCCCAGTTTCACTACTCAAAATGTTTCCAGATTGGTCTTCCCTGATTTCTTTAATTCTACTCTTATTCCGTTCTGCCTTAACTTTCCAGGCTAGGAGTTTACCTTCCCCTCCCCATACTCAAAATGTGCTAGTTTGCTAGCATCCCACCTTTTCTAATCCTTACTTGGAGGGTCTCAAATAATTGATTCTTCATTAGTAACTGCTGTTTTTCTAACTCTAATTTATTCTCCTCTAAATCTGTTCTTTTAATTTCCTTATCTATTCTCTTCAACTCATCCTCTAGTCGTGATATTTCTCTTTTATATACCCTATTTCTATAGCAGGTTATACCTGTGATCTTACCTCTGATGAAAGCCTTTAGAGTATCCCACACTGTTCCATTTGAGGTTGAGCCTCTGTTAACCTCGATAAACTCTCTAACCTCTTCTTTAAGGTTTTCCATTACTTCACTATCTGTCAATATGGTGAGGTCCAGAGTCCACCTATTCTCTACACCCCTATTGCTGTTTTTGAGTGTTAAAAGAACTGCCGGGTGATCTGATAGGTGGGCCGTCTTATATTCTATTTCCGAAATATCTTCTCTAAGACTCCAATCTACCAGAAAGTAGTCAATTCTAGACCTACTCCCATATTTCTTATTTTGAAAAGATGTACCCTGTGAAGTTCCCGCTCTTTCTGTCCAGAGGTCACACAGTGAATGCTGGGCCATCATGGTTTTTAATAAAGTACATGAATTAGGTGTTGGAGTTGTTCTAGTTTTACTTGATTTATGTTTTTGCAGACTTTTCTTAGATGCATCCAGTCATAATAATTTGCACATAACAACTTTGGACGTATTATTGTGAATGTTTGCTTGTTTTTATTAAGTGTTCCGGCACATTAATTGGTGCACAAGATCACACAATGCAATCAAGTGGAAGTTGAGATTAGAATTCGGGTCTCATAATTCTACAATCAAACCAAATGGTAGTGCATATCCTTGGCTGAAGTGTTCTGTCTCTGCGGTACATTTTTATTTATTGCAAACGTGTCTGCCATGTTTAAGCTGCAATATTTTCTCTGATTCCTTTTTTCATCTTCTTTATCCATTTTGAATACGTTTGCCAAAAAGGTAATGCAAATATTGTGCCATAAAAACATAACCAGCCAAGCCCAGACCTAATGGTTTTACCAATGCTTGTTCCAGTCTGGTTTTGCTGGCTAAATGGCTCTGTGCACTGTTCCACTCTTAAACAGTAGTATAGCTCCTCTTCTTCCTCCTAAAACGTGTTCTGCAGTGGATTACCTTATTTGGTGTACCTAACTTTCCTATAAGGTCATTGTAAATGGCACAGAAACTGCACCAGTGGGATGGAAATTAAATATGTTTGATGCAGTGTGTATTTACCCCACCCACATAAATGACAAGAACACAAGGCTCCCAGGAGCTCCAGTGTACTTTGGCTAGTCTGCTGTTTATGGACACAGCAGTAACACATGGCAGGGAAAAGTGTTTTGTCATGTAATGAAACCTATTTTATATATTAAAAAAGTCACCACTAAAGTGTTCCTTGTAAAGCCACAAGGGAGGGTGCCTAATTGTTGGCCCTGGCCCTTTTTTCATGGTCACCCCCAAACATTTTGCCTTACTCCTCCTACTTTTTTCTGAATTTGTTTTATTGACTTTGGGACTCACTGCTGACCAGTGCTAAAGTGCTTGTACTCTCTGCTTAAAACATGGTCCATATGTGGGTATGGGGCAACCCTGTGTCCCTCAGCACCTGTGCATTGATAGGTAAATCTACAGTTGGTACTGTCGGGTAGATCAATTGCTTAGTATCTCATTAACAAAAATAATTATTTATCCACCCTTTGTTTTGGACAAACAACAAAAACACACCAAGAGAAGAAAAACAAATTATTCATATATTTGGACTATTCACATTTTGATTTTAAGAAAAAATATATTTATATATATGGCTGTCAGCAAAATAATTTGATCAATATAAACAGAAAGTGACTTAAGTGAGTCAAGTGAAATGAAGTGACAAACAAAGTGATATCATAAGTGAAGAATGAAATACAGAGACATAAAAATGACACACTTTTTCCAAACATTTAATCAGGATCTGTCCTTTCACAATTCTATATCACGTTTCTCCTCAAAGAACCAAACAACTAAATTTGTGGCCTAGGGATGAGGGAACTGGTGGACATGGTCTAAAGGAGCGTCGAGATTTTGACCCAAAGGTGTGCGCAGTTCAAGTGTCAGGGCGTGTCTTCCTAGGACTGAGAACATAGATGCGGACAGCCTATACGGGGAAGAATAGTCCAACATGAGTAAGGTGTGTTTCTTCAAGATTATAGGTTATAATAGTAGGTGCCCGTAATTAATGATGCACTCACCAAATAATGATGTGGGTTATTATCACACGTATGGCTCAAAGTTGAGAACTGTTGGACTTGGCCCTTTTTGCAGGGTCATCCCTGAACTTTTTGCCTTCCTCCTAGCCTTTTTTCTGACATGGTGTTGGTGGTTTTAGGACTCTGGGCACTTTAGCACTGCTGTCCAGTGTAAAGTGCGTGTGCTCTCTGTGGTAAACAGGGTAAGATTGGTCTACACCTGTTTGGCGTATTTAATTTACCTGTCAGTCCCCAGTAATGTGGTATCTCATATACCCGGGGCCGGTAAATTAAATGCTACTGGTGGACTTGCAGGGCTGATTGCGCCACCCACCAAAGTAGCCTTTCAAACCTGTCTCAGGCCTCTGCCATTGCAGGGCCTATGCGTGCAGTCTTACTTCCGTTGTGACGTGACACCTAAAGTGTGTGCCATGTCTGTGACCCCCCTTTTACTGCATGTCATCCACCCCTAAGGTAGGCCCTAGCTAGCCCTATGGGCAGGGTGCATTGTAGGTAAAAGGTAGGACATGTATCTTAAGTGTGTGACATGTCCTGGTAGTGACAAACAGCCATTTTAGTTTCTCACTGCTGTGAGGCTGCCCTCTCATAGGAATGCATTGGGGATTCCCTGATAAGTGTTTCAGTGGTAATTGCTGATATGAGAGGAGCAGCGTGGTCAAGTTTGGTATGTTTGGAATAGTAATAATAAATGCTACGCAATGGTGTGCGCAGATTTATTATCACTATTTTAGAAATGCCACTTTTAGAAGTTGGCATTTCTGTGTGCTATGCGTCTGCCTGCCTGATGTGTATTGCATGTCTGGCTCTGGAGTGACAGGGGCTGGGGAGGTGTGTGTGGCTCCAGGGAGGGCAGGGTGAGTCAGCGCTAGGCTGAATAGGAGATCTGCATTTGGAGTAGTGGGAGGAGTAGTCACCTGACCCTGAATAGGTTTGTGCCTGCCTAGGTGAATGCTGGCTCCGCCCCCCAGTGGTGTGTCTGATGACTGATCCCCCACATGACAAAGGGGAAGAGGAGCCCTGTAAACAAAGTGCTCCAATACCCCCCAGAACCAGTTGAGGCTGGTTCCCCCAAGCCCTATGGCAGCGCAGACAATGGAAAATGTGGTATATATACTGGGGCTGTGAGCCCATGTTGTGGTGCTTCCTTGTGACTTGGGGGGTTCTTGCTGCTGCTGGACCCCAGGAGGAACAGCCACGAGGGACTGCCTCCCTGCTGGAGGGCTCTGTGTGCTGGCCTGCCTGGGCCCAGCCTTGTGCCCCTGGAACTTTGCCTGAGCGCCTTGTGGGCACTTTATCCTTCTCTCCCAGGGCGGGGAGAGTGCTGGGGCGTTGCAGCGATGAAGCTTCAAAATATGGAGAGGGAATCCCGACGTGGGGATTCCCCCGCAATTGCTGCCTTGGAAGCGGGAGCCCACCCCGCAATGCCGTCACTGAAAGTGGGAGCCTACCCCGCATGGTGGGTGCATCTGCAGCAGAGCGGGAGCCCAACCCGCACTGCCGCTACTGTGGTGAGCTGAGAAGAGGAGCTGGAGCTGGAGCCCACCCCGTGTTTGTGCATTTTTGACGGCGGGAGCCTACCCCGCATGGTGGGTGCATCTGCAGCAGAGTGGGAGCCTATCCCACACTGCCGCTACTGTGGTGAGCTGAGAAGAGGAGCGGGAGCCCACCCCGCGTTTGTGCATTTTTAACGGCGGGAGCCTACCCCACATTGTGCGCTCCTTTTGGGAAACGGGAGCCTACCCCGCACTTGAGTGAGGAGAGAGAACCACCGCGGCCCGAGCCGGAACTCAGGCTGGAAACACGCAGAGATCAACGCCCTACTCAAAAAACCCAAGGCGGACCCGAGAGACCTCAAGAACTTCCGGCCCATCTCCCTGCTTCCGTTCCCAGCCAAGGTCATCGAGAAGATCGTCAACAAACAGCTAACCCGATACCTCGAAGAAAACAGCATCCTGGACCCATCCCAATCAGGGTTCCGCAGCAACCACAGCACTGAGACTGCCCTCATCGCCGCCACCGACGACATCAGGACCCTGCTGGACAACGGTGATACCGCAGCCCTCATCCTGCTGGACCTCTCCGCCGCCTTCGACACTGTCTGCCACCGCACTCTACGCGCACGCCTCCACGACGCAGGGATCCGAGACAAGGCCCTGGAATGGACCACCTCCTTCCTCAACGGCAGAACCCAGAGAGTCCGCCTCCCACCTTTCCGATCCAAAGCCTCCGAGATCATCTGCGGCGTACCCCAGGGATCTTCCCTCAGCCCAACGCTGTTCAACATCTACATGGCCCCGCTCGCACGCATCGCCAGACAGCACGACCTCAACATTATCTCCTACGCCGACGACACTCAACTGATCCTCTCCCTCACCAAGGACCCCCTCGCCACCAAATCCAATCTCCATGAAGGAATGAAGGCCGTCGCCGATTGGATGAAGATCAGCCGACTAAAGCTGAACACGGACAAGACAGAGGTCCTCATCCTCGGCTCCAACCCCTCAGCCTGGGACGACTCCTGGTGGCCAACGACGCTGGGAGCAGCCCCGACACCCACCGACCACGCACGCAACCTGGGAGTCAACCTCGACTCAACGCTCTCCATGACCAAGCAAGTCAACGCAGTCTCCTCCTCCTGCTTCAACACCCTCCGCATGCTTCGCAAGATCTACAGGTGGATCCCGACAGATACAAGAAGAACAGTCACCCAGGCCCTCGTCAGTAGCAGACTCGACTATGGGAACGCCCTCTACGCGGGAGCCCCGGCCAAGCTCATCAAGCGACTGCAACGCATACAAAATGCCTCCGCACGCCTGATCCTCGACGTACCACGCCACAGCCACATCACCCCCACCTGAGGAACCTGCACTGGCTCCCCGTCAACAGGAGAATCTCCTTCAAACTCCTCATCCACGGACACAAGGCACTCCACAAGACTGGCCCAGCCTACCTCAACAGACGACTCTTCTTCTATGTCCCCAACCGCCAGCTCCGCTCCGCCGACCTCTCCCTCGCCACCGTCCCTCGCATTCGAAGAACAACCACCGGCGGCAGATCCTTCTCACACCTAGCCGCCAAGACCTGGAACACCCTTCCACTAAGCCTACGACAGACCCAAGACCTGCTGACCTTCAGGAGGCTACTCAAGACCTGGCTGTTCGACCAGTAGCAGCACCCCCCCCCTTTCTCTCCCCAGCGCCTTGAGACCCTCGCGGGTAAGTAGTGCGCTCTACAAATTCTGTGATTGATTGATTGATTGATTAAGGGATGCTAAGTACAGTATTTCGCCAGTAGTTACTGGTAATGTTTTATTTTTTACTACTTGTGCTTTGTGATGGTTCCGACCGTGGCCCGATTGGCCCGGTCATGTATATAATCCCCTGTGAATATTGCCTAGTGCCAGTTGGCACAGTGTATATTGTGTGATTATGATTCTATGTGTTTTGGATAATACAAAGGCTATTTTTTATATAACCTTGTGTGGAGTTTCTTTTGTGGTGTGCCTACTGTGTTGCTGCTGTGTGTGTGTGTTGCGCAAACGCTTTACACATTGCCTCTGGGATAAGCCTGACTGCTCGTGCCAAGCTACCAAGGAGTGAGCAGGGGTTATCTTCAGTGTGTAACTCCCTTGCCCTGACTAGAATGGTGGTTTCTGCCTGGCCTAGGCGTTTGCCCTAGCCAACCAGAAACCCCATTTCTAACAAGAACAATATACGACCAAGAAATTTGGTACTAATATTGAAAAGCAATCCAAATATTAGCTGACGTCTGGAATAAAGAAAGGTATGGGTAATGGGTTCCTCTCTTTGCAAAAACAATCAATGTTGCGAGAACAACAAAAAGAAAAGGCATAAAGCCTACCTTTGGAATGGGTGTATTAGTACATAAGTAAGTAAGTTTTATTTGTATAAGTTAATAAAAACTTTTACAATGTTCACTTAAACGACTTGACGCATCAAAAATCCTTATTTACAAGTTAAAAAGCATAACTTAAAAGCAACTGATTCCTGGTCAGTGGCAAACAAAAAAGCTGGAATTTCGTTTTTGCGGTCGAGCATAGACTATACCAGTCTAGCTTATTAAGTGCGCAACACTACAACGGCGTAACAGTTCATTCAGTATACAATATGAAATACTTGGAATGGGTGTGACAAAATTAGTGATGAAATTCCACCGTCCAGTTGGAGTCTTAAATAGAAACAATTTTGAGCGACACACTGATTCTAGTAGTACAAGAATCCACCATCTGGTTGGAGTCTGTGAATAACAAAATTATGAAAGTGGTGATTAGAGCGTGATGGCTCTAAATCTACATTAAACCACCTTGTTACATGTTAAAGTGTCTTACTTTATCTTATTGGCGACACTGCATAAATGTGTGGTCGCAGTCAAATCACTTTGTTAGTCCATATATAAGATGGTTATCATTCCTTTTAATCTAGAAGTAAGGAGTGTACATATTAGTAGGATTCAATGTGATCTAATACTTAGAGAAGCTCACGCAGCCTAAGGCACGCGTGTCTTACCTTCACAGAGCAGAGGCACTGAATGCCGAACGCCGTGAAAGCGCGCGCTCCAGACGACACATATTTGACAGCCCAGGACTGTACTATTCAGCACGTAGGGCTGCGTCAGCTGTATCGGCGTCTGACAGCGTAGAGCTCATCTCAGCTGTCCGGACGTCCGAAAGCGTGCACGCAGAGATACAGCAGCTTGATGGTAGCACGAGTGACGGGCAGGGGTTTCCTAACACGTAATCAAGTACAAAGTAAGGATAATATCCCGGACTCTGATATACAAAGAATTGGTAAACATATACAATATTCAAGAATAGTCTCGTGTGAAGAGAATTTCACATCATTATGTGACAGAGACAAGTGCCTTCATTGTTATGGCCCGATATAAGTGGTAAACATTGTTACATCTTCATTAATCGGCAAGGATATGATGTGGAGCAACAACATGGTTTGAATGAGTTTGAAGAGACCTACAGACAATTGGGTCAGCTTCCTGATACTTAAATCACATATTAACAGCTGTGACTACTCTTTAACCTTTCATGGACATAGGTTATATGGGCATTTCCATCTCAGGTCTACCATAGTATCAGGACATAGTTAATGTGACCTTGATGGTGAATTCATCACCACCCTAAGGGTTTACTCCTAGGTAAACACTATGTTGGTTTCTTAACAAATTTCCTTAACTGTGGATACAGTTGACCTCACTCCTGTGAGTTACACCTATGAGTTTACTCCTATTTACTATAACAAACTTTGTCGGGTCTTTAACAGTTTTGTTTAATCGTGAATACAGTTGGCCTCACCCCTTTTTAATCAATTCAAAGTGAATGCCGTGAGTTGCCTAAGTATGTTTAAATCACTCACAGCAGACTCCATCTCTGAAGACTTAGATTCACAAAACTTGAGACCATGTTGTTGCTCCACATCATATCTTTATTGCATTTTTAAATGTGGATTAATCCTCCTCTAAACTATGTAATAAATAATCCTTGCCGATTAACGCTGATGTAACAATGTTTACCACTGATATGGGGCCATAACAATGAAGGCATTTGTCTCTGTCACATAATGATGTGAAACTCTGTTCATGCGATTCTATTCTTGAATATTGTATATGTTTACCAATACTTTGTATATCAGAGTCCGGGATATTATCCTTACTTTGTACTCTATTACCTGTTAAGAAACCCCTGCCCCTCACTCGTGCTACCATCAAGCTACTGCATCTATGTGTGCACGCTTTCGGACGTCCGGACATCTGAGACGAGCTCTACGCTGTCAGACACCGATACAGCTAGCGCAGCCCTACGTGCTGACTAGCACAGTCCTGGGCTGTCAAATATGTGTAGTCTGGAGTGTGCCCTTTCACGGCGTTTGGCATTCAGTGCCTCTGGTCTGTGAAGGTAAGACACGCGTGCCTTCGGCTGCGTATGCTTCTCTAAGTATTAGATCACATTGAATCCTACTGATTTATGCGGTGTCACCAATAAGATAAGGTAAGACACTTGAACATGAAACAAGGTGGTTTAATGTAACTTTTAGAGCCATCACGCTCTAATCACCACTTTCATAATTTTGTTATTCACAGACTCCAACCAGATGGCGGATTATTTTACTACTAGATTCAGTGTGCCGCTCAAAATAGTTTCTATTTAAGACTCCAACAGGATGGTGGAATTTCTTCATTAATTTTGTCCGGCCCATTCCAGAAGTAGGCTTTATGCCTTTTCTTTCTGTTGTTCTCGCAACATTGATTGTTTTTTGCAAAGAGAGTAATCCATTACCTGTAACTTTCTTTATTCCAGATGTCAGCTAAGATTTGGATCGCTTTTCAATATTTGTACCAATTTTCTTGGTCGTATAGTGTTTTCAACTTTGAGCCTTATGTGTGATAATAACCCACATCATTATTTGGTGAGTGCATCATTAATTACGGGCACCTACTATGCTAACCTATAATCTTGAAGAAACACACCTTACTCATGTCGGATTATTCTGCCTCATATAGGCTGTCCGCATCTATGTTCTCTGTCCTGAGGAAGACCCGCTGTGACGCTTGAACTGCGCACACTTTTGGGTCGAAATGTTGACGCTCCTTCAGACTATGTCTACCAGTTCCCTCATACCAAGGCCAAAAATTTCGTTGTTTGGGTCTTTGAGGAGAAACATGTGATATAGAACTGTGAAAGAACAGATCCTGATTGAATTATTGGATATATGTGTGTCATTTTTATGTCTGTGTATTTCATTCTTCACTTATGACATCACTGTGTCACTTCATTTCACTTGACTCACTTAAGTCACTTTCTGTTTATATTGATGAAATTATTTTGGTGACAGCCATTTATATAAATATATTTTTTCATAAAATCAAAAAATGAATAGGACAAATATATGAATAATTTGTTTTTCTTCTCTTGCTTTGTTTTCGTTGTTTGTCCAAAACAAAGGGTGGAAAATAATTCTTTTTGTGACGTTATTTGTTAATGAGACACTAAGCAATTGATCTTCCCGACAGTACCGACGGTTAAAACATGGTGACATTGGCTTAGATCCAATTGACATATTTAATTTACTTATAAGTCCCTAGTAAAGTGCACTACATATGCCGAGTGCCTGCAAATTAAATGCTGCCAGTGGGCCTGCAGCACTGATTGTGCCACCCACTTGAGTAGCCCTTTAAACATGTATGAGGCCTGCATGTGCAATTTTAACCTACAATTTTGACCTGTCAAAATAAACCTTTTGCCAGGCCCAGCTCTTCCTTTTTAATACATATAAGTCACCCCTAGGGTAGGTCCTGGATAGCCCCAAGTTTAGGGTGCAGTGTATTCACAAAGATATTCATGTACGTTTAAGTTTTACATGTCCTAGTAGTGGAAAACACATATTTGTTTTCACTATTGCAAGGCCTTTCTCTCCCATGGGTTAACAATGGAGTTGCCTTATTACATTTTATAAGTGTAATATCCAAATGGGAAGAGAACAGGTTCATGCTTGATGTCTCTGGAATCCTGATTTGAAATCATAAGTTATGGTTAGGTCGGATTTTAAATTACAATTCTGAAGGTGCCAATTTTAGAAATTTTGAATTTTCTGGCTTAGACATTTGGTGCCTGCATATCTGGTCACATGACTGGGAGTAGTTGGCAGTTGAGCTTTGTGTATTCCTCCTAGACAGCCACACATAATGAGCACTTAGGTGTGACTGGATGGGCCACCACTGGCAGGAAGGGAGGGAGGAGCTGGCCGAGCCTAACTTTCACCTGGATAGGATTTGTCCTCTCTCCACACAAAGGGCTGCATACCCCATGTAGTTAGTCTGGAGCCAAGGCATGGAAGGCAGGGAATCATGGCACTTCAAAGGCATCCCTCCAGAAGCTTCTCCCGAACTTCAAAGGCACAACTGTGTATAAAAGAAGGACCTCAGACACCACCACTTCAGTACACTTCTGAACCTGTGCCAGGTAAAAGGACAGCTGTGCTGCTACAACAACTACCACACTGCTGGACTGCTACTCTGAAGGAACTGCTGCCCTGTTGTGCTCACCTGCAGCTCTCTTTCCTGGCAAAGAAGAACTGGACCTGCAGCCCATCTTGAACTCAAGGAGCTAGTCTGCTGGCCTCCTGATCTAAACTTCAGGGACATAAAAGGCTCCCTAACAGCTCCTGGATTCATCTTCAGCGTGTTCCAGACCCACAAGTGGTGTCCCTCAGGTCCTGAACCTTTGGTGTGGCTCAGCGGGCTCTTAGATTTTGAGCACTTTGCGACTGACACCGTGCCGCTTGCATGGGAATTCAGCACGAGCTGCCACCAGCCCATCTCCTCGTGCAGCAAGCATCACCACAGTGGAAGACGGTCATCGTGAACTACAGCCCACCTGTCCACATGCCCGGACTGCTATTCGTGTCACGCCACCAACGACACTCTCCTTGCTCCCGGCGACCCTCTCCCATCACAGGGACTCTTGGCTCAAAACTTGAGATGGTACACCTTAAGCGGAACTAATCTGGGACTGTATCCGACCAGCGCTCCATCGTGGTAGACCTGAACTTTTGACTCTGACCTGGTCCAGAGTGACCAGATATCCCCGGTTGTTGCTTTATGCTTTTAGGTGCTATTTTACAGTTTATTCTTCAGAAAATTCATAACTCCAGTTATACTGATTTCTATTTTTGTCCTTTTGTTCGTGTTTTATTTATTAAAGTAAGATCTATTCTTCCAACCTGGTGTGGGATCTTTTGTGGTGTTTTCACAGTTTTTCTGCTTGAAGTGCTGCACAAATACTTTATACATTGCCCCTAAATTAAGCGTGATGGCTCTGTGCCAAGCTCCCAGGGGATTGAGCACATGTTAATTTGGGTTTTGCTTGTGCATTACCATAACTAGGATTGCGATTGCTGCTTGACCAGGGATCACACCCTAGTCAATCAGTCATCCAATTTCCAACACTAATATATTAAAAATATTGGCACACTACGGGGCTGATTCACAGAACTAATCTGAGATAAAATCCTAAACTTACTACTTTTGGTATTCACAGAAGGCATTTAGTAGTATTAAAGTTAGGACTCCTAACTTTACTACTACTAAACTGAGATAAAATCCTAAACTTACTACTTTTGGTATTCACAGAAGGCATTTAGTAGTAGTAAAGTTAGGACCCCTAACTTTACTACTACTAAATGCCTTTTGTGAATACCGAAAGTCGTAAGTTTAGGATTTTATCTCAGATTAGTTCTGTGAATCGGCCCCTACATATTTAATATAGGTCCCCTTGGAGTGAAGGCGTAAAAGTTGTTTTCAATGTGGAGAATTAGCTAGATTTTCCATAAACAGGCCAAGGTGTGAATAGAATATGTATTTCACATTTCCACTAGGAAAACTTCAAATGCTTGAAAACTTCAAAGGTATTTATTTCTTAGTTTTCAAAATCTGACTTGATGGTGAAATTAGATTTTTGATAACGTTAGGGGAAAAGTACCTTTATTAAAATGTACTCTGTCTTTCTGAGCAAGAACTAGCTTATAACAAATTCTGCCATCACACCACCAGAGGCCAATACACATTCCTCAGTGGAGTTAACAACCCAGCTTCCCAGAAACAGTGGCCACTTAGTAGTCAACAGTTGACCACTCAGCAGGGATTTGTCATCTGGGATGGGTACAAGCAAGTCTCCAAAACAAAGGACCCCCTTATTAGTCCCTATTTTGAGTAGCTAGTCCCAAATGAAACTATTTTTGTGTAATAATTTATCTACAAGTAAGTAGTGATGTCACAATGCCTTCAGCTTCAGATGTCATAGGGCAGATGGCAATCTTCAGTCTGAAAAATTAATGATGTGCTGCTGACCGAAATGCCTCTTGCAGCATGTACAGAGAATGTTTTCAGAGATCAGCACACCCTCTCTCTTCTCTGGTTAGGGTTTGCTCCCTCTATCTTGTTCCAATTGTAAGAGCTCTGCCACTGCATAATCGAGCGTAAGCAGCATTATATCAAGAACAGGATTTGAAAGGAGACCTCATTTCAGGCTGCGCCAGGTCTATCTCATTCGCCCAAGAAAAAAAAACAAGCAATGGCAAAGCTAGTTGCTCTGGTACTGAGTATCGACTTATTTGCTTTGCAAATTCTTGTTTTTTAATGTTTTTTTTATGAATCTTTATTACAAAACACTTAAAACATATGTACACCGGTGCACACACGTGTCTCTCTTTGAATGTTTCTGCTTTCAAATAATATTTAAAATTGGTGCCTGCCCTCATATGCGCATAGACACACATGGGCACTTTAAAGCAAGAGCTCCAGGACCAAGTGCTCAACTCAATCAATCGATCAATCAATCAGGACTTATAAAGTGCGGCTAATCATTCAATAGGGTATCCAGGCGCTTGCAGGTCCCGGACGCTTATTCGAACAGCCAAGTGTTGAGGGCCATTGGAATTCAGGAAGTGAGGTGATGGTCTGGAGGTGCGTGGGAAGGCTGTTCCAGGTCTTTGCTGCGATGTTGGAGAAGGAGTGTCCTCCACTTCTGCTTCTGTAGATGTGGGGAGTATGGGCAAGTGAAAGGGAAGCAGAGTGTAGTCTCCTCGATGGTTGGTGGAAGTTCAGGCGGTGGTTAATGATTGAGTGGTTAATGTATGCAGGGCCTTGGTTGTGTGGAGCCTTGTGTGTGTGGGTTGGCATCTCTTCTGTATGGAGAGCCAGTGGAGTTGCCTGAGGTGGGGTGTGATGTGGGTTCATCAGGGAAGGCGGAGGATGAGTCTGGCTGCAGCGTTCTGTATGGTCTGAAGTCTCTATAGGAGGTGTGCGGCGATTCCTATGTAGAGGGCGTTGCCGTAGTCCAGTCGAATGGTGATGAGGGCCTGTGTCATGGTGCGTCTCGTGTGTAGGGATAGCCATTTGAAGATCTTAAGTGGCATGCGCAGAGTGAGGAAGCATGCAGAGGAGATGGCGTTGATCTGTGATTTCATCGTGAGCTTGTTGGCAATGATGATACCGAGCTTTCTGGCATGGTCGGAGGGAGTGGGTGCGGGTCCTAGGTCTGATGGCCACCAGGAGTCATTTCATGTGTTGCTGCTATTGCCAAAGACCAGTACTTCTGTCTTGTCTGTGTTCAGCTGCAGGCAGTTGTTCCTCATCCAGTCGACAACGTTTGTCATGCATCTGCAGAAGTTGGCTCTGGTGGTGGTGGGGTCGTCAGTGAGTGAGAGGATGAGTTGGGTGTCATCTGCGTAGGAAATTATGCTGAGACCACAGGATCTAACGATGTTGGCCAGCGGGGTCATATATGCGCTGAAGAACGTAGTGCTGAGGGATCCAGATGTGAAAGGTGGGAGATGGATCTTCTGGTGAGGAAGGAGGTAATCCATCTGAGCATGTCCCCTTGGATGCTGATGTGGTGCAGTCTTTCGATCAGTGTGTGGTGGGATACAGTGTTAAAGACTGCCAAGAGGTCAAGGAGGATCAAAGCTGCTGTTCGGATGTCATTGGTGGCTGTGATCAGGGCGGTTTCGTTGCTGTGATTAAAGCCAGATTGGGAGGCGTCGAGGAGCTGGTTCTGCTCCAGGTGTTTCAAGAGTTGATTGTTGATGATCTTTTCCAGTACCTTTACTGGGAATGGGAGCAGGGAGATTTGCGGATAGTTTTTGAGTTCACTGGGGTCAGCAGAGGGTTTTTTGAGTAGGAGTCTGACTTTAGCGTGTTTCCAGGCATCGGAAAATATTGCAGTGGTGATGGAGGTGTTGAGTAGGGTGGTGAGTCCCTGGTCAATACTTTGGTTTCTGAGGTTGAAGGGGTGGTACGGGCATGGGTCTGTAAGAGCTCACGAGTGGATGGATTTCATAGTGGAGGTGGTGTCCTGGGTAGAGAGGATGTTCCAGGTGGTCAGTGTGTGGTTTGTATCAGTTATGGTGGTGGTGTATCTGTCGAGGAAGTTTCTGTATATGTTTGCGATCTTGTCATGGAAGAAGTGGGTGAGGTTGTCGCACAGACCCTGTGAAGGTGTAATGTTGTTTTTGCTGGCAGCCAGGTTTTGCCAATTCCTTAACAATGCTGAAAAATTCCATGGTGTTGTTGATGCTGGTTTCGATGCCTGAGGCTGTCTTCTTTGTTGCCCTCAGCAGGCTGTGGTAGAGGTTGAGGAAGGTCTTGAAGGCTGTCCAGTCGAAGGTGTCCTTGCTGGTGCGCCAACTCTTCTCCAACTTTTTGCTGTCTCATTTAGCTGTTCTGAGTTTGTGGGTGGTCCAGCTGGCTTTCTTGAAGGGTTTTCTCTGGATATTGCTCTTGATGGGGAGGATGCTGTCTGCGCAATTGGTGATCCAGTCATTGAAGTTTTTTACTCCCTGTTCAAGGTTGGTGGCGGAAGCACGGCTGGAGGTGTTGAGGGCATTTGCCCAGCCGGTCTCTGAGAGTTTGTTCTACCTCCGGTGGGGGGCATTGGTCATCTTGGGGGTGGTAGTGCGAGGACTGGAGATGCTAAATTGGAAGATGGAGTGATCGGTCCATGTGAGTTCTGTAACTTGGCTGTTTTTGACACAGTTACTGGAGGTACAAATTGGGTCCAGCGTGTGTCCTGTGGCTTGTGTAAGGTCGTGGACGATCTGTTTCAATACAAGGCTGCTAATACTGTCAAGGAGGTGTGGGGTGTTTTTGTCGTTAGGGTCATCGATGTGGAAATTTAGGTTGATGAGTAAGATGTAGTCCTTGGAGTCTAAGGCTAGGGACACAGTGAAGTCTGCGATGGTGTTGCAGAAGCTAGAGCATGGGCCTGGGGTTCGGTATGCGAAGGTGCCTCTGATGGTTGTTTTGTCATCCCTGTGGAGGTTGAAGTTGAGATGTTTCATGGGGGTGGTGGTGTTTTCGGTGGTGGTGGCAAACTGCATGGTCTCTTTGTGGATGATGGCTGTTCCTCCACCCGGGTTGGTGTTAGGGTCCTGGTGAGTGACTTTATAAGCGTCGGGGATCGCTGTGGCAATGTCATATGTATATGTACATATGACATGTATATCCCATTTCTTTTTAACTTTTAGGTCTGTTTGTTGTATATGTGGATTCACATCTTCATGGGTTAGGTCAATTAGCCCATTTGACAGGAATAATAAATAAAATCAATGCAGAGCAAGCTACAATTACACCATGTACAGCTTTTTGTTAAAGTTTGATGAGACGTGATACATATTTGCTATGCTTTCTTTATCCAGTGTCCTGTCCACAATTGATCACTACAAAGGAATGCTGGAAGGTTCACAGACAACACATGTTTTGCTCCATATTGGTGTGCAGGCCTGTGGCTTTTTCAAGGCTAAGGTGCTGATTATGATTTTTTAACCCTTTCATATTCTACTGGTCGAGCCTGTGGTAGCTGTCCCCTGATTCATGTAGGTTATCCTGGTGCAGCGGCCAGGGCAGCTGACTTCGGAGCACAGGGTTCACGGTTCGATCCCCGGCTCCGGCAGCAGCTCAGCACCATGTGACTCTGGGCAATAGCTCACTTAATTTCCACGACGGCCCCCAGCGCCTTGAGACCCGTAAGGGTGAGTAGCTGCGCTATATAAAAACGGACTTACTTACTTACTTGCCTGCCTGCTTTCCTACAATAAATACTTTCAACTTACCTGAGTGTCCTGTCATGTTGGAGGGGACACTACAGAGCCAAGGCAGCAACTTGTTGGTGGGTTCCTTGGTCAGATAAGCTAAGTAGGAATCCAAATGAGGTCACAAGCAAAGTTTGGCACTGTCCAGAAGACAGTGCATAACCCAGACCGCATCAAGAACCAACCTACTTTCTGGGTGGGTGACAATATTGTGCTTCAACAGAATATTGTCACTCACACAGAAATAAACCAATGGCTGAAGTGGGCTGACATAAAACACACTAAAATGATACGAGGAATGCTTGAAAATAGTCTAACCACTGACAATTGCTCGGGTTGCATTCCAACCTAGTCTTTTCACTCACTGTAACAGACAAAGGCACACCTTATAAAATCAGTACTCACCCAATTCCTCAAGGGAACAATCCATCCCGAACTACGCCTGAGTGGGCTGACGCACTGCTTGATGCTGTAAAGGGTGGAAGCAAAATGTGAACAATGCTACTGCAGACCAATGAATAAAGAGGACTGACTGAAAGCCTCTATGAATAAATATGTTTTCAGTTAAATCAAAAGGTCTTGGCTAATGCTCGGTCTAATAATGAGCATGATATGAGTTGGAAAGAGTGCAAATGCTTTCCACGATGGTGCCTGGTATTTTTAAGGCAGTGACTTGCAGTAAAAAGTTGCAAACAAAGCGTTTCTATACTGCTTTTTTCAGGTTTGAACCAGTGCCATGCCTTCAGTAATGCAAGTGTTTTATGGGTGATTGTTACAGGTCAATAAGCGCATTCCCCCATGCATAAAAAAGGATATCGCAAGTCACTTCCTAGTTCTGTGACCTTATACATAATGCAGTCTTGTGCCTCTAGACCATTACCTCCTCGTAAGTCTTCCTCGCCACCAGAGTTACGTAGTGAGCTTCAGCTCTACAGCAGAACCCTCCAAAGCAAATTAGCATTCCATGCCTCCCATCCCTCCCCAACATGGCCGACCACCGTCACCCCTGAACTAGTATAAGGGGAGAGTCGACCCACCCCACTTCCTATTTTTTTGGTTCTGCGCTGCAGTTTCTCCAGAGAGCGTGTCAGGTAAGTTGGGGTGAGGTCCTGCTCTAGCTGGTCCTACAGCCCTGGGCAGGAGGCCCTGCGCGAGCGGGCTCATTTGATGGGTTCCCCCGCCCACCCTCATTACATGCAGCCCTCATGGAAGCGGGATCTTCTGTTTATGATTGGCCCTGCACTAGCGGGCTCACTTGCTGACTTTGCGGTCTCTGCCGGTTTCCGTTGCGGATTCGCTTCTGCACCGAAGTCGGTGCTCAAATGGGCTTTTGCACCTGTTCTCCCAGGCAGTCTGTTTCCAGACGTAGGGCACGAGATGCTCTCCCGTGCGTCTCTTATTCAGATGCTGCGGTAGGGTGACCGGAGGAATTTACAACCTCCGGTCTTCCTGCCTGTCCTGCCTCCAAGGATGTGGCGCCTCACACAGCCGGCTTCCCGCTTGGTTTAGGGTTGCCTGACAACGTGTGCTTGCGGCTGTTTTTGGTGTTCAGGGTACACATATTTTTTGGTATTTAAGGGCTCAGTGAATACGATCTTCTTACATACTGCCTGTGTCTTGCTGGGTACACAGTAGTCACTGCTGTTTTTCTTGTTGGTGGGTGCCCTTACCGTGGATCCTGGTGATGATCCTCCGGTGGATGCTGGGCCTAGTTCTCAACCCACGGCTGATTCCCTGTCACTCCAGTCTATCCAATCCATGATTTAGGCTGCTGTGGCTTCGGCCATTAAGGAGCATGAGGGCCCTTCTTCTCCAAAGAAGCAGCACCTGGATCCTCCCGCCTGCATTGACGGTGAGGGTGAAGAGGAGGATCTCCGGGGGAGATATGTGCAGGGCCAATAATTGAAGGAGGTCCTGCAGCACATCAAGGATAACAATTAATTTTTCTGTACCTCCAGTGGAGGAGCAGGCAGAGGACTCTTTTATGCAGTACCAGAGATGGGAGCCCGAGTCACTGCCCTTGCATCCTTTGGTCAAGAGGGTGATCGACAATGAATGGCAGGAGGTGGACAAGTAGGCTTTTCCACGCTACCTCTCTAAACACTATGCCATTCAAGATTTTGCTAAAAACTTCCCATCTTCCGTTAAGGTTGACTCCCTGATGGCAGGACTGTCCTCTCATAGGTCCATCATTTCAGAAGATGCCTCTCCCTTGGATCCTGTCGATAAGAGAGTTGAGGCAGCAGTAAAACGGCCCTATGCAGCCGCTAACTTCTCCATTAGGGCATCCACCTATTTGTCATAAACTGTCCAGTCCCTATTGAAGGATTTCCAATTTCTGGCCGAGCTGTTGGAGCAGGGGACTGACATCCTGCCTACACTGGCTGTCATGAAGCAACAGATAAGACTGTTATCGGATATCTCCTTTGATCCCTTGGGGGCCGCAGCCACTGCTGGGGGGGCGGTCATTCAGGGTCGACATCAGGTGTGGCAGCATCATTGGAAAGCAGAAGCTGCCCAGAAAGCCCTTCTCATGAAGATCCCTTTTTTCAGGGAAAACTACACCACCTACAAGGACGCCATGACGGAATACCACCAACACATCAGAACCACCAAAAGGACATTCATCCACAACAAAATGCTCGCCAACTCCAAGGAACTTTTCAGCGTCATCCAGGAACTCACCAAGCCCCCCGGCGAAGCCACGGACATCACCCCGTCCCAGGACCTCTGCGACAAGCTGGGATACTACTTCCACCTGAAGATCAAAAACCTATACGACAACTTCAACGGCCATACACCCGACTCCACAACCGCCCTGTCATCCGGCAACACCAGCCAGCCCACCATCTCCTCCTGGTCGCCGATCACTACCGAAGACACCGCCTCGACCATGAAAGGCATCCACTCGGGGTCCCCCACAGACCCCATCTCTCCACACATCTACCACAGAGCCGCCACCGCCATAGCACCAGAACTACGATGCACCATCAACACCACCTTCGAGACCAGCACCTTTCCCGACGACTGGAAATGTGCAGGAGTCAGGCCCCTTCTCAAAAAGCCCTCAGCAGACCCAATGGACCTCAAGAACTACCGGCCTATCTCGCTCCTCCCCTTTGTGGCGAAAGTCGCAGAGAAGACCGTCAACACAGAACTGACAAGGTTCATTGAGGAGAACGCCATCCTCGACCCTTCCCAATTCAGATTCCGCAGCAACCACAGCACCGAGACCGCCCTACTCGCTGCCCCAGATGACATCCGCACCCTACTCGACCAAGGCCACATAGCAGCCCTGATTCTACTCGACCTATCAGCAGCATTCGACACAGTTTCCCACCGCACACTCACCGCCATACTGCACAACGCCGGCATACAAGGAGCCGCTCTCGACTGGATCCGATCGTTCCTCACTGGCAGAACCCAACGGATCAGACTCCCACCCTTCCTCTACGGACCGACGGAAAACAACTGCGGAGTGCCTCAGGGATCATCGCTCAGCCCAACCCTCTTCAACATCTACATGGCCTTCCTCGCCGCCATCGTCCGACAGCACGGCCTCAGCATAGTATCCTACGTCGGCAACACCCAGCTCATCATCTCCCTCACCAAGGACCCCACCACCACCAGACTCAACTTCCAGAAAGGAATGCAGGACGTCGCAACCTGGATGAGCAACAGCTGCCTGAAGCTCAACTCGGAGAAGACAGAAGTCCTCGTCCTCGGAACTACCCCATCGGCATAGAATGACACCTGGTGGCTCACCGACCTCGGCAGCCCCCGACCCCCACGGACCACGCCAGAAACCTCTGCATCATACTCAACTCCTCCCTCTCCATGAACCGACAGGTCAACGCCGTCACCTCCCGCTGCTTCAACACCCTCCGCATCCTCCGTAGGACTTTCAAATGGAGCCCCCCGAGTCAAGGAGGACAGTCACCCACGCACTCATCACCAGCAGACTGGACTACGGAAACGCCCTCTACGCCGGCATAAACAAGTCTCTACTCCGCAAGCTCCAGACGATACAGAACACCACCACCAGACTCGTCCTCGGTATCCCTGAAAACGAACACATCAGCCAACACCTACAGAATCTCCAGTGGCTCCCCGTCGAGAAGAGAGTCACCCTCAAAGTACTCACCCATGCCTACCAATGCCTACACAACACCAGACCAGAATACCTCAACAACAGAATCACCTTCCACGTACCCAAAAGGAACCTCCGATCCGCCAACCTCGCACAGGGGAAAGAGCTTTCTCCTACATCGCGGCCAAGACCTGGAACGAACTGCCGATTGACATCAGACGCGCCCCCTCCCTGAACACCTTCAGAAAGGCTCTCAAGACCTGGCTATCCGGCTGAACTGAGCTGCTGACCAACACCCCCCCCCCCCAGCGCCTTGAGACCCTCAGGGGTGAGTAGCGCGCTTACAATTCCACTGATTGATTGATTAAGGGTCCAAATTGTTTGGTTCCCCCTTAGAGGATATGGTAAAGAAGTCAGCTGAGGGCAGGAAGCTATTGGCACCCGTCTGTCCTTCTCGAGAAATATGTTTTGGCCTGAGAGGGCTTTTGGTCCTGCTTCTACTACTAGGGGGGAATTTTCCTTTCAAGGAAGGTGTTGCAGCCGGGTCACCCCATTCTCCAGCAAATCCCGGTCTCAGCAGGCTGATTCTACCCCCTCTTCCAAGTCCTGACTATCCTTGGGTTCCAGCTGTCCGAGCTCCTGTAGGGGGGGCGTCTGTTGCCTTTCATCAGGACCTGGGAGGACTCAGCGTCAGATCAATGGGCTCTGCGGATTGTGTGAGAAGGATACTTGATTGTTTTCGACTCCCTCTCTCCGGACACTTTCAGCAACACCAAAAAGGGAGGCACTTTTCGCAGGCATTTAAGATCTCTTGGAGTTTGCTCCATCCTGTTTCTGGTAGGAAAGGTTTCTGGGGACATCTGTCCAGTGTTGGATTTAAAGAGGGAGAATTCCTTTATTCCTCATGTAAAATTTAAGATGTGCTCTTTCAAGGAGATTTTTCCATTACTGTTTCAAGAAGAAGTTGTGGCTTCCTTGGATCTGCTGGATGCCTACCTCCATGTGCCCACCCACCTGTCCTCTCAGTGGTACCTCCGGTTTTGTGTAGGGGCCCGGCACTTCCAATTCCAGGTTCTCCCCTTTGGTTTGTCATCTGCCCAAGGGTCTTCACGAAGGTGTTGGCCCCCTTGGTCGAGTTCCTCCACAGGGAAGGGATTTGGGTATTCCCGTGCCTTGATGACTGGCTGATTTCTGCCTCTTCTTTCTCTAAGGGGACTCTTCACGTCCAGAGGGTCTGCGAGGTCCTGGACCATCATGGATTCCTGATCAACTGCAAGAAGTCCTACCGAGGACTTGGTGTTTATCGGGGGTCACCTGGACATGGTCATGGGTATGGTGTTTTTACCTGCAGGGTGGAGGGGAACCTTGAGGAGGGAACTGGGTTGTCTCCTGGCCCTGCATTCTGCCCCAGTCCATCAGTGGTTGAGGGTGCAGGGGCTGATGTGTGCGGCTATCAATGTGCTTCCCTGGGCTCGTCTCCATCTGTACCCATTGGTGAACATTCTCTTGTCGGATTGGGATCCTTGTTCCATGGATTACAATCTGCCGGTGGTGGTGTCTCCACAAATTCGGTCCGATCTGGGTTGGTGATTGGTGGATTTTAATCTCTCCAAGGGTCTAATTTGTGCAGGTGTCCCCTTCCTGGGTGGTTATGACCGATGCAAGCCTGTTGGGCTGGGGGGGTGACACTGGATTCCCGGTCTGTGCAGGGTCGGTGGGATCGCCTCCGGCGGATTGCTTGTCCAACTTCCAGGAACTGAAGGCAGTTCATTTGGCTTGTCTGGAGTTTGCCTCGGCCCTTCGCTGGCATCTTGTTCTGGTCCGGAGAGACAATCAGGGAATGATGGGCTACATCACTCACCAGGGGGGTTGCAGGGTTCGCTCCCTTTGGCTCCTTGCTCAGGAGAATCTGTCCTGAGCAGAGGTGACGGTTTTGTCTCTCAGGGCGGTATATCTCCGGGGGAAGAAGAGGTGCGCAGGGTGTTTCCTCCCATGGCTTCCATCTCCCGGAAGGGGGCGGTGTTCCACCTGTTGCAGGAACGGTTTGGGTGCCGGACGGTGGATTTGTTTGTGGACAGGTTCAATGCTCACCTGCCACTCTTCTGCACACTCCTCCCGTGTCTGGAGGCGTGGTAGGTAGATGCAATGTCTTTCCGTTGGCCAGGCTTCCTGCTTTACGCCTTTCCTCCGATAGCTTTGATTGCGCGAGTTCTGTGCAAGATTCGCCTGGACAGGGCATTTGTTCTGTTAATGGTACTCGGCTGGGTTTGCCGCCCTTGGTTTCCTCTGCTGAGGCAGATGGTCGTCCAGGAGTGCTGGGCAATCCCGGATCTTCCTTACCCATTGCGGGGCCCTCCTCTTCCTGTGGGGGTTCTGCATCGTCTTCATCTTCAGGCCTGGCTCTTGAGAGGATGAGCCTGCTGTCTCGGGGTTGCTCCCTGGAGGTGGTGGAGTTGCTTCAGGGCTCCCATCGCCCGGCTACTCATCTATCTTATCCTTGACATTGGGAGTCTCGGTGGTGTGTTTCTAAGAGCTTTGACTCTGTTTCTGTGGATCCAATGAGGGTGCTGGATTTACTGTCAGATGGTTTTGCTCTTCGGGCTCAGTGAGTGGCCTTGCGCATGTTACGCAGTCCTCAGTTGGACGATTTGGATCCTTTGATTGCCAGGTTGCTTCGAAGTTGTTTTCTGCAACGCCCTAGGGTGATTTGTCTTGCGCCTTCCTGGGATCTTCCATTGCTGTTGCGGGCCCTTCAGGAGGTTCCGTTTGAGCCCCTGGGGTACGTGGATGTCAAGTTCCTCACCATGAAGGTGGTGCTTTTGTTGGCCATCGTGTCCGCTGGTCAGATTGGGGAGCTGGGGTCTTTTCTGCTCTCTCCTCCGTTTTTGCGGGTCTTGCCGGACTGAATTGTTTTGTGCCTGGATCCTAAGTTTCTTCCCAAGGTCCCCTCGGTTGTCAACCGGTCCTGAGAGGTTGTTTTGACTACTTTCCCTCCAGTCATTTAGTCCAAGGTGGATTCTGCTCTCTCGCTGTTGGATGTCCGGCGGGCGGTGGTGCTGTATTTGGAACGGACTTCGTCTTTTTGCTGCTGTTATAACTTGTTTGTCACTTTTGGTCCTCTTCGGTCTGGTCATAAACCTTCTCTCTCCACCCTGAGTAGATGGATTAAGCAGACTATTTTACTGGCCTATGGTTCCCAGGGTTCTGAGGTGTCTGCCAGGGTGCAGGGTCGGTCTACCTGGGGTCTTTCTGTCTCCTGGGCCTCTTTCAAGGGGGTCTCCACTGAGGATATCTGTAGGGCCGCTACCTGGTCCTCCCCGCTCATGTTCATGGATCACTACCGGGTGGTGTTGGGTGGTCCTTCTGCGGAGGGTTTTGCTGAGGTGAATCTCAGATTAAACCTCCTTTTTTGCATTCTCCCATTGTCTGTGGTTTCTTGTGAGTTTCCATGAAGCCGCTGGGCTTGGGTATGTGCTCACTACGTAACTCTGGTGGCGAGGAAGACTTACGAGGTGGTAATGCCCCGGTTACTTACCAGTAATCTTCATTACTCTGAGTATTGTCTTCCTCGCCGCATGAGTTCCCATCCCTCCCTCCCTGTTTGGCTATCGGCTTCAAGTGGTTCTTGGGGCTTGGTAGTTCTACAGGAAGTGGGGTGGGTCGACCCTCCTCTTATACTAGGTCAGGGGTGACGGTGGTCGGCCATGTTGGGAAGGGATGGGAGACATGGGATACTAATTTGCTTTGGAGGGTTCTGGTGTAGAGCTGAAGCTAAATACGTAACTCATGTGGCGAGGAAGACAATACTTGGAGTAATGAAGATTACAGGTAAGTAACCAGGGCATCACCGAACTCCTGGATGACATGCATAATTATCATAATTTACAGTTGGTGGTAACCCAAATATACTCAAAGTAGAACATAGTAGTGAGGAACAGTCTTTGATGACATAATGCAGAATCTAGATAGGTACTCTAAAGGAAAGGTAGCAATAAGGACATAATACAATTTAATGCACATTTAGAGCTGGCATTTTGTGAAGTGTATAGGATTAAGCCATGAGTGAGCTTTTAGATGTCAGAAGAGGGGCTTGCTAAAGAATATAGAAGAAACAGTGTGGTGTAGAGAACATACCTTCAGGCAGTTAGAAGGGAATGAAAGGGACCAAAAGGGATGCAGAACAGGGAGAGGGCAGACCTAGTCATATAGCCATTAGAGTGTGAAAAAACAGAGGAGCATATTTATAAGGGGATTGTGCCACTGGTACATCACTTTTACCGACGTTCCGGTGGCACGATGCCCTGCTCCATATTTACAAAGTGGTGTTAAGCCATTCTTTGTGGCTTAACGGTGCTTCGTAAATATGGTACCCTTTCAGTTTTCGGTATGAAATGGGCGTGCAATAGGCATTGCTCCGGGCGTTCTACTGCAACACCCATTGCTTTTTGACGCCGCCCCAGATTTACAAGGCTGTGTAAATTTGAGGTAGCAACAAAATCTAACGCTATGAATAAGCAGGCGTAAGACTGGCGCAACAATGAGAAATACTTTTATTTCTCCTCGTTGGTGCTTTTTCTATGTGTGTTGCATTCTGCAGCACTCATAGAAAGAGCAAAACAACCATTAATGATTGTCTATGTGCAGGAAGGTGTCCATTTCTGCCCTTAAACAATCATTAAATAATGTTGATTTGTTATTTCTAAGTGTGCTGCATTATGCAAAACACATAGAAGTAGCAAATCGCCATAATTGATTGTTTACGTGCAGGAAGGAACTCCTTCCTACACATAAACAATGATCCCTGAAACAGGCACCTTTGCACTATGGCGCAAGGGTGTCTTTGTTGGCAATAGGTAGCTATTTTGAGCGCTAGGGGAATAACAGTGGTGTGCTATATCCTTGTAAATACGGCGCATCCCTGCGTTTTGGAAATGGCGCAGCACTGCCAAATTTTGCACAGCGACATGCTGCACCATTTTCTTGTAAATATGCCCCAGAGTTTTCTGAGTGCCACCAGCCAGTGTTATTAAGAGTGAGGTAAATGGCTTACAGATACTGAGGCTACAAGGAAGGAAGCTGGCACAAAAAAGCACACCAAAGCTGTACTTCCTTGATTATAGAAACCGAAGCTGTGAAGCCACGAGCGCTTGAAGTAGGCTGGCCGTTTGCTGGTGTGGGGTGTCATAGCTTCTCTAAGTGTTGTTGGGCTCAACCTGGGAGAAGTAATTCACTCTATAAAACACTCATTCAAAGGAGAAGACGTGTAACTGGGAGCTTGCGCAGGGAAGTGCACCTTCACAATACACAACCGAGTTTATCCGTGTTTGAAGCTGAAGGTCGAAAGTCTGTTTTGTGCCAGGGAAGAGTCCATACCTCCTCAACCATCAAGTTCTCTTTCCATGCAGCTTTTACCTTCAGTGTTGTCTTTTACTAGTTTGTAATGAATCTTTGCCATTTTTCTTCTCCTAGCAACGTTCTAAAGCAATAAAGTCATTTGAATGGAACACTGAACGGCTCAATATATACATTTGTCTTCGTATCGTCTAATTCAAAAGGATGTTGATGTAGAACACATTATTAAAAATACTTCAATACATGTATTTTCATAATGTTATGTGAATCTTCCTCAAGACAATTTTACTCAGGAATCCCCATCTTCACATGTGGTTTTTGCCACTCTTTGTCAAGTAAAATTCTAGGGGGCTTATTTACAAGCCCCTTGCGCCACTTTTGCTACATTTTTAACATGAAATGAAAGGAAATGAAATTTGTACTTGTAAAGCGCACCCATACCCCCAAAGGGGTGTCCAGGCGCTGTACGCATACCGCTGTGGAACCCTTCCTGGCTTTTTCCCTGTGAAATGTCCACTCCTGGGCACCCCCAGGGTGAAGCCAGGCATCCCAGCGCTGTTGGGGCCGTTGTGGAGATTAAGCAAGCTATTGCCCAGAGTTGCAGAGTGGGACCCATGATTAGAATAGGCACCGAGGTGAGAATTATCAGGTCCGAGGAAATTGAGCCCAAGACCCGCCGAGGCGGGAATTGAACCCTGGTCCCGGGCCAGATCTCTGCATCAGGGTCTGCCGCTCTAACCATTGAGCCACACTTCTCCACTTCTCCAACATGGGAAAAGTGACGTACGGGTGGCGCAAGAGGCTTGTAAATAAGCCCCTATGTTTTCTTCTCCTGTCCATTGGACTGCCTTTTTAGGATCGGCATCTTCTGCGTCCCTCATTCAGCAGTCAAAACCTTGATTATAAACATAATATTGTTTTCCTTCTTCCATATTTATAACGCGGATGTACCATAGACAATCCATACATCAAACCTTTCATCTATCACGTTTCACCCACATCTTTCACAATCATTGGTGACGCTAATAGTTCCAATCTAATTCAAATCTTACTGCGTAACTTGCATACGGGACTTCAAATCTGACATCAAGCCAATATACCTCTGCCTTGATTTATCATTCTCTCTTGAAGATGCATTACATTTCAAACATCAATGGATTCAAAATGGTGGTTACATCATATACTCCAGCCATCTGTAATCCGTCTTTATTTTCCAGCTGCCTACCCCAGATGCTTGCTCTTATATCTGTTACCTCCCTTCTCATTTGTGAGGCTGAAATCAAAACATGGGCGATTTACGTTGCGATTCAATAAGTACTTTTGAGTGGCTGTACATAACTTGGTAATGCTGCGTGGCATATTTTTATATTTAAGGACGGGGTCCCTTGATTAACTCAATGTTAGTTTTTATATTTTACTAAAGTTATGGCATCACATGTTGTTAAATTATTTTCAAGTGGATGCCATTTTTTAGTAGCTAGCAGTTTTTTTTATATAGTTTTAACTTTTAGTATTATTATTATTATGGAATTGTATGGTTTCTGCTATTTGTAATATTGTTATGGTTTTAATTAAAACAATTCTATTGTTTCTATTGTACGCACTATGGTACCAATTTTGATTAAAGAATAATCCCTAGTTTATGCTTCGCCCACTTCAAAGTGACACGCCCCTTTGTTTCACTTTTACATTATGACAGTAATGTTAAGATAACTAAGTTGCAATTACAGTGCTTGGTTAAGTTATCACAGAAGAACGGAAGGGCGAATTAATTTAACTAAGATTCCAACCTATGACTTTCTGTTTACAAGTGGTGGCAATCTTGGTAAGAAGTAGAGTTTGAATATTGGCCCCACATGCACCTATCTGATTGTTTTGCAGGATGCTTGTGAGTATAATTAGGAGACGGATTAGAAACAAGAAAAACTTTGAAAAATGGGGACAAATGTCGCATTTTAAATCACCATTTTCAGGTGCATATTCCATTCATTCCAAAGAATGCTCAGCAAGGAAGGCCCTCCCAAAGGGTGGTGGCAATTTTAGGTAAATAGTGACAAAATGGTACATTTTCATCAAAGTTTTCCCAAAACATATTCTACTCAAAGCCAATAGATCCAGCATTGACAAGTGTGCATGTTTATTATTTTATTTTCTTGCAAACATGCAATATGCAAAAAAAAAACAATATTGACAAACATATAAACAATATGTATGGGCTAAAGTACCACCGCCATACATTATAAGGATAGTGAGAGTCAACGAGATATTCAGTGACCATATAAAGAAATGAGGCCGAAGGCCAAGCTCCTTTATAAGGTGACAGAACTCCAAGGTGACCTGCAATATCCTTACAATTTATGGCAGAGGGTACTTTATTCCTTATACTCGATGGTCACACCATCACCGTTCCTATAATTCACCTTAATCCTTGGTTCTTATGTCTTTCATATACAAGAGAGCTTGTTTGTAAACATGAAGAATAAAAATAGAAGCTCAGTGCAAAATTGAACACATCAAAAAAGCTGTGAGATATTTCTTGCAAAAAAGGTATTAGAATGAATTTAATACAAGTCATGTTTTAAAAAATAGAACACAGTAGCTCGGAATGTGCAGAAACAGGCAGAAATCTTGTAGCTATTCTATAATTACCTAATGAGTGCAAAAAATAAATATATTGCCATACATATCTCGTTTCTGGTTGTTGTGTATCTAGAAAAGGATCACTGACAGAATATCGGGAAAACAAATATCGTTTGGACAGAATATTGTGTCAAAAATGTTAAGGACCAAAATATTGAGATGGTAAGTGTAAATAGGTAAGAATAGTATTCTTAACTTCCCATCTATGTACCTTGACGATATATATCTATATCTATATATATATATACATGTGTATATCTATCTATCTATCTATCTATCTATCTAGATAGCTATCTATCTATCTATCTATCTATCAGTCTATCTATCTATATATTCACTGAAAAAACCATAGGTTTCAGGGACGTTATAGTTAGAAATCAGCATTTAAAAAACCTTAGAAATTCACTGAAAAAACCACAGGTTTCAGGGACGTTATAGTTAGTTGGACATTTCACTCGTACAAAACCAGAGAAATTTGCCCGTTATAGTTAGTTGAGCTAACTATAACTTGTGCCCCTGCAATGCACTGCTGATGACGTCACATATTACATCACTCATGACATGGTCAGCGACATCACTGATGACATCACTGATTACATCTCAAATGATATCACTGATGACATCATCCAGAGGCTGGGTGATTTTTAAAAGTTTAAGAATGTTATATATATGTATATGCCAAGGTGTATTGAAGAATGAGTGGGTGTATGAGTGTCTGAATAGATGATTTAGTAGGTGCGTGACTGACTGTATAAGTGAGTGATTAAACATGTCTTACTGAATGCATGGGTTAGTGACTAAACTGTGTGAATGTCTGTATCAGTCTGTCAGTCGGTGTGTAAGCAGCTGCATGGGTTGGTGAGTACGTACATGAGTGTCTATATGGGTTATTGATTGGTTGTCTGAGAATCTGTATGGGTGCCTGAGTGCCTGTGTGGGTGGGTGAGGGGTGGGTGACTTTGTGCATAGATGTGTGAGTGGGAGATTCACTGGGTGTATGGGACAAGAGTGCATCTGTGAAGAGCTGTATGGGTTGGTGTGTGTGTATGGGTGTGTTGATGAGTGAATGGATGTCTCAGTGGTACATGTGTGAGTAACTACATATGTGAAAGGCAGTATATGTGAGTGTTGGACTATATAAATGACTATATGTGAGAGTGAGTGATTGTGAGAGTGGCTGTATGGATGAGTGTGTGCTTGTGTCAGTGATTGTATAAGAGAGTAAGTATGTGTTAGAATCTGTATGAATAAGTGAGGTGATGTGTGTATAACTGTATAGGTGAGTAAATGGAAGTGTGATTGATTCTTTGCATGACTGACTAGGTGTGTTAGTAACTTTATGGGTGAGTGGCGGTGTGTGACTGTCTGTATAGGTGTTTGAGTGCATATGATAGTGGCTGTATTGATGAGTGACTGCATGTATGAGTGACTGTATGGGTGAGTGAATGGATGTGTGTGTAGACCTAGGAATCAGTCAGTGGGTATGTACTATGTGGTATTGGTGTGTCTATAATTTCGAGAATGGTAGTCCGTATTTTAGAGAGGGTGTATCAAAGGTTATATTAGGGTGTGATGAGGTGCATCAGATGATCACGTGGATGATGTCATCAGTGATGTCATCAGTGATGTCAGTTGAGATGTCATCAGTGATGTCATCAGTGATGTTACTGACCATGTCATGAGTGATGTAATATGTGACGTCATCAGTAGTGCATTGCGGGGGCGTAAGTTATAGTTAGCTCAACTAACTATAACGGCTGAATTTCTCTGGTTTTGTACGAGTGAAATATCCAACTAACTATAACATCCCTGAAACCTGTGGTTTTTTCAGTGAATTTCTAAGGTTTTTTAAATGCTAGTTTCTAACTATAAGTCCCTGAAACCTATGTTTTTTTCAGTGAATTGCAAAGGTTTTTTAAATGCTAATTTCTAACTATAACGTCCCTGAAACTTATGGTTTTTTCACTGAATTTCAAAGGTTTTTAAAATGCTCATTTCTAACTATAACGTCCCTGAAACCTATGGTTTTTTCAGTGAATTTCCCAGGTTTTTTAAATGAAAATTTCTAACTATAACGTCCCTGAAACCTGTGTTTTTTTCAGTGAATTTCTAAGGTTTTTTAAATGCTAATTTCTAACTATGCCTACATAGGTAGGACATGTACAGAAAGAGGAAGAAAGGCGCAGAAAGAAGCAAGAGAAGTGCAGAAAGAGGCAACAGAAGTCCAGAAAGAGGAAGAAAGGTGCAGAAAGAAGCAAGAGATGTGCAGAAAGAACCAACAGAGGTGCAGAAAGAGGCCTACTTTGACTGTACCTTACAACAGAGTCATACAAAGTAGCCTAATCACTAATCCGTCTCCCAAGATGTCTTAAACCTCACTTTTCTCTTGAAGATTCAATATTCATCGACTGCTCAGAATATTAGGCCTAGTAAATATAAAACAACAATCCTAAGCATATCACTGTTGTAAGTTTGACCAAGTTTGTGAAGGTATGCATGCGTGTGTCTCTGCTTTTACCGAGTGACTGTTACATAAAAATAAACATACAAATACTTGAATACCTGTGTTTCAAACAGGATACTCTGTAAATGTGTGCACAAAAAGGTAGAAGAAAGAGAAGTGCAGAAAGAGGCAACAGATGTGCAGAAAGAGGCAAGAGGGGTGCAGAAAAAAGCAAGCAGTGCGCCAAGAGGCGTGTTTGCAGAGTGGTGCAAAAAGGGGCATGGCCTCGGACCACCTCTCAGCAATCCCACTGTGTGGGGCTTACTGGAGCTACCTGGTGGGCTAGTTGGCCCCTAAGGACCCTTAGGATGGAAGGGGACTTAATCCCCCAACCCAGAACGCGCCAGGAGGTGCGTTTGCAGAGTGGTGCAGGAAGGGGGCGGGGCCTCCCGCGAGTTGCCGGTTTCTTTCTTTTTTTAATTTTAAGAAGGGGGCGGTGTGGCCCCCCTTCCCTTAACCCTTTTGGGCCCCAGTGACCCCATCCCCCGGGGCCTGAGCCATTTTTTTTAATGAAAAGGAAGGTGGCCGTGCACCCCCCTCCTGAGGCCAATTACGGCCCTGGGGACCCCATCCCCCGGGGCTAGGCCTTTCTTATTTTTGTTTTTAAAGGGGAGGGTGGCCATACGCCCCCCCTCCCCAGGCCGATTTCAGCCCGGGGACCCCATCCCCGGGGCCCGGCCATTAATTTCTTTTTAATTAGGGAGGGGGACCGCATGGCCCCCCTTCCCTTGGCCACTTCTGGCCCCGGGGACCCCGTCCCCCGGGGCCAGCCCTCACGTTGGGGACCGTGGGGGGAGCCCCAATGCCCTGCGGTCCCAGCCGGCTCCCCACCTCCTGCGGGAGCTGGCATTGCTTTTGGACAAGGGGAGCTGCTGACATGCAGCTCCCCTTGTCCAAAAGCAATACTGCTTTGCTTCATGGAAGCGAGAGCAGGTTTTCTGCTCTTCAGGAGGAGGCCCCGCGGCGTGGCTCCCCTCCCAACATGTAAAAAGCCCCGGGGAGGTGATGGTCCCCGGGGCTGGGGGTCCGCTACGGACCCCTGTATTTACATATTGAATGCCCCGGGGAGGTGGTGGTCCCTGTGGCAGTGTGGGGAGGGGCAAGAGCCCCCCACACTTCATAATTTAAATTTAAGCCTCGGGGAGGTGGCGGTCCCCCGGGCTTGGAGGGGCCCACGAGGCCCCCCACCCATAATGAAAAATGCCCCGGGGAGGTAGAGGTCCCCGGGGCAGTGTGGGGGGGCAGGAGCCCCCCATGCATTTTTTTTTCAAGCCCCGGGGAGGTGGCGTTCCCTGGGGCTGCGGGGCCCGCGAGGCCCCCTCAATTAATAAAACATTGCCCCCGGGACCTGGCCCACCCGGGGGCTCAAAGTAACAAAGTGCAGGAGCCTGCACTTCATTTTAAAAAAAAAATTTTGGCCAGATTCGTGCACCTAGCGCAAATTTGGCTGTTTCTTTTTTTTTTAATGCTTTTTTTGGCCCTGGGGGTCCCTGAGGGACCATCTACGCATGCCTAGGGGGTCAGGGTGTTTCTACCCTGCCCCCTTTTCTTGTTTTTTTATCTTTTTTTAATGTTTTCTTGTGACTCGGCTACCGAGTCACAAGATGGCTGCCAACACATTCTAGTTTGGAGTGTTGGCAGCCAATCAGAATCAAGCTGGTGCTCAGGAGGTTTCGCGAATCCTCCTCGGCCCTCAGATATCAATATTTTTATTTTTTTAATTTCTCAGCAACTACTGCAAGGATTTACACCATTTAAACAAAAGGTCGCTTTCTGAATCAAGAGCTACCTTTTTGCCAAAGTTGGTGTAATTCCGTTCAGCAGTTCGGGCTGTAGCCGTGTCTAAAGTTCCTATGGAAACTAACATGGGGGAAACATGTTTTGGGACCCCCCTTTTTTCTCAGTCCCCACTTGACGAATCACCCCAAAACTTTCAATACAGGAGCTGACCTCAGTGAACCATTAGTTTTGAAAGTTTCGCGAACATTCGTCAAACGGCGCCAAAGATATTGGCAAAAGAAAAAACGCTTTGTGAATAGAAACAAGGTCCCAACTATAACTACCTACTGGCGACCGCCAGTAGGTAATTTATACATATATATATATAGCTATACATATATGTATAAATATATCGTAACGGTACATTAATGTGGAGTTATATATAGTAAAGCTTTTCTTACCTGTAGAAACTTATCTTCATAATATTTTTGTCCTCGATATTTTTGTCACAAGATTCTGTCACAGGATATTTGTGTTTCCAATGTTCTGTCTAAATACCGCTAGAAAAAAAAAGCTGAAGAAAGAAAAGCCATGTATCATTTTCGTTCCATAAACAGCTGCTTTAATTATGCTGCTTGACCTGACCTGCCTTTTCCTGTTGGCTGCCTGCTCTGGCAACCAGCCTTGTGATGTCAGAGCGCATCTGTAGTAAGTTATTTCATTTATGACATCATTTTTTTTTATAATCAGCGACTGGGTGCATGACAAGTCGATGATTATAAAGAAATTAGAGACAGGCTTTTATACAGTGACTGCAGAAGACCATGTATTATAAATCTATTAAAGGTGAGCTAAAGTGTGCTCCTTTTCAGGCAACTGTGCACATGTAATCAGGCAAAATGCTGTCACTCAACACTGTATGACAGCCCAAGGATGAAAAGTACTGATCATCAAAGGGTCTCTATGAATGTATGTAAATATTTTTATTATGAATTTATTTGAAAAACAAGATTGGTGGAATAGCTAAAGCTGCCTCTAAAACATACCAAAAAAAGTAGGGGATATGAGCAATTTGGAAAATGCAGTTTCACATAGCCTATCATCTTTCATATCATTTTACCCAGTTCTACCTTTTTATTCATTTCATATTTTTTCTATCCGGAGTCTTCCAGGTGGTATTTAAATCATGTGGTATGTTTGAGAATTCCCTATGTAGATGCAAAGTGAGAAGATAATGACACATATGTCACAATCTCAGGCCGTAGATAGCAGAACTACAGATTGTATTGGCTCATATATCAGACATTTACAAGTACCCACAGCAGATAATTTACACCAGTCATGAAGTTTACACCAGTCATGTGGTCTACGTTCTCAGAAATCAGCAGTGTTTAATATTCAAAAATTAGATGTAAATGCTGCCAATTTGCGCTGTGGACTCTTTAAAACAGCCATTCAGACTCTCATTTCATGTGCTTTGACAACTACACATGCTGAAAGTGTATTTGTAACCAATGGGCATATTTAATTTTAAGTAAGACATAGTAAAATGACTAAGTAAATAAACCGATGGTATAAAATGTACATGTAGGCTGCAATATCGATGTATACCATTTATATGTAAAAGACTGGCTACCATAGCAATCTAAAACATTGCAGCAGCTCCTATCAAAAGAAACCATTTTGGGATGGAGAAAAAACTACTTTTAAATATTAGATTAATCACTCCTTAGTTTGCTTTATAAATAGAAGTGGAACATGCTAAATATTAAGAATATTTTGGCACTATAATGAATAGCTGCACAGTGTTATCTTCACTGTATAGACCACTGCTTCCTAGAAAACAATCTACAAACTTCATTCTAGCCTTAGTTATAATATGTAATAAAGTTCTAGTTAAGTGGTGAAGGTAGGTCTTTGTTACAGATAGTCTAAAGGCACATTTATAAGAACCTACTTGCAGCCTGCAAGTTTTAGCAGCAATTAACTATGCCAAGCTCTTCTGTCCTGAAGATGATTGATCCTTTGATGAGGTGTGAAATGTTTCTATGGACCAGAGACAGTAGCTCTGACTGTGCTGGTAGGAAGACTGGGAGGGATAATCTTCGGCCATGTATCCTGGAAAGTGGGAGAGGCAACTGCACAGAAGCATTAATGTAATGTTAAAAGTCCAGCCCAGGGGCTGTCTCTTTTTACATATGTACACTAAAAAGGGTCAAGATTGTGGAAGATCTTTGAATTGAAATTCCACATTGCCATCCTATCTCTTCTCACAAGGGGGGACCATTTTCCGGAAACAGTCAAGGAAAGTTTAGTATGTGTGGATCCTTGTTTTAATACAGCAGTCAGTTAGTGGGGTTTTGTGTCAATGGCCAAGGTGCTTCATATCTGACATGAACCTAACTCTCTCTTTACTGTCGTAAGTGTTGCCAATATAAGGCTGAAACACAGAGGGCAGCAAGGGGTAGTAGGGAGGGGCGAGAAAACGAAAAACAGCTATTTGGCATCAGCATTACAACCATGGTGGTGGGCAACAAAATTCTATGGATTCCCACAACATAGCACACATTACAATCATTATGGCAGGACCAAATTTATACCAAGGCCTAAGTATATACTGGCATGAAGTTCATCACACACAGGCAGGCAAACAAACCCACAAACATACACACATACATAAAAGCATCAGACTTGTTTTTACTTACCCAGTTACTGCTCTGGCTGCCATGTAGACCATCATGCTATTAAGCATGCCTTCATTTTCGTCTTGGCTGGCTCTCAATTCCAAAACTATGCCTGCAATTTGGCAGGCTCTCTCCATGATACTTGTAATTTTACTGGCAATGCAGGCCCTTATTGGAAGTCCCACTGTAAGTGGGTCATCGATAAATCAGACTTGAAGCTTGTCTTTTTCCTCTGACTATGTGATGCCCTGGAGCTGCCCTGCAGGGAGCAGCTCTGAACCTTAATAGCCTCAGAGTGATAAGAAAAGGAATTGGAGTAGCATCTAGACTTTCCAACGGGTGAGTCACCATTGCAGGTTACCCTCAGAACACCAAATTGGGTAAAATGAGCACGCATTGAGCTCATCAGCTATGCTGCTATGCTAGTAAGATTGCTTAGGAGGTTCAAGTCTGTTTTGCACAGATCTATGTGTATCTTGCAGGTCTTTGGGCATCTATTTTCATAAATATGCATACTTAATATAGCGAAGGTAGTTAATTCAGTTTCTACATATAACAATATGTATGGGATAATACACCAGTAATCAATTGGTAATAGAACTAAACAATTCAAACATTTTTTAATGAATAATGTGCCTGCTGAAGAGCACTGCATTTGACTTGCAGCTCATGTTAGAATTCATTTCATTTCATTTGTTACCTTTATTCGGTTTACACATGGGAAACCATAAAGGTACACAGTAAAATAATAACATTTAGAACAAAATCTCATTTTACAATGCCCACTCTCAGTAGCAAACCCTAAACATTTTAGGTGGGGCGGCGCAGGCTCTTTAAACCTAAAAACAAAAACCTACTTTGGTCCGCCAAGTTAATGGTTAAAGTGACCTGGCACTACCCTCGCGTACTCAATTACATTTTCTCTATTGTGCTACAAAGGTGTCCTTAAAAATACATTTTAAAATCACAAGAAAACATTAAAAACTGTTATATAAAATATTATGGTTAAAATTCATGACCAAATACGGTAAACCATCTATAGGCCACTGCTAATTTGTGTTCATTGACATACATGCCCGAACTACAGGTTTCAGGAACATTCCCACAGAAAAAATGCTCTTGTCATCAGTGAGTTGGCTCAACTTCCTGTATAATTCTCTATAGTCACTGGTGGCAAACCTTTTAATTAGGGGAAGTGAAATTATTTTAGTGTAAATTGAATAAAAGCCACGGAAGAATAAAAAGTGTAGCAGCGATTGGCCTGAACTCCCATTACATGGGCAGGGGTGGAGTCCAAATCTTTTCTGAAACCTTAAGGGAAAGCATAACACATATTTGACAGTGTCCACCCTAAATTGGAACAACAATCATCTCTCCCATCGCCCCAAAGGTTTTGTTAGGTACATCAGCAGTAATCTGTCCGCACCTTGATCAATCAGGTGTTTGTTAAGCGCGACTACTCACCCGTAGGGGTCTCAAGGCGCTGGGGGGGTTCGCAGGTTCCAGTCCATCAAGGAGGGGGTCTGTCGAAGAGCCAGGTTTTGAGGTTTCTTGCGAAGATGGGGAACGATGTCGTCTGTCTGAGGTGGAGCGGAAGGTCGTTCCAGGCTCTGGCCGCGAGGAAGGAGAAGGAGCGGCCTCCCGATCTGGTCTTTCTGGTGCGGGGGACCACGGCGAAGGAGAGCTGGGCTGATCGTAGGGTCCTTTGGGGTGCGTGGAATTTGAGTCAGCTGTTCAGGTATGCTGGTCCGGTGTCATGGAGGGCCTTGTGAGCGTGGGTGAGCATCTTGAAGGTGACTCTAGCTTTGATGGGGAGCCAGTGGAGTGTGCGCAGGTGCTGGGAGATGTGGCAGTGTCTTGGCAGGTTGCGGACCAGACTTAGGGCGGCGTTTTGGACGTTCTTGTTTATTCCGGCATAGAGTGCGTTGCCATAGTCGAGTCTGCTGGTGACCAGGGTGTGAGTGACGGTCTTTCTGTGTTCGAGGGGGAGCCATTTGAAGGTCTTACGTAGGAGGCGGAGGGTGTGGAAGCAGGAGGACGAGACGGAGTTGATCTGGCAGTCCATTTTGAGCTCTGAGTCCAGGATGATTCCCAGGTTGCGTGCATGGTCTGTGGGGGAGGGCGGGCTTCCGAGGGTGGGGGGCCATCAGGTGTCATTCCAGGTGTCGGGGTTTGGTCCCATGATGAGTACTTCCATTTTGTTGGTGTTTAGTTGTAGGCAGCTGTTTTTCATCCATTTGGCGAGGGCTTCCATGCCTTCTCGAAAGTTGTGTCTGGCGGTGTTGGGTTCGTTGGATAGGGAGAGGATGAGTTGGGTGTCGTCTGCTTATGACAGAATGTTGAGTCCGTAGGTTCTCACGATGGGGGCGAGCGGAGCCATGTAGACGTTGAAGAGCGTAGGGCTGAGGGAGGACCCCTGAGGGACTTCGCAGGTGGTTGGTGTAGGGTCCGAGAGGAAAGGGGGGAGTCTGACCCGCTGCGTTCTGCCGGAGAGGAAGGAGCGGATCCAGTCGAGGGCCTTGTCTTGGATCCCTGCGTCGTGGAGTCTGCGTATTAGGGTGCGGTGAGAGACTGTGTCGAACGCCGCTGAGAGGTCGAGGAGGATGAGGGCTGCTGTTTCTCGTTTGTCCAGTAGGCTGCCAACACATTCTAGTTTGGAGTGTTGGCAGCCAATCAGAATCAAGCTGGTGCTCAGGAGGTTTCGCGAATCCTCCTCGGCCCTCAGATATCAATATTTTTATTTTTTTAATTTCTCAGCAACTACTGCAAGGATTTACACCATTTAAACAAAAGGTCGCTTTCTGAATCAAGAGCTACCTTTTTGCCAAAGTTGGTGTAATTCCGTTCAGCAGTTCGGGCTGTAGCCGTGTCTAAAGTTCCTATGGAAATTAACATGGGGGAAACGTGTTTTGGGACCCCCCTTTTTTCTCAGCCCCCACTTGACGAATCACCCCAAAACTTTCAAGACAGGAGCTGACCTGAGTGAACCATTAGTTTTGAAAGTTTCGCGAAGATTCGTCAAACGCCGCCAAAGATATTGGCAAAAGAAAAAACGCTTTGTGAATAGAAACAAGGTCCCAACTATAACTACCTACTGGCGACCGCCAGTAGGTAATTTATACATATATATATATAGCTATACATATATGTATAAATATATATCGTAACGGTACATTAATGTGGAGTTATATATAGTAAAGCTTTTCTTACCTGTAGAAACTTATCTTCATAATATTTTTGTCCTCGATATTTTTGTCACAAGATTCTGTCACAGGATATTTGTGTTTCCAATGTTCTGTCTAAATACCGCTAGAAAAAAAAAGCTGAAGAAAGAAAAGCCATGTATCATTTTCGTTCCATAAACAGCTGCTTTAATTATGCTGCTTGACCTGACCTGCCTTTTCCTGTTGGCTGCCTGCTCTGGCAACCAGCCTTGTGATGTCAGAGCGCATCTGTAGTAAGTTATTTCAGTTATGACATCATTTTTTTTTATAATCAGCGACTGGGTGCATCACAAGTCGATGATTATAAAGAAATTAGAGACAGGCTTTTATACAGTGACTGCAGAAGACCATGTATTATAAATCTATTAAAGGAGAGCTAAAGTGTGCTCCTTTTCAGGCAACTGTGCACATGTAATCAGGCAAAATGCTGTCACTCAACACTGTATGACAACCCAAGGATGAAAAGTACTGATCATCAAAGGGTCTCTATGAATGTATGTAAATATTTTTATTATGAATTTATTTGAAAAACAAGATTGGTGGAATAGCTAAAGCTGCCTCTAAAACATACCAAAAAAGTAGGGGATATGAGCAATTTGGAAAATGCAGTTTCACATAGCCTATCATCTTTTATATCATTTTACCCAGTTCTACCTTTTTATTCATTTCATATTTTTTCTATCCGGAGTCTTCCAGGTGGTATTTAAATCATGTGGTATGTTTGAGAATTCCCTATGTAGATGCAAAGTGAGAAGATAATGACACATATGTCACAATCTTAGGCCGTAGATAGCAGAACTACAGATTGTATTGGCTCATATATCAGACATTTACAAGTACCCACAGCAGATAATTTACACCAGTCATGAAGTTTACACCAGTCATGTGGTCTACGTTCTCAGAAATCAGCAGTGTTTAATATTCAAAAATTAGATGTAAATGCTGCCAATTTGCGCCGTGGACTCTTTAAAACAGCCATTCAGACTCTCATTTCATGTGCTTTGACAACTACACATGCTGAAAGTGTATTTGTAACCAATGGGCATATTTAATTTTAAGTAAGACATAGTAAAATGACTAAGTAAATAAACCGATGGTATAAAATGTACATGTAGGCTGCAATATCGATGTATACCATTTATATGTAAAAGACTGTCTACCATAGCAATCTAAAACATTGCAGCAGCTCCTATCAAAAGAAACCATTTTGGGATGGAGAAAAAACTACTTTTAAATATTAGATTAATCACTCCTTAGTTTGCTTTATAAATAGAAGTGGAACATGCTAAATATTAAGAATATTTTGGCACTATTATGAATAGCTGCACAGTGTTATCTTCAATGTATAGACCACTGCTTCCTAGAAAACAATCTACAAACTTCATTCTAGCCTTATTTATAATATGTAATAAAGTTCTAGTTAAGTGGTGAAGGTAGGTCTTTGTTACAGATAGTCTAAAGGCACATTATAAGAACCTACTTGCAGCCTGCAAGTTTTAGCAGCAATTAACTATACCAAGCTCTTCTGTCCTGAAGATGATTGATCCTTTGATGAGGTGTGAAATGTTTCTATGGACCAGAGACAGTAGCTCTGACTGTGCTGGTAGGAAGACTGGGAGGGATAATCGTCGGCCATTTATCCTGGAAAGTGGGAGAGGCAACTGCACAGAAGCATTAATGTAATGTTAAAAGTCCAGCCCAGGGGCGGTCTCTTTTTACATATGTACACTAAAAAGGGTCAAGATTGTGGAAGATCTTTGAATTGAAATTCCACATTGCCATCCTATCTCTTCTCACAAGGGGGGACCATTTTCCGGAAACAGTCAAGGAAAGTTTAGTATGTGTGGATCCTTGTTTTAATACAGCAGTCAGTTAGTGGGGTTTTGTGTCAATGGCCAAGGTGCTTCATATCTGACATGAACCTAACTCTCTCTTTACTGTCGTAAGTGTTGCCAATATAAGGCTGAAACACAGAGGGCAGCAAGGGGTAGTAGGGAGGGGCGAAAACGAAAAACAGCTATTTGGCATCAGCATTACAACCATGGTGGTGGGCAACAAAATTCTATGGATTCCCACAACATAGCACACATTACAATCATTATGGCAGGACCAAATTTATACCAAGGCCTAAGTATATACTGGCATGAAGTTCATCACACACAGGCAGGCAAACAAACCCACAAACATACACACATACATAAAAGCATCAGACTTGTTTTTACTTACCCAGTTACTGCTCTGGCTGCCATGTAGACCATCATGCTATTAAGCATGCCTTCATTTTCGTCTTGGCTGGCTCTCAATTCCAAAACTATGCCTGCAATTTGGCAGGCTCTCTCCATGATACTTGTAATTTTACTGGCAATGCAGGCCCTTATTGGAAGTCCCACTGTAAGTGGGTCATCGATAAATCAGACTTGAAGCTTGTCTTTTTTCCTCTGACTATGTGATGCCCTGGAGCTGCCCTGCAGGAGCAGCTCTGAACCTTAATAGCCTCAGAGTGATAAGAAAAGGAATTGGAGTAGCATCTAGACTTTCCAACGGGTGAGTCACCATTGCAGGTTACCCTCAGAACACCAAATTGGGTAAAATGAGCACGCATTGAGCTCATCAGCTATGCTGCTATGCTAGTAAGATTGCTTAGGAGGTTCAAGTCTGTTCTGCACAGATCTATGTGTATCTTGCAGGTCTTTGGGCATCTATTTTCATAAATATGCATACTTAATATAGCGAAGGTAGTTAATTCAGTTTCTACATATAACAATATGTATGGGATAATACACCAGTAATCAATTGGTAATAGAACTAAACAATTCAAACATTTTTTAATGAATAATGTGCCTGCTGAAGAGCACTGCATTTGACTTGCAGCTCATGTTAGAATTCATTTCATTTCATTTGTTACCTTTATTCGGTTTACACATGGGAAACCATAAAGGTACACAGTAAAATAATAACATTTAGAACAAAATCTCATTTTACAATGCCCACTCTCAGTAGCAAACCCTAAACATTTTAGGTGGGGCGGCGCAGGCTCTTTAAACCTAAAAACAAAAACCTACTTTGGTCCGCCAAGTTAATGGTTAAAGTGACCTGGCACTACCCTCGCGTACTCAATTACATTTTCTCTATTGTGCTACAAAGGTGTCCTTAAAAATACATTTTAAAATCACAAGAAAACATTAAAAACTGTTATATAAAATATTATGGTTAAAATTCATGACCAAATACGGTAAACCATCTATAGGCCACTGCTAATTTGTGTTCATTGACATACATGCCCGAACTACAGGTTTCAGGAACATTCCCACAGAAAAAATGCTCTTGTCATCAGTGAGTTGGCTCAACTTCCTGTATAATTCTCTATAGTCACTGGTGGCAAACCTTTTAATTAGGGGAAGTGAAATTATTTTAGTGTAAATTGAATAAAAGCCACGGAAGAATAAAAAGTGTAGCAGCGATTGGCCTGAACTCCCATTACATGGGCAGGGGTGGAGTCCAAATCTTTTCTGAAATCTTAAGGGAAAGCATAACACATATTTGACAGTGTCCACCCTAAATTGGAACAACAATCATCTCTCCCATCACCCCAAAGGTTTTGTTAGGTACATCAGCAGTAATCTGTCCGCAGCTTGATCAATCAGGTGTTTGTTAAGCGCGACTACTCACCCGTAGGGGTCTCAAAGCACTGGGGGGGTTCGCAGGTTCCAGTCCATCAAGGAGGGGGTCTGTCGAAGAGCCAGGTTTTGAGGTTTCTTGCGAAGATGGGGAACGATGTTGTCTGTCTGAGGTGGAGCGGAAGGTCGTTCCAGGCTCTGGCCGCGAGGAAGGAGAAGGAGCGGCCTCCCGATCTGGTCTTTCTGGTGCGGGGGACCACGTCGAAGGAGAGCTGGGCTGATCGTAGGGTCCTTTGGGGTGCGTGGAATTTGAGTCGGCTGTTCAGGTATGCTGGTCCGGTGTTGTGGAGGGTCTTGTGAGTGTGGGTGAGCATCTTGAAGGTGACTCTAGCTTCGATGGGGAGCCAGTGGAGTGTGCGCAGGTGCTGGGAGATGTGGCAGTGTCTTGGCAGGTTGCGGACCAGACTTACGGCGGCGTTTTGGACGTTCTTGTTTATTCCGGCATAGAGTGCGTTGCCATAGTCGAGTCTGCTGGTGACCAGGGTGTGAGTGACGGTCTTTCTGTGTTCGAGGGGGATCCATTTGAAGGTCTTACGTAGGAGGCGGAGGGTGTGGAAGCAGGAGGACGAGACGGAGTTGATCTGGCAGTCCATTTTGAGCTCTGAGTCCAGGATGATTCCCAGGTTGCGTGCATGGTCCGTGGGGGAGGGCGGGCTTCCGAGGGCGGGGGGCCACCAGGTGTCATTACAGGTGTCGGGGTTTGGGCCCATGATGAGTACTTCCATTTTGTTGGTGTTTAGTTGTAGGCAGCTGTTTTTCATCCATTTGGCGAGGGCTTCCATGCCTTCTCGAAAGTTGTGTCTGGCGGTGTTGGGTTCGTTGGATAGGGAGAGGATGAGTTGGGTGTCGTCTGCTTATGACACAATGTTGAGTCCGTAGGTTCTCACGATGGGGGCGAGCGGAGCCATGTAGACATTGAAGAGCGTAGGGCTGAGGGAGGACCCCTGGGGGACTTCGCAGGTGGTTGTGTAGGGTCCGAGAGGAAAGGGGGGAGTCTGACCCGCTGCGTTCTGCCGGGGAGGAAGGAGCGGATCCAGTCGAGGGCCTTGTCTTGGATCCCTGCGTCGTGGAGTCTGCGTATTAGGGTGCGGTGAGAGACTGTGTCGAACGCCGCTGAGAGGTCGAGGAGGATGAGGGCTGCTGTTTCTCGTTTGTCCAGTAGGGTGCGGATGTCGTCTGTTGCGGCGAGGAGGGCGGTTTCTGTACTGTGGTTTTTTCTGAAGCCTGATTGGGAGGAGTCGAGGATGTTGTGCTCTTCGATGAATGTGGCGAGTTGGCTGTTGATGGCTTTCTCGATGACTTTCGCTGGGAACGGGAGCAGGGAGATGGGTCTGTAGTTTTTGAGGTCGGTGGGGTCCGCCGAGGGTTTCTTCAGGAGGGGGCTGATCTCGGCGTGTTTCCAGTCGTCGGGGAACGAGGCGGTTGCCAGGGAGCGGTTGATGGTGTGGCAGAGCATGGGTGCGATGGTGTCGGCGTCTCTGTTGAAAATGTGGTGGGGGCAGGGGTCCGTAGGGGCCCTGGAGTGGGTTGACTTCATCGCCTTCAGTGTGTCTTCGGTGGTGAGGGCTGTCCAGTTGTCGATCGCTGGCTTCATGGTGTCGGGGATCGTTGGTGAGGGTTCAGTTTGTTGGTTGTCTTAGTTGAAGTTGTCGTAGATGCTCTTGATTTTGTGGTGGAAAAAGGTGCTGAGTTTGTCGCAGAGGTCTTGTGAGGGAGGGATGTCGGTGGACTCGCTGGTGGGTTGGGCAAACTCCTTGATGATGTTGAAGAGTTCTTTGCTGTTGTGTGCATGAGTGGAGATTCTGTCTTCAATCGCTTTTTTCCTCGTTTTTCTGATGAGTTGGTGGTGGGTGTTGGTGGCGGCTCTGAAGTTGTTGTGGGCTTCTGTGGATTTGGTGTTCCTCCAGGCTTTTTCGAGGTGGCGGCAAGTGTGTCTGGACTCTCGAAGTTCAGTGGTAAACCATCTAGCTTTCTTGGCGTGGGTGTTGGCGCTGTCGGAGATCCATCTGTGCAGGGTTCGGGCTGCGGTGTTGGGGTCGTCGTTTTCCGCGATGGTTGGGGTGGAGTTGCTGAGTGATGAGGTTAGCTGGTCGTCAGTGATTCTGGTCCAGTTTCTTCGTGGGAGCAGGTGCTGGTGTCTGTGGATGGTGGGTGTTCTGAAGGTGAAGTGGACGCATCGATGGTCAGTCCATGGGAGTTCGGTGGTGTGGCTGAAGGTGATGGAGTTTCCTGTTGTGAAGAGGGGGTCGAGGGTGTGTCCTGTTGAGTGCGTGGGTTCGGTCACGATCTGGCAGAGTCCAATGTTGTGGGGTTGTCCAGGAGGGATGTGGTGCTGGGGTCCAGTTGGTTGTTGAGGTGGAAGTTGAGGTCTCCCAGTAGGGTGTAGTTGGTGGTCGCGATGGCATGCGGGGAGATGATGTCCGTGATGGAGTTGGCGAAAAGTCCGCGGGGTCCAGGTGGTCGGTAGATGAGGGTTCCTCGGAGGGTGGTGGTAGGGCTGGCCAGTATCTTGAAGTGAAGGTGTTCCATCAGGTCTGTGGGCTCGTCGGGGAGTGTGCTCAGGTGGAGAGTGGATTTGTGGACGATGGCGATTCCTCCTCCCGGGCGGGTGGGGCGGTCCTTCCTGGAGATCTTGTATCCTTGGGGAATGGCGATTGGGATGTCCGGTCCCGAGGTGGTGTTGGTCCATGTTTCGGTGAAGAACGCTATGTCCGGGGTGGTGCTGTCGAGGAGGTCCCAGATTTCGGTGGCATGTTTGTGGAGGGATCGGACTTTGAGGAGGATGCATTGCAGGGTCTTCAGTTCGGTTGTGTTCTTGCGGGCGGGTTGCGCTGGGTCCGTGGTTTTGGCGGTGCTGCAGGTGTGCCGGCAGCGGTGACAGCTGAAGGGTCCGTGGGTGTCGGCTGGTGATGCTAGCTTGCAGTTGTTGTTGCGGCCTGGGTTGAGAGCGTGGAGTGCCGCTGGGTCGTAGCGTTGGCGGTGCAGAGATCCAGGGTTCCTGGCGCTGGTCGCGGTCGGGTCGCGGACGGGCAGAGACGGGCGTTCCCGCTGCACGCGTCCGCTGCGCGGCCGCCATTAAGTAGGGGTCGGGGAGGGCTGGACAGCTGGGAGGCGGGAGCGGGGAGGGGAGCTGGATTGGGCCGGTCGTGCTGGGGGGGGAGGGGCCGTGGGGGCAGCAGTGGCGGGGAAAAACAGGCAGAAAAAGGCAAAAGGAAAAAGGCAAAAAGAGAGGGAAAAGTGAAAATAAGGCAGCAAAAGTGCAAGAAGAGTGGAGGAAAGACACAGAGGACACAGAAGGAGAGTAAAAGGGGGAGATTGAGATGAGTGTAAAAAATGAGTGAAAAGGGAGGAAAGACACAGAAGGAGAGTGAAGGGGGGAGCTTGAAATGAGGGGAAAACGAGTGAAAACGGAGGAAAGACACAGAAGGAGAGTGAAGGGGAGATAGAAATGAAGGAAAAAAACGAGTGAAAAAGGAGAGAAAAAGCGGAGCGAGAGAAAGGAGACAAAGGTCCACTGGACCACCAGGGATGAGGCGCAGGTAAAACCTGCGGGTGGAGGAGGGCCTCGAACACCAACACTCGAGAGGGCAGGGGCTCGGGGGAAGGCCTCACTTAATGGTGGAGCTGCGAGGGAGGGAGAGCAATTTCACTGACAATGAGCCAGTGGTCTTGATTCATATAAGCTGCTACGCTTGGCTTTAAAGTAGGCCTGGGTGGTGAACTCCGCTCTGCTCGCGGAGTTTGCGGAGTTTCCTGCACTCCGCGTTACGCGGAGATCACAGAGTTCCAAAAAACTCCGCTTCGCGGTGCGTAGTGGAGTTTTTTTCCTTGCTCGTGTTTGTCAACGTCAAGTTGGCGATCGCGAGCGAGGAAAATCAACCTCCCGGTGAGATTTTTCCTCGTTTGCGATCGTCAACATCAAGTTGGCGAGCGCGAGCGTGGAAAATCAACATCCCGGTGAGATTTCTCAACGCGGGGGGTCAGGTTTCTCATTGCGAGTGGTCGCGTATGCTCGCGACCGCTCACATTGAGAAACTGCCCGTTCGCGTTGAGAAAGCTGCCGCTCGAGGAAAAATCTACTCGAGCGGCAGAAAAGGAAAGCTTGCGCTGTGCATGGTGCCGTTCACAATGATTGCACAGTGCGGACAAGCTTCCGGCACTGTGCAATCACCGCAAACTGCATTTTTCTATCATACTCCGCCGCTCGCGGAGCTCTGCGTAGTGCAACAGAGTTTTTTATGCACTTTGCGGTGTTCCGCGTAGTGCAACTCCGCGAACTCCGCCCAGGGTTACTTTAAAGCCTCCATTGTCAGTCTGTCAGCCTTGAGGGTTTTGTACAGAGCTATTTGAAGCTCTTTTTTACTAACGATTGGCGAGCCTTCTGGGTTTTCAAATAAGTGCTGGTAACTTACTTTCCATAGGCGAGATTCCACGGTTTCCAGCCATGGGATATTCTTGCCTTTATCACAGGCGAGACAGTCTCGAATGATATCTTTAGTGAGACTTGCCTCCGTGTTCCTCCATAGTGCGAGCTATAATAGAGGTGGGCGGACATATTTATAATCCTCAATAAACGGGATACTCAGTTCACTATGGGAAATAAAATTAGAGGAAGAAATAGGGACCCCTAAAACTCTTCTGCAAAACCTATTTTCTTCCACTTGGATTGAGTTACACTTACCTCTGCCCCGTATGTGGCTTTTGGTCTGCACTGTATTTTGAAAATCTTCACGAGGGGGAGAAGGGCTCCTCCCGTCCTTGGTTGTGGTAAACTAAGCAGCAAATTAACTGCTCTTGATAGTTTATTGCTGCTTTGTGTAGCATGTTCAGTCCATAGACCATTATCTGTAAAGTAATCCGGAAACATATATTTATCCAAAGTTTCTTTTCTTTATTTACGTGGTTTGGTTAAAACCGGCACACAGCCAACACGTTTCGTTCCCTAGTGCCACGGGAACTTCGTCAGGGCTTATTGGTAATATAAAGGGAACGTACACAACTCAGTTACAGGTCCAATTGTTATCACGGTATACCGTTTCAAGATCAAGGTCGTACGTCCCCTAATATGGTCAAGACACCCTGTATACAAGGTCTTTTAGAAAATATTCCTTTAGATTGATTAAATGTAATGAGGGAGTCCGAAAATAGGGAGTCCTAGACGGCGCACTGCTCTTTAAATTTCAACAGGTCAAACCAGTAGTCACCTATTCTCCAGTGTGAATAGTTCCCGACGGCATGATAACCGGCAACACGATAGATGCAGAAGCCTGAATTATATTTAAAAGGATCAATCCATACCCCCATCGGGAACTGGGGCCTTTCCCTAAATACTATGATTTATTGCCTCTTTGACTTCCCACAAAGTTAACTCTATTGGGGTGATATTTGTGGGCGGCGTGTATTCGGAGTTTGCAGAGACTGGTGTATAGATGTTTGAAAAGTGCTGTTCCCAGGCCTCAGTAGTTATGTTGTACTTAATCTTTGCCTCTGCCTGCTTACACTGTTTCATTTCTTTTACTGCTACCCAAAAGAATTTGCTATTCTTATTCTTGGCAGTCATTGCTAGGGAGCCCTCACTGCTGGTCTAGAAACTTCCTTTTTTCTAGCAACAGTTACTTGCTTATAAATCTTCTGTAGGCCTCTTACCTCCTGCATATTCCTGGTGGGGTGGGGGGGTGGCGGCCTTAAGAGCATGACGTAGTTGGCTGTTAGCGATGGAGCATTCCTGTTGGAAATGGCCCTTTTTGCAGGGTTATCCCCAAACTTTTTGCTGTTTCCTCCTATTTTTCCCTGACCTGTTTGTGTTGGTTTTAGGACTCTGGGCACTTTACCACTGCTAATCAGTGCTAAAGTGCATATACTCTCTTTGTAAATTGTGTTATGGATGGGTGTTTCCGTGATTGGATATTTGATTTACCTGTTATCCCCTAGTAAAGTGCACTGAGTGTGCCAGGGCTGGTGAATCAAATGCTACTCGGGGGCCTGCAGCACTGGTTGTGCCACCCCCGTGAGTAGCCCTGAAAATGGTAACTCAGACCTGCCATTGCAGAGTCTGCGCGCAGTTTGTAACTGCCATGTCGACTTGGCCAGTGAGTGCACACACTGGCCGGTCCCTAACCTTCCCTTTTCTTACATGTCAGACACCCCTCAGGTAGGCCCAAGGTACCCCTGTGGGCAGGGTGCAGTGTATGTGAAAGGTGGGACATGCCCTGGTGTGTGTGGCATGTCCTGATAGTGAATTACAGCCAATTTCGTTTTTCACTATTGCAAGGCTACCAGTTCCCCATAGGATAGAATGGGAGGTTTGTTTATACATCTTATAAAAATAACTGGCCCAGGGAATTCGGTGAGAAAATAGAATTTAGTATGCCTGAACTCAGAATCTAAAGATACATCTTTTAGTGAAGGTGATTTTTACGTGTTTGAAAATACCACTTTTAGAAAGTAGGTATTTTCTTGCTCAGTCATCCCGTGTGCCTCTGCTGGAATGTGGATTGCCTGTCTGGGTTTTGGATGACAGAAGGCTGGGGGGCCGGAGGGGCTCCAGATAGTCTAGGTAGGTCAGGAAAGGGCTGAATAGACCTGGGCTGCGATGGGGGAAGGGGGAGGAGATTTCCTTGCACCTCAAAGGGCCTGGTCTGCCTCTGACAATGCCGTCTCCACCTCCTGCCAGGAAATCACACCAGAGAAGGCAGAACTGGTTCTGGCCGGGCACAGACACCCTCTGCCTGATAGATCAAAGGATTTTTGGATACAAATACTGGGGCCCAGACCCCTGAACTTTAGAACTCTTTTGGATCAAGAAGACTGCCAAGAAGAAGAGCCGGAGAAGCTGTGAGGAGGAACTACCACTTTGCTGTGTGCTTTGCTGTGTTGGCCTGCAGTGGCTGCTTCTGTCTTGGGCAATGAAAGGCCTGGACTGGACTTTCTGCAATCTACTTTTGTGAGTTTCTCCAAGGGCTTGAGGTAGAGCTTGCCCCCTGTTCAAGAAGTCTCAGGAACAGCAAAGACTTCAAGTTCTTCTGCCCTCAGCACTGGGGACTGTGTTTTTGGTGCTGCAACAGAAGAAAAGCAACTCGACGACGTCGACGACGATGCTGCCGACTCCGTGTCCCGAAGGCACCTCAGAGGGCACCGCCGCACCATGACCCTGGTCTCACCGACGACGCCTGCTGACGACGCCACCGAGCCGCTGCTCGCACCGCGACCTGTGGGCACCGCCCTCCGCACCGCTTCACTTCACGACGATGCATTGGCACCGCTGAGGGCACCGCCGCAACGCCGCACCGTGACCCTGGTCTCACCGATGACGCCTGCTGACACCGTCACCGAGCTGCTGCTCGCACCGCGACCTGTGGCACCGCACTCCGCACCACCTCGCTTCACGACGCCGCTGAAATCTACGCCGCTGCTTGCACCGTGGTTCGAGGGCACCGCTCGTAAAGTTACACGACGCACCGCCCTCATCCCGCACCGCAGCCTTGGCCTACCGATGCCGGCGCCATCGACTCCAGTTCGTCAGCCGACGACAGCGCTTCAGCAATGACAACGCCGCTGCTTGCACCGTGACTTGCCAGCCCCGTGACGAGCACCGCCTTCATCTCGCACCACGACCCTGGTCTCACCGACGACACCATTCGACACCACCACCGAGCCGCTGCTCGCACCGCAACCTGAGGGCACCGCACGCCGCACCGCTGCCCTTCGCACCGCAGCACACGATGCCTGCCGACGCCAGCGCTCCTGACTTCAACAAAGAGGAGATCGATCTGCAACGCGTGTGACTTCGAGGGCCCCGATCACTCCTGCACCAACCTCCGGAACCGACGCCTGCGGACGCCGTGCTTTCGAACGCTCAACGAGAGGTCGCTGACACCCTGCACTTCTAAAAGGTACTGTTTGCGGGTCTTCCCGACACCGTAGCTGGCCCGCGACGCCGCGGTCAGCCAGAACTGTTTGGATTTGTTTGCTCACGACGCCGTGATAGCTCCTGACGGAGCTTTTGACATCAAAGAACTGTTTTTAAAGCATATTTTGATAACTGAAGATTTTTAAGTACTGTATTGTGGATTTTTATCGTTTTTGGTCTTGTCTTAAGTATATAAAAATATTGGATATTTTTCTAAACTGGTGTGGTGTCCTTTTGTAGTGCTTACACTGTATTACTGTTGGTTATGTGCAAATGCTTTACACACTGCCTCTAAGATAAGCCTGACTGCTCGTGCCAATCTACCAAGGGGGTGAGCAGGGGTTATTTTAGGAGTGTAACTCCCTTATCCTGACTAGAGTGGTGGTTTCTGCCTGGCTTTGGCACATGCCCTAGCCTACCAAAAATCCCATTTCTAACAATTCCTGACTAAACCATTTTGGTTTACTGCTGTGGGGTTTTATAGGTCTTACAAGCTCTTTCCTAATGAGAGAGCAAAGCTGTTCAAAGGCATTGTCAGTGGATGGTCCACATGCTCTTCGCTAAAGCATTCCATAACCACGGGGAGGTTCTCTTTAATAACTTTCTGGAATAAAGTAGCAGGTACAACTGCCTTCAATAATAATCTAAGACCCTCAGATGAGGGTTCAAGAGTGCTTGCTCCAATTTCCATCATATAATGTGGTTTGGGGGCCAGGGAGAGGATGTCAATTGGGTTGTGATCTCCAAAACCAGAAGCAATGACTTTTCCTGTTAGCAGCAAACCCTCCAGATTTGGTGATACAAAAAAATAATCAATTGTAGACATATAGCCTCGGCCCCTAAAGGTAGGTAATGTTTCTTAGCAGTTACCTAAAACATCCATAATGTTATTTAGTTCGCAAGTAGCCAGGAATTAGGTCAACTCACATACTCTAATGCTAGATCTAGTCTGTACACAGGAAGGAGTATTGATACGAACAGTAGTATTCCGGGTATAGGAATGGGTGCATGCTGAACTCAAGCTAGCATTAAAATCATCACCCAAACGAAAGCCGGCCATTTGGCCACTATCACCTACGGCACACTGTAAGGACAAAATATATTCAAACTTAATTTGGGAAATTGGGATTCGGCACATTTGTAAAATCATTATTATAAAAGTTAATTAGATATATTGTGGGTCCTCTTTGGTACCCACTGCCTGGATGTTGTTATCAAACGACTCTAATGCCTTCACACAACCTCCTGTTTAGAATTCTCATAAGATAGTGCAGTTGGCTTTGGTGTGGTAGAGATCATGTGTAGTATGCTGGTTACAAGATCCCATCTAGATAAATAGGTCATTAGGTTATGGACCTACTTCACACATCTGCATTTCAAGTTGTAGTTGTGAATCTTTGAAAGGATAACTGATAGTTCATTATTGTGAGGTAGTGATTTGAGCACCACAGAGTTGAGAAAGAATTGGAAAAGTGTTGGGCAAGAATTTCCGCACATGATCAGAGGTTGTACAATTTGGATATTTTGTAATGATTGAAGACTATCCCAAAAAGTGCAATAACAAACCCAACATGTTTTGACAGAAGTCTTTTGCACAGGCAAGATTTTCCTGTTTTTTTCTCCATGATTTAAAGGAAGTTGTCACCTAACTCTTGTGTGGTACTCTGCAGTTTTGGATTTTTGAGAGATAGAATCTTTGTTCTTTAAAGTGCTTGTGCTATCAGTCTTTTCTCCATTATCTTTATAGAGATTCCACATTATACTACTGTATTGCTCTATAATACTGGATTCTTGGAAATGGAGTCCTATTGGTGAAAGTGCTCGGGCAATGTGTAAAATGCAGAGTATAAGTTAATAATTAAAATGTAGATTATATATTAAGTTCCTGTTTGGAAGTCACCATGTCGTAATCCATACTTTTGGTATTTTGATAGTTAGCGATTTCAACATTTGGTTCTTTATTATTATTGTGTTTGTATTTGAAGTATTACTATCCTCTAGTGGGTTGGCTCAACATTATGCAAAGATCTGTTAGTTGTGTATGATGTGGTGCACCACAGCATCAGGTACCCATTCAGAGTCTGATTCACAAAGGTAAAATTACACTTTTGTGTAAGTTTATGCTTTTTTTCACTATTTACAATACTGCATTTTATTAGTACATTTATGAGTGTGGAGACTTCACAGTTGGGGTGGAGAACTCCTCGCATAAAATGGTAGATCTATCCTTAGATGGAAACAAGGAGTTGTTTATGAGACAATGGGGGATATTCTCAAGAACGTGCGATAATCATCGCCAAAAAAGGCCAACGCACGTTTTCATATCGCCGTCTATCGCGGGAAAATAACTCCGTGTTAACGTCTTATTCACAACACGGCGGTAACATGCGATAGTCTCCCGAGAACATGTCAAATGTCCGCGATAACATTTCAAGGACGGCGATAGAAATACAAACCCGAACGCAAAAAAAGTTGCGTTGGGCCCAACTGCGATAAAAAAGTCAGCGAGAAGCAGCGCCAGGCCTGCAGGTCCCACAAGTCAGGCTGCAAAAATCAGTAAGAAAGCGGCAACCAAAAACACAAACAGAACACAAACAACTGCGAAGCACCATGGAGGTAGCCGGAGCAAGTACAGAGGCCAACCAGAACCCCACAAGCCCCACGGAGGACCAGCCTGGAACCCCGGGGTCAGGGAAGGTTAAGGAGAAGAAGAAGAGGAAGACGCGGTTCAGTCCGCAGGACAACAGGATCCCGATAGCGGAGGTGACACTCCCACCATCTAATTGCCATTGGTGAAATTGTCAGCACTAAATGTTGCACTTACACTTGTCAGAGCGATGTGCTAATGCAGAGGAGTGACATGCACACAGGGAATGTGTCTTGGAATGAATTTATTTGCACATGCTGTGCCTGTGGTCATTTTGTCCTGTCCCATGATTGCTAAGGACAGTCCCTATGTGACGTGCTTATGTGAAGAAATTGTTAATGATAGTGTCCCTTCGGGCTATTCCAGCTGCTGCTGCACTGGGGTGTGGTCCACCTGCCTCATCCTCATCATCGTCCGGTGCATCTGGCACATGGATCCATAGGGCATTGGTGCGTACACATATGTTGTGCAACACACAACATGCAATGACCATCTTGCACACTATTTGCGGGCCCTACAGGAGTCTTCCACCTGTGATGTCCAGGTACCTGAAACGTGACTTCAACACGCCAAATGAGCGCTCCACAATGCCCCTGGTGCGAATGTGGGCCGCATTGTACTGCCTCTGGGCTGGGTGTTCGGGGCTCGGAGGGGTGTCATCATCCACGGGCAGAGTGCATATCCTTGATCACCTGTGACAGAGGAGAGAGATGTTTCAATCGGTGGCTCTGCATTCTGTGTTGGCAGCCTTATCAGTATATTGGTGTGTGATGTGTGGGACTTTGGTATTGATGTTTGACATGTCTTGCATGTGGCAAATGAGCGGCATCCATGTGTATTACGCTGCCTCACAGCTGCTCCTCACTCCCCGAGCCTATTTACTTGAGTGCGCTGCGCGGTTGCATCACTTGCACTCCTAGGACACACCATTGTCATGACTGTCTGCGCATGTCCACAAGCCTGACAACGACACTGTGATATTGGCAGTTGAAGGTGGTCGGCCACGTGTGTGTAGGCCTATGGTGAGGATATGGCGGACACAGAGACACACGCAGTAGTTGCCTTGGTGGCCATCCCGGAAGTGAACCACGCCCTGTGCCCCGGGCTATTGATTCCCACTCCTACGCTGGCCCAGCCCACTCCGCTTACGCTTACGGGGGGGACATAGCTACATGTCCAAGGTCTACCCCACTGCCTGAGGTAACATGGTTGCACCGACTGTCTATGACACTACAAACACCAGCAGTATATGTTCACATGGACATGTCTGTGCTCTGCATACTTAAGTCTGTCCAGCACATCCCCGCCACACTTGTCATTGTGTACATTCTGAATCATGGGTCACTTGCCTCCCTCACACATACTTAGTTCCCACCTCTCACCACATCCTGCTATTGTGTGGCAGAGGTGCCATGACGTGGATGGCTTGTCGACATGTCTGACCCCTGTTACCACAGTTCCATGTGTTGTCGTGTCTGGTAGGTGGGCGTTTTGTTTGGCATGTTGTATGTGATTTTGTGACGTGTGCATTCCCACAGTTGTGAGTTGCATGATTGTGGAGTTGAGGTGTGTGGTGTGTTCATTTGGTACTTGCCAACGAGCAGTGCATTTCCATAGGTGCCATCCTGGAAGCGCTGGTTGATGATGGACTGTCGGAAGATGTAGGAATCATGCACACTGCCTGGGTAGTTGCCGACGACATTGGTGAAGAGTCCCCGGTGGTCCACTATTGCCTGCACATTGATGAAATGCATGTGCTTTCTGTTGCGGTAATTGTGTGCAGTGTCGGCAGGGGGCACAAGTAGGACATGTGTGCAGTCAATTGCCCCCAACACGTGCGGGAAGCCAGCTATGGCGTAGAAGCCTTGCTTGGCCTCCAGCTGTTCCTGCGCAGTGTGGGGGAAGTGAAGGTGCTGGGATACCAAGCTGATGATGGCATCCAAGACAGGTGTGATGGCCTTTGATAGGGCTGGCTGTGAGACTCCTCCGACTCTGGCAGTTGTTGGTTGGAAGGTACCAGAGGCCAACAGGTGCAGCACAGCCAGCAGCTTTGTCTGCGGAGGGATGTTGGTTGTCCACTGTGTTGGTACCGTCATCCTGTGGGCAATGTGGGTCAGGATGCGGAGGATGGTTGTCCTTTTGAGCCTGTAGTGGGCAATGACTACCTCTGGCGTTAAGTCTCCGAGGCTGGTGCGTTTTCAGAAGGACCGCTGCCTTATTTTGCGCTGCCTTGGTGGTAGTCCGGGGGGGTGGTCCGGGAGGGGGTGGGGGACCTAGGGGGTGGCGGTGGGTGTTGTGGGCCTCTTGGGTCTCCGAGCTGCATGATCAGTAGCTCCATGACATGTGTTGGTCTGCCGATGTGGCTCTGGGCTGTGCTCCATTTTATGCTGCAGTTTGTCGTACTGCTTAACACCAGTAAGAGGCAGGTGTTAAATCCCTGTTGCTAACACGCCTTATCGCCTGTTTTTGGTTCGCATCGCAGATCTGACTGGAAGTTGAGAATATCGCGAAGTGGTGTTTTCGTGTGTTTTTGCACGGGAACGCCTACTCTGCATATCATTAGCGTTAGTAGTCGCTCTCATCCGTGGCGATGTTTTTTTAGGCAGCTATCGCTGGGAAACTGGCGATATGGGTAGTTTGCACCAGCTTGAGAATGGGGCGATACTTCTTTCGCCACTTTTGCTGCGCTAAAGTGCCGATAACTCAGCGATAAGTCCTTCAGAATATGCCCCAATGTACGGTGACACTCTGGGCCTTATTTGAGCCTCATCGCGGTTTAAATTCCGACCGCCTAATTACAATCTAGGCAGTCAGAATTGAAACCGGCTGGTCATCCCGGCTGGATTCCGACGGCCAGTCGGAGTCTGGCCTGTTAACCCTATGGACGGCGTTTCAGCCATAGGGATGACGATGCTCAGTTTCCGACAGGCTTTCCATACCAGGATTTCCAACATAGAAAGCCTGTTGGAAAGTGAGTTTGGGGGCCCATAGCATGGCCCCCTTCGCCTTGCGGCCTCCGGTTGGGGGCTGAGGGGGCACCTATGGTGCCCCCCTGTTAATCCCTGCACTGCGTTGCAGGCACCTCCAGGTGCCTGCCACATGGTGCAGGGATTAACACAATCTCCCATTTCTCTATGGGAGCTTGTGCTACTGCCGGTTTAAATTATAATTGCGGTATCGGGACCGCCGACTGGAGGTCAGTCGGTCCCGCGACTGCGACGCCGACATCATAATTGAGCCCTCAGTCTGAAACTAGGGTAGAGACCTTCACCATGGAGGTGGAGACCTCCACCTAGATGTAAATCTCCCTAGGAGAAAGAATGGGGAAAATCATTAAAGTTTATTATTCCTTAAAAAGAATTCATAAAATCAGTTGATTTGAAAATATAAATGTAATGTAAAGTAATTTTAAATATTTATTATCAAACTGCAACTAAAAAAATTAATTGTCACAGCTCATTAAACCATGTAATAAATTAGATAAATGTATAAACATTATATTTTAAAGAATAATTCATAGAAAAAAAACTATACTTACCCTTACTAACATTTTTATTTCATATTTTAAAATTGGGTAATTAAAAAAAAATGAAAAGTCATTAAAAACACAAAATGTATGAATACATTTAGAAATAATTATGATAATTATATATAATATTTGAATCCTTTTAAGACACACACACACGCACACGCACACACACACACACACCCCCACACACACACACATATTGTTCCCCAGAGATTGAACTTGTGAGAGACTTGAAGAGAATTGGAGCATCTGACATGTTATTAAGGGGGAGGATATTTAACAGCTACGTAAAGACTTGCCTCTTGACAAATGGTGTTACTGATTGTCCTTTAGGACAGAATAGACCGCGGCTCTTCTTTCCCTTATTTTGTCAATCACATATTTATTTTCAGGAATTAGCATACTGGAAGGTCACAAGACAGATAGAAAGCTTTCAAAAGATTAAACAAGCATTGGCATAGCCAATAGGTCTCGCCTTTGGGACCTTATAAGTGTTTAGCCACGCAGCACACAAGCTGAGAGTTTACAAACATCAGAAAGTAGATAGAGAAGCGGTAGGCTCTAAACAGGGAGTGGTTTGCTTTGACTCGGGGTGTCCAAAAAAAGACCAGGAGGGCTGGATGGTTTTCAGGATACCAAAGGGGATGATGGACGGAGCGTTTGAGCTAATCAAACACTCACCCCCAGTTTTCAGGATAGCCACATAAGATTAATTTCAATACAACGAACCGAGATGAAACCCATTTTCAGTAGGGGATTATCCTTAAAATCTGGCATGGACCCGGCCCTCTGGACCCAAGTTGGACACCGCTGCTTAAACAGAGCCAACCAGACTAACACGCCTGACCTACGTTTTGTAAAAGGAAAGCCGAGGGGTGAAAACACTTGGAGAGGCATTTATGGCCGGGTCGCAGAGCCCTGTATATATGTATATATGGCCACAGACCAAAATCAACCTGCGTGGTCTCTTTAAAAAAAGTACACACTACATAATGGAAGGCCCCTGGAAAGAAAGTGCACATGCAGCCACCTCTAGTGTGCAATGTTTACCTGGCAAAATACCGAGCACCAACTGAAACCGAAGAGGAGGGAGCATGCCCTAACATGCACTCTTCTTTATAATACCCGGTACCCAAAGTACACACTAAAGCCACCTACCTGGCGCCATTGGTTTTGGAGTGCAAAATACCCATTGCCGGAATACAAACAATAGTGCCCTGTGGTATACTCTACTTTTTGGTACTGGCACATAGCGATTTTACTTTAAGAACACAATCCACAAAAGATAAGGTGGGAAACTAATAAATACATTGCTACTAATGATACTACAAAGATGCCGGAATTTGTCTTCACTCTTCCTCTCGCTGCCTACCCAAAATGAACAAACGTCCTCTTACCCTGCAAAGACATCATCGGGAAACGACTATTAGCAACAGTTTGCCTGAGACATTGGCGACGAAAACGAGCTGTTCCCATAATTGTTGCATTTAAACCATGCCCTGCCAATCTCGGTCCTTCCACTAGAAAAGCGCAGCTGGAGTGACGCTCTTCGAATGTCCTAAAATTATCGAAGCCGCAGACCTACCCCTCTCCCCAAGCTGCCCATGTGGTGGTGGCCGGCCCAGGGACACACGCCTCCTGCAGAAGGAACATTTCATTAATATAAAAAATCTATGTTGCTAAAACAGCGCGGACAAAGGTTTGCTCTAAAGGAGTTACTTGAAGAAATAGAAAGAACAATGGTTGATATAGGGCGGTAGTTGGTTCAATGGTTTGAGAAAAACATTTACATTTGTCAGGTCGCTGCCAGTAGGAAGGAGAGGCAGGGGGCCTTGCTTAAGTCCTGCTCCCTAATAACTCAAGTTATTAAATTTAAGGAAGAGATATTCCAGAGTAGGTAGCAAAATACAAACAACAAAAATGGATTCGACTCGGGGTTATTCAAGAGGAAATGCAGTGAAAATAAAGAGTGAAATCACACAGCAGCCTCACCTTGCCATGCCTGCTAATTCGATGGGTTGACAGCGATGCCTCAATGCGCGTGCCTCACATTTTAGCACAGGCTACTCTCTGTGGCTCGGTGCCTGTGCGCCCTTCTCCTGACTGCCTCACGAGCCTGCAGGGCAAACCCATGGCCGCAGGGACAGCAATGCACTGGAGAACAGAGCTGTGTTCTACCCAACCTTGCGTGGGCTGCAGCCGCTCGGAATCAATGCTCACACATCACACTGCACCGCATGCGCTACAGAACATGAGCGCGCTAACGGGGATCCGGGAGGCAAGGTTACGATTAATCGGCTAATCGCAATCACTGCAAACACACATAGTTTATCAGCATTTAGAAAAGCAAACACGCATGCACGGTCAAATCTGGGGATGCACTGTAACTTCAACCTACTCCTACTGTACAGAAAAGACAATCTGGCAAAACAAATAGCTATGCATTGCTTTCATCTCTTTGCTGCAAGCGGTGCACTTTAACCTCCCACCGGCCTACTGCAGGGGCACCATTCCCAAACCTAGCGTCTCAAGGAGGGAGGGTGGCTGAGAGAGCGTGCCTTCAGATAAAATGCACAGCAGTCCCCAATTACTGCTCCAAACAAAACAGCGAGGGGAAGCACTAAGCACATTGCAGCAGACATTTCACGTTTCCCCTGCAGTTCCCGCTGGCACATTTCCAGGGCACAAGTCCTAAAAAAAGAAGTGGGGGGACGCTCCAAGTTAGGTGGTGTCACCGGAAGTGACGTCACGACAGGAAGTGACGTCACGAAAGGTGATGGGGGCAGGCTGCCAGCAGCAAACCTCGGCGTTATCATCACACTTCCTTCCTATTCCAAACCCGGGCCCCTTGTGAGCGTGCGCCGTTTCCTCTCTTGCTTTATTTGGTGGTGTGCTGGGATTTTTTGATTTCCTCGTGAAGCCCTCAATGCGGCCAGCTTTTGGGCAGGGGGGATGGCGTCCACCCGGTAAAATAAGTGGGGGGACGCCATTCACCCGCGTGGTACCCCGACTCGAGCCCTGCACATTTCACACTGTGCATGGAAGGAAAATGTCTCAGCTGTTTCCATGAAGCAAAATATATATTCATCTGCAGCGGCGCTGCATGCATAAGTTAGTAGGTGTTAAACTTGCTGACGATGAGGGATGTTTTAACGGTGCGCAGCATGGTTTGTTGCGGGGAGGGGGCGCAGTGGCTCCTTATTCAGTAAGCATGCCACCCTTCCCCTTTAAGAAACCCTGACAGACGAGTCCATTGCGCTGAAAAGACGGACTGCCATTGAAACAGTAAATGGAATGATAAAGTTGTTCCCTTTGCCGATGGGATTCTGGAGTATGCTGCAAATCGGTTTCATTTTTTTAATGCACCTTTGCGTGATTCAGAAGTTTTCAAAAAGTGTAATGTGGCAAACGGGTCCAGTCAGTCGCTTGAGCCCGCGCTGCCGCCAGTGTTGGTGATTAGGAGACGTGCCGCGCTGCTTACAAAAAAGTTAGAATGATGAGAAAATAGAGTTGTTTGAGCTGCGCATCCACCATTGTTTAACATTAAAGGGGGCGTGCCGCGCTATTTAAAACAAGCGTGAGGGAGCGTGGCGCGGCCCCGCGACTGCGAAAGAGCAGGCAAATGCACTCGTGCTTGTGCTGGCATCCGCCTTGCGGGAGTGAGCAGTGGCAGCGCGAGAGACATATGTTGTCAATTACCACGCGCGCCGCTGCTCGCTCCCGCAAGGTGGATGCCGCCACAAGCACGAGTGTGTGCTTGAAAATGAGCAGAGCGACGGCTAAAGGTCCTCCTATGCAGCACATGCGCGCTGCGTAGGCGATACCTAAAAACGGAACGATCTGATTCAGCATGATAAATATTCCAGTGTAAATAGGGAAGGGGCGGGTTACTCTAAATACTGTCAAAGTCTTCTTGTGGCTTGTTTTTGTGCCTGTGATTTATTGATGGCTGTTTGTGGTCCCCTTCATCTCACCTGCCTTGCTTTGTTTGTACTTGACACTTCCAGATTTATAATATTTCACAAATGTGTCCTTTCTTGAACTTTTGTATTATGTATTATGCTAACTCTCTCTCTCATCTTAACCGTATTCTCCCCATGTCTCTATTACTTTTCCTCATTTCTTCTTGGATTACATTATACAACAGTTTGGATTTCTTCTTTTATCTTGTTTCACAATACCACCCTTCTGCTCATGTAACTTCTCTCTTTATCACCTCATGCTACTTTCACCAGTGACTCCATTCTGAACTCACAGATCTTTAAATATGTTCTTGGCCGTGGCTTTACCACTTCCTTTTTATCCATCCTCTGTTTACCCGAGGCTGGTTTCTCTCGTTCCCTTTTATTGCTACGGAGCTTTGGAACTGATTCTGCTGTTTTAAGGCATGCACAAAGTGGCAATTGCCCAGGGCCCCCACTTTCCAAGGGACCTCTGGGTAAATGGAATGTTGATCTTTCCTACTTCTTTCTATTTTTCTATCTCAGCCTTTAACATATAATTCAATACTGTTTGGTATCATGGTGCGTCCATTAGGAAAAATGGGCAATGCATTCAAAGGTCTTCTGAACAGGGCCCCCCAAAACATTTCATGAACGAGGTCTCCAAAATCCTTACAGAGAGACTGGCTCAACCCTTTAATCTTCCTTTGTTTCATTTTGTGGCCTTTCTTGGACTTGTTTTGACTTTGTTCTCTCTTTGTAAATAAGTTGCATTTAAGTCCTGCTGACTCATTAAGTATTGTACTATAAAGTAAATTAAAACATAACGTTCCACTTTGGCTGCATCATCCAAGTGACCTCTATCTGTAATTAAATTCTACATGCTTCATTCAATCTAATATGACAGTAAATCAATATATTAATCAGCCTTTCACACAGACACTTTCAATGAAATGTTGGCTGCATTGAATAGGATGAATCAGCACACCCCATGTGTGTTTCCTGCTCACCGAGTGACTGACCTACTGCAGATCAAGCACTGCCCTACTGTCAACCCTAGAGAGACCATCAGATCGTGTGTGATGCGTTGCAGATTACACAAGCAATCAGGCTTGAGCTGAAATAAACATATTACCTCTTCAGAGTTATTGATTCACTTTGATCTCTCTTAAAATAATTTGTCAAAATCAAATTGCGATTTAATTTCAGCTCCACACTGTAACCATGCTACTGCAGGCAATTGGCAGGAGGAGGAGTGGTGCTCAGGTTTTATAAGTCTGTTTAACACAATACCTGAGCATGCCTATCTTGTGTCACATATAACTACTATTAAAACATTGTATACAAGTGCAAAACATTCACCCCCTACATTATGGCCCAGATTTACTAATGCTCAGTGTGAAACCTTGTGGAGATACACGACACAATGTAACACATTCAGCAATAACAGTCAACTTTCACAAAAGGAGTTTTGCTTCACAAACTGATACAAATGCCGTGTGTTAGGATAGGAATGTCCCCTGCATTGTGTACAGGCATGTTCCACCAACTGGAATGTCCAACTCTGAGTATCTGGAATCCTGATGTTTGATTTTTAGCTCTGGTGTCACGCTAATCCAGGGTGTGCACAGAGGCCTTGGCTCATCCCTGACATGAGTAGATCCTGGACTTATCCTGTGACCCGGTGGGGCGCATCCTCATTTAAAGACAGTGGACTACTCCACCTATCATTGTTAAACATATGCAACAGTGATGGCTGCATATCATGTTTTGAGAATCCAGAGTGTGACCACTTGTGTAAAGTTCCGCCACAAACCACTAACCCAGTCTGAGTGCTTGTAGATTGCGTTGATATATGTAGCTTTTTTGGTACATTAATGGTGTGTGTGAGTGAGTCAGAGTAATAGTTGCCACTGGGATCCATTTTGTATATCCTTGCCTTGATTCGACAATACAGAGGGCAGCAGTGTTCCTAGACAGTGGAAGTGTATTGTTCTGTTTCCTGAACTTGAGGGAGACTTAGACAGTGATGTAGGCGAGTTGTGATAGAGTTTCTTCAAATAGTCAATGAGACATTTTGTTGGCAATGAGCTATGGATCAGTCTTCCAGAACACTGCCAAATGATGGATGCTAGGTGTGAGGGATGGGACTGCAGACTCTACTATGCAAGGAGAGGCATTGCATTTGTTGTTACCTGGTTACTGCTTCAGTTGGGCTCATGACAGGCAGGTGCAGAAACCTCTTACCTCTTTGTGGCTCTGTTGTGTGTGCTCCATGTTGAAGCATTCCCTCCTGTGTGAGACATCACTCAACAAAAGCCTTTGTCTAAAGAAAAGCCTGGAAAGCACACTTGAAATTCGAGGCATCCTACACCATTTCCACAGTTTCTGACAGTGTGTACACATCTGCTGTATTGCAATTGTGTATAAAAGTAGGACCACAGAAGGGACTGCTTTGCAACCAGGGCTAGTGTCTGCTGAACAACCAGTCTCCTACAGGTGATAAGACTTTAGCTCAGGTCTCATACTTAGCAGTATACCTATTCTGAATCATCTAAATTCCTACCTGCCTTTGGAAAGAGGGAAAGAGCCTGCCAATCCAGCAGGAGGAGAGACTCTCCAGGAAGGATCAATGTGCAGCACCTCTCCAGAGTGTATGGATTATCTAGAAGAGAATACAGTTATAGAGCAATCTGCTATACCCAAGCATCACAGGGCCCTCAGACTCTCTGTAATGGTTGCTGAACAGAACCGCAACTCTGCAACAGCAGTTGCCAAGCCTGATCAGTGCTGTGCTTGCAAGTTGCTGATCTGCCCAAGTTGTGATTGGCCTCAATGTGGCCACAACTACCTAAGCTCCAATCAGCATGTGCAGTACTGTGACTTCTGCAGTGTCACCAGATCATGTAGGGCTACATCTGCCAAGGTGAGATTAATCCATGCGGGAACTGCAACTGTAGAAACTGTACTAGGCCAATGCAGGGTGGCAGCAACCTAATTTCCTATCACCCCCTGGGGTGCTAAATCTGCCAGGTCATGCCAGGCCCGGTTGAGGCTTTGCCGATCCAGGCATGGGTCCATTATTAAGATTCCAAGATATAAGGTGCATACCATCAGTCCAATCAGGACCACGCTTCATCAGGACTTCCGCCTTCTGCTGTTTCCTGCCAATGGACCGCGAACATGTCATACTTGGGCCCAGCAGTTGAGGTGGTATACATAAGTGTGTGAGCAAGCCCGAGAGCCCCGAAGGTGAGACTTGCCTGTGAAGACTGATTCCAGTTGAAAGTGGTAAAAGAATAACTAATACTAACCACAAATATTATCAGGGGGTGATTCATTCTGCATCAAAGCTTTATTAATGCTGCATGCCACCCAGAAACAGGGAGAGAGGCTGGGATCGAAGGGGGCAGTGAGGGAGTAGGGGTGGTGCAGCACTGGCTGATTTCAACCCAGAGACACTAAGGGGTCGATTCCGATCCCGGCCGGAAGCGCACCTAACAGTATTCGTCCGGAAAAAAAACCAGCCGAATGCGTGTTTCCCGACTGATTCGAACATTCGTCCGGACGAACAAGTACGATGCGTATAACAACCCAGTTTCCGAGCGAGCCGTACTTACCCAATTCAGCTCCTGTTTCCCACCCGAGCCGGATCCGTAAACGCCGAATCGAGTCGTACGGAAGCAAATACACAGCACCTTCCGGCCGGATGAGTACGATGCGCACTCCGTACGCGCCGAACCCGTCGCTACGTCCGGGACGTTTGAGCATCCGGGCGAGCCGTAAATAAGCTCCGTTTCGCGCCACAAGACGATCCACGGCTACGAGACGAACAAGCCTGCTACGAGTACAAGTCGAAGACACAAGAAACCCGAACGAGACGATCCAAGCATGAATCCCATTGCGCAGGTCCTACCTATACTCTACATCTATTACCGGGACCGGCACGGACGCATACGGCGCAGACGGTAAGTCAAACACCAACAACACAAACAAACGACACGTACCCGAAATATGTCACACACACATAGGGATGCACAAATGACGTACACTAGCAACAGCAGAACCATAGGGGTGGGATGGCCATCACCAATGCCATACACACCCATAGGGGGCTGGATGCCTGCCACTACCACCACCCCACTCAGGGGGGGCTGGATGCCTGTCACTACTACCATCCCCACCCTTAGGGGGATGGATGCCTACCACTACCACCACCCCTACTCAGGGGGGCCTGGATGCCTACTACTACCACCACCCCTACTCAGGGGGGGCTGGATGCCTGCCACCACCACCACCCCTACTCAGGGGGGCCTGGATGCCTACCACTACCAACAACCCTACTCAGGGGGGCCTGGATGCCTGTCACTACTACCATCCCCACCCTTAGGGGGATGGATGCCTACCACTACCATCACCCCTACTCAGGGGGGGCTGGATGCCTACCACCACCACCACCCCTCGTCAGGGGGGCCTGGATGCCGGTCACTACTACCATCCCCACCCTTAGGGGGATGGATGCCTACCACTACCACCACCCCTATCTCAGGGGGGCCTGGATGCCTACTACTACCACCACCTCTACTCAGGGGGGGCTGGATGCCTGCCACCACCACCACCCCTACTCAGGGGGGCCTGGATGCCTACCACTACCACCAACCCTACTCAGGGGGGCCTGGATGCCTGTCACTACTACCATCCCCACTCATGGGGGGATGGATGCCTACCACTACCACCACCCCTACTCAGGGGGGCCTGGATGCCTGTCACTACTACCATCCCCACCCTTAGGGGGATGGATGCCTGCCACTACCACCACCCCTACTCAGGGGGGCCTGGATACCTACCACTACCACCACCCCTACTCAGGGGGGCCTGGATGCCTGTCACTACTACCATCCCCACTAATAGGGGGATGGCTGCCTACCACTACCACCACCCCTACTCAGGGGGGGCTGGATGCCTACCACCACCACCACCCCTACTCAGGGGGGCCTGAATGCCTGTCACTACTACCATCCCCACCCTTAGGGGGATGGATGCCTACCACTACCATCACCCCTACTCAGGGGGGCCTGGATGCCTGTCACTACTACCATCCCCACTAATAGGGGGATGGCTGCCTACCACTACCACCACCCCTACTCAGGGGGGGGCTGGATGCCTACCACCACCACCACCCCTACTCAGGGGGGCCTGGATGCCTGTCACTACTACCATCCCCACCCTTAGGGGGATGGATGCCTACCACTACCACCACCCCTACTCAGGGGGGCCTGGATGCCTACTACTACCACCACCCCTACTCAGGGGGGGCTGGATGCCTGCCACCACCACCACCCCTACTCAGGGGGGCCTGGATGCCTACCACTACCACCAACCCTACTCAGGGGGGCCTGGATGCCTGTCACTACTACCATCCCCACTCATGGGGGGATGGATGCCTACCACTACCACCACCCCTACTCAGGGGGGCCTGGATGCCTGTCACTACTACCATCTCCACCCTTAGGGGGATGGATGCCTGCCACTACCACCACCCCTACTCAGGGGGGCCTGGATGCCTACCACTACCACCACCCCTACTCAGGGGGGGCTCGATGCCTGTTACTACTACCATCCCCACTAATAGGGGGATGGATGCCTACCACTACCAGCACCCCTACTCATGGGGGGCTGGATGCCTACCACTACCACCACCCCTACTCAGGGGGGCCTGGATGCCTACCACCACCACCACCACCCCTACTCAGGGGGGCCTGGATGCCTGCCACTACCACCACCCCACTCAGGGGGGGCTCGATGCCTGTCACTACTACCATCCCCACCCTTAGGGGGATGGATGCCTACCACTACCACCACCCCTACTCATGGGGGGCTGGATGCCTACCACTATCACCACCCCTACTCAGGGGGGGCTGGATGCCTACCACTACCACCACCCCTACTCAGGGGGGCCTGGATGCCTACTACTACCACCACCCCAACTCAAGGGGGGCTGGATGCCTGTCACTACTACCAACCCCACTCATAGGGGGATGGATGCCTACCACTACCACAACCCCTACTCAGGGGGGGCTGGATGCCTGTCACTACCACCACCCCTACTCAGGGGGGCCTGGATACATACCACCAGCACCACCCCTACACAGGGGGTGCTGGATGCCTGTCACTACAACCAACCCCACTAATAGGGGGATGGATGCCTACCACTACCACCTCCCCTACTCAGGGGGGCCTGGATGTCTATCACTACCCCCATCCCCACTCATAGGGGGATGAATGCCTACCACCCACACCACCCCTAAACATAGGATGGGAAATGCATGACACAACCAGCATACTCCAACATAAGGAATGTCTGAAAATACATCCCACCAACACCATGACAAGCGTGTGTAGTCTGTGTCAAATGCCCACAACACTGAACATGTCATTGAGCATACAATGTGACCCCCTATCACATGTGTCACACATAAATGTGTGTGGGCTCCACAATGCAAGCAGACCATGACCACTGTGGCAATGGGGTATAACACCCCATCATCACAGTGACCAAAAGGTAAGTGTGGGGTCCATAGCTGAAGCACATTTTGAACATTGTGGCAATGGGGTCTAAACCCCCATCATCACAGTGACCAAAATGTAAGTGTGGGGTCCATACCTGAGGCACGTTTTGAACATTGTGGCAATGGGGTCTAAACCCCCATCACCACAGTGACCAAAAGGTAAATGTGGGGTCCATAGCTGAAGCACAGTTTGAACACTGTGGCAATGGGGTCTAAACCCCCATCATCACAGTGACCAAAAGGTAAGTGTGGGGTCCATAGCTGAAGCACAGTTTGAACACTGTGGCAATGGGGTCTAAACCCCCATCATCACAGTGACCAAAATGTAAGTGTGGGGTCCATAGCTGAAGCACATTTTGAACACTGTGGCAATGGGGTCTAAACCCCCATCATCACAGTGACCAAAAGGTAAGTGTGGGGTCCATAGCCGAAGCACATTTTGAACATTGTGGCAATGGGGTCTAAACCCCCATCATCACAGTGACCAAAAGGTAAGTGTGGGGTCCATAGCTGAAGCACAGTGACCAAAAGGTAAGTGTTGTCATGGAAAAAGCTGCAACTGCCAAACAGCATGGATGATCCCTGGTCACAGAACAACAAATACATCAGTGGCAAAGTAGTGCTTGTGTCCCATAGCAACATACATTGGGTGAGGCAAACAGTGCAGTGCCAATAAGATATACCTTTGGCCATGTGCAGACAAACATCACCCATGGGGGCTGACATTGGCAACATTCCTCAATAACACAATGACAGAAGTGACCATCATAATGCAGCCCCACATATCTGCACCAATGGACACACAAATGTAGATATCCTTTGGAGACTGTAGATGTCAGGTGAACAAATACCATACCATGGCAGCAAAGGGACATACAAACCATGATCATTGTGCTGACTGATGACCTAGGAGTCCCAGGGACAGCAGGGGAAAGCCAACAAACAACATACAGCCAATGGCACACTAAAGATATGCCAATGCAGTGGTGCAGATGCACAAACACAAACAGGCAGCCTCACACTGCAGATCAAACACAACAGGTGATGGGGGGTGTGCCAGTGTCCCCAGGCAACCACACAACACATGAGGAGGCCTGAATCACAATTACACAGATGTGTATACAGTGCCACACAAAAGTAACTCATGGATCGGATTCCCCTATGTGGGCAAACAGGCATTGTTAGATGAGAGGGAGCCCAAATTACACATGTCACACAAGCTTGTCGGAACAGCAAATAACACAGCAAGAGACAGACCCACCACAGCACTACCCCCAGGGAACCCACATCGTGTTGACCGTGGCCTGCATGATAATCCCACTGTGATGACAAAGCTAGATGTCGTTCACACTGTGAACCACAGTCATGTGTCCTGAGCAACAAACTACCATCACACCTACACAAGCACAAATCAATCAGCACGGCCTGTCAGCCAAGGCCAACATGGAGGTAGGGGTCTAGTCGTGCAACAACTCTCATTTGCACACACTCAACACCACACACCTTGATCTCCACCAATGTGCAGCAGTGAAGCTCACATGGACTGGTGACATGGCACATGCACCCATGACAATCCCAGGGGTGGTTGTGGGAACTAAGGTGCAGAAACCCATCACACCTGGCCAGTCAACAAGACTCGTGAATGTCTGACACACTGCACAGTACGCTGTACATGGGCATGACGTGAAATCCACCACAATCAATGTGATCCCGGACACAGTCACACACCAATGAATAAGTCAAGGTCACCCACAAAGAACACACATAGACAACTTCCAACATTGCAGCTCTGACCCAGAGGAGTGGCAGCAGTCACACACACAACGTGTCACAATCACTGAAAGCTAACACAAACTGTAAATTACATGACTTGTGTAACCAACAAGTGCCAAGGGGAATCCTGACTGTGTCTCATCTGCGTTTGCCCACAAACTCAGCCCTGACAGCAAACACACCTATGGATGACACCCTGATGACCAGTAATGTGCCATGCACCCACATCCCAGAGAACCCAGTGCGAAGATTTGGGTGGTACATAGGTCAACTCAGCAAGCATCACAAACAGGAACATCACTAGGGATCCCAGCCTGTGGTGCAAAACGGAAGTGAACACACACAGACATGCTCACACAACACACACCTTGGGCTCAGGCAATGTCACGGAATTACACACTGCCATGAGGGCACTCCACTCCTGTGTAAGGAAAGCTGTGCCATACGTTGTCTCTGCAGGGCCCTATCATATCAGCAGTACACTTGGTCACTCAGTCAACAATTAGCACAAAATGAAGGCTCTCGTCACATCAGCCTGGTCATGGGAGTGTCACCGACACTCATCTGCACAGATCCAACACACATGTATAGCAAGTTGCACTGATCACACAGATGAGTCCTTCCCCATTGATGCCCAAACTTGCATGTCCAGTGGAGATGGTCACACGGTCAGGGAAATTGACAAATTGAACAATGGCAAGCACAACAGATGTGCAGGGGTGTAAGCCACAGATGTGATATTGCAAATAAAAATAGGAAATCCCATTGCCAAATATTGAAAACATGACACCCTCATATTGCTGCAAAGGATGACATGGATACACACCAGGATAGGACACATTCCCCCTGGACCACATGGGGTCCTGCACAGTAACACTTCATTTCCCTGATATCAAAAATCACCATCAGTGCAGCAAGGGCACGGTTAGCAACATCAACATCATGTACATCAGAAGCAAAACCACTAGAGAACAGAAAGTAGCTTTATTCAGCATTTGTGTGTGAAGAAGGGAAAGTCCAGAAATATAACAAAGGCCAATGGCCAGTCCATAACAAGAGTCCAAACAGGGTGACAGTGCCAGATGTCACCCTTTGCATGCCTGCACAGCTACACATCAGGGACATTCCCCTCGGAGGGGAATACGGGGGGGCAGGCCAGGCACCGCAGGGCCAGGATCAGGGCTCACCAGAAGGAGGCAGGGAAGGGGTGGTGGGTGCTGGAGAGTCACTGACAACTGCAGTGGAGGTGTCTGACATGGTGTGTGCCGGCACAACTGGGGGGCTTGAGTCAGATGGTGTGGGTGCCGGCACGACTGCAGTGGGCCATGCAGATGGAGTGGACAGGTTCCCCACTGCAGTGCCCAAGTCAGACAGGGTGGTAGTGGACTCCACTGCAATGCCTATCTCCAGGGGAGTAGACTGGGGTTCAGGTAAGGTAGGCAGGACAGAGGGGGAGGACACGCTCTCCACACCAGTGGCACAAACAAGCGCAGTGGGGGGTGTGGTGCTGGAAGAGCAAGTGGTAGGGGGAGAAGGCTGGATCATTTTGGGGATGGTGTATCTGTGGGTGGGGGAACCTGGGGCAGGGTGTGGTGGGGGAACCTGTGGAGTGGGGGCCTGAGGGATGGAGGAAGGAGACTTGGTGGTTGAGCTGCAGGAAGGTGGCGGGGTCTTGCTCTTCTGGGTCCGGGGGGACTTGCGGATGGGGGCCTCAGTCTGTCTGCACCTGGGGGAGGGTGTCCGGGGGTGAGGGGCACTCCCCTCTGTGTGGGTGGACTTCCTCTTCCCCCTGTATGCTGGATCAGCTGGATTGGAGGGGAAGAGGCCGAGGTCACAGAGGAAGAAATGCTGTGTAGGTGGGGTTGCAGGTGAGGCAAGGGAAGGGGCCTTGGAGGGAGAGGTATCGGAGGACTGCGGAGTGACTGTGGATGCCTGTGTGTGTGTATGTACCCCATCCCCTGTGGGTGTGGTATCAGTCCCCTGAGGATGCCTGCGTGCACGTCTTGTTTTTGTAGTGGGTGTGTCTGTGCTGCTCGTGTCTGTGTGTTTGGGTGAATGTGCAGGTGTGCATGTGCTTGGGACAGGTAGGGTGCCAGGAAGTGTGGATGGGGCAGATGTAGGAGGGGTGAGGGACTGTTGGAGGAGGGACACTGCTGCCGTCAGGGAGGAGTCCATGGACCTATTGCTCCTCTGTAGGGCAGACATGCCCGATGAGATGCCCTCCATAAATGACACCAGCTGAGTCAACAGAGTGGTGTGGGCATGGAGGACACTCATCATTGCTGTCTGCCCTACATGGAGCTGGCGAAGGAGGTACACAGACTCCTCACTCAGGGCAGCAGGGGACACAGGGGCAGGGGCTGCGGTGCCTGGCACGAAGGAGACACGCTCCCGAACACGGGAGCCTCCACGGACCTCTGGAATGGGAGCCGATGGGAGGGCGGTGGTGGTGGTGGTGGTGGTGGTGGTGGCGGGGACAGCAATAGTAGCTGGGGTGTGGTGGCTGCTGACACCCGCCTCCACAAGGGAGTCATCCTCCGAGCTGCTGTGGTCCTCAGCTGAGGTGGATGGTGCTGAGGACTCCTCGGTGTGGCTCCCCTCGCCCTCCGTGCCACTGGGTCCCTCCGACCACTCATCGGCTGCTGACCCAGTCTGGCTCAGCGACTCCTCCTGCAGCTGTCCCCTCCTGTGGCCGTGGATGTATCTGCAAACAATTAGGGAAACAGACAGACATCAGTCACCTGCACTGACCGCACAAAACCACAGTAAGTACAGCACATTACAGAGCAAGCCCTGGCATCCTTAGTTGAACATTGCCAAAAGTGCCCAAACAGAGTAGGAGAAGCCAATTGTCAGTCTGATGGTCAACCATGGCACTCACATCCCTCCTGGCCTTGCACCCATCGGTCTGGTGTCTGTCGGATGGCAATACACCAGTGTGGACACATGCACCACCTACACAGTAGTTGGACAGTGCAGAGAACACGGTGAAGTATGTGAACATGCACACATCACAACTCTTGCCACTGAGTCAGTACAGGTGTCCGGATAAAGGGATGGCCAGAGTCTATTTTGAAATGCATGTGATGCATACCAGCACCAGACACCATGATGCACCCATGTCCTGATAGTCAATGCCACAATGGGGTGCATGTAGCACATGTCACTCCCCTGCAGGATCACTCTTAGGAAGTTTAACGCCATGGCACAGGCATGCCTGCAAAGTCATACATCACTGTCTCCAGTCACATGGGCAGGGCAGCCAGACAACAACAGTCTGCACTGTGTCACAATCCTAGGTCATGGGGAATGCAAGTCCAGTAGCTGACAAGTGCACATGTCCATCCCCCACAAACCACATCATCTGAACTCTCATTTGTCCACGTCATACCAATTGGACATATCGGAGGCATGAAACACAACCCTCGGAACATGAGCACCTCACAATCTGCTGTGAATGGGAAACAGCTGCCTGAACTGCACAGTCGCATTCCCCAGTATGCACGGTCAAGTGATCAAACACCTATATGTCACACAAGTATCGTCTCCTATGGTCACATCTCCGGTGGCATGCTGAGCCCTATCCGATAAACACCCCAGTAGTCCTGACAACAAAGCCAGAGCACAATGACACAGAGGCAGACACCTGAGGGAACATTTCACTGAGCACAACGTGTCAGCTGATACACGGGAGTGGGAGTACAGAGTGTATTGTATGGCCTGGAGTAGGCATGACTGTCCTGCTCCACGTGAAAGAGGAATGAGCCCTGGACAGTAGGCAGGTGGCTAAGCATGTGTGACACACTTGATATACATACTCCTGAGGCCCAAACATTGTTCACAACCGCAGCATGGGTGTGTGCCAAATACCCCAGGCACATGTGGTGAATCAGATCAGCAATTGGACCACATATCAAAGTAACACGCAGATTACATGTCAGAACCCAGGCATTGTGTAAGCAATGGACCCACCCATGAAGCCCACCACAGAGTTATGGGTACAAATGCTGTCCCCCACCTTGAGCTAAGCAATATGCAAGGACACAGTACCCAAGTGACACAATTTCCTGACTGTAAGGGCCACACCTGGGTATCAGATGAGGAGTGGGCAGTGCACAATTGAGGGACATGGGTCCTGGACCACATAACTGATGTACTGTTGAAGTTTAACCAGACCAGAGGAGGGCACATAGCATGTCAGACAAAGCTCACAGTGCAGTCATGGACTCACCCCCTCCTTGCTGCTGTCTGCCCTTCAGCTGCCCATCCAGATCAGGGAAGACCACCGCCAGGATCCTGAGCATGTGGGGGGTCAGGGTCCGGTGTCCGCCCCTCCTGCGAGGAGGCGACAGCTTCAGCTGGACCCTTGCGATCCTCCGGGTCCAGCCCCGAAGGTCCTGCCACCTCTTCTGGCAGTTGCGGATCCGGCGCTTGTAGACCCCCACAGACCTTACTGCCCGGGCGATGTCCAGCCATATTTCCTGCTTCTGGTGGGCATCAACCTGTGAGGATGACAAAGTGTAAAGGCCATTACTACACATGCAACAAATCCGTGCATCACACATTTGGATATACATGTCTCAATCACAGGGGCACATGTTGTACACGGGCAGTGCAAGGATGGCTATGAACAGTTTGCCAGCAGTTACTACATGGTATCATTGCCTGGGAAGTCAAACCTTGTTTAAATGCACTGTTACTGCACTATACCTGTTCAGTGCATGTAACTACACACTATGGGGGGTGAGAACTACTCAGTGAGCCTGCTAGCCAGTAGCGTGCAGACTGTAAGTCTGGCTAGTCAGACAACATGCACATTTGTAAGGCAGTGGACAGCACACTCACCTGCTCCCCTGGTTTCCTATACAGCTTGCTGTACTGTGGAAGGAGGCTGTCCAGCAGGGCCTGGTTCTCCTCAAGGCTGAAGGCTGGGGCTCTCTCCACAGTACATGCCATTGCAGGATCCAGAGGATGCAGAGACAGCAGCAGTGGTGGTGGCAGATGTCGTCCTGGAGCATGTAGTGCAGGCAAGTGAGCTCTCAGGGGAACAGCCAGCATTATATGTGTGTTGCTGAGGCAGATACCGTCCCATGTGTCCAAAGTGATAGGTCCAAGTCGTTTGCATCTTCTGAATCTGGCCAATCCATGGAATTGAACCACTTACACACACCCACAGCATCCTTCAAAAGTTCAACTTCATGATACCCATGCATTTGCAACATTGTTGTGGGTGGCCAACTGAATTCACAGCTTCAGACTCGTTAAACTTTCGAAAACGCGTCCGTTGCCATGCCAGGCCATAGCCAATGCGTGCGCACCGATCGGTCCATTGCTGTACAACGCGTATTCCGTGAACAACGCGTACCCGCACACAACAGATTCAATGGCCAGTGCGTGCACACCGATCGGTCCATTGCTGTACAACGCGTATTCCGGGTACAACGCGTACCCGCACACAACAGATGCAATGTGCCGGCTGGGCACACCGATCGGTCCTTTGCTGTACAACGCGTACCTGCACACAACAGATTCAATGGCCAGTGCGTGCACACCGATCGGTCCATTGCTGTACAACGCGTATTCCGGGTACAGCGCGTACCCGCACACAACAGATTCAATGGCCAGTGCGTGCACACCGATCGGTCCATTGCTGTACAATGCGTATTCCGGGTACAACGCGTACCCGCTCACAACAGATGCAATGGGCCGGCCGGGCACACCGATCGGTCCATTGCTGTACAACGCGTACCCGCACACAACAGATTCAATGGCCAGTGCGTGCACACCGATCGGTCCATTGCTGTACAACGCATATTCTGGGTACAGCGCGTACCCGCACACAACAGATGCAATGGGCCGGCCGGGCACACCGATCGGTCCATTGCTGTACAACGCGTATTCCGGGTACAACACGTACTCGCACACAACAGATGCGATGGGCCGGCCGGGCACACCGATTGGTCCATTGCTGTACAACGCGTACCCGCACACAACAGATTCAATGGCCAGTGCGTGCACACCGATCGGTCCATTGCTGTACAATGCGTATTCCGGGTACAACGCGTACCCGCACACAACAGATGCAATGGGCCGGCCGGGCACACCGATCGGTCCATTGCTGTACAACGCGTACCCGCACACAACAGATTCAATGGCCAGTGCGTGCACACCGATCGCTCCATTGCTGTACAACGCGTATTCCGGGTACAACGCGTACCCGCACACAACAGATGCAATGGGCCGGCCGGGCACACCGATCGGTCCATTGCTGTACAACGCATACCTGTACAGGTCAGTCGCATATGTCACCATGCTTGTCACTGGTGAACGTATGCCAGCCACATATACCTGCCAGAGACCCAGGGGCACACCTACAACACCACACCCAGTCCACACTGTTTCCTAAGGCATGTAAGGCTGCATTACCTTTTCTGTGTATGGGGGTTAACATGTGGTTTCTGGTGGTGGCACTTGTGGGCAGCCACACCCAGGCTGTGCATGTGTTAATGGGGACAGGGTCCTTTGTGTGTTGTGCACATGACCACTGTGATGTGCAATAGTTCATTTCGGAGCATGTGGCATGGTCACATTTCCAGGTTGTGTATGTGTGTGACATGTCACATACCCCCTGGGTCCCATGTGGGAAGGCATGTACGTCACAGGGTGACCCATTGCCACAATAGTGATGTCCCTCCACAGTCTGTGTGCATGTTGTGTTTCCGATGTCTCTGATTCCATGTGCACGATGGGAGACAGTCTCCACATCAACGTTGTTTGTGCATGGACTTTGATGTTGTGCGTCACTGGCATCCATGTCTGTCCTGCGTAGGCGACAGGGGCCACTACCTGTGGGAGTCATGTTTGTTTTTCTGACGTGTACATGATACGCCATGTAATGCCAGTGTCCATGTGGCAAGACAGGGTCACTGGGAATCTACCTGTCAATGAGCTGTGATGCCTGTGGCGCATCTGTCCAGACATGTCACTGTGGTGTGTGTGTGGAACGTGACAGCAGTAAATGGGTACTGTGACACAGCCTAATGGTTTCCCATAGCACAACCTGGAACCTGTTGTCCACACATGTTGTACTGAGTAGTCAGATGATGGCCATGTAGGTGCGAGTTATGTCCGAACAGAACGGCACACACATCAAGTACTTGTGTCTCGTAATGATGTATCATGTGAAATTGAGTATGGTGAATGGCACATATGTGGGGTGACTGACAATCTTTCTTTCCTCAACCTATGCACTGCAGGGCTCCAGCTGTCCATAGACCATTCCCTGACCTGGCAACGATGGTGGAACGTGACAGCATCCGACGGTACCGCTTCACCAGGCAGCTGACTGAGGATTTGGCAGTGCGCTTGGCACCACATTTGCAACCTGGCCGGCCGTACCCTACGGCGCTGACCCCCAAGGTGAAGGTAATGGCAGCCCTACACTTCTTTGCCACCGGTACCTTTCAACACACTGTGGCGACTGCCGGTGGGATGTCACAGACTATGTTCAGCCGTCTGCTACGCAATGTTTTGGAGGCAATGTTGAGATGCCTGAACCAGTACATCTATTTCCCTACACGTCAACAACTCACTGACGTCAAGAGTGACTTCTATGCCCTGGGGAGGATGCCACATGTCATTGGCTCCATTGATGGGACACATGTGGCTTTGGTACCACCACAGGCACATGAGCAGGCATACCGGAACCGGAAACATTACCATTCGATCAATGCTCTGGTGGTATGTCTTGCAGATATGACCATCACACATGTGTGTGCCCGTTTCCCTGGTTCAGCACACGATGCCTACGTGATGAGGAGTAGTCGCATCCCGAGGATGATGGCACAGATGCAGAACCAGCGTGCCTGGCTTGTCGGTGTGTACTGACTTTGTAGCATTGTGTGTGTTCTGCTCTGTAGTATACCACCCACTTTTCCAACTCAGCTAATGTGCACTTGTCTGTCCGTAGGTGACTCCGGATACCCCAACATGCCGTGGTTGCTGACACCCCTCAGGAACCCTGTGACACCAGCCCAGATGCGCTACAATGAGGCACATGGTCGGACCAGGAGAGTGATTGAGCGGACCTTTGGTCTCCTGAAGAGCCGCTTCCGCTGCCTGGACAAGACAGGAGGGGCCCTCCCATATGCCCCAGCAAAGGTGTGCAAGATTGTCATCGTCTGCTGCATGCTACACAACCTGGCAGTGCGGAAGGAGTTGCCTCTCATCCTGGATGACGATGACCAACGTCCGCCACCTGTGGAGGATCCTGGCCTGGACCACAATGCCAGTGATGATGATGATGGTGATGTCCGCACACAGCTCATCACCAACTTCTTCAGCTGAATGTGAGTATCCAGGGAGATGTAATGTGAATGATGTGAGTTTGCATGATATGTGTGGGTGGTGCTCTGGTGCTGTTTGAGTGTGGCCATGTGCTACTTGACTGGATGCGTGCAGCAATGTGTCCTTACAGGTAGTATGTACTCCCCAACAGTTTTGACATGCTAACTTGGTTTTGTGTACTTGTCTTGTGACATGTATTGGGCATGAGTATTGCAGTTCTGTCCTGTTCTTCAGTGGTTTTAACTGTGTGTCATGTCTGTCCTTCACAGGGTGCTTACTGAGTACTTTGGTCAACTTGGATCCCCCGACACCATGATTCAGCTTTCAGGGTGGCAGCAGTAGTTTCCCTACAGGTGATGTGCCACACACCCCTGGACTTCATATCTTCTGCACTTGTTGACTGTGTGGCCACTGCCACGTGGGTAAACCTTGCATTTGTAGTGGAAACAACATGTTGCAAATGTGTAATAAACCTGTGCTTCACTTTGGGATGTGCGTTGTCTGTGGTCACACATCTGACTGACATTTGCTTACTGCACCTGTGGGCTAGTTGACATAGACTCTGAATAGGTGTGGTGTCTGTGCATTCCACAGTATTTCCTGGGAACATCACTGTAGGCGATGAGTCCGATGGCCCTGGTGTCTCTGTGTTGTGTAGCCCTAGTGGTGTGTCTCCCTCATATGTGTCACGTCACCATGACTCACATGACGGTGTTGTACTTGCTGTAGCAGTTAGCATACACAGTGTAATTTAGCAGATCATCATCACCATAACAGTATCCACATTTGAATAACAACAGAGGCAAGTATGGTGTAGTAGTGATTTTATTTACAGAAATGTGTGTGTGTATAGTGCACAGGATGGTGGGTGCTGTACATTGGGATTGTGATCCAAAGTTCCCAGATGAGTTGGAAGTCTTGGTAGCAGAAATGTCCTGAGTGTAGTCCACAGTCATATGATAAATTAGTCCAACTTGAACTCCCCATGTCATGTGGGAGAATTGTGTTGCATTCGACAGGGTGAAAAGTTTGCACACAAAGGAGATTTTCCGGAACAGGTGTTGGCTTCCTGGGGGATGTACGTGGCCATCAACCTCTCAGTTTTCCTTCCTCGGACGACCCCTCTTCTTTGGGGGGGACCCTCACGTGCAGGCTGCGGCGGTGCAGGGGAGTCTCCGCCAGAGTCCTCCTCCCTCCCTGTGGCGGTGTCAGTTGTTGCAGCACCAGATGTTGTGGGCACACAGGGAGATGTGGCCATGTTGGTGCTAATCTGGTGGAGGCATGTCAATATGTCCCTATGCACCGCTGTGAGTTCTTGTAATGTGTCCCACTTGGACTCCATGCGAGACGGATGTATGATGCTACATCGCAAACGATAACATCGCATACCTTAACATTGGCGCCTTTACATCGCATGCACATTTGCAACGCACGTTTTCACCACGCAAACCATTACTTCGCTTTGGTATTGAAATGTATGCAAAACACATTTTCAACGCACACAAACACTCCGCATGCTTTAACATCGCGATTTCCCCTCAAATACCCCCCTACATAACACACTACCCTAAAGCCTAAAAAAGGACCCCACACTCCCCTGACCCCTAAGCCCTAATACGCTACGCTTAACACACTGCCCTACATAACACACACTACCCATAAGCCTAAAAAAGTACCCTAAACTTCCCTAAACCCTAATACACTACGCCTAACACACTGCCCTATACTACGACCACCAGACAGAGCCCTAAACCCTAAACACTACACTGTAAGCACAATCTCCAGACACTGCCCTAAACCCTAAACACTACACTAAACCCTAAACACTACACTGTAAGCACAATCTCCAGACACTGCCCTAAACCCTAAACACTACACTCTAAGCATAATCCCCCTTACCTCTTTCTCCTCGCGTTGTCCCGGTGCTCCTCCGCCTCTGTCCCGGTGCTCGTCCGTGCCGCCCGCCTCGCGTCCATTACACCACATACGATTTAAAAGCGTATGCGTTTTAAATGCACATGCGATGTAATGGTACGCGGCGTAATGGGCCGCGTCGTAGCGTCGCTTGCGTTGTAACGCTCGCGACGTAAACGCATGCGACATAACGCATGCGTTGTAGTGGGTGTTCCCCATGCGAGACGTGTGTCTCCACACGGGACATGTGGGAGTCCAAGAGGGCATGATGGGCAGCCTGCTGCTGTTGTATGTCCTTGAGGATCCCCACTACTTGTCTGACCTCTCCGGTGCTATCCTGGTACGCATCAGCGATGCGTGCCAGTTGTGGGTCATCATGCAGTCCAGACCCCTCTGCAAGCAGCGACCTATGTCTACCACCCCTCCCACCACCCCTGGCAACACGTGCAGGACCTGCGGTGGCACGCACAGGTGACCCAAGGCCCCCTTGGGGGTTGTTAGTGGTGTTGTTGTCCGTTGCTCCACGGTGGGCCTGGGACCCTGTGCTGTTATCATCGGTGGTCCTTGGTCTGTCCGTGTCGGCGGAGGTGGTCTGTGTGTTGGCAGTTGTTGGAGGGGTGGGTGCAGGGGGTGCAGATGTTAGTCCTGCTGGTGCTGTATGATGACTCACACCGGAGGTGCCAGGTAGGTCTTCGCCATCCGAGGAGGGCAGAGGCTGTTCCACACCAGTGAGCTCAGTGTCCCCCGGAGCCTGGGACAGGGACTCCTACTCGCCTTCTGCTGTGTCCCCATCATCATCACCTGTATTTGGATGAGACACACATTGTATGTTATGTTTCTACAGGCATCAATGGTTCACACACCTGACAGTTGTGACTGTACCTCTGGATGCGGGCATGTACATTGCATTGTCCTAGTTGTCACAGTAAGAGGTTGATATTGGTGTAGCACATTGTCCTGCATACCTGGGGCATTTCAATGTGAATGTTGAGGTGTGTGCATGGCCAGCATTGGTTGTATTTGGTGGACATCCGGCCATCCTTCTCCACCTAGCCCAGTTATCCCACCATGAAGCATGCCACCCTTGCAGTGGGTTCAGGTTGACTCTCAGGATGTCATTCAGTGGTGTTCTGCTGTATGTTGGTGCACAGTTCCCAGCAGGGCCTTGTGCTCCCCACAGCAGTACCCAGTGTCAGCCATCTTGTCAGTCCTTATCCACTCACTGTGATGTGAGCATGGTTCAGAGTGGTGTTGATGGGCCAATTGTGAGGGTGAGCAATATCTGTGACTACAACTCCCATCATGCTATTGCCTACACCCCCTTCCCAGCATGCCCGTACTTCCTTCCTTTTGACTCTGCTTCCCTGTGGGGTAGTGTGCCTGTGCTGACAGGAAGGCTGACAGTGTTATCCTTGCATTTGTTTGGCTACAAGTCCCAAGAGTGTCCCTGTGCTTCACACAGCATTACCCAGGGTGGTGGTTCTTTGTGGGATCTTCATTTGGTGTGTGAGGCATTGCATTCTCCCAGGTGGGTTATGTGGAGTTTGTGTTGAGGTGTGTGTGAGGAGAGCTGCTTGTAACTATGGTCAGTGCTGTCAGTCCTCCTTCCCACCCAGCCAGATATCCCACCATGCAACGTGCTTGCATTGCAGGGAGTGCAAGTTGGCTTTCAGGATGTCAGGCATTGGTGTTCTGCTGTTTGTTGGTGCACAGTTCCCAGCAGGGCCTTGTGCTCCCCACAGCAGTACCCAGTGTCAGCCATCTTGTCAGTCCTTATACACTCCCTGTGATGTGAGCATGGTTCAGAGTTGTGTAGATGGGCCAATTGTGTGGGTGAGCAATATCTGTGACTACCACTCCCATCATGCTATTGCCTACACCCCCTTCCCAGCATGCCCATACTTCCTTCCTTTTGAGTGGACTTCACTGTGTGTGAGTGTGACAGCAATGGCAAGATGGCTGACAGTGTGGTCCTGTTGTTTGTTGGTGCACAGTTCCCAGCAGGGCCTTGTGCTCCCCACAGCAGTACCCAGTGTCAGCCATCTTGTCAGTTCTTTTCCACTCCCTGTGATGTGAGCATGGTTCAGAGTTGTGTAGATGGGCCAATTGTGTGGGTGAGCAATATCTGTGACTACAACTCCCATCATGCTATTGCCTACACCCCCTTCCCAGCATGCCCATACTTCCTTCCTTTTGAGTGGACTTCACTGTGTGTGAGTGTGACAGCAATGGCAAGATGGCTGACAGTGTGGTCCTGTTGTTTGTTGGTGCACAGTTCCCAGCAGGGCCTTGTGCTCCCCACAGCAGTACCCAGTGTCAGCCATCTTGTCAGTTCTTTTCCACTCCCTGTGATGTGAGCATGGTTCAGAGTGGTGTTGATGGGCCAATTGTGAGGGTGAGCAATATCTGTGACTACAACTCCCATCATGCTATTGCCTACACCCCCTTCCCAGCATGCACGTACTTCCTTCCTTTTGACTCTGCTTCCCTGTGGGGTAGTGTGCCTGTGCTGACAGGAAGGCTGACAGTGTTGTCCTTGCGTTTGTTTGGCTACAAGTCCCAAGAGTGTCCCTGTGCTTCACACAGCATTACCCAGGGTGGTGGTTCTTTGTGGGATCTTCATTTGGTGTGTGAGGCATTGCATTCTCCCAGGTGGGTTATGTGGAGTTTGTGTTGAGGGGGTGTGTGAGGAGAGCTGCTTGTAACTATGGTCAGTGCTGTCAGTCCTCCTTCCCACCCAGCCAGATATCCCACCATGCAACGTGCTTGCATTGCAGGGAGTGCAAGTTGGCTTTCAGGATGTCAGGCAGTGGTGTTCTGCTGTTTGTTGGTGCACAGTTCCCAGCAGGGCCTTGTGCTCCCCACAGCAGTACCCGGTGTCAGCCATCTTGTCAGTCCTTATCACCTCCCTGTGATGTGAGCACGGTTCAGAGTTGTGTAGATGGGCCAATTGTGTGGGTGAGCAATATCTGTGACTACAACTCCCATCATGCTATTGCCTACACCCCCCTTCCCAGCATGCCCATACTTCCTTCCTTTTGAGTGGACTTCACTGTGTGTGAGTGTGACAGCAATGGCACGATGGCTGACAGTGTGGTCCTGTTGTTTGTTGGTGCACAGTTCCCAGCAGGGCCTTGTGCTCCCCACAGCAGTACCCAGTGTCAGCCATATTGTCAGTCCTTATCCACTCCCTGTGATGTGAGCATGGTTCAGAGTGGTGTTGATGGTCCAAATGTGAGGCTGCCCATTATCTGTTACTACGAGTCCCATCATGCTCTTGGCTACACTGACTTCACCAGCATACACAGGATTCCTTCCTTTCTGTGAGCTTCCCTGTGAGGTGGTGTTCTAGTGGTGGCTAAATATCTGACAGTGTTTGTTAGTTAGATTTGTGCCACTGCCTAGCTCTATTTGGTATTGGGTTTGTACATGTCATGACACAGTTACATATCACTATGACATGGCATGTATTGTGTTTATCTGACTGACATACACTTCTTGGGATGATTATCTTTTGGTTGCTGTTGATTTGCTAGGGGTGCATGGTTTGACTATCCCCTTGACAGTGATGTGTGTGTATTGGCACACAATATTGTATATATTAGTTGTGTACTCACCAGACTCTGGGATGTTTGTTAGTCCATATACGCTCACTGGTGGTAGGATGGCCCGCACCTTCTCCTCCCAGGGCCTGAGGTATACTGGTTTGGCAGGAGGGCCACTGCCGGTGTGCTGGCTCAGGAGGTAATCCTTCTTCAGTAGGTCCTTGACCCTCCTGCGCACATCATACCACCAGTTCTGGATGTCTTCCTTTGTGCGCAAACATGGTGATTGTGCGTTCACCCTGTCGACGATCCTCGCCCACATCTTGGTTTTCTGTGCCATGGGGGTCTGTTGGACCAATGTGCCAAACAACTGTGGCTCTACCCTCAGGATCTCGTCTACCATGACTTCCAATTCACTATCTAGGAACTTTGGATTCTTCTTTAGGGGCATGGTGATGGGTGGTGGTGGTGATTGATGTGTGTGTGTGCAGGTGAGGGTGTGTGTGTGTGTAGGTTTTGCTGTGTGAGGGTGAGGGTGCTATTTGTTGAGGTGCTAATGGTGTGTGGCTTTTGTGTTGGATGAGCTGTGTGTGTGTCTGCTGTCTGCTGGTGTTCTGTGCTGGCAGGTCAGTGGAATTTGCAAAGGATCATGGTAGGGATTTGTGGCCTTTATGTAGGTGGAGTTGAGGGTGTGTTCTTGTTCCATTTTTTCCCCCCCCTGTACTTATTGGCTTTGTCATTGCTTGTTTGGCCCTCTTTTTTTGTATTTTTTCATTTGGGATTATTGTCCATGTAGGAGTCGTTCTTCTGACCGAGTAGGACGTTGCAGTTATCTCGTGCGCGCCTCTCCGAGTCGTTCCCGCTGTGTTTCAGCTCAGTTTCATATGCGGCGTACGCGTCGGTCGCGGTGTATTGTGTTTGTTCGGCTGGGTTTTGTATGTGTGTCGGTCGTACGGCTTGGGCTCCGTGCGAATCGGTCTGCTTTTGCACCCATTGCATCGTACTGTGCGGGTCGGAGTTCGCGGGTACTTTTCATTCGGGTTTCTTCCTGGTGCGTGTCGGTCGGTTCGATTCGCGTGGTTTCCCGGCCGGATTGCTTGTTTCCATCCGGGTCGGTCGTTCGCCTTGAGTTCCGTACGAGTCGGTCGTGATTCACATGCATTTCATCGTACTTCCCAGGTCGGGCAACGCCGGTACGTGTCGGTCGGACTATGATCCCGTACCGAGTCGGTCGGTATTTTTTCCAGCCCGAATCGGATTCGGCCCCTAAATGTTTCCGTTGTGATACTACGAAACCGGTCCCAGGATGCTTTTTTCAGGTCCAGGGGGCACCAGGCCTGGCAGTTCGGGCTGGGCTGTTCCCATGGGGAGCACAGTCAAGACTGATTTGCATATGGCTAGGTCCGAGCTGGAATGACATGGTGAGAAAAAAAACGATGGATCTCTGTAGTGGGTGTAAATGTTTGGCATTGTTCAGCATTCCATCCATCAATTGCTCTTTTTGCATTGAGTGCATTAAAGTCAAACATTCTGTGACACTGCACAATCTAACTTTGCAAAGCACTACGTTCATCACATTTTCGTTTTTTCCCGCTTTTGCCAATGTAGCAAGTGCAACAGACTTCTCACTTTCTGCAGTTCAGCACTGACAGCAAGCAATAGCAAAGCCAAAAGGTCAACTAACTTCTTTCAAAAGCTAGACCTTGTTTGCTTTTGGATGTGATTACAAATCTCTTCTTTATTGCATGCCAGTGGTAGTGTGCAATATAATACATGCCAGAGAGTAATCTCCCTTTGAAGGCTTGCCAGTTTTCATTTTACTGGTGAGTTCTGAGATCAGAACTCGCTTCTGACAAGTAGTCAAAATCACAGGGGGACCTCTCTAGAGGTGCTTGGGTAGTGAATAGCAGGAACTCACAGGAGTGGTTAAGTTCACTTTTTGCATGGCAGATCTCTGTGCACTGGGCAGAGAAGGTAATTTGACTTCAGCATTTTGTCCACAGACCCACACATCTCTCATAGAAACAAGGAGGACTGCATGTTTAAAATACAGGCTTCTCTCAGGTGGTAACAAACCTAGGGCCAGATTTACTATTTGGCGTATGAGCCGTCGTTCTGCCAGTGGGATGGAGTAACTCACTCCATCCCCATGGTGGAGGGACTGTCCTCCCACTTTATAAATAACTGCCAAGCAAGCAGCCATTTCAAATGCTTGGCAGGAGCCACCATTATAGAGGTTCCTGACAATGCATTTCAGAGTTTGGTGCAGGGCTGTGTCATTATGACACAGCCCTGCACCAAGCAGTTTTCTATTTAAAAAAAAATGGCAAGGGAGGTGAATAAATGATGTAATGATCCCCTCGCCATCGGAGTCATCTCCCATTGTGGGGAAGCATTATTAACATTTTATTGTCCTTCACCACCAGGGTTTTCCTGGGGGTGATGGCCAGTAAAAAAACTGACTATATCTCCGCCCATCGAGATTGGGTGAGCAGACATATAGCCATTTCTCCAACAGTCCTTACTCCGTCGGGCCATCAGAGTGGATTAGCTAAGTCGGCGACTGAGTAGTGAACGTCAAATCCAAACCTATGGTCCATCTGCATTTAAATCGGGCAAACGGACGAACATGTTGGTGGTTTGTATACTCCATTTGCTGTTGCAATGGAGTATACATAACCCCATTTTATAAATCAGGCCCTTAGTCTCTACCTGAACCCTCCACTGAGTCCCTAAAAAGCCCTGGTGAGCCATCGATGCCGTACGAAAGGTGCACCACATACACCAGCTGAAATGGCACTGTACAACTTCCAAGTTAGTTCCTTACCTTATAGGTGGCATGTTGGGCTGGACTGTGAGGTTCTTCTATGACCAGCATGTGTGAAGCTGCATTGCAAAGAGAAAGTCGACGGTATCGAGCCCCAAAACGGCTGAAAAACAGATGATGTCCCTTTTTGCCGCGATGCCAGGACACTGCTGCACTAGCCGTGCGCTTTAGATATTCTTTCATTCATTCATTCATGAATTGGTTCGTGCTCTTCTGCTTCCTCTTAGAGATACCGCGGGAGATTATCAGAAAATATGTCTGTGCTAGTTTAGCATCACAATTTTATGTTTTGCTCAAATATGCATTGTTAAACAATGCGCTGAATGGTTAAAAAAGAGGTAATTCTTAGCTGACAACCAAAATGATAAGGCTGGTTTCACATTCTAATTGTTTTTAGAACAAAGAAAGGGAGCAGGAGGGAGGGGAGGGGAGGAGGACCAGAAATATGGGATGGGAGCTGTAAAACTAAGAGTATTGGCACCTTTAGCCATATTATGCAGATAGTGTGAACAGATGCTGAATCCGACTGCCTGCCGACAGACACACAGACAGATAAGCAGATACAAAATACAAGCTGTGTGAGTTCCTCTTGTCTATTCTCTCTGGTCCTCCACTTATCACTAGAGACGGGCAGCGCCAGCGTTTTTATTTTTTCCTCTGTCTGCTGCTCTTATGCACTAACAATAATAATAATAATAACAGGGTCTTTTAGCCATGATGCAAGCCAAGAGATGAAGGAGTTCCTGTACCTTTACTTTCAGACAGAGCACTTCCAAACAGCTGAGAAGTGGGCATGACATTTCTGCTGCTTGGCACAGGCACAGCCACTCTCGTATACAGCCCACGATGCCAGTAATTTAAAGCTATCAAGAGTGTAATTCACTTTGTGAAATGGAGCATCAAACCCACATACCACCTACACCAACCAACGGGCAACTTCAAAACAATCTCAACTGAAAGCTGGCAACCTGAGGCATATGTGCAATGAAAGAGAAGTGCGCAAGGTAAGAAAGACAATGGGTTAAACCTACAGACAGATTTGCTGCTTACCCTTTTTACTGGGACAACCTCCTCAGAAAGGAATACAATGGGGTTCTGTAAGTCTTTTCCTAATCAGCAAAGTCGCTAAGACCAAAGAGGTCAAGAATGTAATGGGCAGTGCTGGACACCAGTATGAGTCCCAACAAGGTGCTCCCGTTAAGGCTCTATCAATGCTCCTAAACCTGCCTTTTGCGACCTGTGGCCTGAGAGGAGGCAAAGGTTTTGCCCCCTCTGAGGCCAGAAGTCACAGAGAAAGTGCCAGAAGTAGCAGGCAGCAAGTTAGAGGTTGCAGCTGTAACCCCTAACTACTCTCCAGTGATGTCCATGGTTGCCAATCTAAAGTTAATGTAGGTTGGGTTCCCGGCTCTTTATGCTTAATTTCCTCCTTTGCCCATTTTTCTTTACCTCAATCTCTTTCCATTTCTTGTCTCTCCTCAATTACACTTCTTCTATCCTCTCATTTGTGGATACATTTCTTTTAAATTGCAGTCAGGGAACAAGTCGAATTCTGTCTACGGGCATAAGCAGTGTCAAGCTTGGTTACAGTCCGAAAGAAACTCCAAACTGTTTCCATCTCATGTGCATTAGGGTGTGAAATAAACCAGTGGAGGATCAGGTCTATGGCACCACGCTAGGCAGCCAAGGGCATCAACAGCCATGAAGCTAGAGGACTGATGCAAAGCACATTGAAACAACAGCAAAAGGCACTCCTCAGAAAAGGGGGACTAGCAGAATACCATAGCACTTCCGCACATCCGAATTGTAAGAAACAAAATCATGCAAAAAATGAGTCAGGGATGAAGGAAGGTTCGGGACTAAGGGGCAGATTTACAAGCCCCTTGCGCCACTTTTGCGTCACTTTTAACATGGGAAAAGTGGCGCAAGGGGCTTGTAAATCTGCCCCTAAGTCTACAACATATTAAACTCCCCACAATACACAGCTTGAAAATACCAAAGATTTTTCACCAAGGGGAGGCACAAGAGCAACCATTGATTTTAACAAACTGTTTTACGTTGCTGTGCTGTACATAACAATTGTGGCTTCCCCCGAGCTGAGTACTGAACATTTTCATTACATTTTATTGAATTAATTTTAACGTAACTGTAATTGTAATCATTTTAAATAATTGTACAATAAAACCTTTCTATCTATCTATCTATCTATCTATCTATCTATCTAGCAAGTGTTTATACATCGGAACTTCTGAAACGATTAAATCATAATTTGAAAGTAATATTCAAAGTGACCCTGTCAATAGAAAAGACTGAGTAAAATACTATAGGTGATTCCATAGGTAAGAGGAATATGGTGGTAATACCCTCACCTACTAAAACAGGCAATTGTGTGCGAAAATAGCAATTCTTAGCATCCATTGTGTCAATATATTCAAAAAGCAACCTAAAACGTGTGTTCGAGGAAAAGTCTCCCTTTGAAGCATCCTTGAATAGCAGCTTAAAATTAAAGTTGTGAGATTTTTCTATAACCGAAATATGTGTTTTAGATTTAAGGGTGGATCTAATCGGAGCAGTGGGAGTTGGGGAGCTTAATCCTATAAGCAAAGCAGCTAATAATATGATAGCAATGATTAATATTCCAGCTATTATCAGCCTACGCCCATCAAGATTAAAGGTATTTATGGCTTCACTACAATCAGGCCATTAAGAGAAGAAATAGCTGCAAACAGATGTATCCTCTGCGAAGTTTCTACCTGTGCAAAATGCAAAAATGATTTTCAGTGCTGTAATGTAGTTGTCTTTATATACAGCAATCTTCGTGAGTCATCCCTATCTCTACTCTGCATCTTCTTGCTTTTCTTCTTCTGCAGCCAGGACTCTGGGGAATATACCTAATTCAGTAAGCAAAGTTCATTAAAATGTCAAAGTTCAGTTTCAGAAAGATTTTAACAGAAACACAGTTTGTTGTTCATTTCATTTAGTCATGGAATCAATTCAAGAAACAAAACTCTGTGGTGAGGTTCAGATTCACACAGACTCTGTTAGCACTGCACTGTTACTACCCAAGTGAGAAATAACTTGGTCAATGTCTCTGTTTGCATGAATACCTCGTGCAAGGCACCTGTGCTCTTTCGAATCTTCTGAGTACTGGATGTCCATATTTATTGCCTCTCAACTCTCTGGTCTCAGTTTCCTCAGTGACGGTTTTTGGTATGCGTTCAATGGACAGACTTGGCTCACTCTCCCTTGTCTCCTTGGCAATTCATCTCGAGCTCTGTTTGCCACACCACTCAGCCCTTCACCAGGATCAAGGTCTGCCTCCACCTGTGCCAGCTGGCAGATTCTTTTATCTGCCTTAACCTCTACCCCCGCTGCGTCAGCGCTCACCTCAGCCTCACTTCGAGGCACTTCAGAATCTCAGACTACCAATGGATCTTGGGGGTCTCGTTCACTCTCTTTTCCCCCCTCTGATCCTTCAGGGTGTCCAGCCAGTGAGTGTTGTCCTTCAGTGATTTGCACAGTCACATCATCAAGGTGGCACTCCACTCGCTGAGGATGCGATTCGTGAACCCATTTAGGCAGGCCTCTGAATTTGACAGCTGGATTGGTCATAAGAGTGACTTGGAAAGGGCCTATCCAGCGAAGTTCTGAACATGTCTTCCTGACATGTTTCTTCACCAGAACCGAATCTCCGGGACAAAGGTCCCAGCACTGCTCCTGATGCGAAAGAGCAGTGACAGCTCTGAACAGGTGAGACACAGAATGGACCACAAAAGCCAGTCCTTTGCAGTAGTCGAGAACTTCAACATTCCACTAACCTGTTCAACAATTCCTGAAACCTCGAGTTGGTAACTATAGTGCAATCGCTGTTCCAGCAGCAAAGCTGCACATAACAATTTCAAGATCTCATTATTAAAATTAGTCCCTTGGTCTGATTCCAGAGAAGTCGTAAACCCGAAATGGGGTATCAACTTTACTAACAACAACTTTGCTACCGCCAGACTGTCATTCCTCCTGGTTTGGCAGGCTTCAAGCCAACAGGAGAAAATGCACACAATAACCAGGACATATCTCAGCCCGTTACACACAGGCATCTCTATAAAATCCAGTTGCATTCTGTTAGATGGACTCATTGTCACAGGGGTCCTTCTCCCTTCATTCATCTGTTGATAAACAGCACATCAATTGCATAACTTCTCAGCCATCAACCCGAACCGGGGATTAAAAAAATTCTGTATAAACAATCTGACCATAGCATCTCCACCTGCGTGTGCGGGACAATGAAAATAGCTAACCACTGGGGATAACAAGCTATCAGGCAACACTTGTCTTCCATCTGTCGACAACCAAGTCTCATCCTCATTCTTAACACAACCTGCTCTTATCCAGCCCTGCTGTTTGGTCTCTGGCATCTCTTCTTCCAACTTTTTAACCTCCTCCCAAGTATCAGCTATGGACAACAGAAGATTTAAGATGGTTTAATTTTCAGATTCATTTACATGTTCCCCGTCAAATGCACAGGATGCATGAACACAGTACTGGGCGACTTTATCAGCATACCAGTTACAAGCTGTCACATACTCATTTCCACTCCTGTGTGCTGTGCATTTAACCATTGCAACTTCTTAACGCATCGGTAAAGCCTCTAACAATCTCATAACATATTCCCTGTTTCATATTGGGAAAACAGAAGATGAAATAAATCCTCTTTGTGACCACAATTGTCATAAATCATGAACAACACTAAAGCCATATTGACTATCAGTGAAAATAGTCACTCTCAGTTGGTCTGAAACACTACAATCTCTTGAAAAAGTGACTAATTCAGCCACTTGAGCCAGTAAGCTTACACTACTTCAACAGTGCAGACCGTGTATGCAGCCCTCAGGTTTCCTCCATTATCTCTCAGGCAAGAGTCGTGTTCAAACAATATATAATTTGGCTCTTCGAGGGTTCATCTTTAAAATCAGGTCTTGGCTTGGTGCACAGTTCTGTGACACCCAGACAATCATATTCAACCCACCCTTAAAATCATCTCATTTTCAGGCAAGTGTAACAGTGTAGCAGAATTGAGCGATTAACATCTTTTTTAAAGTGATATGTTCGCAGCTATTTTTTTTAAACATATTTTATTATTGATTTTCAGGTTGGTGCTGGTACAATAGTAATACATATGTGCAGTCATATATACTTTCTGGTGGTACAGACAAAGTTGTTGGTATACAGAAAAGAAAGGGAGCAACGTAAGCAGTGCAATGAAATGGCAGCTATAATCATACATTCATAATAATAAAAAGGGAAATATGAAACAATCCCCAGTACTCCCTAACCCACTCCCCAGAACAAGTTTGGGTGGTCCTAGTGTTGACGGGATTAACATCAGTGGGGGCTGTGGGGGATCGATGTGTCACAAGAGGTGGCAGAATCTCTAAGTTTGTGTCCTCTAAGAAACAAGAGTGGGTGCTCTACGTCGCCCATCATGTCTCAGATATGTGTTCGCGGAACTGTTCCAGTAGCACAGCCCAATCCAACAAAATTGGCTTCTTGCGAAGGCCCCTATATTCTTCCCGTCCCAGTGCCTCCCCCCAAGACCCTTTCCTAGGTGCCCAAGGAGACTTTCAGCATTGTGTAATCAATCTCCTTGCCAGATGTAATGAACGGTCGACAAAGCGTTGCATCACTTTAGCCATTTTAGGCAGTGGGGACAGACCCAATATACAAAATTCCAACAATGTCCAGTTATGTACTCCCATCAGCTGCAAGATTCTCCCCAAAACCTCCCCCCAATACCCTGTTAGGGAGGGGAAAGACCAAAGCATATGTATGATTTCCGCGTTGGGTGAGCAACAACACGGGCACTCCGATGCCGCCGCAGGGTACATTGCGTGCAGCTTGTATGCTGTTAGATACGCCCTGTGTAGTGTTGAAAACTGAATACATTTAAATTGGGTGTTACGGGAGATGGGTTTGGGGTACTCCTAAATGTGGGCCCATTCCTTGTCAGTTAGTTCCATAGTCAGATCGGATTCCCATTTAAGTTTCAAGGGGGTGAGCAAAACCATGAGGTGTTCCCTCAGACCACGGTAGAGCTGGCGTAACAAATGGCTCCAGTGCCCCATTGTGTGCAGCACTCGGAGCAACTTGTAAGTGGCAGGTTCCTTATTATCCATTACCCAATGTTTGCCACATAGTGGAGAATACTAGCATGAGTCAGAAATATAGAATCGGGCAACCTGTGGACTTGTACAAACTCTGCATGGGGCAGGAGGATCCACGAACAGGGATACAACTGTTGTCACCCCAGCCCGATCCCAGGGAGCCAACCTGCAGGCCGTCAATGTGCCCGTGGAAGTCGGAAGACTGCAGAGTGGAAAGTTTGGTGCATATGGCATAGTGTGTTAGAGTACTTTAAGGCCATTCTCCAATACATCAGGGCATTACGGAATAATAGTGAGTCTACGTGTGATAACGAGGACAGTGTATGGAGCTTCCCTTGTTGCAGGTGCACAGTTGTATATACTATTTCAAACAAATTATGTCCTGCTAACCAATATGAAACCAATGTAGCTGTCCAGCCATGCAGTAGGCTTTAACGTCTGGGGCTCCCATTTCCCCACTGGACGCCGACAGCTGCAGTTTAGGCAGGCCTACTCTGCATCTTCCCTTTCCCCAGACAAGTTCGATCAGCTTGTAGTTCACGAACTTAAATACCCAGGTCGGGACCACCAGAGGGAGATTCACAAAATGGTACAATAATCGCAGTAACATCACCATTTTTGCCAGTGCCATCCTGCCTGCAATGGATATGGGTAATCTGCCCTAAAAAGACACCTGAGACCACAAGGAGCTAACTGTATGTACCAAGTTTCCCTCCAGTATAGCCTGTGTTTCCCTATAAATCTGAATTCCAAAATAACGGAAGGAATCAGGTTCTGTTTTCAATTGTAGCTCACCAAATTGGAGAGTGGGCTCTTTATAAATGCCATTGAAGGAATACCCACAGAACTTAGTGGCGTTTATTTGTAGACCTGACATGGAGCCAAACTGGGAGAGTAGCTAGGCCAGTTCAGCTATATCCGCCTGGAAATCTTTAAGATACAGGAGCATATTGTTGGCGTGCAGGGACAACGAATTAACAACCCGTCCAACTGGGATTCCAACGTACGGCATGGTATGGCAGAGATGCTGGGCAAGTGGCTCCACCTCCAACACAAAGAGGAGCAGGGACAGGGGACATCATTGACGGGTCCCACGAAATATCTGGTAAGGTTGTGATATATATTGGCCCATTTTAGCTCTGGCCGTAGGTAAGGAACACAATAGTTTCACCCATTAAAGATACTCCCGGGGGATCCCATACCGAAGCATGTCACAAGCATATATTCTCATCCCAGAGTGCCAAAGCTTGCTGAATATCCAAGGAGAGGCATCCAGCATAGGGGTACTGACCACGGGCTGTATCCATTATCCCAAATAGCTGACATATATTCCGCAAAGTACTAGGGTGGGGCAGAAAACCGCATTGATCAGTATGTAGCAACCTCAGGAGTAATTGAAGCAGGCGGCAGGCTAGAAATTACTGAGTATTTTATACTCGGTATTAAGGATTTATAGATGTCTATACAAGGACAATTCAGCAAACAGCTTATCTGGCTTCAACAGAGATGTCACTAATGCTTCCCTGGCAGTGGGGGGGGTCAATGTTCCCTTCACGAGGGATGCACTATAAAGTTTCTCCAATTGTGGTGCCAACTGTGACACAAAGGTAGAATAGAATTATATGGGGAGGCCGTCCGAGCCCTGCACTTTGTTACGAGCCTGGTCTTGGATGGCTCCTCGTATCTCAGTGACCGCAATAGGGGCGCTAGGTCCTCTTTATCGGTGTCCAGAATATTTGGCAGGGACGTGCTAAACAGAAAGTTGGCTAGCGCCTCTGGGGTGTGGGGCGGCGCCTCTGAGTAAAGCTCTGCATAATAATTGCGGAATTCCGCATTAATCTCTACCTGTGTAGTCTCTAATCCTTGTGTAGGTGTGGCAAGGGATAATATAGGTGTGGGGGAAGTTGGTGGCCGAATTATTCAGGCCAATATGGTGCCTGACCTGTCTGCTTCTGAGTGCATCCGTTGTATAAAGGCCCTCTGATCTATTAATCGCAGTTGTTCCAGAAGTTCAACATATAAAATCCTAGCCTCTCTTAATTACATTGCATTCGCTGCATTTTCTTGGGCCATCTCCAGAGGGCCCAGTTTGCCCTCGAGCACTGTAATTTCTCTATTTGACCTCTCGCCTAGCTCCCATCACCGTGCTCAGCAAGGCTCTGCGGACTACCACCTTAAAGGTTTCCCACTCTATCAAACGTGAGGAAGCTGTGGCAGTATTCTAAGAAAAGTACGTAATGATGGTTGAGCTAATGTGTCCTTAAACACTGAAGGGCATATCTACAAGGGCAGGCGATAAAATTATCGCCGCTTTAGCGTCCGTTTTTGGACGAAAAGCGGCGATAATTTTAACGCCCTATTAGCAGGGACACGCTAACGCGTGAATCCATGCTTTTCGCACATTCTCATATCGCCCAGCTTTGCATCTCTAATGAGATGCAAAGTGGGCGTTCCTCCCCAGAATAACGGGAGAAATGTCGCTAAGCGACATTTCTCCTATTATCAAGCCCCACGCTAAGAAGCATGGCGACAAGAAAAGTAGCGATAACCTCTGTTATCGCTACTTTCCTTACGCCTGCTTTGAAACCGACTTAGCCATGATATCCTATGGAAGGTGGATATCATGGCTAAGTATGTAGCCCTATCAGCAAGCTATCGCCAAAAGTTGTGCGATTATCGCTGGATTTCCAGCGATAATCGCACAGTTAGCAGCTTGCGCTCTGAATTTTATCGCTTTGGAGATAAGCGTTGCTGATAGCACGCTATCTCAGCGATAAAATTCAGAGATGGCCGGCGATAATTATCCTCACGCTAAGAGCGCTGAGCGATAATTATCGCCTGCCCTTGTAGATATGCCCCTGAGTCTTCGAGTAGTTGAGGTTGTAAGCGCCATGTTGAAATGAGAGAAGGAACTCGTCCCCAAGTAAGTGTAAGTTCAAGAGGGTTATGGCCAGATATGGTTTTACCGAGATATGTAGTGTGACTCACAAAGGAGAGAAAGCTGTGTTTGCAGAGGAATCTATCCAAACGGGAGTGCAAGGCATGGGGACATGAATAAAAGGAGTATTCACACAGACCAATATTACAGTCCCGCCATATTCCGCCAGATCCCACCCGTTCACCCAGTGATGCAATTCCTTGGCTTGATGTATTATATAACCCTGGGCGTAGTGTGCGTAGCGGAGCTACGCGGAGGGCCACGGAGTTGGAAACAAACTCCGTGGAGCTCCGCTACGCCGCCCGCCTCCACCCCCCTATTAAGATATAACTTACAAGTAATTTAACAAAAATTAAACAAACCACTTACCTGTTTCCCGCGGCGACCCCGGGCTGCCCTCCTCCTCTTCCTCGCCATACGGGTACTGCTTGATAGAACTGCGCATGCGCGCGCGCGCATGCGCATTTCTCACGAGAAATGCTCATGCGCGGGTGCGCGCGCAGTTCTATCAAGCAGTACCCGTATGGCGAGGAAGAGGAGGAGGGCAGCCCGGGGACGCCGCGGTAATCAGGTAAGTTTTTTTTACTTTTTTAAAATTACTTTTAACTTATATCTTAATAGAGGGGTGGAGGTGGGCGGCGGGTCAACTCCGCTTCGCTGCGGAGTGTGCAGGGATTTGCCTACTCCGCGTTCTCTGTGGAACGCGGAGTAGGCAAAACTCCGCACACTCCTCGGGCGGAGCGGAGTTCTCCGCCCACGGTTAGTATTATAGCCGTGCCCGGGAGGGGGGCATGTGAGCGGTCCAAGTTGGTATCTTGTACAGTATTGAAATCCCCACCCAGCAGCCAGGGGTACTGTGATTAATCCCCCAACTCAGTTGATAAGCGGACCAGGAATTCATCTTGGTCCGAATTGGGTGCATATATGCATCCCAGGAATATCTGTTCCCCATCAAGTGTGCCCCTATGTAGGACATAGCGTCCCTGAGTATCAATCTTGGATTCTGACACTGCGAATGGGACCCCCGCTCGTATCCACACCACTGCCCCTCATGAGAATGTGGAGGAGGTAGTGTGATGTAATTGCCCTCTCCAACGTTTACACAGTTTATGTGCTTCCGAGGTTACCAAGTGAGTTTTCTGAAGGAACACTATTTGTGCGTGGCGTCTGTGTAATTGAACAAGTATTCTGTGCCGTTTGAGGATTGAACCCATACTCCGGACATTTCAAGTGACAAGGGTATAAGCTTTAGCTACTGTCAACACGAGGAAGCTGAAAGAATGCAGTGCATATATACCAGCCAGAGAGAGGCCCGCTCCAGTGCTATTACGAGAAAAGTCCACTCCAAACAGCAAAAACCAAACAATCCCACAATACTCGGTCCAACAATTCTTCGCAGTTGTAAAAGCTTGGCAGTGTGTTTCTTCAAGCACAGAGCTAGTGTCTCCAAAATCGATTCGTTGGCCTTGACTGGGGCCGCTAATTTGCGGTGGTCATCCTTCAGCAGACTAATGTCTGTAGTGATCACCCCCAACTGTTGCACTATGGCAGCTCTAGACTCCCGGATCTCTTGAAGAATAACATCTAATTTGTCCACAGAGGAGGCTGGGGAAGCGTTGCCCCTGGGCAAAGAATTGTTAGGTGAGCTCTCTGATGGTGAGGAGTGAGAGTGGATTCGAGCCAGAGGTGCCCCCGATTTGGCTTTAGTGCGCCCCATAATAGACACCTAGGCGGCAACCTCATCGGATCAGCGGTTGATGGAGACTATGAGGCTGAGCGCAAGGGTGGGAGAAAGAGAGTGTTCTGAAAGGGTCCCCGTGGGCACAGCTAGGCCTCAGTGAGTAGGGTCTGGTAGCAGCTTTTTAAACGAATTGGAGCGCAAAACTGGATAGTAGTGGTACACCCGTTCCACAGGCACAGTGGGTGTTGTCTACAAAGGCAATAATGCTGGGCTCAGCCCCACTCAATGAACCAAGAGAGGATGTACTTGTAGGGCCTCGTAGGTTATTGGTTAAAATTGTCTTACTGTGGAATTAGAGGAACACGAACCTCAGGCAGTCCCGGGGGGGAGGGGCTGTAAGTACTCACAGCATGTTTGTCCCGCTTCTGGGTGATTAACTGGGGTTTCAGATGCTCCCTCCTGTGACACCGCTCTCCTCAAATGGCAAGCCTCAGCACATCGGGGCAGACCTGCAACCTTGATGAGCTCAACTTTCTGCACATTCCTCACAGTGCAGCCGAAGGAAGCATTCGTGTCACCCCATGGGATGATCAGCAGGTGCAGCAGATGCATAGGGCACCTCAAGCACTCAGGCGGCTCCCCCACCATACATAGGCCGCCGCCGGAAAACCCCACCAAGGCAGCAATTAGGCGCAGGCTCCAACAGCAGTCCGGATCGCCCCCGGGCTCCGAACAGCACTCCATCCGCAAGTGTTAGGGGGGATCAGCAGATCTCAGCACAGGCACAGCCCCACTCAAACCCAGAGTGACGGTGCCACTGGGTCCAGCACTGCCCAGGCCACAGGCAGCAAGAGAAGCACCACTCCAGGCCCCGACTCTGGACGGCGCACGACACTGCCCAGGCACAGTCCACGAATGTCCACCACATCAACCAGCAGAGCGGCAGGTAAGGAGAGGGGAAGGAGGGTCCTTGATCCAGCCCATGCTCTCCACAGTGGGCCAACCGCTGTGTAAAGGCCCTCGGATCTCGTGGCAGATGCCCCCCTCAGCAAGACTCACACAGGCCGCAGAAGCAGTGGGTTCACACCAGCCTCCACAGTTCAGAGTCACCTTTCTACGGTCAGCCACACTGCCCGTCGGGGGTCCCGTCAGAGACCCTGCTCTCTGCTCCAGCAGCTCTGCTGTTGTGCCACTGCCCCCTACACCTCTCCAGGTAGGTGTTCGAGGCCCTCCTCCACCCGCAGGCTCCTGCCTGCGCCTCATCCCTGGTGGTCCAGTGGGAGAGCCTTGCTCTTCTGCTGGTTCGCTGTTGTCTGTCTCTGTGTTTGTGCCTGTGTACAGTTTTTTTGTCTGTCTTTTTTATTATTGTGCCCTTGTAATTGTTATTTCTGTATTACTGTTACTTTTGCCTGTTTTGCCTGTTTTCCTGTCATCTTGTTATTGTACCTGTGCCCTTTGTCCTCTGTGCCTGTTTTTGCCTCCATTTTCCCGCCGCTGCTGCCCTCGCGGCCCCTCTCCCGCCTCCCAGCTGCGCTTCCCTCCCTTATTTAATGGTGGCCCCTGCGCGGCGGGCGCGCCAAAGGCATGTCCATCTGCGCCCATCCGCGACCCGACCGTGACCAGTGCCAGGGACCCTCCTCTCCAGACATCCACCGCTATGACTCAGCTGCCCTCCTCGTACTCCACCCCGGAAGGAACAACAACTGCCAGCTGTCTACGCCGAACACCACCCAAGGCCAGTTCTCCTGCCGACACTGCTGTCAAACCTTCACCACCATCTGCACCCCCACGGCCGCCACCCCCACGCTGGACGCCAGCACCCCCGAAGCCCTGAGGTGCATCCTCCTCAACGTGCGCTCCCTGCACAGACACGCTGTAGAGATCTGGGACCTTCTCAATACCCTCTCGCCAGACATCGCCTTCTTCACAGAAACTTGGACCAACTCCAACTCTGCCCCTGACATCGCCACAGCCATCCCTTACGGATACAAGATCCAGAGGAAGGACCGCCCCAAATGCCCAGGAGGAGGACTGGCCATCGCACATAAGAGCTCCCTCCGACTCACCCCCTCCACCACGAGCAACTCCCCATCCACCACCAAACACCTCCATTTCCAGATCCAGACCAGCCCCAGATACCTTGCGAGGCACCCTCGCCTACAGACCTCCCAGACCTCGAACCGCATTCACCACTACCATCGCCGACCTCATTGTGCCCCACGCCATCACCTCCTTGGACTACATACTCATCGGAGACCTCAACTTCCACCTCGACAGCCTCAGCAACCCCAACTCTGCCACCCTCCTGGACAACCTCACCAACCTCGGACTGAAACAACTCATCACCACCCCCACCCACATAGCAGGACACACCCTAGACCCCATCTACGCAGGAGGTAACAACATCCACTTCAGCCACACCATGCAACCCCCCTGGACGGACCACCACTGCGTACACTTCCACGCCGACCAACCCTCCGACCCCAAACCTGCACCCTGCCGCTGAGGAGCACCTCAACTCCACCCTCAAACACGATGCCCCCCCACCTCGACCGACGCCAACCTCGCAGCCAAAAATGGATGGATCACCAACTGCGCAGATGAGCTCACCCCCCTCTGCAACTCCGGCAGACAGCACCCCAGGAAGGCCACCTGGTTCACTGCCGACCTCCAAGAATCCAGACGCACCTGCAGACGTCTCGAGAAGGATTGGAGAAACACCAAAACTTTGGAAGACCGCACCACATACAGGAACGCCATGACAGAATACCACCAACTCATCAGATCCACCAAAAGGACCTTCATCCAGAACAAGATCCTTGCCAACTCCAGCAACTCGAAGATCTCTTCAGCATCATTCAGGAATTCACCACACCCCCCAGCAAAACCTTGGAAGTCACTCCCTCCCAGGACCTCTGCAACAAACTCGGCTCCTACTTCCATCTGAAAATCAAGTCCCTCTACGACAACTTCAACGAACAGACACCTGACTCCAAAACCATTCCCTCCTCCAGCAACACCAGCCAGCCCACCATCTCCTTCTGGACCCCAGTCACCACCAAAGACACTGCATTGACCATGAAAGGCATTCACTCAGGAGCCCCCACGGACCCCTGCCCTCCGCACATCTTCCACAGAGCCGCCGCCGCCGCCATCACACCAGAGCTACGACGCACCATCAATGCCACCTTCAAAACCGGCACCTTCCCTGATGACTGGAAACGCGCAGAAGTCAAGCCCCTACTCAAGAAGCCCTCAGCAGATCCAACAGACCTCAAAAACTACTGACCCATCTTTCTCCTCCCTTTCATGGCCAAAGTCACCGAGAAGACCGTCAACGTCTACCTAACGAAATTCAGCGAAGAGAACTCCATCCTCGACCCCTCCCAATCCGGATTCCAAAGCAACCACAGCACCAAGACCGCTCTACCCGCTGCTACAGACGACATCCGCACTCTCCTCGACCAAGGTCACACCACGGCCCTGATCCCACACAACCTCTCTGCAGCCTGCAACACCTTCTCCCACCGCATACTCACCGCCACACTTCACGACACCGGCATACAGGGAACCGCCCTCGACTGACTCCACTCCTTCCTCACTGGCAGAGCCCAAAGAATAAGACTTCCACCCTTCCTCTCTAAACCCACAGAGATCAACTGTGGAGTACCCCAAGGATCATTGCTCAGCCCTACGCTCTTCAACATCTACATGGCCCCCTCACCGCCATCATCAGACAGGACGGACTCAGCATAGTATCCTACACCGATGACACCCAGCTCATCCTCTCCCTCACCAAGGACCCCACCACCACCAGACTCAGCTTCCAGGAAGGAATGAAGGACGTCACATCCTGGATGAACAGCAGCTGCCTGAAGCTCAACTCAGAGAAGACAGAAGTCCTCGTCCTCGGACCCTCCCCCTCTGTATGGGACAACCCCTGGTGGCACACAGCCCTCAGCAGCCCCCCCATCCCCATGGACCACACCTGGAACCTCAGCATCATACTCAACTCCTCCCTCTCCATGACCCGATAGATCAACGCCGTCGCCTCCACCTGCTTCAACACCCTCCGCATCCTTCGCAAGACCTTCAAATGGATCCCCCCTGACCGTCACCCACACATTCATAACCAGCAGACTGGACTACGGAAACACCCTCTATGCCGGGATCAACAAATCTCTGTTCCACAAACTCCAGACCATACAGAACACTGCATCCAGGCTCGTCCTCGGCATCCCTTGACACGAACACATCACCCAACACCTGCAAGGCCTCCACTGGCTACCCGTCGAGAAAAGAGTGACTTTAAAGATACTCACCCATGCCTACAAATGCCTCCACAACACAGGACCCCAATATCTCAACAAAAGAATCACCTTCCATGTACCCAAGAGAAACCTACGATCCACTGACCTCGCCCTCGCCGAGGCCCCACGCATCCGCAGAGCAAGAACGGGTGGAAGAGCCTTCTCCTACATCGCGGCTAAGACCTGGAGCAAGCTCCTGATCTACATCACATGCGCCCCCACTCTACACATTTTCAGGAAGACCCTCAAGACCTGGTTCTTCGACTGACCGGAGCTGCCCCCCACCTTTTCCCCCCCTAGCGCCTTGAGACCCTCACGGGTGAGTAGCGTGCTTCACAATTCCCTGATTGATTGATTGATTGGTAGTAGGGAAGACGTCACCGACCGGGTGCAGCATTTTTCCCTCATCTCCGTTTCCTCCATCCCAGCAGAGCCCCAGACCTCCAGGCAGCTCTGCTTCGGCTGCCACGCTGATACCTCCACGCAGCAGTAGTGTCTGTAGCATAGACTCCCACCAGTACAGAGTTCGCACCAGTCATCACCCTAGCCCCCAGGTAGCGCTCTGTTGCACACCAGCGGCTTGATGCAGCAGGCCTACGGGGATGTTAACAGGATTTTGATTCCTGGGTCGGCGAGAGTTCCGACTATGTGACTGCCATCTTGGGCTGCTAGCCACGCCCCCCTGTTAAGCAACTAATATATCTTGCTCATACTTTGTTAGACAGCTATTTGTCAGATGCTAGGTTTGGGTAGGGGTCAGTAGAATCCCCACTGAATGGGGGACCATCATGGTAAGAGGATATCTCATAACTACACTCTTGCACCTCTCGATGCTGACACCCACTGCCACAACCATTTTAAGGCAGCCAATCAGTCCTGCAGCTACAGGATCAAGGATAGCAGATAAATATGATACAGGTCTTTGAGCATCCCCATGAATTTGTGTAAGCACTGATAGAGTGCAGTCCTCCTTCTCACTGCAGAAGAGTGTAAAAGGTTTATTTTGATCGTGCATTCCCATTTTTGGGGCATGACAGAGACTCTCTCTCAGATCTAGGAACGCAATCAATCGTTGTTCCATGGTAGCGGATCAGATACATCTTTGTGGATCAGTCTTTGTAGAGGCTTGGCCACTAGAGAAAAGTTGGGTATCCACTGCCAACAGTAGCCCATCCTTTACAAAAACATCCTGACTTCTCTCTGTGTAGTAGGTGGATTAATTTTCAAAAAGGCAGATATTCCTCCCTCTCTTCTCAATATTTTATCCTAAGTGCAGGAATTCCTTTTGACAGTACCGTAATTTACTCGAGGGCACTTTGTGTCCAGTTTCAGCCAAGTGATTCAACTAGGCAATAGTATTCTGCCTGAAGGCTTCCTGTGATTCTGAAGCAACAAAAAGATCAAGGGGCTCTCTGTATACCCTGGAGGAACATGACATAAATGCCAAAATCTTATTTTGGAGCCTAAAGGAAAAGAGGAATTGACTTTCCTCATCCAACAGAATGGAGAAAAAGGCTTGACAAAAATCGACAACAGTAAACCACTCAGCCTCACAAGTATGGATTCAGTACCACAGGACAACAGGGGACAACAATATCATTAATTTTCCTAAGGTCCTGCACAATCCGGTATTTACCGTTCAGTTTCTGCAGTCCCATACTAGGGGGGTGATTAGGATGGCAGGTGGATCGCCATCGCCGGCCAGGCGGTGGCGATCCGCTCGCCATCGCCACCCGATTTACCCCTGCCATATTATAATGGCAGGGGGTATTGCGGCGGACGCAAAGTGCGTTTGCCGCTTTTCCGCCAGTCAGCAATCGTTCCGATTGCCGGCCGGGTGGAGCTGGGGCACAATATGGTGGCAGTGCCTACCAGGCACCGCCATCCATATTAGGATGTGTGCGGAAACTGGCCTTTCCATGGCGGTGATGCCGCCATGGAAAGGCTGGCGGGGATTCGCTCTGGGGGCCCGTTGCGGGCCCCCAGGGGGTGGGGGGCTGCACTTGGGGGATACCTATGGTACCCCCCTACATTGCCATGCACAAGGTGGCAGGCACCACGCGGTGCCTGCCAGGTTGTGCATGGCAATGCACAACATGGCATTTCAACATTGCAGCGGGTGCTGCAGCCTGCAGCACCCGCCGCAATGTTAAAATCCCAGATGCGACCGCCGTGGTGGCGGTAGCATCATAATTGGGGTGGCTGGACCGCAGCATGGCAGGCGGGCGGTCCCGTTACCGCTAGGGTGGCGGGCGGACTTAAGTCCGCCTGCCATCCTAATCACCCCCTAGGTGAATTGCACAGACTCCACATTATTTCTTTCAGAATGCCTTTCTGTATGATCGACTCAATCACTAGAGTGATTCCAGCTATTGTCTTAGGTGTGAGATTGTATTGTGGGGTACTAGGGTAATCAATGTTTGGTTTAATATAATTCAGACAGGTTTGACATCTTCAATGAAAACAATGTCTTTACCCGAAAAGTCGCAAACTTCGGGTATCACAGTATCTCTTAGATCTGGGGGTAAATCTTTAACAGCTAGTAAGGGATACAGTCTGATGACTGCCCCTTGTCTGGCCAGTTTGAAATCAACACCTTTATCCTGAGTTTAAAAGTCAACACCATCCAGTGCGCAGTATATAGTACAATTCAATGTGCATTATAAGTCCCATACTAGAAGGTTTACAGGTCTAGAATCGCATATTACAAAATGATGGTCTTCCTCAAATGACCCTATTTTTACAGGTACCTTTTGTGAAACAGGATTAATGATATGTTTCTAGTCAACTACCACAACTTGGATCTATTTTTCTGAGAAGGGTAGGTTTGGGACTTCCGCTGTCCTAACAGTGGAATAGGTAGCACCTGTGTCAATAAGAAACAACACTTGATGGCCATTCACCTCACCTTCTAGGAATGGACCTTCCTGGCCTTCCTCCAAACTGTGCCAAGTACGCAACTTTCCTCCTCCCTCAGGCCCCATCATTGTGACAGATCAGAGCTGTAGCCCTCCAAAGAATCAAAACAGGGAATTTTTGGAGGGTGGCTTGGTTTGGAAAAGGATTCAAATTATTTTGTGGACGTTGGTTTAAATTAAGCCTATGGTTCCCCATATTTTGTTGCGTCACTGAGGCTTTGGGAGTCTGCATTACTAGAGCTTGAGACATATTAGGATGTTGCATTCTCTGCATTGGTGTTTGCATACAATAAAGGTTCTGATATTGTCTAGGATTTTCATTTTGTGTCTGATTGTCGTTTGGACTCCTATTTGGATTTAAATGACACTCCTGCTTCCAATGGCCTAATTTATTACAATAATGACATGGGTTACATCACTTCAACGTCGCAACATCAATTCTGGTGTTCAGATCAACTGGACCACTACAACTTCTATCTTGGGAAACACCACTTCCACCATGCATCATTTGCTCTCCAGATTGGTATCCTACGCCTTGCATTTCACCAACATTTCCCACATAGGGTCCATTTTGAAACCCCTTGCATGCCAATTTAGTGTGGGCCAACATGCATTTTTGTTTAAGCCATTTCTGCTTCATTTCCTGCTCATCACTGCATTATTTCACATACCAAAGGATCTCATCTAAAGGCTTATTCTGCCAACATGTTCAACCGTAACCCAAGAACAAACTGAGACATAAAACTTTTCATATTTCCACTTTTTAGATATTGACCCAACTATGGGGCCTATTACGATGGCAGTCGGAGGCACCAACGCGGTGCTCGCGGTGGCGGAAAATGCTTTTTTCCGCACGCCAGCAGCGGACCTCATGCCCGCCATATTAGTATGGCCAAACATAGCCCATTTCCCGTCCGCCGCGGTGCAACGCTAACCGCCATCAAAGTGATCCAGCTCTACACGTCTTCCCGGCACTGTACCTGATACATCACCAGCAACTCATGGCCCGTCGCGGATGCCGCCGCAGGTACGCAATAACACAACTCCGCACACAACCACAACACACAACACACAACTCACAACACACAACTCATGGGCTGATATAGTGTTCCTGTCCACACCAGACACACTGGTGGGGACAGGAACACATCCACAAGTGTACCCACACATGTCCTACCTGTCACCAAATCACCCCTCCGCATCCAGGTCACCCATCTACCGCGATCATGAAGTAAGGTCCCGGTCACGTCACAGCAGCGGTGAAGACGCGGGAAAACATGCGCACAATGCAGAAGGCAGGGCCAGCACCAGGCATGGGTAGTGCACAAAGACCACAGGGCCACACCTCCACCCTCCACCCACCAGCCCCCCCCATGAAGAGACATGCCATGTGCCCCTCCTGTGCTCCTCCATGTACAACAACAAGCCAGGTGAACCCACACCCTGCACCCTGCACCACACACCACAGGGAGACAGCCACAGCAGGAGTGGCTGCAGAGGAACACACAGCACAGAAGCACAGGGCCAGGGCAACCCACACACCACAACAACACCACACACATGGCAAGAAAACTGAGTCCAAGCAGAAAATGAACACACACCAGATAATGAACAATCACTCCACTGGACACACAGCCTGCCAAGTCACACAGACATACCCCACACTGACACACAGCCACATACACAGACCACATGCCAGCAGCAATGGAGTGCAACATATAGGAAAGCTAAAGTGAGGTGCCCACAATTGGAAGGCCAAGGAGCTAACTACCAAGCATGTGTACATCACATGCAAGACAAGGAACATATAAGAACACCCTCAGCCCATCAAATCACACATGGCTGGCACAGTGAGTGAAGTCAAACCACAGTCACCTCAGTGCAACAACTCAGGGAGACAGCAAGGCAACCCATGGATAGGCACAGGGATGAAAGGAAGGCCCTGAGGTCAAACAGTGAACAGCCACACATATATATCCAACTACTTGACAGGAGCATGTCAGCAGCACAACACACAGGGCCCATTGACACACTCCATGACTGTCAAACACAAGTAGGAATCTTCGCATATACCCCCATCACAACTGCAGCACACAACACCAGTGCCAGACACACAGAAGGGTGTCAATAAAGTCCAGTCAATACACAGACAAACAATCACACTCCCTGGGGGCACCCACAAACATCACACACACACAGGGATGCCAGAACCAATGTCTGCACAAAAACAACAGCCAAACACATAACTCAACAAAAACACACACAGAAGCGCAACAAGACCAGACATGAACTGTGCAGCCAAACTGTGGAAAGGCAATGGGAGCACAGACAGAACAGGAGTGCACAACCCCATCAGTCAGGAACAATGCACAGACAACATACCACAACACAGACAAGAAGTGCACCATCACAAAACAATCATGGACACAAACTGGGAGAAATGGGCCTACAATGACACACAGACAGACATACCACACCACCCATCAAGTCAACATGATGTCACAGTGTACCTCATGCCTGCACATGCACAAGAATGACAAGAGACAGCTCAGATATGAGAGGAGAAAACAACAAGGACGCACCCAACACAAGCACAGGAACTAGAATAGACCTAAGTTCATGTGACAGACACACAAGTAAGGCACACCACACTGGCAACACACATCTGAATGAAACACACCACACCAACAAAACACACACACTGACATGCAAATAGAACACCACACACAGAGCATCTGTCATCTGCAAGAGACAACACAGCCCAAACACTGCACACAGCCACATCAAACACACAACAGAAGCACATGCCAATAAATCACATTGCAAACACAGCAGGACATCAGGGGATGTACACCAGGCAAGGACAAGGCAACATACACCCACAGCACTGCATGCACACCAAGCAGTGTGTGCACACCAAACATACCGGTCCCACACAGATATGAGTGACACACCATGAACACCCACAACAACAATCAAAACAGCACACTGACAACCTCACAGTCAGGAAGTGAAGCAGTACCTCAGCAAACACACATACACCTAACCCAACACCCACAGATGCACAAGTCTGGGACACCAAAGTGGAAACAACTTGACCAGAGGACTGTGCAGCACAAACAGTTGAACTGCTTATGAGCAACCATGACTGCTAAACAGTACAAGAAAATAACATATAACCAATTGGGAAAATGTCCTGAGTGGCACATTGGTCCTGTGCAAAGATCTGCACCACAAAGCACAGTGTTACAAATGAAGTGATGGGGAGGCACACACACAGGCAACCCAAGGGGACAGCTGACATGAAAGTGAAGGGGTGTGTACGTCAGTAGTGGACATGGCAGGAGTGTACCATACACAAATAGATGGAGTGCAGACTCACAACGGGTAGGCATCTGATGCACAGATAGGGGATGGTATGACACCACACACCACATCCATACTGGAGGCAATAAAGCCCCATGTGGCAGCAATGCATGAGAAAACCCACCCACAATGTCAGTGTGGCTGAGCAGGGATGCACAGTGAGTACAAACAGCATCAAGACACATGGATGATCAACAAAACACAACACTGACTTGCCAGTCACATACTCTGCATACTCACAATTGCCAAAAACAACAAGTAGGAGTCAGCCAGAACTGCAAGGACACACCAACACACTGCACAGTGCACAACATACAACACACACATGTGCACACAATCACAATCACAGGGCTGAACAATTACACAAACAGGCACTCTACTCCTGGGTGACACATGTGTGTAGTTGACATTGCAGGTGCACACACACATCAACACTCACGACAAAGTCACCCCCTTCACACTGCACACTTCCTGACTACCCAAGTGCACACATTGAAAGTAACCCATGTGACTAGGATGACTGACCATCACAAGATGACTATACACCTACACTGCTGGGCACACATAAAGTAAGATCACACATACATGATGACCCTGGCCAGCCTGCCTGCAATCCTGTGGATAGAATCCCACTCTGAGCAGGTAGTGCATCCTAACATGACATGTGTACAATTTAGCAAACCTGAACATAGAATCATTAGGATAACAGTAGATCATCACAAACAACCATCAGTGCACCCCCAAGCCTCAGAGTCAAGAAGAACTGAAGTGCCTCCCACCTCAGCCAAACTCTGAAATAGTGGAACTAGCAACTGGCAACGTTAAAGTGGCATACAGAGCATGTGTCACATTAAACCATACCCACACAGAAAACCCTTTATTTAGCAAGGAGACTGACAAAGCAGACAACAGGAGCAACTGTCTTTATTACAAATTTCACAGATAGGCATCAAAAGTAGACAAGAGCAAGGCCAGTGGCCAGTCCAAACTGAAGAGTAGGTACATGAGAAGCTGCACAGGGAATGGGCAAACACAGCAATGTACAGCAAGGCCAGTGGCCAGTCCAAACAGCAGAGTAGGTACATGAGAAGCTGCACAGGGAATGTGTGAGACTGTACACAGTCATGGTCAGCAACACAGCTAGGGGGATAACAATGGGCAGTACAGGCACCGCTGTGTGAGAGACAGGTGTGTGAGGGGGATTTAGCCTCAGACTTGTCTGTCAGTCTGACTGGGAGCTGGATGAGTGTCGGAGCCAGTTGGAGGACTGGACCTGGGAGAGAGCGGATCAGCTGAGCTTTAGGCATCAGTGGCTTGGACCGGGTGGTGTGGTGGCCCGTGGAGGCGGAGACATGCTGCCATGAGACACAGTGTGGGAGGAAGAATGTTGAGGAGTACCTTTCCACTTCTTGGGGATTCGATATGGAAGTGTGGTCTTGGTAGGAGTGGGAGGTGGGGCGGCCACAACAGGCACACTCACCACCAAAGCTGCATCAGGTGCAGACGGTGGCCCTCCCTCTGGGGACATGCTGGATCCAGCTGTTCACTTGGCCTGGCCTTGCCTTTGCCCCTCCATCCCCTGTTTACCAGGTTTTCCCCCTACAGTGCCCACATTTCCCTGCTTCACAGGGCTTTGGATGGGAGTTGAGGTTGTGGGTGAATCTGCCTTGGAGCTCTTCTTATGTGTACTTTTAGCAGGCACCACCTTCTCAGCGGGCACGGAAACTGTCTGTTTGTCTTTGCAAGACGCTTTTGGGACAGGAGAGTCCTTGGCTGGGGATGCCTCTGAGGCATGTGACCCTGAGGTCTGCTTCTTGGCTTTGTGGCCCTTGGTGTCGCCTGACGGGCTTATGTCTTTGCGCTCTGGGGTGGCTTTAGTTTTCTGTGGGGATGGTGTCTGCACCCTGGACCGCTTAGGCTGCTGCTGCTGTGTGCTGCGTGTGCTGTATTTTGACCTTGAGGTCTGTTGTACGTGGTCACTATCGTCAGATGTGGCCACTGGCAGGGGGGTGGACAAAGGGACTGGAGCTGGACTCTGAGATTGTGCCAGTTGAAGGGCTGCCGTCACTGCGGAGGACAAAGACTGGACAGTCCGGTGTAGCCCATCCACGTCTGAATGTATGCCCTCCATGAAAGCAACCACCTGTGCCAACTTTTTGTCATGGTCTATGAAGGCATTGAGGAGAGCTGTCTGGCCCACACACAGCTGGCGCAAAAGGTCCACAGACTCAGCACTGATGGCAGCCGGGGGGACAGGGGCAGCGGTGCCTGGGGTGAAGGACACTCTTCCCTGCTTACTGGTGCGAACACGGGCAGCAACAGTGGAAGTAGCTGGGAGGGTGGGCACTGTACGCTGTGTGGTGGAAGAGGAGGCAGAGTCCCCGTTCCCTGTGCCCGCCAACATGGATGCGTCACCGCTGGCGTCAGATGACATTGAGCTTTGCGTCTCTGGCTGTGATTCCTCCAGCAGACTCCTGTCCCCCTCCGAGGCGCTGGTCACATCTGTGTCACTGTGCCTGTGTGCAGCTGTTGTGCTTGATGCCTCACCACTGGTGTCCGTCCCCTGTCCTTCCGTGCCCACTGGAGATGCTGCATGAGAGAGAGAGATGTAGGGTCAGTTCATTGGCATCAACAGAACAAACATATGCATGCAAAGCATCACTGAAGATGAAGAAATCTACATGTTGCACACCACCCTGTGCAATGACATTGTGCACCCTCAATTCTGAACTCGAACAGTGCGTGTAAACAAGAAAACCAGGCATAAGTGAGCCATGTGATGACCACACAGCACAATATCCTGTCGGTGGCTCCGTTCAACCAGACACACAAATAGCTCTGAGCACACCTAGGGCCCTAATGTGGGCAAGGATGAACCCCACAACATGTTGCCACTGTCATATCTGGATGGAGCAGAAGGGGACAACACAGATACAGACTCCAACATAACAGTCCACAATGGCCATGAGCTCATGCCATCCACCATGTTGTACTTTGGGGCACAACTACTGTAGCACATTTGCGTCAGATGTCTAAGCCTCACAAATCTGAGGTCAGGGAATGCACGCATTGATGAAAGCACACTCAGATTAGGCACACTGCCGTTCCCTTCCATGTGATTTCCCAGACTACCCCAATGCAGACGATACCTGAAGCCCACGACTCAGAATGCAATGTCAATGCCCAGTACTCAAATCACACTAGGAAGTACAGGTAGGGCAAATGCATGACAGCTACACCCAGCACAGAGGCCACTTACAAGCCACTGCATCACACTACCAACATCACATGGCCCAGTGCTGTCCCAGGCTGTGAACACATGCAGCCACTCACAGCCAAAGTCACCCTTCCCAGAATACTCACCCCTAGCTTGCTGCTGATGCTCCTTCAAATGTGCATCCAGCTCAGGCTGTGTCACGGCCAAGATGCGGGCCATTAGTGGTGTCATGCTGCGCCGTGCCAACCTGCCAGTCCGAGGGAGCAGACCCAGCATCATCTCCGCCACGTTCTTGCTCAGCCAGCAGATGTCATCCCACCTCATGTGGCAGTGGGTGCGCCGTCGGTGTGAGACACCCACAGCCCGCACCTTGCATGCAATGGCCCTCCACACGGCCTTACGCTGGTGTACTTTGAGCTGCAGGCATGGGAGACAAGAGGGGGAAAACATCAGTGACACAGTGTTATGTACCAATATCTCTCAGTACAGTAGCATGATACTGACTCATACCAAATCCACAGATATGTCTAACAGAGACAAGAATGCATCTCACATGGTACATCAGCATGGGAGAACCACACGTAAATGCATGCAGGTGTGAGGGTGGACACAGTACCTGCCCATCTCATACACATGCAGGATGCCAGCACATGAAGCCATGTCTAGTCTGCCCACATCTACTGTCCATTGTTAGGTAGAGCAAGACATACATTACATATCAATATATGTAGGGGGTTAGACTCACTGTTTCCAACAGTGCGCAGCCCTCAATGTCCTTGCCCTGTGAATGGCTCACTATGTCATGGAGGTCACATTGAGGGGCATGATCTCACAAACCCACACCCTTCTCACAAGGCCTGTCGTGTGCAAGCTACAGGGCTGAGATGGCTCATTGATGGAGAGTAAAGAAAAAAAGACACATGTAACACTCTGTACATTCAGTGATGTTTCCTTGTCAGTTTGGGCAGTGACTGTGCAGGCCAGGTGGGCTCACACTGAGAGGGACAACAGGGACCCACACAGCCATTCACACAAGCAATCACTGTCCTGACTCCTGCATCACCAACTTGCTGCGTCACTGTATGGCTGACAAGACAATACATGTCACTCAAATCCTGATGTGCAGGCAGGGAAACGTGTGAAATAGGCTACACACCCCTTCCCCCTGGAGAAAGCATGCTAGGCAGTGCATGACATAACCCCACACTCTCAGGCACATACTGCAGCAGCTCAACTTCATGTGTGCCCCCCCTGCACTCTCACTCACACTGTTGAAGACTTACCACGACATTTGGGGCACCATATAGCCCTGGATACTTTGTGAGCACCTCATCCACCAGGACCTCCAGCACCTCGCTGGTGAAGGAACTGGCCCGGATCTTCTCAGTCCTCACCATCACTGTGGCCAGGTGACAGCAGCAGCAGCAGTTGGTGTTGAGGGGTGGCAGGCAGCAGTCCCTGGAGACAGCAGCAGGTGGTGTTGAGGGGTGGTAGGCAGCAGTCCCTGGAGACAGCAGCAGTTGGTGTTGAGGGGTGGCAGGCAGCAGTCCCTGGAGACAGCAGCAGGTGGTGTTGAGGGGTGGCAGGCAGCAGTCCCTGGAGACAGCAGCAGCAGCAGGTGAGGGGTCTCAGGCAGCAGGCTCTGGAAGCTGTGGAAATGTGAGGCTCCCTCCCACACATATATAGCCCCCTGGGGCAGTTTCAGTGGTTCCAAGCTGCTGCAATTGGTGTTCCAGGTCAGCCTTTTTCAAATGCATCCAATGACCGGCCCCTAGGTGGCGGAGCACGCCTTCCGCGATTTTCAAAATTGCATTAGGCTACCGCGATTGTGGTTCCCATTGGCTGCAAGGGCATGGGCATTGGCGGTGATACACCGCAGGGGCCAGGTGGGCGCTACCGCGGTGGTGCATCTTTCAATTGCATCCAATGACCGGCCCGCGGTGGTGGAGCACGCCTTCCGCGATTTTCAAAATTGCATTAGGCTACCGCGATTGCGGTTCACATTGGCTGCAAGGGCATGGGCATTGGCGGTGACACACCGCAGGGGCCAGGCGGGCGCTACCGTGGTGGTGCATCTTTCAATTGCATCCAATGACCGGCCCCGCGGTGGCGGAGCACGCCTTCCGCGATTTTCAAAATTGCCTTAGGCTACCGTGATTTGGGTGCCATACATTGGTGCCTGTGACCGTGATTTGGGTGGCGGAGCATGCCAACCGCCATTTGGAAATACATATATATGTCTCACTACCACGATTGTGTTCTAGTGATTGGTGGTGACACACCGCTGGTGCCAGGCGGTAGCTACCGCGATTTGGGTGCCATACATTGGTGCCTGTGACCATGATTTGAGTGGCGGAGCATGCCAACCGCCATTTGGCAATACATATATATGTCTCACTACCACGATTGTGTTCTAGGGATTGGTGGTGACACACCGCTGGTGCCAGGCGGTAGCTACCGCGATTTGGGTGCCATACATTGGTGCCTGTGACCATGATTTGGGTGGCGGAGCACTTTGTCAGCACCTATGGTCACATCATGCTGGGTCAATGGACAATGGGCAGTCATCAACAGTGCACAGTGGCCACATGATTAATGGCACATCATTGTGCACACAATGCAGTATAACATTTAACACACTGCTGACTACACATGCCATGTTTGTGTATGTGATTTAGTACATTGGCATGTACTCACTCACATGTCACTTGTGATATTGATGGGCATGTACACAGAACAGTGTTGTTATGGACTCTCAAATGTGTACACATGTCAATGTGTGAAAGTGCTGTGAAAATCACAGTGATGTATGTCTTAATGTAGTATGTGCAGATTTGGCTGTCTTGTTTTCTTGGATCATGCACACACTTGTTGTTTACGCTCAGCCTGTGGTCATTGTGTTGTTGATGTGTGCCATGTTCAACTTACGCCTGAAGGTGTGTCAGGTACAGCAGCTAGGTATGAGACAGTGGTGTTGCAGTTTTACACATATGCTGTATGAAATACTCTCAGGCCTGCTCATGCTAGATGTGGCCATATCCCTACGTGCATTCGCATAGTCAGATGTTGTTTCGGATGTACTTGCTGTGTGAAAGGGGACAAGTGTACGAGTAGTGTAGCTGAAGGTGTCCCTACATGTAAGTTGCTCTGTAACTCAATTCTGATGACAGTCATTGTTGGCGTTGTGTCAGTCAAAACGTGAGATGTTGTACACATCTCATGGTGTATTGAATTGACATGTGTCCACTTTCATCTCAACTAGGAGGAGACCAAATCTGCATTATCCCTTCAGAGTGCTGGCAGACATGGAGGATGAGGAGGTCATCCGGAAATACCGTCTGGATAGAGCCACCCTACAAAACCTATGTGCTATGTTGGAGCCCCACCTGCAGCCTCGCAGAACATATCCAACAGCTTTCACACCAACGTCTAAGGTGATGGCGGCCCTGCATTTTTTTGCTTCTGGATCATTCCAGCACACGGTGTCCAGCGCAGGTGGGATGTCGCAACATATGTTCAGCATGGTGCTGCGTGATGTCCTGTCCGCTATGATGATATACAAGGACAGATATATCCATTTCCCCAGGGTGCCTGAATTGGTGGCTGTGAAGGGAGACTTTTATGCCCTTGGACACATCCCCCATGTTGTCGGTGCCATTGATTGCACCCATGTTGGGCTTGTTCCACCACAGGCACGGGAGCACATCTATAGGAATCGTAAACACTTCCACTCCATAAATGTGCAAGTGGTGTGCCAGGTGGATATGATCATCACGCATGTGTTTGCCAAATTTCCAGGCTCAGCCCATGACTCATACATCATGCATAACAGCATTGTACCACAGCTGATGGCTAATCTGCTTCCTGAGCGTGCATGGATTGTGGGTGAGTACGAAGAGTCCAGTAGCGTGCTGTGTGTGTGACATGCTGTCCTCTGCCACAGTATTATTACAAGGTTTATCTGTGTTTCTCACACCTAGGTGACTCTGCATATCCCAACCGTCCTTGGTTGCTGAGCCCACTGCGGAATCCCAGGACACCAGCTGATGTACGCTACAATGATGCCCATGGGAGGACACGTCGTGTGGTGGAGCGTACTTTTGGTCTCCTCAAGTCATGATTTCGCTGCATGGACAAGACCGGAGGTGCACTCATGTACTCGCTCGGTAAGGTGTGTCAGATTGTAGTGGCATGCTGCATGCTCCACAACCTAGCCATTCGCAAGGATATCCCCCAGATCCTGGATGATGATGAGCAGCCAAGGCCCCCACCTGCAAACCAACCCATGTCCAGTGATGAGGACAGTGGAGAGGAGGATGGTGTTGACCTGCGTCAACAGCTCATCACCCGCTACTTCACTTGAAGGTGAGTGACAATGTACAACGGACCCATTGTCTGATGATGTTGCTGTTGTTGTGAAGGTGTATGTGAGCTTTGTGACTGCAGCCGGTTGTTGACTCAGTGGTGGCTGACAATGTTTATGGGACAGGGTAATTTTGAACATCTACAGGATGTGTATGTTGGCACTTGTTGCTCATTGTGATGTGTGCATGTTGTATTAGCTTTATGGTATGTGTTGTGTGATGTCTGTGATGCCACACCCAGACTAGTGAATCTTGTTCTGTTGTGTTTTCCTAGGTCCCTTCAACCTCACCTTGCCTACATACATTCCATACTCCTGGTACATTTTAATCATGGTGATGACTGCACATCCTGGAATAAAGACGGAGCAGAAACAACAACATGTGTGTAAGGAGTATTTATTTACAATGGTGACATATGAGGGGGGTGAACATTTACATTGAGGTGATTAGTGAAGCAGTGAGTTGACAGTTATGGTAAATGAGAGAATCGAGTGGTGACCCAGTCCAACAGACAGATGCCATTCACAAGGCAGTGTGGGGAAGGACAGTCCAAAAAGTCAATGTAGTAGTGAAGAGTGTTGCCATCATGGCTGGCTCCGTGACTGACGTTTGGCAGGTGCTTTGCCACGGGATACTCCCAGGGATTTCTTTGGACGGCCCCTTCATCGCTTGGCAGGGGGGGCCTCTGCTGTAGGGCCTGTGGGGTCTGAGGACTCACCCCTCTCTGTGGCCGCAAGGGAGGATGTTGAACTGTCATCCTGCAGCCCAGCAGGGGCAGGTGGAGGTGTTGTTTGTGGCGCAGGCCTGTCCCTCAGTGCCGCCACTATCTGGCCCAAGAGGTCCACAATTTGTCCCATGCGGGTGTCCATGGACCTCTTCAGCAGGAGGAGCTCACGGAAATCTTCTTATGACTGGGCCGTTCGTCCCTGGGCCCGTTCATATGCCCCAAGGACTGTTTATGCTGTCCAGGGCTTCGGTCCCAGGCTCTGGTTGTCTGTGAGTGACCCTGCCACTCCCACCTGCCCTGCTGCCATGGACCTGTTGCATCACCACTGTAGGCACCTGCATCCTCTCCCTGCCCTCCTCAGTTGGTGGTGTGGGGTGGTCATCCTCTGGGACAGGGAGGGTGTTGCAGGCATCACTGGTGGTGGTGTAGGACACACAGGCCATAACAGCAGGGATCTGCGTAGCTGTTGGTGTTGCTGCAGATGTGGTGGTGGGGACGATGGGGTCCTGGGACCGGTTGCACCCTGGCACACCAGATGGGCCGGCTCCGAGCTCTTCGTCCTCTGAATACCGGGAGTCAACATCCGAGAGTCCATGTTCCGGGGGGGGGGAGACTGGCTCTGCAGGTTGCTGGTGTTGTCCTCTGCAGTCAGTTCTTGGTCACCTGTGGGACAGATGGGAAATGGTCATTGTAGTGCACCCCGCAAGCTTTGTGTTAGCTGTGTATTATTCACTGTTTATACACCACACAGTTGACTAGTCATCACATTGTTTGTATGCGCACTACTGTGCCTCCTGAGATGATGTTGAGGTACATGCATTAGTTGTCCATGGTGTGAGGTGTCACAACATACCATGCGCCACGTGCATGTTTTGTGATTACAGGGACATGTTGCCATCTAGGGACTGGCGCAACAAAGCATTTCTGTGACGCCTCTTTGTTGATCACTCTGCCCTGGCAGACGTTACATCTGAGCATGAACTGGCCATTGTCATCTCATGCATACCTTTGTAATGTCATGTGCAAATCTGAATTTGTACCAACAACCATGCTTTCTTTGTTTACATATGGTCCTTGCTGCTCTGGCCACATGGCACTTACACATGGCATTCAGTGCTGTGCATGATTGTGCACAGACTTTCTTCTACATGTGAATTGGTGTGTCAAACTTTGGTTGCTGTGACAGTTACATTTGTTTAGCTGTCTGCACACTGTGAGTGGCAATAGGATCTGTGTGTATTTTTGTGTGATGAGAGGGCTGGTGTTGTCATATGGCACCATGCTTTTTGGGAGGAATGGCTGGGTGCATGTAGTGGCTACTTACCTGTTCTGTTTTCACATTTGGGTTGGATTTGTGTCACATCTATGTGTGTGTGGTGGAGGCTTCCATCTTGCTCAGGGGTGGGACAAGAGGGCATAATATGTCTACCTACCTGTTAGTTTGAAGTGGACAGTGCAATGACTGACACATGCATCTGGGTGGGAGGGAGTGCTCCATCTTGATGAGCTGGGGAACAAGGGGGGCATGGTGGGAGTAGTACTGCAGGCCTCCCTCCCCCAAACAGCCCTCCCTGTTAAGATGGCTACCTACCTGTTAGTTTGTTTGTAGTGAGACAATGGCTTCCAAATGCTTCTGGGTGTGGAGTGCTCCATCCTGCTCAGGGGTGGGACAGGGGGCATAGTGGGAGTTGTTGTGCAGGCCTCCCACCCCCAAATAGCCCTCCCTGTTAAGTTGGCTACCTAACTGTTAGTTTGTTTGTAGTGAGACAATGGCTTCCAAATGCTTCTGGGTGTGGAGTGCTCCATCCTGCTCAGGGGTGGGACAGGGGGCATGGTGGGAGTTGTTGTGCAGGCCTCCCACCCCCAAACAGCCCTCCCAGGGAAGATGGCTACCTACCTGTTAGTTTGTTTGTAGTGAGACAATGGCTTCCAAATATTTCTGGGTGTGGAGTGCTCCATCCTGCTCAGGGGTGGGACAGGGGGCATGGTGGGAGTTGTTGTGTAGGGCTCCCACCCCCAAACAGCCCTCCCTGGGAAGATGGCTACCTACCTGTTAGTTTGTTTGTAGTGAGACAATGGCTTCCAAATGCTTCTGGGTGTGGAGTGCTCCATCCTGCTCAGGGGTGGGACAGGGGGCATGGTGGGAGTTGTAGTGCTATTTGCCTGGGCACATACAACCCTGTAAATGTTGGCTACCTTTTGGGGTGATTCAGATGTAGTGGATGTTACATCTGTGGGACATGTGTTGGATATTGTGGTGCATATGGATATACTTGGGCCTCTGAGATGTAGCTTTGTAGTTGTGCTGGACAGTACATTGCTGTGTAATGGTCTACATTTGTTTGTACTTACCAGCCTCCACTCCCCCGGGTATTCCTGTGGGACTCTCTGGATGCAGTATGGCAAGCACCTTCTCCTCCCATGCAGTGAATGTTCTTGGTGGAATGGGAGGGCCACCGCCAGTCCTCTGAGCCAGCTCATGGTTCTTGCTCCTCTTCTTTTTGACAACACTTTTCAGGTCATGCCACCGCTTGATGATTTCCTGTCTGTTGCGCGGGATGGTCCCTACTGCATTGACCTTATCGACTATTCTTGCCAACATTTGATTTCTTCTGGCTAATGGTGTCTGTTGGACCAGGTTACCAAACAGTTGTGGTTCTACTCTGATTATCTCATCTACCATGACTGTCAACTCACTCTCTGTGAATTTTGGCATTTTCTGTGGTGCCATGGTGTGTGATGTACTAAGGGGTTTGAGGTGCAGGTGTGTAAGTGGTGGGGGTGGGGGTGATGTGTATGGTATGTGATGTGCAGAGGGGTTAGAGGTGCAGGTGTGGAAGTGGTGGTGGTGCTGTGTGTGGTGTGAGTAGTGATGGTGTGCAGATTTGCCTCTCCTTTGTGCTCTGGTGTTGGGCCCTTCAGTTGTGGAGTATTGCAAAAGATTGTGGTCAGGGAAGGGGCTGCTTTTATACTCAGCTATGTGGGTGTGTCCAAATGGGGTATTGCTGTCAGGTGTGTTGTGTGGGTTGTCCTGGGATTTGGATTTTTGTAGTTGCCATGTGGTTGTGTCATTGGGGTGTTGTGTTGTGTTTTTGGGTGCATGGCTAGTTTGCTGTGTGCACTTTGTGGCCTTGTTGTGAGTTTTTTCTGTCAACCACCATATTTGTCACCGAGCGTCCACAGCGGTGGCTATGCTGCAGTTCTTCCGCCGGCTCTCCCATTCATCGCTATTAGCGTTTTCGGCGGTCGGAAACAGCGGAACGTACCGCTGTCACATCGGGGATATCCTAATTTTCTGTGAATCCGACCTCCGCGGACGGGTTTTCGCCTTCTCCGCCCACTACGGGCGTTTTTTAGGTGGCTCTTGCCGCCGCGGTTGGTTTTTTTTGGCGATAGATCCTAATCTGGGCACCGGTTTTGCCGCGGTACCGGCGGGCGGTTGTTTTCCTACTACCATGGCGGTCGGGGTGGTTTTCCAACCGCCATCCTAATAGACCCCCTATGTTACTTAAACACCTCCAGCAATCATTCATAATAAGCATGCACTGGCTCCGTGGCCTGTATGAGTTACTTTCAACTAGTCAGTCTCCTTCTGTGGAACCTTACCCGTCAAGAATGTTATCACCTGGTCATACTTTATCATCACCTCAGGAGGAGGGTCATTCGTCCCAGCCATCCTCAGTGGCTCTGCATTTGGCCACTAAATAGACACCTTACATTCAGCCCACAAATCACTAGGAACCACTATTTCAAACAGTGTTCAAATCTTCCCACAAAACCTTTCAATTCTTTACAAACCAACCAACTTAGGTATACCACTGATCCGGATTTTCTCTTCATTTTTGGGAATTAATTTGTAAACGTAACAAGATCGCATCGACTCCAGGGCCTATGTACATATCCTATTCCTTGGGATCACTGACATAATATCGACTACATAAATATCCCCATACACAAATATTGATACAAAAATATCGATATCCAAAATATCGACACCCTATCTTTAAAATGTAAAATACAAAAATATTGAGAAAAAAATATAGATGTTAAAAATATCGATGTACAAAATATCGATATTTTTTTATATATAAAAAATAATGTTAAATAAATTAAATAATAAAATTAACTTTAAAAAATTATTTAGATGTAATGTACATTTTAACAAATATAATAAATAAATGTAATTAAAAAAAATTAAACATACATATATAAAATGTAATATATAAATGTATATTTACTGTAAAACAATTAATAAACTAATAACTATAATTTATTTTAAAATATTATAAATATATAAAACTTAACAGAGAAAGTGTTGGATAGCGGAGGGGTAAAAATTACTATTCCCACTACAAACAGTGCAACAGTAGGGAAAGTGTGGGATAGCGGAGACCAATGAGTGCAACAGTAGGGAAAGTGTTGGATAGCGGAGGGGAAAAACTTACAATTCCCACTCCAGTGAGTACAACAGTAGGGAAAGAGTTGGATAGTGGAGAGCTAAAAATTACTATTCCCACTCATACATACACATATAACATAAAATCTAATTAAAATACATTATATTATAAATTAAATTATTAAAATATTTAATTATTTTTAAACTTACATTTTGCACTCCATTGACTGCAACAGTAGTAAAACTGTTAGATAGCGTAGATGTAAAAATGACTATTCCCACTCCAATGAGTGCAACAGTAGGGAAAGTGTTGGATAGCGGAGGGGTAAAAATTACTATTCCCACTCCAATGAGTGCAACAGTAGGGAAAGTGTTGGATAGCGGAGGGGTAGATATTAATATTCCCACTCCAAACAGAGCAACAGTAGGGAAAGTGTTGGATAGCGGAGACCAAAAAATTACTATTCCCACTCCAACTACTGCAACAGTAGGGAAAGTGTTGGATAGCGGAGGGGTAAAAATTACTATTCCCACTCCAGTGAGTGCAACAGTAGGGAAAGTGTTGGATAGCGGAGGGTAAAAATGTACTATTCCCAATCCAGTGAGTGCAACAAAATTTACTATTCCCACTCCAGTGAGTGCAACAGTAGGAAAAGTGTTGGTTAGCGGAGGGGTAAAAATTACTATTCCCACTCCAATGAGTGCAAGAGCAGGGAAAGTGTTGGATAGCGGAGGGGTAAAAATTACTATTCCCACTCCAATGAGTGCAACAGTAAAGAAAGTGTTGGATAGTGGAGGGGAAAAATTACTATTCCCACTCCAAACAGTGCAACTGTAGGGAAAGTGTTCGATAGTGGAGACCAATGAGTGCAACAGTAGGGAAAGTGTTGGATATCGGAGGGGTAATAATTACTATTCCCACTCCAATGAGAGTAACAGTAGGGAAAGTGTTGGACAGCGGAGGGGTAAAAATTACTATTCCCACTCCAATGAGTGCAGCAGTAGGGAAAGTGTTGGATAGCGGAGGGGTAAAAAATTACTATTCCCACTCCAATGAGTGCAACAGTAGGGAAAGTGTTGGATAGCGGTGGGGTAAAAATTACTATTCCCACTCCAAACAGAGCAACAGTAGGGAAAGTGTTGGATAGCAGAGACCAAAAATTACTATTCCCACTCCAACTACTGCAACACTAGGGAAAGTGTTGAATAGCGGAGGGGTAAAAATTACTATTCCCACTCCAGTGAGTGCAACAGTAGGGAAAGTGTTGGATAGCGGAGGGTAAAAATTTACTATTACCACTCCAGTGAGTGCAACAGTAGGGAAAGTGTTGGTTAGCGGAGGGGTAAAAATTACTATTCCCAATCCAAGGAGTGCAAGAGTAGGGAAAGTGTTGGATAGCGGAGGGGTAAAAATGACTATTCCCACTCCAGTGAGTGCAACAGTAGGGAAAGTGTTGGATAGCGGAGGGGAATAATTTACTATTCCCACTCCAGTGAGTGCAACAGTAGGGAAAGTGTTGGATAGCGGAGGGTAAAAATTTACTATTACCACTCCAGTGAGTGCAACAGTAGGGAAAGTGTTGGTTAGCGGAGGGGTAAAAATTACTATTCCCAATCCAAGGAGTGCAAGAGTAGGGAAAGTGTTGGATAGCGGAGGGGTAAAAATGACTATTCCCACTCCAGTGAGTGCAACAGTAGGGAAAGTGTTGGATAGCGGAGGGGAATAATTTACTATTCCCACTCCAGTGAGTGCAATAGTAGAGAAAGTGTTGGATAGCGGAGGGGTAATAATTACTATTTCCACTCCAATGAGAGTAACAGTAGGGAAAGTGTTGGATAGCGGAGGGGTAAAAATTACGATTCCCACTCCAATGAGTGCAACAGTAGGGAAAGTGTTGGATAGCGGAGGGGTAAAAAATTACTCTTCCCACTCCAATGAATGCAACAGTAGGGAAAGTGTTGGATAGCGGTGGGGTAAAAATTACTATTCCCACTCCAAATTGAGCAACAGTAGGGAAAGTGTTGGATAGCGGAGACCAAAAAATTACTATACCCACTCCAACTACTGCAACACTAGGGAAAGTGTTGGATAGCGGAGGGGTAAAAATTACTATTCCCACTCCAGTGAGTGCAACAGTAGGGAAATTGTTGGATAGCGGGGGGTAAAAATGTACTATTCCCACTCCAGTGAGTGCAACAGTAGGGAAAGTGTTGGTTAGCGGAGGGGTAAAAATTACTATTCCCACTACAATGAGTGCAAGAGTAGGGAAAGTGTTGGATAGCGGAGGGGTAAAAATGACTATTCCCACTCCAGTGAGTGCAACAGTAGGGAAAGTGTTGGATAGCGGAGGGGAAAAATTTACTATTCCCACTCCAGTGAGTGCAACAGTAGGGAAAGTGTTGGATAGCGGAGAGCTAAAAATTACTATTCCCACTCCAACTACTGCAACAGTAGGGAAAGTGTTGGCTAGCGGAGGGGTCAAAATTACTATTCCCACTCCAGCGAGAGCAACAGTAAGGAAAGTGTTGGATAGCGGAGGGGTTCAAATTAATATTCCCACTCCAAAGAGAGCAACAGTAGGGAAAGTGTTGGATAGTGGAGGGGTAAGAACTTCTATTCCCACTCTAGTGAGTGCAACAGTAGTAAAGCTGTTAGATAGCGTAGATGTAAAAATTACTATTCCCACTCCAATGATTGCAGCAGTAGGGAAAGTGTTGGATAGCGGAGGGGTAAAAATTACTATTCCCATTCCAATGAGTGCAACAGTAGGGAAAGTGTTGGATAGCGGAGGGGTAAAAATCACTATTCCCACTCCAGTGAGTGAAGCAGTAGAGAAAGTGTTGGATAGCGGAGGGGTAAAAATTACTATTCCCACTGCAAACAGTGCAACAGTAGGGAAAGTGTTTGATAGCGGAGACCAATGAGTGCAACAGTAGGGAAAGTGTTGGATAGCGGAGGGGTAAAAATGACTATTCCCACTCCAGTGATTGCAACAGTAGGAAAGTGTTGGATAGCGGAGGGGAAAAACTTACAATTCCCACTCCAGTGAGTGCAAAAGTAGGGAAAGAGTTGGATAGCGGAGAGCTAACAATTACTATTCCCACTCATACATACACCTATAACATAAAATCTAATAAAAAAACATTATATTATAAATTAAATTATTAAAATATTTAATAATTTTTAAACTTACATTTTGCACTCCATTGAGTGCAACAGTAGTAAAACTGTTAGATAGCGTAGATGTAAAAATTACTATTCCCACTTCAATGAGTGGAACAGTAGGGAAAGTGTTGGATAGCGGATGGGTAAAAATTACTATTCCCACTCCAATGAGTGCAACAGTAGGGAAAGTGTTGGATAGCGTAGGGGTAAAAATTACTATTCCCACTCCAAACAGTGTAACAGTAGGGAAAGTATTGGATAGTGGAGACCAAAAATTACTATTCCCACTCCAACTACTGCAGCTGTAGGGAAAGTGTTGGATAGCGGAGTGGTAAAAATTACTATTCCCACTCCAGTGAGTGCAACAGTAGGGAAAGTGTTGGATAGCGGAGGGTAAAAATTTACTATTCCCACTCCAGTGAGTGCAACAAAATTTACTATTCCCACTCCAGTGAGTGCAACAGTAGGGAAAGTGTTGGTTAGCGGAGGGGTAAAATTTACTATTCCCACTCCAGTGAGTGCAACAAAATGTACTATTCCCACTCCAGTGAGTGCAACAGTAGGGAAAGTGTTGGTTAGCGGAGGGGTAAAAATTACTATTCCCACTCCAATGAGTGCAAGAGTAGGGAAAGTGTTGGATAGCGGAGGGGTAAAAATGACTATTCCCACTCCAGTGAGTGCAACAGTAGGGAAAGTGTTGGATAGCGGAGGGGAAAAATGTACTATTCCTACTCCAGTGAGTGCAACAGTAAAGAAAGTGTTGGATAGCGGAGGGGTAAAAATTACTATTCCCACTCCAAACAGTGCAACTGTAGGGAAAGTGTTGGATAGTGGAGACCAATGAGTACAACAGTAGGGAAAGTGTTGGATAGCGGAGGGGTAATAATTACTATTCCCACTCCAATGAGAGTAACAGTAGGGAAAGTGTTGGATAGCGGAGGGGTAAAAATTACTATTCCCACTCCAATGAGTGCAACAGTAGGGAAAGTGTTGGATAGCGGAGGGGTAAAAAATTACTATTCCCACTCCAATGAGTGCAACAGTAGGGAAAGTGTTGGATAGCGGTGGGGTAAAACTTACTATTCCCACTCCAAACAGAGCAACGGTAGGGAAAGTGTTGAATAGCAGGGACCAAAAAATTACTATTCCCACTCCAACTACTGCAACACTAGGGAAAGTGTTGGATAGCGGAGGGTAAAAATTTACTATTACCACTCCAGTGAGTGCAACAGTAGGGAAAGTGTTGGTTAGCGGAGGGGTAAAAATGACTATTCCCACTCCAATGAGTGCAAGAGTAGGGAAAGTGTTGGATAGCGGAGGGGTAAAAATGACTATTCCCACTCTAGTGAGTGCAACAGTAGGAAAAGTGTTGGATAGCGGAGGGGAAACATTTACTATTCCCACTCCAGTGAGTGCAATAGTAGAGAAAGTGTTGGATAGCGGAGGGGTAATAATTACTATTCCCACTCCAATGAGAGTAACAGTAGGGAAAGTATTGGATAGCGGAGGGGTAAAAATTACTATTCCCACTCCAATGAGTGCAACAGTAGAGAAAGTGTTGGATAGCGGAGGGGTAAAAAATTACTATTCCCACTCCAATGAGTGCAAGAGTAGGGAAAGTGTTGGATAGCGGAGGGGTAAAAATGACTATTCCCACTCTAGTGAGTGCAACAGTAGGGAAAGTGTTGGATAGCGGAGGGGAAAAATTTACTATTCCCACTCCAATGAGTGCAACAAAATTTACTATTCCCACTCCAGTGAGTGCAACAGTAGGGAAAGTGTTGGTTAGCGGAGGGGTCAAAATTACTATTCCCACTCCAATGAGTGCAAGAGTAGGGAAAGTGTTGGATAGCGGAGGGGTAAAAATGACTATTCCCACTCCAGTGAGTGCAACAGTAGGGAAAGTGCTGGATAGCGGAGGGGAAAAATGTACTATTCCTACTCCAGTGAGTGCAACAGTAAAGAAAGTGTTGGATAGCGGAGGGGTAAAAATTACTATTCCCACTCCAAACAGTGCAACAGTAGGGAAAGTGTTGGATAGCGGTGGGGTAAAAATTACTATTCCCACTCCAAATAGAGCAACAGTAGGGAAAGTGTTGGATAGCAGAGACCAAAAAATTACTATTCCCACTCCAACTACTGCAACACTAGGGAAAGTGTTGGATAGCGGAGGGGTAAAAATTACTATTCCCACTCCAGTGAGTGCAACAGTAGGGAAAGTGTTGGATAGCAGAGACCAAAAAATTACTATTCCCACTCCAACTACTGCAACACTAGGGAAAGTGTTGGATAGCGGAGGGGTAAAAATTACTATTCACACTCCAGTGAGTGCAACAGTAGGGAAAGTGTTGGTTAGCGGAGGGGTCAAAATTACTATTCCCACTCCAATGAGTGCAAGAGTAGGGAAAGTGTTGGATAGCGGAGGGGTAAAAATGACTATTCCCACTCCAGTGAGTGCAACAGTAGGGAAAGTGCTGGATAGCGGAGGGGAAAAATGTACTATTCCTACTCCAGTGAGTGCAACAGTAAAGAAAGTGTTGGATAGCGGAGGGGTAAAAATTACTATTCCCACTCCAAACAGTGCAACAGTAGGGAAAGTGTTGGATAGCGGTGGGGTAAAAATTACTATTCCCACTCCAAATAGAGCAACAGTAGGGAAAGTGTTGGATAGCAGAGACCAAAAAATTACTATTCCCACTCCAACTACTGCAACACTAGGGAAAGTGTTGGATAGCGGAGGGGTAAAAATTACTATTCCCACTCCAGTGAGTGCAACAGTAGGGAAAGTGTTGGATAGCAGAGACCAAAAAATTACTATTCCCACTCCAACTACTGCAACACTAGGGAAAGTGTTGGATAGCGGAGGGGTAAAAATTACTATTCACACTCCAGTGAGTGCAACAGTAGGGAAAGTGTTGGTTAGCGGAGGGGTAAAAATTACTATTCCCACTCCAATGAGTGCAAGTGTAGGGAAAGTGTTGGATAGCGGAGGGGTAAAAATGACTATTCCCACTCCAGTGAGTGCAACAGTAGGCAAAGTGTTGGATAGCGGAGGGGAAAAATGTACTATTCCCACTCCAGTGAGTGCAACAGTAGGGAAAGTGTTGGATAGCGGAGAGCTAAAAATTACTATTCCCACTCCAACTACTGCAACAGTAGGGAAAGTGTTGGCTAGCGGAGGGGTCAAAATTACTATTCCCACTCCACTGAGAGCACCAGTAGGGAAAGTGTTGGATAGCGGAGGGGTTCAAATTAATATTCCCACTCCAAAGAGAGCAACAGTAGGGAAAGTGTTGGATAGGGGAGGGGTAAAAACTACTATTCCCACTCCAGTGAGTGCAACAGTAGTAAAGCTGTTAGATAGCGTAGATGTAAAAATTACTATTCCCACTCCAATGAGTGCAACAGTAGGGAAAGTGTTGGATAGCGGAGGGGTAAAAATGACTATTCCCACTCCAGTGAGTGAAGCAGTAGAGAAAGTGTTGGATAGCGGAGGGGTAAAAATTACTATTCCCACTCCAATGAGTGCAACAGTAGGGAAAGTGTTGGATAGCGGAGGGGTAAAAATCACTATTCCCACTCCAGTGAGTGAAGCAGTAGAGAAAGTGTTGGATAGCGGAGGGTTAAAAATTACTATTCCCACTCCAAACAGTGCAACAGTAGGGAAAGTGTTGGATAGCGGAGACCAATGAGTGCAACAGTAGGGAACGTGTTGGATAGCGGAGGGGTAATAATTACTATTCCCACTCCAATGAGTGCAACAGTAGGGAAAGTGTTGGATAGCGGAGGGGTAAAAATTACTATTCCCACTCCAGTGAGTGCAACAGTAGGAAAGTGTTGGATAGCGGAGGGGAAAAACTTACAATTCCCACTCCAGTGAGTGCAAAAGTAGGGAAAGAGTTGGATAGCGGAGAGCTAACAATTACTATTCCCACTCGTACATACACCTATAACATAAAATCTAATAAAAAAAACATTATATTATAAATTAAATTATTAAAATATTTAATCATTTTTAAACTTACATTTTGCACTCCATTGAGTGCAACAGTAGTAAAACTGTTAGATAGCGTAGATGTAAAACTTACTATTCCCACTTCAATGAGTGCAACAATAGGGAAAGTGTTGGATAGCGGATGGGTAAAAATTACTATTCCCACTCCATTGAGTGCAACAGTAGGGAAAGTGTTGGATAGCGTAGGGGTAAAAATTACTATTCCCACTCCAAACAGTGCAACAGTAGGGAAAGTATTGGATAGTGGAGACCAAAAAATTACTATTCCCACTCCAACTACTGCAGCTGTAGGGAAAGTGTTGGATAGCGGAGGGGTAAAAATTACTATTCCCACTCCAGTGAGTGCAACGTAGGGAAAGTGTTGGATAGCGGAGAGCTAAAATTGCTATTCCCACTTTAACTACTGCAACAGTAGGGAAAGTGTTGGCTAGCGGAGGGGTCAAAATTACTATTCCCACTCCAGTGAGTGCAACAGTGGGGAAAGTGTTGGATAGCGGAGGGGTTCAAATTACTATTCCCACTCCAAAGAGAGCAACAGTAGGGAAAGTGTTGGATAGGGGAGGGGTAAAAACTACTATTCCCACTCCAGTGAGTGCAACAGTAAAGAAAGTGTTGGATAGCGGAGGGGTACAAATCACTATTCCCACTCCAGTGAATTTAACAGTAGGGAAAGTGTTGGATAGCGGAGGGGTACACATTACTATTCACACTCCAGTGAGTGCAACAGTAGGGAAAGTGTTGGATAGCGGATGGGTAAAAATTACTATTCCCACTCCAGTGAGGGCAACAGTAGGGAAAATGTTGGATAGCGGAGGGGTACAAATTACTATTCCCACTCCAGTGAGTGCAGCAGTAGGGAAAGTGTTGAATAGCAGAGGGTTAAAATTAATATTCCCAACAAAGTCAATTCAAAATAAAAAGAAACAAAATATCAACTACAATACAAAAATTGTTAATAACACAAAAATAAAAATTATATAAAAATATTAAAAATTACAAAAGATAGAAACATATTATAATGTTTAAAAAATCTAATAATTACCTACAAACATTATGTTATAAAAAATTTAAAAAGATTTCACAAACAAATAACTATATTTAATATAAATTAATTATAATCAAAAACATTATTACACAAAATCAATATTTTTTATGTCCTACCCTATAACACCACACATTTCACAACACACATCTAAATTTCTAAAAAAAACTGTACCTCCATGATTAATTTAATGAATTATCAAATAAAGAAATATTATTAAAACATATAAAAATTAATTTACTCACCAAACATTTCCCCTATAAAACCAAAATCCACACACAAAATAAAAGTAAACAATTACCATAAACATTTATCAATTAATAAATGAATAAATATGAGCAAAAAATTCTTAATTAATAAAACTGAAAATACTTTTCACCCTCTACCCTAACTAACACCACAACACACACATAAAAATAATTACACAATTTCCATAACTAATTTTTCATTATTAAATTATTATCAATTAACAACAACCATTAATTAATTGAAAATAATTTACTTCCCACCTTTTACCACTATAAACCCCACAACTTACATCTCAAATTAATTACACAATTTCCATAATTATTTTTTAATTATTTAAATACCATTAATTAACAATTAATTATTAATATTTTTTTAAAATTACTTCACACCCTATTCCCCTATAAACCCACAACCCACTCCTATAAAAAAATAACTCAATTAACATAATTCTCAATTAATTAATTAATAACAATTAACAACCAATTAATAATTAATTAATACAAAATTAATTACCACAGTTAACACTATAAAATCAAAATTAAATAAATTCTAATAAATAATTTTTTTTAAATTAATTTATTATAATTAAATTACTTCCCACCCTATTCCCCTATAAACCCACAACCCGCTACGGAACTAAAACGCAAAATTTTATTAAAATAAAATTAAATAAATACTAAAAATTTAACACATATATTAAAAAACAAAAGCAATACTTACACAAAAAAATAGAACACATACATTTAAAATACATACTAAAATACATTAACTAAAAAACCGATATTTTTTACAACTATATTTTTGCAAACGATATTAATGACTTCGATATTTTAAAAAAACGATATTTCCTACCTTACACTCGATATTCTTGACCACGATATTCTTGCTGTCGATATATCTGTGTCTCGATATCTCCAACTCGATATTACTGCAAGTCGACATTTCCTACTCGATATTCTGACTGTACACCCTCTTCCTTGTACATCTCTTTGGGGGAAATTCTGAGCCGTGGCTCTATCTGGGGGAGACAGAGGCGGTTTCTCCTTTCCTTCCGCAGCAACTACTATCTTCTTTTTCTTTTCCTGTTTCTTATTCCATCCAGTCTTCCATTTATTTTCATCCCTTCACTTCTATATACTGCTAACCAATTCCCTCACATGCAATTTCATTCAGGATAGCCTCATCGTTTAACAGAGCGCAGAAACTTTTCCTGCACCGTTTTGAGTCGGTGGATATTTATGTCATATGCATCTGCAAGTTCAGCTAATTTGTCATGTGCTTTACCTGCACGGCAAGTAATATCTTTACTCACATATATGCGTTCATTCTTATGATATTTGCCTATATGGTAAAGGTCAAGATTCCCCAAAATTGTCTCATTCAGTTCTATTCACAATCTAGCGATGTCCAAGGTTCTCTCCTCTGGTGTGGGCGTATGTTCACCACTTGCCTCTACAGTCTACCCACTTGCAGGAGATCTGTTAAAGAAGCAAACCACCAGGTCATCAATTCAGTTAGACCCATCCTGCTTTGTGTGACTGGGGTTGCGAATACTAACATCCCTCTGGGTTTAATACTCTGTAGACTTTGTGATAGACTCCAAACAGTGATTTGGGAATTCTGTGGCGTAGGAGTAAAGTCAACCACAGTAACTCCCCCCACTGCCCCTAACACTGTGGGCATCAGAGCACTAATCAATAGGGTATTTGGTGCCAGGACTATTACAGTTTGTGCGGGCAACATAGGTGGTGTCGACCCAAAGACAGGTACAGAGGGCCCGATGGTAACAGGGACAGTCCCAGCAACAGCAGACAAATGGGGCATTTATTTATTTATTTATTTATTTATTTATTTATACGGTTTTATATAGCGCTGGCTAGACCCAAAGGTATCAGAGCACTTTACAAAGGTTGGGAGTGGAACAAATTGCCATATACAATAGTACAAAAAGGAAACGTGCAAGATAATAAGAACAAAATGCAAAGAACAATAAATACATGGACAAAATAGTTGAGCTAGCGTGGGTGGTCAGGGATGAGGGAGGGGAAAGTATGAAGGTAGGGGGGAAATGAGGCGGGCGAACGGAGAGGAGATAGCATGTAGGAGTAGGCAGTGATTATAAGAGAACTAGTAGGGGGAGGGTGGCAATATATGTGGGAATGAGAGGAGGGGGCGTAATAAGTCAGGTATAATGAGGAGAGAACATCGCACAGTCACGGGCAAGATGGGAAACCCTGATTAGGTGGCAGGATTAAGGACCCCAGTATTTGTTGAGAAGGTGCTGCTTGAGATCTTTTTTAAAGCTGAGGTAGGAGGGGTTGCAACGTAGATCTTTGGGGAGTGAGTTCCAGATAGTAGGCGTATTATCTGAGAAAGAGCGTAACTGGGTAGATTTCTTGTTGACCAAGGGAGGTATTGTAACTGCGAATTATTTTGGGGGGGCGGGATTTATAACATTTATTTATTGATTTTTAATGAAAATGAAAACAGTGTCACATTATTACATCCATGGATACAGTTCACAACAGAAAGACCTTACACATAGTATTTGCATAATTACAGTCTAGGAAGCAGACAGAATGTGAAATGAAACAAGACCCTCCTCGCACCCATCCCCCCACTCATACCGAGAAATTCTACAGTCCTCCACACCTCTACTGTCCCACTCTGCCCTCCACCCTGCCCACATCTCCTAGCTCACCAGGACTGAAAGGTACCCTATATCTCCTCACATTTTTGCATATTGTCGTTAAGTCTGTATGTTATCTGTTCATATCTTGACACTTCACACATATCTTCAAGCCACTGCCTATAGGACGTTGTCTTCACAGCCTTCCAAAGTCTCGGTTTTCCCAGTTTCTCCATGGCCAACACCATCAACAAACAATGCTTCACACAAGACGTCAAGGGAGGCAACTTTGAAAAGTCATGCAGAAGTGACATCTGTGCCTGAAACTCCATGGGTTACCACAGTTCTGCTTCGAGAGTGGATTTTATCTTGTTGCCAGTAAGCTGAAACCCTCTCACATTTCTATGAGATATGTACGATGCCCCCTCCATTCCACACCTGTAGCACCATGATAGCATACTCAATTTCACCCTGTAGAGTTTCACTGGGTTCCAGTGCCATCTATGTAATATCTTGAAGTGACTAAACTTCAATCCCATCTCCCTCATACCTCTGCTGTGATCAGTCAGCCTTTCATGCCAGTCATTGTCATCAAACGTAACTGTCAGTCGATTTTCCAACCACCTCCGCAAACGGCTGGCCATCTCTGAGGAAAAGGTGTGATCATTAAGAAGAATATATAGCACTGAGACGGTTCACTCCAAATTGTCCCATGTCTGTATATATGTGTGTGTATTGGAGAGGATAATGTCTCATCTGGTGCCCTCCCAAATGCTGCTCATAAACGCGCTTCTCAACTGGGCATATCTCCAGATCTGTTTAGACGGGAGTCCAAATTTGATTTGCAAATCCCTAAAGGATTTAAACTACCCTCAAGTTATCCGTACTCTGAATGTTACGGCTCCTCCAGACCAACTAATTATTCTATGAATTACCCAGGTCCTCAAGGGTCGCAGGGGTAGTGGCATGTGTAAGGGGGATGACCTAGCACTTTGCCCAGTTAATATGGTATTCTGATAGAACTGATTTATCTGAGACACCACCCTCTCTGCAGACGTCTGGAGCTGGGTCAACGTTAGGATAATATCGTCTACGTAAAGGAATGCCTTATGTTCACCTGCCACCGCCCTTATTCCTACAGTCCCCTGATCTCATCTAATAGCTATTGCCAGCAGTTCAAGGGACAAAAAAACAGTAGTGGATCAATGAGCACCCCGTTGGTCCCCCGTTCCACCAAAACTTGAGGCAAAGTGAAGCCCCCAAATGTAAGCAGCCCTTCCGAGGATCTTTACTGCACCTTCTCCACCCCAAGAATTTCTCCCTAAACCCCATCTGCTTCATGGTGCAAAGAAGGTATCCCTACTCCACTCTATCAAACACCTTCTCTGCATCTAGGGAGAGGAGTAGCTTCTCATCACCACCGTCCTGCCCCTGCCAGACTATATGTGATAGGAGATGTAAATGGTGAGGCGAAGACCTCCTGGGCGCGAACCCCGCTTGATTGGGATGCACTAGGGTAGTAATGCAATTTTTAAGGCAACCCGCCAAAACTTTTGTCAACATTTTAGCATCTCATTAAGCAGGGAAATAGGCTTATAGTTAGTGCAGTCCATGGGATCTCTGCCTGAATTGGGAATGAGAATTACTCTGACCCTTGAAAAATCTGCTGGTAGGGGACCTGTAGCTATCGATTCATGGAACACCTGACACTGAAGGGGGCAACCTCAACTTTTACTCTCCCTTCCAGTAGTCATCTTATAATATTCAGCCGGGAAACCGTCCTCCTCCGGGGCCTTGCCTGCTTTCATTTCATCTATGCCCTGCAATAGTGCTTCCTCCATGATGGCAGCATCCAACATGGCTGCTTTGTATGCCATCAGGCTTGGAAGGGGCAGTGCATCAAGGAACCTGTCCTCATCCAAGGATCCACAGGGGTTCCAACTTGTACAGTCGGGAATTGAAGCCATGAAATTCCTGTCGAATCTCACATGGATGTGTGAGGAGACCTGCTGTCTGATTGCGAACAGCTGGGATAGTGCAAGTGGCCTCCATACCCTGCAATTGTGATGCCAAGAGCCCGCCCACTTTCTACCCATGTTCGAAATGCCTATATCATAAAAGAAAGAGGGCTTTTTCAGCCTGGGAGATGTACAATTCACTCATATCATATTTGGACTTTCTAAGGGTGCAGAGAGTGTCTGGTGTGGGACATCGTGAGTACTCTAAGGAAAGACTTTTACTCTCCCATTCTAGATGACTTCTATCCTGATTGGCTTGCTTTTTGGCCATAGCAGATTTCGTCATCAATTCTCCCCTAATACAAGTTTTCCCTGCTCCCCACAGCATCGAGAGTGAATTCACTAGTTCCCCATTCTCGTTTAGGAAACGTCTGACCAGTGACAATAGTTCCGCTTATCTGCTGGGTCCTTGTACCTGGCCATGACTATACACCACTGCCCCAAAGGAGGAGATGCGGTCTCAAAATTGAGTGTGAATGTCACCATACCATGGTCCGAGATGCCCCACTGTGTAATCCCTGCCACCACTGCATGTCGAAGGTCAGATGCCAACACAAGAAAATAATCACTGCGGGTGCACGTTCCATGAATGCAGGAGGCACAGGTATAATTGCGTTTCCTCGGTGTAGCAATCTTGATGGCTTGACCAAAGTAGAGTCCGATATCAAGTTATAGAGGTCCCCTCTATCCCACAGGCAAGGTCTAGAACCAGATCCCCGCATTCCAGTCCCCTTATATCACCTCTTTTGTCTTCCCAAAGGATAGCAACAGTCCAGCCAACCTAGAGAAGAATGCAGTTTTGTCCTCAACCAGAGCGTATATAGATCCAACAATCGAATCTGCATCCTGAATTTGGAGCTTTGTCAAGTGAGTTTCTTGGATCAGTGCAATATCCGGCATGCCATGGCCGAGGAAGGAGAGGAAATTCTTTCTCTTGATAAAGTGTGTTAGAACATTAACATTAAGGGAAAGCAATGTAAGTGATTTTGTGGAGCTTAACATCCCCTCCTCGCTCTGAAACTGCAACAGATCCCGGCAAGGGTGGCAACCAGAGACCACTGCAAGGGAGGGTAAAACTCGAGGCACCGAGTGTGGAGCTAATGGATGGCAAAGAGTCTAATCCACTTTGAGCAACGGGTGTGAGGGCAGGAAAGGTTCCCTGGATCAAAGATCCCAAGCCTCCCAATCAAAACAAGGGCAGATAGGGATCTAGTACAGCAACAACAACCTCCCCCTAACCCTAAACCAACCAAGTGTAACATTGGGAGCTCAACCGGGCCACCTCTCCAACCGCATACCGGCCCTCAGCCATCTTGTCAACAGCAATCAAACAACAAACTGCAAGCCAAGCAAAAAATGTATAAATAAATAAGGACTGTCAGTGGATACCGAGTGAGCAGAGCTGCCCATAGTCTTCACACGAAAATAGGCAGCTAAAACATTTCATCTATGACCGCAAACTGAAACATTTCCTTTCCCCCCTTGTCCCCAGTCACGTCATAGCAAACTCACGAGCCCAGTCTAATATGGCTGACCTCTGGCAGCAATTACCTTTTGTCTGAAAATCAGAAGGCCCCGTGTACCCATGATCAGAATTCTGGAGGAGGCCACAAATGTACAGTAGAAATCAATCTCCCTTTGGGAGGTCACTATTGCCACATACGTATATTTAATGCACCTTATCATACAACACCTGAATTGATCTCACATGTGTGAGAAGTTGGCCTGGTATATGCTGTCCACTAATTATAGTGGGCACCTTGCACCAGTCCAAACAACCCTTATTGGAGATAGGTTAAAGACAACCTTATTGAAAGCTATCCTAGTGGTAGCTATGGAGAGCAGCCTTCAGGCTAAGTCTTGAAGGAATGTAAAGCAGCTTGTTTTACCAGTCTATAATCTCTTGAGTGACCAAATGAAAGAGCACCACACCAGGTATATATTCAAAATATATGTATTTATTGCTAAACACACCCCTCTAGTCTCTTTATGAGGCTAGAGTTCGAAGTACATAAGTTAGAAGTTATTTAAACACAGTAATAGCACAAATACACGTTTGGGCCCTAGGGCGTACCAAACCATATACCAATAAAGTGGTATAAGAACCACGACTGAACTAGACACTAGGCCTAGAGCCTCTAGAAGTGCTTGGACCACAAGGAACCACCCAAGGTAGTGACACAGGGGACCCACGGGAGACGCGTGCAGTGTAAATACACAACCGCGATACGCCGTTGACTTCTATGGAGAAAGTCGTGATCGGGAAATTAGAGAAAAGGACACTTAAAAGAGGACTTGGACCAAACCCTTTGAGATCTAGGACTTTGAAGAGTCTCTACCCACGGGAGCACCGGAGTACTCGTGTTACCTCACCCAGGGAAGCCGGGTGCATAGGTGCCTTTCGGGGTCGGGTTTCGTCGTCGATTTGAATGGCGATCTGCTGCAAAGTGCTGCTGGCGACCAAGTGAAAAGTGTCCGGGTGGATCCAAGAGTGGATCGGAGTTCTGAAGAACCTGAAAGCAGAGGGGACAGAGTCTGGGTCACTAGCCAGTGACCAGGAAGGCGATGGACAGATGCCCACCGATGTTGAGTGCTTCAGGTGCGTTGACGGTTGTCTTGACTCTTCAGCCACGAGGTCCAGGAGGTGTTGTCGGCGACCAGAAGCAGGATTCGGGCTGGTACACGATGTCTGTCGAGTGCTGACGTGTCGGCGACCGGATTGGACCCAACAAGCCTTGGCAACAGCAAGTCTCGATTCAGAGGAAGATCGTCGATGGTGCAGACCAGCAAGGTCTGGGGATCTCACCCAGCGAGGGTAAGTGAGGGCAGGCCTGGAGCAATCAGGATACAAAGTTAGAAAAAGATTGGCCTTCGTTAAGGGCTACTAGCCAACGGGCTAGCGACCGCAAAGGAGCCTCATGACGCCGCACGTGGATCTGGCTCACAGGACACTCGTAGAGTGGGGGCCAGTGATCTTCGGTGCAGTTGGTACTGGAAGCTAGGGCTACTCGAAACCCAAAGCACGACTTCTTGGGAGACCCAGAAGAGGATGCACTTGCAAATGTGCTCGGTGTCCAGGGGTCACAGTCTCAAGTCACCCACGATAGCCACGGGCCTCAGCTTTGCTGGGGACTCAGGGGTAGCCTCGGGAAGTCTGAGAATCTACCTCTGGTGATGCTATGACTTCGGCGTCCGACGGGAGCTTCAGAAATGCGAACTGGACAGATGCTTCTTTGGTGCCTGCCAAGCAGGGGAGTCACTCCTTGACCCCAAGGGAGATTCTTCTGTCCTCTAATCGTGAGTAGAGCGTCGAAGGTCCAGGATTCAGTTTCAGAGTTTCGTCCAGGGATAATCTAAAGTCCTAAGGACTGGGTTCCTATACTTATACTAAGGATAGGGGTTGGACTACTCTGTGGCCCCACCTATGGGTGGGTCAGGGCAGAGGGTGGCTACACCCCTTTCCTTTGTCCAGTTCGCACCAAAGCAGGGGCTGCAAGCCCCTGATCCGGTTTGAACTGGGGTATGCACAGGGACACCAAATGTGCCCCCAGTGCAGGACTTCAAAGCACCCGAAAGTGCTCCCGCCCAGCCCCAATACACATTATCCTGTCTGGGGAGGTGGTCACACCTCCCTGGGACAGGAAACCTGTTGTCCAGGCCTCCCTGCCAGAGTTTCGTCCAGCAGCAGGAGGCCAGACTCGTGTCTGTGGCAGCAGCATCCATTTTGTGATGCCAGGGCTTTGGAAAGAAGTTACCGGGCTAGCCAGAGTTAACATGTCTTTCCTCTAGAAGGGTGGAATGCTACCCCGCTGCCAGAATTGGCGGGGGTAGTATTCCAAGATGTTTGACACCAAACACGACATGTTTAGGTGCAGCCATTCCAAAGTTAGCATTTAACGCGAGGTTATAATGCGCTTAAGAGTATATGGTCAGGCTGCACTACAAACAGCATCAGAGAAGGGTCTCCGAACGCTGCAGAGGGGCCCTGCTCATGCAGGGGCACCCTCTCACATAGGAACCATGCACTCTGCCGTTAGGATTGATAAGGCCTGCCTTAGGAGTGACTTATAGGTTTATATGTGTGTATGTATTTAGTGATATAGGTAACCTATATCACAGTAAGGGGTGCATGCACCACCTTACCCAGGCTGCAGTAGCAGACCTGTGGTGTCAGTTTGGATGGCCTTCCAGGGGTGGCATAATACATGCTGCAGCCCCTGGCAGGCCTCTGAGGTACCTATGCCCTTGGTACATAGTATACCATATACTAGGGACTTATAAGGGCACTCCAGATCCCAATCAGTGATGTGCCTAAGGCACATGGAAACCATTTTAGAGAGGAAGCAGCTAGGCTGGGGTTCTGATTAGCAGGGCCCCAGCCAGACTAATGTCGAAAACAGTGAAGCATCAGCAAAAGTGGGGGTACCCATGTGAAGCAGATCCTACTCTCCTACAACATGCACACCACATCTAACGAATCCAGTACCACAACCTCGTAGAGAGAGAGACACAGAGTTTTAATAGAGTGTACATAAACAAAATATGTAAATTACACATCAATGCAGTATACGGTTTAACAATACCATCATCATCATATTACCACCACAAGATTTAAAAAACACTTATTTAAAACAATATGTAAAATATTGATTAAAAAACTCACAATTCAGTGCAAAATTGGTGTAATTCCGTTCAGCAGTTCGGGCTGTAGCCGTGTCTATAAATCTAAAACACATTTCATGATTGGGAGAGACAAACAGAGAGGCAGCTACAGATTGTCTGTTTCAGTATTACCGATCTGTTCAGTAATTTATACAAGGTACATGATACAACACAAAGATCTTCATCTAATGTACCAAACTATTGCTCAAATTGGGATTGTTAGTTACCTCTGGCAGCAAATGCCCTTTGTCTGAAAATCAGAAGGCCCCGTGTACCCTTGATCAGAATTCTGGAGGAAGTCACAAATGTCCAACATGCCCTCAGAGGCATAACCCCTCCACCCACAATGGCAATCCTGGAACAGTCTTACTTTCCACATCAAAGGCAGTGCCAGAAGCAGCCCACACATCAGATCAAAGGATTGAAACAAATGGAGATGTGCACCAGAGAAAAATGAGGGTCCAATACGTATTCCAAAATATATCCTTTATTATGTTTCTTCAGTAAGCGAAAGATAAAATCCAGCCGATGAGTTTCGTTCCAATTTCTCCTGGAACTTCCTCAGGGCTTAAAATAACATACAAAGAACAAACAAATAAAACCCATACACAGTACACCCAAATATACAAAAGACACAAGACAACAAAAAGAACCATCACATACAAAACTATCATTCTTTGGGGTCCAATCATAAGACCACCACATATGTCATAAATACATACATATATAAATCCAATAGACATAGCAGAGTTTCAAAAATCATCATATAGGACAATACCATAACTCAATGCCATTATATATAATTCATATAAAAAAACACTAGGTGAATAGCCAATTCCACATAGACAAACAATCATTATAAAATCATAAATTTTGAGCAAAAGTTGGCTTGTATTATTAGAACCGATCGTCCATCTGAAATTTGAGGTCTGAAGCTCCTTTTTTAGTAATTGACCAGTCCAAATCAAATCCCTTCGGCACTCACCGAAAGAGTTAGTGAGTGTTAGACCTGGCATCCTTGGCGTGGGTCTCCCTTCCATTTTTTAACTATGCCTCCACTGTTGTTGATATGTTTTTGCTGGTCTAGATGCTTTGGGCACTTTGCCACTGACATTCAGTGCCAAAGTGCAAGTGCTCCCTATGGTAAATTGATGTACGGATTAGTGACTCCATGTTTGGCCTATTTGATTCACTGTCAGACCCTAGTACAGTGCACTGTTTGTGCCCAGGGCCTGTGAATCGAATGCTGCTGGTGGGCTTGCAGCACTGGTTGTGCCACTCACAGGAGCAGCTTGTAAAGTGTGTCTCAGGCCTGCCATTGCAGAGCCTGTGTGCAGTCTGGTACTGCCATGTCGACTTGGTAAGTGCACCCACTTACCAGTCCCCAAACCTTCCCTTTCCTGCATATTAGTCACCCCTAAGGCAGGCCCTAGGGCAGGGTGCATTGTATGTGTAAGGTAGGACATGCCATGGTGTGTGTGGCATGTCCTGATAGTGAATTACAGCTAATTTCGTTTTTCACTATTGCAAGGCTACCTGTAACCATAGGCCAGAATGGGCAGTTTGATTATAACATCTTATAATCCTAACTGACCCAGGGAACATGGTAGAAAAATGACTTTAGTATGCCTGAACTCAGAATGATAAAATACATCTTTTAGTGAAGTTGGTTTTAACATTCTGTGTTTGAAAATACCACTTTTAGAAAGTAGGTATTTTCTTGCCTAACCATCCAGCCTGCCTCTGCTAGCTTGTGTATTGTATGTCTGGGTTTGTGAGTGATAGGGGCTGGGGGACTCCAGGAGACAGGGTGAGTCAGCACAGGGCTGAATAGACCTATCTGCATGTAGAGTGGTGGGAGGAATAGCACCTGGGCCTGAATAGGGCTGTGCCTGCCTTCCACAATGCTGGCTCCACCTCCTGTGGTGCGTCTGATGTCCCTGGCCCACATTGACAAAGGAAGAAGGTGTGCACTGGCAGAATGCACCCAGAACTGGTTTGGACTAGGTACAGGACCCTCTGCCTTCAGAGGACAAAGTATCTGCTAGTATAAATATTGGGACCCAGACCCCAAGACTTTAGATCACTTCTGGGAAACAAGAAGAACCTTTGCTGAGGAGAGGAACCAGAGAAACTGAAAGAGGAGACTATCCCTATGCTGTGTGCTGTTTGAGGGATTGGACTGCAGAGGTTGCCTGATTGCCAAAGAAAGGAGAAAGGAACTTTGTGCCAACTTTCATCATCTAGCAGAAAATCTCCAAGGGCTTGAAGATTGAGCTTAGCTCCTGCTGAAGTCTCAGGGATACAAGACTTCACCAACCAGCTCCCCTGAATTCCCTTGCTGGGAATTTGAAGTGCCTACTGTTGTGTTGGGCCTTCTGAGAGTCTGCGTGTCGCTGGGAGCTGGAAGCGCGACTCACGAAGAAGAAGCGTGTCACTGCCGCAGCAGTTGTTGTCGCATCGCTGAGAAAGCGTGCCGCCGCTGCCGCTGTCGCATCACCGAAGCACCTCGCATCACCGGAGAAGAGTGTCGCCGTCGCAGCAGATGCTGTCGCATCATCAGAGAAGCGTGTCGCAGGGCCTGTCGCGGCTCAGAAGATTCACCGATTCGCCGCACGGCCGTCGGGCGTGCACGCATCGCCCCCTTCGTTGTCGCATTGTGAGGAAGACGCCATTTTGTTTCATTGCACCGGGTCATCATCGCATCGAGACGCTGCTGGTCACATCGCGACAGAAGCGCAGTAAGAAACCAACGCATCACCTCCCCACGCATTGAAGAACCGAAGCATCACCTCCTCTCCGGTAAGGAACCGACGCATCACCGCCCCCTACGCAGCAGTAGGGAACCGACGCATCACCTCCCCCGGAGCAAGAAACCGACGCATCACCGTTCTTGCGTGTAAGGAACCAACGCATCACCTTCCCTGCAACTCTTTTGGTTGTATCGCGTTACGCACCCAAAGGTACATTGAACGTAGAGGGTCGCATTTATCACCTGCATTTGAACTGAACTATTTTCTACCATTGACAGTCATATTTTTCGTATTGTATTGTGGATTTTTGTCGTTTTGGGTCTTGTGTTAAGTCTATATAAAAATACTTATTTTTATACTACAACTTGTGTGGTGTCCATCTGTAGTGTTGTCACTGTATTACTGTATGTATTCACAAATGCTTTACACACTGCCTCTGAGATAAGCCTGCCTGCTCGTGGCAAGCTACCAAGGGGGTGAGTAGGGGTTATTTTAGTAGTGTATCCCCCTTACCCTGACTAGAAGCAAGGATCCCTATTTGGACAAATGTACCTACCGCTGCCAACTAGAGACCCCCAGTTCTAACATTGGTGGTCAGCGGTGAGGATTCTGGACTTGCATTTGTGACTCATATACAGTGATAGGTGTACACTACTAGTGAGTGCAGACCAAACGCAACCACTTACATTTTGGTAGATTGTTTTTTCCTGGGATTTCTATTTTTGCCAAGAACTGCCAAGTTTAGTCACCATGAGCAAAACAGCATCCATCACATCTGTGGATTTAGATTTTTAAGAAGAAAAGCTGGAAAGTTACACTGTAAAACAGCTGAAACACTTCTGCAGGAGATTTAAAGTTGCTATGACCGGTCTCTCCAAGAAGGATGAGTTCCAAAAGGCGCTGAGGGCCTGGGTGGAAGCAAGGAGTACCCTGAGCATGTGGAAGAGCATGAGGAGGGGGCTGAGGATGCAGGAGGGCAGCTAGATGGGCTATTGGGTCCAGGGGGGAGGAAAGCACCTTCCCCAGCAGGTAGCAGTGTTTCTTCCAAGGGCCTGTCCCCAGGAGAGCTGGAGGACAGGGAGAGAAGTAGGGTGCATGAAATGGAGCTGACCAAGCTTAAGATGGGTGGGCAGTTAGAATTGGAAATTAAGAAATTGGCCCTAGAGGAAAAGAGGATGCAAATGGAGCATGAGAGAAGTTTGAGGGAGTTGGAGTTGAAAGCTAGGAGCTTAGAGATTACTCCCTCTGGTGGCAGCACACCGTCCATGCCTGTTGAAGCAAGGGTGTATATACCTAAAGATGTGGTGAAAGAGTTTTATAAAAATGATGACATTGGGCAATGGTTTAAAGCCTATGAGGTAGCTATGACTTCACACCGGGTCCCTGAGAAGGATTGGGGAGCGGGGTTGTGGGGGCGGTTCCTTAGTGAGGAGCGGGATACCTTGCCCTCTGAAGTCCATAATTCTTATGGTCATATGAAAGAAGCATTGATGTCCAGGTATGGGTTGACTCCTGAACTGTATAGGCAGAGGTTCAGGAATTGCAAAAAGTTGGAGGGCAGTACCTGGGTAGAATATGTGACTTATTTTTGCAGAGCATTGGATGGTTGGGTGAAGGGTAGCAAAGTGAATGATTTTGAAGCACTCTTTGATTTGATTACATGGGAGCACTTGTCAGGAAATTGTTTTCCAGAGCTACGCCAGCACCTTATTGATAGTAGGCTGACTAACCCTAGGAAGCTTGCTGAGGAGGCGGACCGCTGGGTGAGCACCCGGGTCCACAAGGATCACGTGGGAGACTCCGCCATGGGTAGGCAGGGTCCCCAGCAGAGGAGTGGGGGGGACACGGGTAAACAGAGGGAGTTCCAGAAAGGGCCCCAAAGTAATCCCCAAGGGAACCAAGGGAAGGGTTCCCAGCCTCCCCCTGAAAAGAAGCCAGGGGCCCGACATATAAGCCTGTTCACAGGGGGCCCAAGACTTGCTTTAAGTGTGGTCAAGTGGGCCACTGCTCCTGGGAAACTAGATGTCCCTTGTATGGAAAATCAGCACCCACTGGTGCACCACCCTGGCAGGTAGCTAGTGTAGCCCTGGGGGAGGAGATGGGTGCCCAAGGTGGGTGGGGTCCCGTAGCAATGTCCTTGGTCTCTTTAGGAGACAGTGAGATGTTCCCTAGGGCCCTACTGCCTGATAACACTAAGAAATACAGACAGTGGGTGACCATCAATGGCCAAAGGGTGAAGGCTCTGAGAGACACCGGAGCCAGTGTGACAGGTGTTAGTTGTCGGCTGGTGTCTGAAGAGCAGGTGATCCCCAACGCATTCTGCCCAGTAGTTGCCATGGACAACTCAGAGAGCCACTGCAGAGTGGCTCAGGTTCCCTTTGAGTGGGGGGGTCTCGGGTACCTTTCAAGAAGCTGTGAGGCCAGCCATGCCTGTAGACTGTCTGTTGGGCAACGATTTAGACAGTTCACCTTGGGCAGAGGTGGAGAGAAGGTCTCATCTAGAGATGTTGGGTCTGCCTGAGTGGGCGTGCACGACCACTCGGTCTATGGCAGCCAGTAGAGGTGTTCAAGAGGACCTGGATCCTGAGAGGGTGGCCCAGGTGCCTGCCTTGAAGAGAAGAGGCAGGGGGCACGGGAAACCAGCCCCCATAGTTCCCACGGTCCAGGAGGAGCAGAACCTGAGGGGGATGCTCTGGAACCTACAGGGGAGCAAGTGGCCGAACTGGGGGACCTGCCTGAGCTGATCCATTGGCAGCAAGAAGGAGGACCCTCCAGGGAAGAGTTCTGCGAGGAGCAGAACAAGTGCCCTTCTCTTGTGGGTTTGCGGCAAGAGGCCACAAACCAGGCAGCAGGTGATCAGTCTGGATCACATTGGATCTACTGGGAGAATGGTCTCCTGTATAGCGAGCCTAAGGTTGCTGAGCCTGGGTCAGCCTGTGTGCTGGTGGTACCCCAGCGCTTTAGAGCCTTCCTACTGGGTTTGGCTCATGATGTGCCTTTAGCAGGACATCTGGGGTAGGGCAAGACCTTTGAAAGGCATGTCACCCACTTTTATTGGCCCCAGATGGGCAAGAGTTCAGACACTCATTGCAGGACATGTCAGACTTGCCAGGCAAGTGGAAAAAGTGGGAGGAAGCACAAGGCTCCCCTCCAGCCTTTCCCTGTGGTCAGCACCCCCTTTGAACGGGTGGGTATTGACATTGTGGGGCCACTGGACCCCAAGACAGCCATGGGCAACAGGTTCATCCTGGTCTTGGTGGACCATGCCACCCGGTACCCGGAAGCCATCCCTCTTCGGACAGTGACGGCCCCCATGGTGGGACGTGCACTGATGGGGTTTTTCTCCCGCGTGGGGTTCCCCAAGGAGGTGGTGTCTGACCATGGTACAAACTTCATTTCCAAGTATATGAAGTCCGTGTGGCAGGAGTGCGGTGTAACATACAAGTTCACCACTCCTTACCACCCCCAAGGTAATGGGCTGGTTGAGAGATTCAACCGGACCCTGAAGGGCATGATTATGGGGCTGGAAGAACCCATGAGGCGTAAGTGGGACGTCCTCTTGCCATGCCTTTTGTTTGCTTACCGTGAGGTGCCACAGAAGTCCTTAGGGTTCAGTCCCTTTGAACTGCTCTATGGTCACCCGGTAAATGGACCTCTGAGTCTGGTGAAAGAAGGCTGGGAGAAAGCTCCCAGTAAACCTCCCCAGGATGTATTTAGCTACATGCTGGCCTTTAGAAACCAGACTAGGCGATTCAGACAACTCGCTGACGCGAATCTGGAAGCCAGCCAGGAAGAGATGAAACGGTGGTATGATCAGAATGCCACTCTGATCGAGTTTCAGCCTGGGCAGAAAGTGTGGGTCATGGCCCCCGTGGAACCTTGCGTGCTCCAGGATAAGTGGACCGGACCATTTGAGGTGGTGGAGCGCAAGAGTGAGGTCACCTACCTGGTGGACTTGTGATCTCCCAGGAACCCTTTGCGGGTCCTACATGTCAACCGCCTAAAGCCCCATTTTGAGAGGTCCGAAGTGGGCATTCTCCTAGCAACAGATGATGGAATGGAAGAGGAGACAGAACATCTTCCTGACCTCCTGTCTGCAACAGAGCAAGATGGGTCAGTGGAGGGTGTGAACCTCTCTAACTCCCTGACACCTGAGCAGCAGGAAGACTGTCGCCAACTGTTGGGACAGTTTCCTGACCTGTTTTCCCTGACTCCTAGTGTCACTGATTGGTGCGTCCATGATGTGGACACTGGGGACAGTCCTCCTGTTAAGCACAAGGCTTACAGAGTGACTGGCAGGGTGAGAGCTTGCATCAAGGAGGAGGTCTCCAAGATGTTTGCATTGGAGGTGATTGAGTCCTCTCACAGCCCTTGGGCCAGCCCAGTGGTCTTGGTCCCAAAGGCTGCCGCGCCTGGTGCCACACCCGAACTTCGGTTCTGTGTGGACTACCGAGGACTCAATTCAGTCACCAGGACTGACGCGCACCCCGTCCCCAGAGCTGATGAACTCATCGATCGGTTAGGGGCTGCCCGGTACCTCAGCACGTTTGACTTAACGTCTGGGTACTGGCAGATCACCTTGACTGATGGGTCCAAAGAGAGGTCAGCATTCTCCACACCAGATGGGCACTACCAATTCCGGGTTATGCCCTTTTTGGATGAAGAATGCCCCTGCCACCTTTCAGAGGTTGGTCAACCAGGTGTTGGTTGGACTGGAAGATTTCAGTGCCGCCTACCTGGATGATATCGCAGTGTTCAGCGCCAGTTGGGAAGAACATCTGCGCCACCTCTGGGAAGTGTTGATGGCGCTGCGGAGGGCAGGCCTCACGATCAAGGTGAGTAAGTGCCAGATCGGGCAGGGTTCCGTGGTGTACTTGGGACACTAAGTTGGGAGCGGCCATGTGGCGCCCCTACAGCCCAAGATTGATACCATTCTGGCTTGGGAGCCCCCCAAGACCCAGACAGAGGTGAGAGCCTTTTTAGGACTCACCGGGTATGAAAGGAGATTTGTCAAGGGGTATGGCAGCATTGTTGCACCCTTGACAGACTGACTTCCAGGAAGCAGCCCAAGTGAGTGATTTGGCCTGACACCTGTCAGAGAGCTTTTGACGCCTTGAAGGCTGCCATGTGCACGGCCCCCGTGCTTCAGGCGCCCAACTTCTCAAAAGAGTTCGTGGTCCAAACAGATGCTTCAGAGCATGGTGTAGGGGCTGTTCTGGCACAGTTAAATGAGGAGGGCCTAGACCAACCTTTAGCCTTCATCAGTAGGAGGTTACTTCCACGGGAACAGAGGTGAAGTGCTATTGAGCGTGAGGCATTTGCTGTGGTCTGGGCGCTGAAGAAGTTGAGATCATACCTGTTTGGGACTCACTTCCGGGTTCAGACAGACCACAGGCCCCTTAGATGGTTGATGCAGATGAGGGGTGAGAATCCAAAATTGTTGAGGTGGTCCATTTCTCTACAGGGGATGGACTTCACGGTGGAACACCGCCCTGGTACAGAACACGCCAATGCTGATGGTCTGTCCAGATTCTTCCGCCTTAGTGATGAGAACTCCCTAGAGGTAGGATAGTTCTCCCCACATTTCAGCTGGAGGGGACACATGTTAGACCTGGCATCCTTGGCGTGGGTCTCCCTTCCATTTTTTCACTATGCCTCCACTGCTTTGCCACTGCTATTCAGTGCCAAAGTGCAAGTGCTCCCTATGGTAAATTGATGTATGGATTAGTGACTCCATGTTTGGTCTATTTGATTCACTGTCAGACCCTAGTACAGTGCACTGTTTGTGCCCAGGGCCTGTGAATCAAATGCTGCTGGTGGGCTTGCAGCACTGGTTGTGCCACCCACAGGAGCAGCTTGTAAAGTGTGTCTCAGGCCTGCCATTGCAGAGCCTGTGTGCAGTCTGGTACTGCCATGTCAACTTGGTAAGTGCACCCACTTACCAGTCCCCAAACCTTCCCTTTCCTGCATATTAGTCACTCCTAAGGTAGGCCCTAGGGCAGGGTGCATTGTATGTGTAAGGTAGGACATGCCCTGGTGTGTGTGGCATGTCCTGATAGTGAATTACAGCCAATTTCGTTTTTCACTATTGCAAGGCTACCTGTCCCCATAGGCCAGAATGGGCAGTTTGATTATAACATCTTATAATCCTAACGGACCCAGGGAACATGGTAGAAAAACGACTTTAGTATGCCTGAACTCAGAATGATAAAATACATCTTTTAGTGAAGTTGGTTTTAACATTCTCTGTTTGAAAATACCACTTTTAGAAAGTAGGTATTTTCTTGCCTAACCATCCAGCCTGCCTCTGCTAACTTGTGTATTGTATGTCTGGGTTTGTGAGTGACAGGGGCTGGGGGACTCCAGGCGACAGGTAGAGTCAGCACAGGGCTGAATAGACCTATCTGCATGTAGAGTGGTGGGAGGAGTAGCACCTGGGCCTGAATAGGGCTGTGCCTGCCTTCCACAATGCTGGCTCCACCTCCTGTGGTGCGTCTGATGTCCCTGGCCCACATTGACAAAGGAAGAAGGTGTGCACTGGCAGAATGCACCCAGAACTGGTTTGGACTAGGTACAGGACCCTCTGCCTTCAGAGAACAAAGGATTTGCTAGTATAAATATTGGGGCCCAGACCCCAAGACTTTAGATCACTTCTGGGAAACAAGAAGAACCTTTGCTGAGGAGAGGAACCAGAGAAACTGAAGGAGGAGACTATCCCTATGCTGTGTGCTGTTTGAGGGATTGGCCTGCAGTGGTTGCCTGATTGCCAAAGAAAGGAGAAAGGAACTTTGTGCCTACTTTCATCATCTTGCAGAAAATCTCCAAGGGCTTGAAGATTGAGCTTGCCTCCTGCTGAAGTCTCAGGGATACAAGACTGGGAATTTGAAGTGCCTACTGTTGAGTTGGGCCTTCTGAGAGACTGCGTGTCGCTGAGAGCTGGAAGCGCGACTCACGAAGAAGAAGCATGTCGCTGCCGCAGCAGTTGTCGTCGCATCGCCGAAAAAGCGTGCCGCCGCTTCCGCTGTCGCCATCGCATCACCGAAGCACCTCGCATCACCGGAGAAGAGTGTCGCCGTTGCAGAAGACGCCGTTGCATCATCAGAGAAGCGTGTTGCAGGGCCTGTCGCAGCTCAGAAGATTCACTGAGTCGCCGCACGGCTGTCGGGCGTGCACGCATCGCCCCCTTCGTTGTCGCATCGAGAGGAAGACGCCATTTTGTTTCATTACACCGGGTCGTCATCGCATCGAGGCGCTGCTGGTCGCATCGCCACAGAAGCGCAGTAAGAAACCGATGCATCACCTCCCCACGCAGTGAAGAACCGACGCATCACCTCCTCTCCGATAAGGAACCGACGCATCACCGCCCCCTACGCAGCAGTAGGGAACCGACGCATCACCTCCCCCGGAGCAAGGAACCGACGCATCACCATTCTTGCATGTAAGGAACCAACGCATCACCTTCCCTGCAACTCTTTTGTTTGTATCGCGTTACGCACCCAAAGGTACATTGAACGTAGAGTGTCGCATTTATCACCTGCATTTGAACTGAACTATTTTCTACCATTGACAGTCATATTTTTCGTATTGTATTGTGGATTTTAGTTGTTTTGGGTCTTGTGTTAAGTCTATATAAAAATACTTATTTTTATACTACAACTTGTGTGGTGTCCATCTGTAGTGTTGTCACTGTATTACTGTTTGTATTCACAAATGCCTTACACACTGCCTCTGAGATAAGCCTGCCTGCTCGTGCCAAGCTACCAAGGGGGTGAGCAGGGGTTATTTTAGTAGTGTATCCCCCTTACCCTGACTAGAAGCAAGGGTCCCTATTTGGACAAAGGTACCTACCTCTGCCAACTAGAGACCCCCAGTTCTAACAGTGAGCAACTCAATTCCATACCTACATTAAACATAGCATAACGTGTATTTGTAAAGCCGCACGTTCACCCCTAACGGGGTATCTTGGCGCTGAATAACAGATGTTTATAGTTACCCAACTCAATGGTACTCATTATATCCACCTCAGATTGATGAAAGGCTGAGTGGACCCACCGGAATTTGAACCTGTGACCATGAGGTCAAACACAGGCCCCTGCAGTGGATGCATTAGTTCACTTAGCTAGCAGACCTGGCTAACAAAGTGGAACGACAGGTCTATGTCACACCGTGAAGAAATAATAATGTTAAGCTCAACTTTCAAAACATCCTCACATTGACCCTTCTATTTGTGGGTCAAACGGACAGACTATTCAAGAAGGGAGAGCAGGTAACTGTACTTATAACAGTATTATCACTAATTCAGAATAATGGCATGACAACCAATGTCACTCCATACCGTATTCTTGGATAATAAGATGCAGACATAGAAAAACAAAATCATCCCACCACATGTCGAAAGGGCAGGGAGTGTGGGCATTTAGTATGCTATAAAAAGTTGGAGCTCTATCCAAATAACGCAATAAATCTATAAAGTACTTTACGAAAATAATACATACATCAAAAAACAGACTACTTAAAGCAGAGAAAACAAGCATATACTGCTCGGTAAGGCTCCATGGAACGGAGCAATGTCGCAATAGTGTAGTAACACCATAGCACGATATCACACACAGATACCGGGGAACAAATTGCTCCTGTCACAACTCGCAGACAGAAAGCGTGCATTTACTACACTCTGAGACCATACAAAATGCCTAACGAATCCAGTACCACAACCTTGAAGGCAGACACAGAGTTTTAATAGAGTGTACATAAACAAAATATGTAAATTACACATCAATGCAGTACATGGTTTAATAATACCATCATCATCATATTACCACCACAAGATTAAAAAAACGCTTTATTTAAAACAATATGTAAAATATTGGATCAAAAAACTCACAATTTGGCGCAAAAAACATACATCTAAAACACATTTACTGACTGGGAGAGACAAACAGAGAGACAGCTACAAATTGTCTGTTTCAGTATTACCGATCAGTTCAGTCATTTATACAAAGGTACATGATATAGCACAAAGATCTTCATCTAATGTACCAAACATTTGCACAGATTTGGATTGTTAGCTACTTCTGGCAGCAAATACCCTTTGTCTGAAAATCAGAGGGCCCAGTGCACCCAAGATCAGAATTCTGGAGGAAGTCACAAATGTCCAATATACCCTGAGAGGCAAAACCCCTCCACCCACAATGGCAATCCCGGAAAAGTCTTACTTTCCACATCAAAGGCAGTGCCAGAAGCAGCCCATACATCAAACCTCCAACACTCCGAAATACCAAAGAAACACCACACACTCCCCTCTAAAGAGATAAAATGAAAGGAATGACCCTTGTCAGGGACCAGTATCACCAAGGTCAGAAACCAGCTGAAGAGAAAACTGAGACAGACAGACGTCAAGTACTTCTATTCCCCATTAGGGTAACATCCACGTACAGGGGGAACACTGAATCCATGTTTAAGAGGCGAGTGTGATTTGTCCCTTCCATTCAGGGGCTTCCGACGAGTGGCTTCAGGGTCCTTGTCCCACTTCCTTGTTACCCTCTCCAGTGGATGACATTTCTAAGAGGCGTCCCTTTGTAAGTCACCACTGACCTCTTCCTGACCGTTAGTAGAAGTGCCTGATGCTGTAACATCCACTGTGGTTCCATCCATATGTTCCGGAGCATCAATACATTTCTCCAGGTCTTCCGGAACTTCCTTCTTCTGTAAGCGTAGTCTGAACACCAAAAAACGCTTCCGTGTCTGATTAGTTTCATATGAAAAATCCGGCGTACTGAGGCTCTCGTGTCGGTATGGCTATGCCTCTTGGCTGTATCTTCGATCCTCCGGGCATGCTGGTTTTTGAGGCTGTAGGAGAGTAGGATCTGCCTCTTATGTTGCCCCCACTTTTTTTCTGATGTTTACACTGGTTTCTGGCTATAGTCTGGCTGGGTCCCTGCCAATCAGGGCCCCAGCCTCTCTGTTCTCTCTAAATGACTTGGAGTGCACTCTAGGTGCACTAGTGATTGGATGCTGTGGTACCTTATGAGTCCCTAGTATATGGTACCTTAGGTACCAAGGGCATAGGTACTTCACGGGCCTACCAGGGGCTGAAGCATGTATTATGCCACCCCTGGGAAGCAGACTAAATCTGACACCACAGGCCTGCTACTGCAGCCTGGGTGAGGTGGTGCTAGCACTCCTCACTGAGATATAGGTTTCCTATATCTCCCCTGCACACACATTTAAACCTATCAGTCACCCCTAAGGCAGGCCCTATCAATCCTGAGGGCAGGGTGCTTGGTTCCTATGTGAGAGGGTGCCTCTGCCTGAGCAGGGCCCCTCTGCAGCTCTCAGAGTCCATTCTCTGGGGCTGTTTGTGGATGCGGTTAAACCATATACTCTTAAGTGCATTATATCCTCGCGGTAGAATGCTAACTTTGGACATGGCTGCATCAAAACATGTCGTGTTTGGTGTCAAACATCTTGGAATACTACCCCCCGCCAGTTCTGGCGGCGGGGGTAGCATTCCACCCTTCTAGAGGGATAGACATGTACCTACTGTGGAAACGCGGTAGAATCCTGCAGAGCCCTGGCATCACAAAATGGATGCCACCAGTCACAGACACTGGGCTGCCCTCCTGCTGATGACCGAAACTCGCAGTGGAGGAAGCCCAACAATAGGTATCCTGTCACAGGAGGGTGTGACCACCTTCCAGACAGGGTTTAGTGTATTGGGGCTGGGTGGGTGCACTCTTAGAGTGCTTTGAAGTCCTGCACTGGGGGAGCAGAAGGCTCCTCTGTGCATATGCCAGTTCAAACCAGCTCAGGGGCTACCTGCCCCTGCTCTGGCGCGAAACTGGACAAAGGGAAGTGGGTGTAGCCACCCACTCCCCTGACCCTCCCATAGGTGGGGTCATAGAGCTAGTCCCTCCCTTTCTTTTAGTATAAGAGGGGGAACCTGTGCATTGCAAACTAGATACCCCTGGACGACGCTCTACAAGAAGAATCCCGGACCTTCGACGTTCCACTACCTTTGGAAGATGGAAGAATCTCCCTTGGAGTCAAGGAGTGACTCCCCTGCTTGGCAGGCACCAAAAACGACAATGACGGTCGCAGACTACGCCGCTCCCGCCAGAGCCCGAACTCCCTGCAGCCCAGGAAGAGGATTTCCTGACCCCTCCAAGGCCATCGTGAGTCCCCAGCGAAGCTAAGGCAAGTGGACCCCACGAGCAACGAGGAACCACAGACCCTGTGTACTGTGCACTATTGTCGAGTGCAACCCCTTCACGACATTCTACGAACTTGTGCTTTGAACCACGTGTGGTCCCGGCCTCCCGCAGAGATCCCTCCTAAAATCAGAGGCCTACACCGTCCCGAGTGACCGTGGGACCCTGTTGAGTGAATCCTCCTGAGCTGTCTTTGCGATCCCTTGCCAGCCGGCTTGTGGGTCCCCAGAAGACTTTCCAAAGAACCCAAAGGGCTCCCCTGGTTGCTACAGGCCTGCCCTGACCTACCCTCACGGGGTAAGTCCCCCAGACCTTGCTGGTCTGCACCATTGACTTTTCCTTTCCACCACAAGACTTGCGGCTACCAAGGCTTGTTGGCTCCAATCGAGTCGCCGACACCTCAGTAAGCTGCAGAAGTCTTGGGACACACGGAATCCAGCTCCTGGTCATCATCGACGCTTCCTGGACCATGTGGTCAAAGAGTCAAGACACCCGTGAACGACCCGAAGCTGTCGACGACGGTGGGCATTCATCTGCCTTGCCCAGAGTCACTGCCAAGTGACTGTGGACACTGTCCCCTCTGCTTTCAGGTCTTCCTCCTCCCGAATCCAGGCTTGGATTCCAACGGACACTTCTTCTGTCGCCGCAAGCAGCAAGTCTTCACTGGCTCCCATTGAAAACGACGCCGCGACCCGACACCAAAGGACACCTATGCACCCGGCTCCCCTGGGTGAGGTAACTTTAGCATTACGGTGCTCCCGTGGGTGTGGGCCCTAGAACTACTTACCCTGTAAGTGGCTTGCTTGTAGCTACCCTAGAAGTGCCCTAAAACTCTTATTTTCTAAGTGCGACAATTGCGCTGACTCGTACAGGGTTCGCGTCTGTGTTAGGCACATCGCGTCCATCTCCCTTGAAACACTATCTATAACCGTGTCCTGCGACTCGTACTGAGTCCGATCGGTGTTCGCCTCGAACACACAAGGGGCCTGTAACATTGAAATATCCATTGCGCTCAATCGTACAAGGTTCGCGTCTGTGTTAGACACAGCGCGTCCATCTCCCTTGCAACTCTATCTGTAACCGCGTCCTTCGACTCGTACAAGGACCGATCGGTGTGTTCGCCGCGAACACGCAAGGGACCTTTAACATTGAAATCTCAATCGCGTCTGTTCGCATAGACTCGTACAGGACTCGCACCGGTGCCAGGACACCGCGTCCGTCCCCTGTGGGTCTCCTACAACTACCTGGTGTGGTTCTTGGGGGTCCCTCGATTCTAACTGCTCTAGACCTAGGTCTAGCCAAACTAAGATTGTGATATTTGATTGTGCTAACTTATTTTGATAACATTTGATTTGTACATATGTTCCTGACTTCTAATCTCATAAAGAGATTAGTAGAGAGTTGTTTATTAATAAATACATATATATTTGATATATATACCTGTGTGGTGTCTTTTCATTTGGTGATTCAAGAGATTGTGTGGTAAAACAAGCTGCTTTACATTCCTCCAAGACTTAGCCTGAAGGTTGCTCTCCACAGCTACCACTAGGATAGCTTTCTATAAAGGTTGTCTTAAACCTACCAACCATAAGAGTCGAATTGTTCTGGTGCAAGGTGTCCACTTTAATTAGTGAACAGCATATACCAGGCCAACTTCTCACATTGGTGGCAGCGTGTGGGATTCCAGCTTGCTATTGTTTTACCAGAAAATCTCTATTTGAATTACTAACTGAAAACCACTATAGGTACTCAAGGTACATATAAAATCAAGCTTAGTATCAATAAGTTCTACTGAACTTAGAGCTGTGTGCAAAAGGAATAGCACACCCTTTCTACAGCTCAAGCTAGTATCAGTAGGCCACAAACTAGTGTAGGTAGTACAACACTGCACAACACTAGAATGTCCTCAAGGGATGGACCCAGTGGATCCACCCAGCTTCAGTATAAGGACCTGACTTTCTGTGACTTGAAAGCCATGTGTGCTGAGAGGCACCTGAAGATAGGACAGAGTCCCTCCACACTACACTTGATAGATCTGCTAACAGCAGATGACCTTAGATTAGCTCTAGGAGCTAAGGGGTCTGGATCAGTGGGTGGGTCAGTTATAGTGTCTGGGTCAGATGATGAACATCAGGATGACCAGGACTCTGTGATTGTAGGGCCAGGCCCAAAGGGGTCTGAACAAGACAGAGGAATTCTCCCTAAGAGAACTGACATAGTGGAAGACAGGCACAGGTCCCTTTCCAGGGAATCTGAGCACTCCTTTCACTCTGGCAGAGAAACTGTCTACCAGAGGAACTCCTTCTTCCCAAGAAGAGAGACCTCCTCTGAAAGGATGTACAAACTGCTGCAGTATGAGGAAGCAAGATTTGCCCTCAAAACCAAGCAGTTGGCATTAGACAAAGAAGCCTTTGAGTTCCAAAAAGCTTCTAGAAGAGAGGGGTTAGAACCCCCTGGTGGCAGCAACAGTGTCCCTAGAGGCAGAGAAAACATTCCAGACCATAGGAACCTGAGCAAGGTTGTTCCTCCCTACCAGAGTGGGGATGATATCCACAAGTGGATAACTGCTATGGAAAGGGCCTGTAGAGTACAACAGGTCCCCCAAAAGCAGTGGGCAGCAATCTTGTGGCTCTCCTTTTCAGATAAAGGTAGAGACAAGCTCCTCACTGTTAGAGAAGAGGATGCTGATGACTATGAAGTCCTGAAGAGTGCACTGATAGATGGGTTTGGCTTAACCACTGAGCAGTACAGGTTGAAGTTCAGAGACACCCAGAAGGCACAGACTCAGGACTGGACTGACTTTGTAGATTGTGCAACCAAGGCTCTGGAGGGTTGGCTGGTTGGCAGTAGGGTTACTGATTTCAAGGGATTGTATAATCTAATGATGAGAGAACAGATCCTTAATAATTGCCAGAACCAGTTGTTGCATCAATACCTGGTGGACTCAGATCTGACCTCTCCCCAAGAATTGGGAAAGAAGGCAGACAAGTGGGTCAGAACCAGGGTGAGGCAGAAAACCCAGAACCAAGGGGGTGACACCAAGAAGCAGGATCCTAAGGGCTCTGAGAAAGGTGGGGATAAGGCAAAAGACCAGAAGTCTTCACAAGGGCCCCAAAAATCTGCATCTGGTGGGGAGTCACAATCCAACAAGGGAAAAGGCCAAAAGAAGCCCTGGTGCAAATTCTGTAAACAGAAAGGGCACTGGACTTCTGATTGTAACAAGTCCAAAGACCAAACCACCACCACTCCTGCCCCTAAGGCAACTGTTCCCCCTAGCTCAGCTACTGGTGGAGGTGGTACTCAGAATAAGGGTGTAGTAGGGTTGACCCTGGGTTCTGAAGTGGACTCTGACCTAGTCAGAGTACCCACTCAGGCAATGCTGATTTGTGATGGAGACCTTGATATGTCCTTCCTAGTAAGCCCCAGTAATCTGGGCAAATACAAACAGCAGCCTGTAATAAATGGCAAACAGGCTTTGGCATTTAGGGACACAGGTGCTAGTGTCACCATGGTGGCAGAGGATCTTGTGGACCCTGGACAGATCATCCTGGGCGAAATGTACCAGGTGACCAATGCAAGCAATGTCAGGACCAACCATAGTCTGGCAGTTGTGAATTTCTCCTGGGGAGGGGTAACTGGCCTCAAGAAGGTTGTAGTCAGTGCAGACCTCCCTGTAGAATGTCTATTGGGCAATGATCTAGAGACTTCAGCCTGGTCTGAAGTAGAGTTATGGACTCACGCTGAGATGTTGGGCATCCCTGCAGAGGTATTTGCTGTGACCAGGTCACAAGCAAGAATGCATAACACTGAACCAGCTCTGGATCCTGGAACAATGGACCAGATGCTTCCCAAGAGGAGGAGCAGTAGGGTAAAGGCAGTGCCTTCCCTCTGTCTCAGATCACAGATTCACCTCCAGAGGGAGGTGAAGCAGATCCTGAAGAAGGAACTGCCCCAGAGGGACTTGAGCCTGATCAGGTTGAGTTCTTGGGGGCAGGGGGCCCTTCTAGGGAAGATCTGAGTAAGGAGCAACAGTGCTGCCCCTCTCTTGAACCCCTCAGACAGCAGGCTGCTGCTGAGGCTGCTGGGAGTGCTAGTGGGTCCCATAAAGTTTATTGGGATGAGGGACTCCTATATTCTGAGGGTAGAGACCCAGCCCCTGGAGCCACCAGGAGGTTGGTAATACCTCAGAAGTTTAGGGGGTTCCTCTTGACCCTAGCACATGACATCCCTTTGGCAGGTCACTTGGGCCAAAACAAGACCTGGGACAGGCTTGTTCCACATTTTCATTGGCCACATATGTCAGAGGACACAAAGGAGTTTTGTCGCTCCTGTGTCACATGCCAAGCCAGTGGCAAGGCAGGTGGCACAACAAAGGCCCCCTGATACCACTACCTGTGGTGGGGGTACCCTTTGAAAGGGTAGGGATTGACATTGTTGGTCCCCTTGACCCTCAAACTGCATCTGGGCACAGATTTATCCTGGTGGTAGTGGATCATGCCACCAGGTACCCAGAGGCAATTCCTCTGAGGACCACCACAGCCCCTGTGGTGGCAAGAGCCCTCATTGGAGTCTTCTCCAGAGTGGGTTTCCCAAAGGAGGTCATTTCTGACAGAGGTACCAACTTCATGTCAGGATACTTGAAGGCAATGTGGAAGGAGTGTGGTGTAACTTATAAGTTCACCACCCCCTATCACCCACAATGCAATGGGTTGGTTGAACGCTTCAACAAAACCCTGAAGGGAATGATTAAAGGACTCCCAGAGAAGCTTAGGCGGAAATGGGACCTTCTTCTTCCCTGCCTGTTGTTTGCATACAGAGAGGTTCCACAGAAGGGGGTTGGTTACAGCCCATTTGAGCTTCTGTTTGGGCACCCTGTAAGAGGTCCATTGTGTTTGGTTAAAGAGGGCTGGGAGTTACCTCTCAAACCCCCCAAACAGGATGTGATGGACTATGTACTTGGTCTCCGCTCCCGGATGGCCGAATACATGAAAAAGGCAACCAAAAACCTGGAGGCCAGCCAAGAATTGCAAAAAGCTTGGCATGACCAAAAGGCTGTGCTGACTGTGTACCAGCCAGGACAGAAAGTGTGGGTGTTGGAGCCTGTGGCCCCAGCAGCCCTCCAGGACAAGTGGAGTGGCCCCCATACAATAGTTGAACAGAAGGGAGAAGTCACCTATCTGGTGAATCTTGGAACTCCCAGGAGCCCCCTGAGGGTGCTCCATGTCAACAGATTAAAGCCATATGTTGACAGGGCTGACATGGGCTTGCTCATGGCAACTGATGAGGACCAGGAGGAGGAGAGTGACCCTCTCCCTGACCTGCTCTCTCAGAACCCTGATGATGGATCAGTAGATGGTGTTGCTTTGGCAAGCAGCCTCACTGACCATCAGCAAACTGAGTGCAGACAAGTTCTGCAACAGTATAGACATATGTTTAGCCTGACCCCTAGTCAGACTACCTGGTGCACCCATGAGGTGGACACTGGAGACAGTCTGCCTGTCAAGAGTAAAATCTACAGGCAACCTGACCATGTCAGGGACTGTATCAGGACTGAAGTCCAGAAAATGTTGGAGCTAGGTGTAATTGAGCCTTCAGATAGCCCTTGGGCTAGCCCAGTAGTCCTGGTACCCAAGCCTCATACCCAGGGTGGTAAGAAAGAAATGAGGTTTTGTGTAGACTACAGAGGCCTCAATGCAGTCACTAGGACTGATGCCTACCCCATACCAAGGGCAGATGAGCTGATTGATACTTTGGCCTCAGCCAAGTATCTGAGTACATTTGACCTAACAGCTGGCTACTGGCAGATCAGATTAGCTGATGAGGCAAAAGCCAAAACAGCATTTTCGACCTCTAGTGGGCACTACCACTTTGTGGTGATGCCCTTTGGATTGAAAAATGCACCTGCCACTTTTCAGAGGTTGGTGAATAAAGTTCTGGCAGGGATGGAAACTTATTGCTCAGCTTATCTAGATGATATTGCTGTCTTTAGTTCCTCCTGGCAGGATCACCTGGTCCACCTCAGAAATGTTTTGGAGGCTCTGCAGAAAGCAGGCCTCACTATCAAGGCCACTAAGTGCCAGATAGGGCAGAGTCAGGTTGTGTACCTGGGCCACCTTGTAGGTGGAGGCCAGGTTCAGCCTTTACAGAGCAAAATCCAAACCATAATGGAATGGGTTGCTCCAACCACCCAGACACAGGTGAGAGCCTTCTTAGGCCTGACTGGGTACTATAGGAGGTTTGTCAAGGGATATGGATCTATAGTGACCCCCTTGAATGATCTGACCTCAAAGAAAATGCCAAAAAAGGTTCAGTGGACAGCTAGCTGTCAGAAGGCATTTGAAGACCTAAAGCAGGCCATGTGCACTGCCCCCATCTTACAGAGTCCAGACTACACCAAAAAGTTCATTGTCCAAACAGATGCTTCTGAGCTGGGTGTGGGAGCTGTACTGTCTCAACTGAATGATGAAGGTCAAGACCAGCCAGTAGCTTTTATTAGCAGAAGGCTGACCCCTAGAGAGAAACGTTGGTCAGCTATAGAGAGGGAGGCCTTTGCTGTGGTGTGGGCCCTGAAGAAGCTGAGGCCATACTTGTTTGGCACTCACTTCATAGTTCAGACTGACCACAAGCCCCTCCTATGGCTTAAACAGATGAAAGGTGAAAACCCAAAACTTTTGAGGTGGTCCATTTCCCTACAGGGGATGGACTATACAGTGGAACATAGACCTGGGACCCAACATGCCAATGCAGATGGACTCTCAAGGTATTTCCACTTAGAACACGAAGACTCAACTGGTCAAGGTTAGTTTAGTGTCCCTGCGTTTGGGGGGGTTGTGTAGGAGAGTAGGATCTGCCTCTTATGTTGCCCCCACTTTTTTTCTGATGTTTACACTGGTTTCTGGCTATAGTCTGGCTGGGTCCCTGCCAATCAGGGCCCCAGCCTCTCTGTTCTCTCTAAATGACTTGGAGTGCACTCTAGGTGCACTAGTGATTGGATACTGTGGTACCTTATGAGTCCCTAGTATATGGTACCTTAGGTACCAAGGGCATAGGTACTTCACAGGCCTACCAGGGGCTGAAGCATGTATTATGCCACCCCTGGGAAGCAGACTAAATCTGACACCACAGGCCTGCTACTGCAGCCTGGGTGAGGTGGTGCTAGCACTCCTCACTGAGATATAGGTTTCCTATATCTCTCCTGCACACACATTTAAACCTATCAGTCACCCCTAAGGCAGGCCCTATCAATCCTGAGGGCAGGGTGCTTGGTTCCTATGTGAGAGGGTGCCTCTGCCTGAGCAGGGCCCCTCTGCAGCTCTCAGAGTCCATTCTCTGGGGCTGTTTGTGGATGCGGTTAAACCATATACTCTTAAGTGCATTATATCCTCGCGGTAGAATGCTAACTTTGGAATGGCTGCATCAAAACATGTCGTGTTTGGTGTCAAACATCTTGGAATACTACCCCCCCACCAGTTCTGGCAGCGGGGGTAGCATTCCACCCTTCTAGAGGGATAGACATGTACCTACTGTGGAAACGCGGTAGAATCCTGCAGAGCCCTGGCATCACAAAATGGATGCCACCAGTCACAGACACTGGGCTGCCCTCCTGCTGATGACCGAAACTCGCAGTGGAGGAAGCCCAACAATAGGTATCCTGTCACAGGAGGGTGTGACCACCTTCCAGACAGGGTTTAGTGTATTGGGGCTGGGTGGGTGCACTCTTAGAGTGCTTTGAAGTCCTGCACTGGGGGAGCAGAAGGCTCCTCTGTGCATATGCCAGTTCAAACCAGCTCAGGGGCTACCTGCCCCTGCTCTGGCGCGAAACTGGACAAAGGGAAGTGGGTGTAGCCACCCACTCCCCTGACCCTCCCATAGGTGGGGTCATAGAGCTAGTCCCTCCCTTTCTTTTAGTATAAGAGGGGGAACCTGTGCATTGCAAACTAGATACCCCTGGACGACGCTCTACAAGAAGAATCCCGGACCTTCGACGTTCCACTACCTTTGGAAGACGGAAGAATCTCCCTTGGAGTCAAGGAGTGACTCCCCTGCTTGGCAGGCACCAAAAACGACAACGACGGTCGCAGACTACGCCGCTCCCGCCGGAGCCCGAAGTCCCTGCAGCCCAGGAAGAGGATTTCCTGACCCCTCCAAGGCCATCGTGAGTCCCCAGCGAAGCTGAGGCAAGTGGACCCCACGAGCAACGAGGAACCGCAGACCCTGGGTACCGTGCACTATTGTCGAGTGCAACCCCTTCATGACGTTCTACGAACTTGTGCTTTGGACCACGTGTGGTCCCGGCCTCCCGCAGAGATACCTCCCAAAATCAGAGGCCTACACCGTCCCGAGTGACCGTGGGCCCCTGTTGAGTGAATCCTCCTGAGGCGTCTTTGCGATCCCTTGCCAGCCGGCTTGTGGGTCCCCAGAAGACTTTCCAAAGAACCCAAAGGGCTCCCCTGGTTGCTCCAGGCCTGCCCTGACCTACCCTTGTGGGGTAAGTCCCCCAGACCTTGCTGGTCTGCACCATTGACTTTTCCTTTCCACCACGAGACTTGCGGCTACCAAGGCTTGTTGGCTCCAATCGAGTCGCCAACACCTCAGTAAGCTGCAGACGTCGTGGGACACACCAAATCCAGCTCCTGGTCATCATTGACACTGCCTGGACCACGTGGTCGAAGAGTCAAGACACCCGTGAACGACCCGAAGCTGTCGACGACGGTGGGCATTCATCTGCCTTGCCCAGAGTCACTGCCAAGTGACTGTGAACACTGTCCCCTCTGCTTTCAGGTCTTCCTCCTCCCGAATCCAGGCTTGGATTCCAACGGACACTTCTTCTGTCGCCGCAAGCAGCAAGTCTTCACTGGCTCCCATTGAAAACGACGCCGCGACCCGACACCAAAGGACACCTATGCACCCGGCTCCCCTGGGTGAGGTAACTTTAGCATTACGGTGCTCCCGTGGGTGTGGGCCCTAGAACTACTTACCCTGTAAGTGGCTTGCTTGTAGCTACCCTAGAAGTGCCCTAAAACTCTTATTTTCTAAGTGCGACAATTGCGCTGACTCGTACAGGGTTCGCGTCTGTGTTAGACACATCGCGTCCATCTCCCTTGAAACACTATCTATAACCGTGTCCTGCGACTCGTACTGAGTCCGATCGGTGTTCGCCTCGAACACACAAGGGGCCTGTAACATTGAAATATCCATTGCGCTGACTCGTACAAGGTTCGCGTCTGTGTTAGACACAGCGCGTCCATCTCCCTTGCAACTCTATCTGTAACCGCGTCCTTCGACTCGTACAAGGACCGATCGGTGTGTTCGCCTCGAACACGCAAGGGACCTTTAACATTGAAATCTCAATCGCGTCTGTTCGCATAGACTCGTACAGGACTCGCACCGGTGCCAGGACACCGCGTCCGTCCCCTGTGGGTCTCCTACAACTACCTGGGGTGGTTCTTGGGGGTCCCTCGATTCTAACTGCTCTAGACCTAGGTCTAGCCAAACTAAGATTGTGATATTTGATTGTGCTAACTTATTTTGATAACATTTGATTTGTACATATGTTCCTGACTTCTAATCTCATAAAGAGATTAGTAGAGAGTTGTTTATTAATAAATACATATATATTTGATATATATACCTGTGTGGTGTCTTTTCATTTGGTGATTCAAGAGATTGTGTGGTAAAACAAGCTGCTTTACATTCCTCCAAGACTTAGCCTGAAGGCTGCTCTCCACAGCTACCACTAGGATAGCTTTCTATAAAGGTTGTCTTAAACCTACCAACCATAAGAGTCGAATTGTTCTGGTGCAAGGTGTCCACTTTAATTAGTGAACAGCATATACCAGGCCAACTTCTCACATTGGTGGCAGCGTGTGGGATTCCAGCTTGCTATTGTTTTACCAGAAAATCTCTATTTGAATTACTAACTGAAAACCACTATAGGTACTCAAGGTACATATAAAATCAAGCTTAGTATCAATAAGTTCTACTGAACTTAGAGCTGTGTGCAAAAGGAATAGCACACCCTTTCTACAGCTCAAGCTAGTATCAGTAGGCCACAAACTAGTGTAGGTAGTACAACACTGCACAACACTAGAATGTCCTCAAGGGATGGACCCAGTGGATCCACCCAGCTTCAGTATAAGGACATGACTTTCTGTGACTTGAAAGCCATGTGTGCTGAGAGGCACCTGAAGATAGGACAGAGTCCCTCCACACTACACTTGATAGATCTGCTAACAGCAGATGACCTTAGATTAGCTCTAGGAGCTAAGGGGTCTGGATCAGTGGGTGGGTCAGTTATAGTGTCTGGGTCAGATGATGAACATCAGGACGACCAGGACTCTGTGATTGTAGGGCCAGGCCCAAAGGGGTCTGAACAAGACAGAGGAATTCTCCCTAAGAGAACTGACATAGTGGAAGACAGGCACAGGTCCCTTTCCAGGGAATCTGAGCACTCCTTTCACTCTGGCAGAGAAACTGTCTACCAGAGGAACTCCTTCTTCCCAAGAAGAGAGACCTCCTCTGAAAGGATGTACAAACTGCTGCAGTATGAGGAAGCAAGATTTGCCCTCAAAACCAAGCAGTTGGCATTAGACAAAGAAGCCTTTGAGTTCCAAAAAGCTTCTAGAAGAGAGGGGTTAGAACCCCCTGGTGGCAGCAACAGTGTCCCTAGAGGCAGAGAAAATATTCCAGACCATAGGAACCTGAGCAAGGTTGTTCCTCCCTACCAGAGTGGGGATGATATCCACAAGTGGATAACTGCTATGGAAAGGGCCTGTAGAGTACAACAGGTCCCCCAAAAGCAGTGGGCAGCAATCTTGTGGCTCTCCTTTTCAGATAAAGGTAGAGACAAGCTCCTCACTGTTAGAGAAGAGGATGCTGATGACTATGAAGTCCTGAAGAGTGCACTGATAGATGGGTTTGGCTTAACCACTGAGCAGTACAGGTTGAAGTTCAGAGACACCCAGAAGGCACAGACTCAGGACTGGACTGACTTTGTAGATTGTGCAACCAAGGCTCTGGAGGGTTGGCTGGTTGGCAGTAGGGTTACTGATTTCAAGGGATTGTATAATCTAATGATGAGAGAACAGATCCTTAATAATTGCCAGAACCAGTTGTTGCATCAATACCTGGTGGACTCAGATCTGACCTCTCCCCAAGAATTGGGAAAGAAGGCAGACAAGTGGGTCAGAACCAGGGTGAGGCAGAAAACCCAGAACCAAGGGGGTGACACCAAGAAGCAGGATCCTAAGGGCTCTGAGAAAGGTGGGGATAAGGCAAAAGACCAGAAGTCTTCACAAGGGCCCCAAAAATCTGCATCTGGTGGGGAGTCACAATCCAACAAGGGAAAAGGCCAAAAGAAGCCCTGGTGCAAATTCTGTAAACAGAAAGGGCACTGGACTTCTGATTGTAACAAGTCCAAAGACCAAACCACCACCACTCCTGCCCCTAAGGCAACTGTTCCCCCTAGCTCAGCTACTGGTGGAGGTGGTACTCAGAATAAGGGTGTAGTAGGGTTGACCCTGGGTTCTGAAGTGGACTCTGACCTAGTCAGAGTACCCACTCAGGCAATGCTGATTTGTGATGGAGACCTTGATATGTCCTTCCTAGTAAGCCCCAGTAATCTGGGCAAATACAAACAGCAGCCTGTAATAAATGGCAAACAGGCTTTGGCATTTAGGGACACAGGTGCTAGTGTCACCATGGTGGCAGAGGATCTTGTGGACCCTGGACAGATCATCCTGGGCGAAATGTACCAGGTGACCAATGCAAGCAATGTCAGGACCAACCATAGTCTGGCAGTTGTGAATTTCTCCTGGGGAGGGGTAACTGGCCTCAAGAAGGTTGTAGTCAGTGCAGACCTCCCTGTAGAATGTCTATTGGGCAATGATCTAGAGACTTCAGCCTGGTCTGAAGTAGAGTTATGGACTCACGCTGAGATGTTGGGCATCCCTGCAGAGGTATTTGCTGTGACCAGGTCACAAGCAAGAATGCATAACACTGAACCAGCTCTGGATCCTGGAACAATGGACCAGATGCTTCCCAAGAGGAGGAGCAGTAGGGTAAAGGCAGTGCCTTCCCCTCTGTCTCAGATCACAGATTCACCTCCAGAGGGAGGTGAAGCAGATCCTGAAGAAGGAACTGCCCCAGAGGGACTTGAGCCTGATCAGGTTGAGTTCTTGGGGGCAGGGGGCCCTTCTAGGGAAGATCTGAGTAAGGAGCAACAGTGCTGCCCCTCTCTTGAACCCCTCAGACAGCAGGCTGCTGCTGAGGCTGCTGGGAGTGCTAGTGGGTCCCATAAAGTTTATTGGGATGAGGGACTCCTATATTCTGAGGGTAGAGACCCAGCCCCTGGAGCCACCAGGAGGTTGGTAATACCTCAGAAGTTTAGGGGTTCCTCTTGACCCTAGCACATGACATCCCTTTGGCAGGTCACTTGGGCCAAAACAAGACCTGGGACAGGCTTGTTCCACATTTTCATTGGCCACATATGTCAGAGGACACAAAGGAGTTTTGTCGCTCCTGTGTCACATGCCAAGCCAGTGGCAAGGCAGGTGGCACAACAAAGGCCCCCTGATACCACTACCTGTGGTGGGGGTACCCTTTGAAAGGGTAGGGATTGACATTGTTGGTCCCCTTGATCCTCAAACTGCATCTGGGCACAGATTTATCCTGGTGGTAGTGGATCATGCCACCAGGTACCCAGAGGCAATTCCTCTGAGGACCACCACAGCCCCTGTGGTGGCAAGAGCCCTCATTGGAGTCTTCTCCAGAGTGGGTTTCCCAAAGGAGGTCATTTCTGACAGAGGTACCAACTTCATGTCAGGATACTTGAAGGCAATGTGGAAGGAGTGTGGTGTAACTTATAAGTTCACCACCCCCTATCACCCACAATGCAATGGGTTGGTTGAACGCTTCAACAAAACCCTGAAGGGAATGATTAAAGGACTCCCAGAGAAGCTTAGGCGGAAATGGGACCTTCTTCTTCCCTGCCTGTTGTTTGCATACAGAGAGGTTCCACAGAAGGGGGTTGGTTACAGCCCATTTGAGCTTCTGTTTGGGCACCCTGTAAGAGGTCCATTGTGTTTGGTTAAAGAGGGCTGGGAGTTACCTCTCAAACCCCCCAAACAGGATGTGATGGACTATGTACTTGGTCTCCGCTCCCGGATGGCCGAATACATGAAAAAGGCAACCAAAAACCTGGAGGCCAGCCAAGAATTGCAAAAAGCTTGGCATGACCAAAAGGCTGTGCTGACTGTGTACCAGCCAGGACAGAAAGTGTGGGTGTTGAAGCCTGTGGCCCCAGCAGCAGCCCTCCAGGACAAGTGGATTGGCCCCCATACAATAGTTGAACAGAAGGGAGAAGTCACCTATCTGGTGAATCTTGGAACTCCCAGGAGCCCCCTGAGGGTGCTCCATGTCAACAGATTAAAGCCATATGTTGACAGGGCTGACATGGGCTTGCTCATGGCAACTGATGAGGACCAGGAGGAGGAGAGTGACCCTCTCCCTGACCTGCTCTCTCAGAACCCTGATGATGGATCAGTAGATGGTGTTGCTTTGGCAAGCAGCCTCACTGACCATCAGCAAACTGAGTGCAGACAAGTTCTGCAACAGTATAGACATATGTTTAGCCTGACCCCTAGTCAGACTACCTGGTGCACCCATGAGGTGGACACTGGAGACAGTCTGCCTGTCAAGAGTAAAATCTACAGGCAACCTGACCATGTCAGGGACTGTATCAGGACTGAAGTCCAGAAAATGTTGGAGCTAGGTGTAATTGAGCCTTCAGATAGCCCTTGGGCTAGCCCAGTAGTCCTGGTACCCAAGCCTCATACCCAGGGTGGTAAGAAAGAAATGAGGTTTTGTGTAGACTACAGAGGCCTCAATGCAGTCACTAGGACTGATGCCTACCCCATACCAAGGGCAGATGAGCTGATTGATACTTTGGCCTCAGCCAAGTATCTGAGTACATTTGACCTAACAGCTGGCTACTGGCAGATCAGATTAGCTGATGAGGCAAAAGCCAAAACAGCATTTTCGACCCCTAGTGGGCACTACCACTTTGTGGTGATGCCCTTTGGATTGAAAAATGCACCTGCCACTTTTCAGAGGTTGGTGAATAAAGTTCTGGCAGGGATGGAAACTTATTGCTCAGCTTATCTAGATGATATTGCTGTCTTTAGTTCCTCCTGGCAGGATCACCTGGTCCACCTCAGAAATGTTTTGGAGGCTCTGCAGAAAGCAGGCCTCACTATCAAGGCCACTAAGTGCCAGATAGGGCAGAGTCAGGTTGTGTACCTGGGCCACCTTGTAGGTGGAGGCCAGGTTCAGCCTTTACAGAGCAAAATCCAAACCATAATGGAATGGGTTGCTCCAACCACCCAGACACAGGTGAGAGCCTTCTTAGGCCTGACTGGGTACTATAGGAGGTTTGTCAAGGGATATGGATCTATAGTGACCCCTTGAATGATCTGACCTCAAAGAAAATGCCAAAAAAGGTTCAGTGGACAGCTAGCTGTCAGAAGGCATTTGAAGACCTAAAGCAGGCCATGTGCACTGCCCCCATCTTACAGAGTCCAGACTACACCAAAAAGTTCATTGTCCAAACAGATGCTTCTGAGCTGGGTGTGGGAGCTGTACTGTCTCAACTGAATGATGAAGGTCAAGACCAGCCAGTAGCTTTTATTAGCAGAAGGCTGACCCCTAGAGAGAAACGTTGGTCAGCTATAGAGAGGGAGGCCTTTGCTGTGGTGTGGGCCCTGAAGAAGCTGAGGCCATACTTGTTTGGCACTCACTTCATAGTTCAGACTGACCACAAGCCCCTCCTATGGCTTAAACAGATGAAAGGTGAAAACCCAAAACTTTTGAGGTGGTCCATTTCCCTACAGGGGATGGACTATACAGTGGAACATAGACCTGGGACCCAACATGCCAATGCAGATGGACTCTCAAGGTATTTCCACTTAGAACACGAAGACTCAACTGGTCAAGGTTAGTTTAGTGTCCCTGCGTTTGGGGGGGGTTGTGTAGGAGAGTAGGATCTGCCTCTTATGTTGCCCCCACTTTTTTTCTGATGTTTACACTGGTTTCTGGCTATAGTCTGGCTGGGTCCCTGCCAATCAGGGCCCCAGCCTCTCTGTTCTCTCTAAATGACTTGGAGTGCACTCTAGGTGCACTAGTGATTGGATGCTGTGGTACCTTATGAGTCCCTAGTATATGGTACCTTAGGTACCAAGGGCATAGGTACTTCACAGGCCTACCAGGGGCTGAAGCATGTATTATGCCACCCCTGGGAAGCAGACTAAATCTGACACCACAGGCCTGCTACTGCAGCCTGGGTGAGGTGGTGCTAGCACTCCTCACTGAGATATAGGTTTCCTATATCTCTCCTGCACACACATTTAAACCTATCAGTCACCCCTAAGGCAGGCCCTATCAATCCTGAGGGCAGGGTGCTTGGTTCCTATGTGAGAGGGTGCCTCTGCCTGAGCAGGGCCCCTCTGCAGCTCTCAGAGTCCATTCTCTGGGGCTGTTTGTGGATGCGGTTAAACCATATACTCTTAAGTGCATTATATCCTCGCGGTAGAATGCTAACTTTGGAATGGCTGCATCAAAACATGTCGTGTTTGGTGTCAAACATCTTGGAATACTACCCCCACCAGTTCTGGCGGCGGGGGTAGCATTCCACCCTTCTAGAGGGATAGACATGTACCTACTGTGGAAACGCGGTAGAATCCTGCAGAGCCCTGGCATCACAAAATGGATGCCACCAGTCACAGACACTGGGCTGCCCTCCTGCTGATGACCGAAACTCGCAGTGGAGGAAGCCCAACAATAGGTATCCTGTCACAGGAGGGTGTGACCACCTTCCAGACAGGGTTTAGTGTATTGGGGCTGGGTGGGTGCACTCTTAGAGTGCTTTGAAGTCCTGCACTGGGGGAGCAGAAGGCTCCTCTGTGCATATGCCAGTTCAAACCAGCTCAGGGGCTACCTGCCCCTGCTCTGGCGCGAAACTGGACAAAGGGAAGTGGGTGTAGCCACCCACTCCCCTGACCCTCCCATAGGTGGGGTCATAGAGCTAGTCCTTCCCTTTCTTTTAGTATAAGAGGGGGAACCTGTGCATTGCAAACTAGATACCCCTGGACGACGCTCTACAAGAAGAATCCCAGACCTTCGACGTTCCACTACCTTTGGAAGACGGAAGAATCTCCCTTGGAGTCAAGGAGTGACTCCCCTGCTTGGCAGGCACCAAAAACGACAACGACGGTCGCAGACTACGCCGCTCCCGCCGGAGCCCAAAGTCCCTGCAGCCCAGGAAGAGGATTTCCTGACCCCTTCAAGGTCATCGTGAGTCCCCAGCGAAGCTGAGGCAAGTGGACCCCACGAGCAATGAGGAACCGCAGACCCTGGGTACCGTGCCCTATTGTCGAGTGCAACACCTTCACGACATTCTACGAACTTGTGCTTTGGACCACATGTGGTCCCGGCCTCCCGCAGAGATCCCTCCCAAAATCAGAGGCCTACACCGTCCCGAGTGACCGTGGGCCCCTGTTGAGTGAATCCTCCTGAGGCGTCTTCGCGATCCCTTGCCAGCCGGCTTGTGGGTCCCCAGAAGACTTTCCAAAGAACCCAAAGGGCTCCCCTGGTTGCTCCTGGCCTTCTCTGACCTACCCTCGCGGGGTAAGTCCTCCAGACCTTGCTGGTCTGCACCATTGACTTTTCCTTTCCACCACGAGACTTGCGGCTACCAAGGCTTGTTGGCTCCAATCGAGTCGCCGACACCTCAGTAAGCTGCAGACGTCGTGGGACACACCGAATCCAGCTCCTGGTCATCATCGACGCTGCCTGGACCACGTGGTCGAAGAGTCAAGACACCCGTGAACGACCCGAAGCTGTCGACGACGGTGGGCATTCATCTGCCTTGCCCAGAGTCACTGCCAAGTGACTGTGAACACTGTCCCCTCTGCTTTCAGGTCTTCCTCCTCCCGAATCCAGGCTTGGATTCCAACGGACACTTCTTCTGTCGCCGCAAGCAGCAAGTCTTCACTGGCTCCCATTGAAAACGACGCCGCGACCCGACACCAAAGGACACCTATGCACCCGGCTCCCCTGGGTGAGGTAACTTTAGCATTACGGTGCTCCCGTGGGTGTGGGCCCTAGAACTACTTACCCTGTAAGTGGCTTGCTTGTAGCTACCCTAGAAGTGCCCTAAAACTCTTATTTTCTAAGTGCGACAATTGCGCTGACTCGTACAGGGTTCGTGTCTGTGTTAGACACATCGCGTCCATCTCCCTTGAAACACTATCTATAACCGTGTCCTGCGACTCGTACTGAGTCCGATCGGTGTTCGCCTCGAACACAGAAGGGGACTGTAACATTGAAATATCCATTGCGTTGACTCGTACAAGGTTTGCGTCTGTGTTAGACACAGCGCGTCCATCTCCCTTGCAACTCTATCTGTAACCGCGTCCTTCGACTCGTACAAGGACCGATCGGTGTGTTCGCCTCGAACACGCAAGGGACCTTTAACATTGAAATCTCAATCGCGTCTGTTCGCATAGACTCGTACAGGACTCGCACCGGTGCCAGGACACCGCGTCCGTCCCCTGTGGGTCTCCTACAACTACCTGGGGTGGTTCTTGGGGGTCCCTCGATTCTAACTGCTCTAGACCTAGGTCTAGCCAAACTAAGATTGTGATATTTGATTGTGCTAACTTATTTTGATAACATTTGATTTGTACATATGTTCCTGACTTCTAATCTCATAAAGAGATTAGTAGAGAGTTGTTTATTAATAAATACATATATATTTGATATATATACCTGTGTGGTGTCTTTTCATTTGGTGATTCAAGAGATTGTGTGGTAAAACAAGCTGCTTTACATTCCTCCAAGACTTAGCCTGAAGGCTGCTCTCCACAGCTACCACTAGGATAGCTTTCTATAAAGGTTGTCTTAAACCTACCAACCATAAGAGTCGAATTGTTCTGGTGCAAGGTGTCCACTTTAATTAGTGAACAGCATATACTGCAGGCCAACTTCTCACAGAGGCATAATGCAAGAATCAGTCTCGGGCGGTCAGTTGAGGGGGGTTGACGTGACCACCATGTTGCTTTTTTCTATCTCCTACGGGATCCCATAAAGTCTTACATTGTCCCAGCGACTTCTGTCCTCCAATCTGTAGTCCTTCTGTGAAGTTCCCACATTTCTTGGTCCAAATACAGCATGTTTTTCCATCTGGAGTCCATGTCCATTAGTCTCAGTTCAATGCCAGATATTCTAGTTTAGAAGCCATTTATGTGCCCTCTCAGGGACTGAACTTCTGCTGAGGTGATCGAGACAGTGGCATTCACCACGTTGATAGACAGTTTGATCGCCACCAATTCTTTCAGAATCGTTGCCAGGGGGGATTCAGATGTGCCCATTTTCAGATCTGGTGGATTCACCATCGCAGTAATTACTTGAAGGGTTTAGGAGGGTTCTACAACTGAGTCACATTAGGATCATCAAGGGCTGTTGCAACAGTACCACTTCTAGTAGCGCCATCACCATTAGAAGGTGAGGCAGCATTATAAGGTGAGGGACAAAATGACAATAATTTGTCTAAAAACCTTATTGCTGGAGTCATTGTAGCAGATTTTTCTGGTTTCCCCATATCTTTCTCTCCTTGTGCTTTCTGTTTGTTAGGCTTTTCATCTGTCAATGCGGGATACACCCTAACTCCTTCGATTACTTCCCTTCTCCACCGTTGAAGTTCTGCATACCATCTATCATCCAAATAACAATGAATGGTTTTCTTGGCTCTATCTTGGTACTTCTCCTTGTCTTTGCCATGACCAGCATGTTCCCAAACATTCAAAGTGTCATATTGGGCAGATCTAGGTGGAGGCTTCATATCATATAATACACACTTCAATTGCAATGGCCCTTCCTTCTCTGTGATCTTATGCCACTGGCTAAGTCAAATGAATGTGGAGCTTTACATTTAAGGCCATGTAATGAACCGGTGTGCCTTCTGGTGGTGCTTCCACACCCTCCCAGACAGAAACTCTCACTTTGCATCTCATCATATCTCTAATAACTCTACAAAATTTCATTTTTATGATAATTTCAGCAATAGAGACAAGAAATGTATTTTTAAACAACCGTAGATTCTTGTCAAATCACATTAACTATTTTTCCTACACCAGTACCCAATCTCAGCACAGCACTTCCTGATCTGATCAATCACAGCACAACACCTTATGACGTAACAACCAATACCAGCGCAGCACTTGCACTAACTGTACAATACCAGTGCGGCACACTAGGACAAGACTCTCACTCCTCGCATAGGTTCACCCTCCTTTGCAACGTTTTTGTGCACACAAGCTCTCTCAAAGCATTAAAGCAAGCACATTTGCTACACAATTCTTGTCTACTTAACTAAAGAAATTCAAAATGAACACTCATACCAGGGGATAATGGGGAACAACGTTTTCCAATGTTAACATACAAACAGATGATATCTCATCCAACCGGAAATCACCATAACTAAAGTAGTTTCTCCTTTGCATAAATGGATCTACCAGCATCAACCACAGTTAGTATTCTCACAACAAAGTTACAGTTCCCTATCTCTTGTGCAGTCAATGGTACCTCACATATATATATATATATATTCACTGAAAAAACCACAGGTTTCAGGGACGTTATAGTTAGTTGGACATTTCACTCGTACAAAACCAGAGAAATTCGGCCTCTATAGTTAGTTGAGCTAACTATAACTCGCGCCCCCGCAATGCACTGCTGATGACATCACATATTACATCATTCATGACATGGTCAGTGACATCACTGATGACATCACTGATGACATTTCAAATGACATCACTGATGACATCACTGATGACATCATCCAGTGAATGTGTGTTTCTGTAAAGTTTAAATATGTTTTATATATATATATATATATGCCAAGGTGTATTGAAGAATAAGTGGGTGTATAAGTGTCTAAATGGATGATTTAGTAGGTGCGTGACTGACTGTATAAGTGAGTGATTAATCGTGTCTTACTGAATGCATGGGTTAGTGACTAAACTGTGTGAATGTCTGTATTAGTCTGTCAGTTGGTGTGTAAGCGGCTGCATGAGTTGGTGAGCAGCTACATGAGTGTCTATATGGGTTATTGATTGGTTGTCTGAGTATCAGTATGGGTGCCTGAGTGTCTGTGTGGGTGGGTGGGGGGTGTGTGACTCTGTGCATAGATGTGTGAGTAGGTGATTCACTGGGTGTATGGGTTCAAGAGTGCATCTATGAAGGGCTGTATGGGTGGGGGAGTGTGTGTATGGGTGTGTTGGTGAGTGAATGGATGTCTCAGTGGTACATGTGTGAGTAACTACATATTTGAAAGGCAGTATATGTGAGTGTTGGACTATGTAAATGACTATATGTGAGAGTGAGTCATTGTGAGAGTGTCTGTATGGATGTGTGTGTGCTTGTATCAGTGATTGTATAAGAGAGTAAGTATGTGTTACTTTCTGTATGAATAAGTGAGGTGGTGTGTGTATAACTGTATAGGTGAGTAAATGGGAGTGTGATTGATTCTTAGCATTACTGACTAGGTGTGTGAGTATGATAGTGCTGTATTGATGAGTGACTGCATGTATGAGTGACTGTATGGGTGAATGAGTGGATGTGTGTGTAGACCTAGGAATCAGTGAGTGAGTATGTAGTAACTGGTATTGGTGTGTCTATGGTTTTGAAAATGGTAGTCTGTATTTTAGAGTGGATGTATCAAAGGTTATATTAGGGTATGAGGAGGTGCATCAGATTATCACGTGGATGATGTCATCAGTGATGTCATTTGAGATGTCATCAGTGATGTCACTGACCATGTCATGAATGATGTAATATGTGACGTCATCAGCAGTGTACTGCGGGGGCGCGAGTTATAGTTAGCTCAACTAACTATAGCGGCCGAATTTCTCTGGTTTTGTACGAGTGAAATGTCCAACTAACTATAACGTCCCTGAAACCTGTGGTTTTTTCAGTGAATTTCTATGGTTTTTTAAATGCTAATTTCTAACTATAACATCCCTGAAACCTATGGTTTTTTCAGTGAATTTCAAAGGTTTTTTAAATGCTAATTTCTAACTATAACGTCCCTGAAACCTATGGTTTATTCAGTGAATTTCAAAGGTTTTTTAAATGCTAATTTCTAACTATAACATAGCAGTCGCGTTTGCAGAGTGGTGGAGAAAGGTGAGCGTGGCCTCCAAACACCTTTTAGTAATCCCACTGTGTGGGATTTACTGGAGGTAACAGGAGGGGTAGTTAGCCCCGAACGTCAACCTTGGGGGCCAACTACCCCTTTTATTAACTCCAGTAAGTCCCACACAGCAGGATTGCTAACTTGTTATATCAGGCCCCGCCCCCTCCCTGCACCACTGTGCAAACATGCCCCACGGCATGTTGTAAGTTGGGGGATTAATTCCCCTTGAATCCTGAGGGTCCCTGGGGGCCAACTAGCCCACCTGGTACCTCCAGTAAGCACCACAGAGCTGCGTTGCAGAAAGGTGTTCCGAGGCCACGCCCCTTTTTACACCACGCTGCAAACGCGCCTTCTGGCGCACTGCTGCTCGGAGGATGAAGTCCACTTGTGTCCTGAGGTCCTCAGGACACAAGAGGACCTCATCGCCCCACCAGCAGTGCACCAGAAGCCGCGTTTGCAGAGTGGTGTAAAAAGGGGCATGGCCTCGGACCACCTCTCTGCAACGCAGCTCTGTGGCGCTTACTGGAGGTACCTGGTGGGCTTGTTGGCCCCCAGGGACCCTCAGGATTCAAGGGGACTTAATCCCCTAACTTACAACGCGCCAGGGGGCGCGTTTGCACACTTGTTATATCAGGCCCCGCCCCCTCCCTGCACCACTGTGGAAACGCGCCCCCTGGCACATTGTAAGTTGGGGGATTAAGTCCCCTTGAATCCTGAGGGTCCCTGGGGGCCAACTAGCCCACCAGGTACCTCAAGTAAGCGCCACAGAGCTGCGTTGCAGAGAGGTGTTCCGAGGCCACGCCCCTTTTTACACCACGCTGCAAATGCGGCTTCTGGCACACTGCTGCTCGGAGGATGAAGTCCACTTGTGTCCTGAGGTCCTCAGGACACAAGAGGACCTCATCGCCCCACCAGCAGTGCACCAGAAGCTGCGTTTGCAGAGTGGTGTAAAAAGGGGCGTGGCCTCAGACCACCTCTCTGCAACGCAGCTCTGTGGCGCATACTGGAGGTACCTGGTGGGCTAGTTGGTCCCCAGGGACCCTCAGTATACAAGGGGACTTCATTCCCCAACTTAGAACACGCCAGGGGGCGCATTTGCAGAGTGCTGCAGGGAGGGGGTGGGGCCTCAGCGAGATGCTGTTTTTTTTAAAATTTTGTTTTTGGAAGGGGAGGCTGTATGGCCCACCCTTCCCTTAATTATTTTTGTGCCCTGGGGACCCCATCCCCCAGGGCCTGAGCATTTTATTTACTTTTTTTTTTTTTTTTTTAAACGGGAAGGGGGCTGCGTGGCCCCTCTTCCCTGGGCCACTATTGGCCCCGAAGACCCCATCCCCCGGGGCCTGGCCTCATTTAAAAAAAAAAAATTATTATAATTTGCGAGGAGGGGTGCTACATGGCCCCCCTCCCCTGGGCCATTTCTGGCCCCGGGGACCCCATCCCCCGGGGCTTGGCCTAATTTTTTTTTGTATAATATATTTTGCCGGAGGGGGGCCGCGTGGCCCCCCTCCCCTGGGCCACTTCTGGCCCCGGGGACCCCATCCCCTGGGGCTTGGCCTAATTTTTTTTTGTATAATATATTTTGCCGGAGGGGGGCCGCGTGGCCCCCCTCCCCTGGGCCACTTCTGGCCCCGGAGACCCCATCCCCCGGGGCATTGCCTCTTTTTTTTAAATCGCGGGAGGGGGGCCACGTGGCCCCCCTCCCGGGCCACTTCTGGCCCCGGGGACCCCATACCCCGGGGCCTGGCCTCACTGTTAGGGACCGTGGGGGGAGCCCCAATGCCCCCACGGTCCCAGCTGGCTCCCCGCCTCCTGCGGGAGCCGGCATTGCTTTTGCACAAGGGGAGCTGCTAACATGCAGCTCCCCTTGTGCAAAAGCAATCCTGCTTTGCTTTATTGAAGCGAGAGCTGGATTTCCTGCTCTCGCTTCAATGAAGCAAAGCAGAGTTTGCTATGGCAGGGCGGGAGCCGTGCTCCCGCCGTGCCATAGCAAAAGGCAATGTCCCCGGGGGTGGGCACCCCGGGACATTGCAGGAGCCGGCCCTGGGGGGTGGTGGTCCCCAGGGCCATCAAGGGCTCCACGAGGGGGGCCGCGCGGCCCCCCTCCCAGCATTTTCAAAGCCCCGGGGAGATGGTGGTCCCCGGGGCCCGCTACGGACTCCCACATTTTTAATGAGTATGTGCCCCGGGGAGGTGGTGGTCCCCGGGGCATGTGGGGGGGCTCTTGCCCCCCCACACATCTTCTTTTTTTAAAAACAGAGCCCCGGGGAGGTGGTGGTCCCCAGGGCTGTGGGGGTGCCGCGTGCCCCCCGCGTTTCATTATCAAAGCCCCAGGGAGGTGGCGGTCCCCGGGGCAGAGTGGGGGGGATTGGGACCCCCACGCATTTATTTTTAAAGCCCCGTGGAGGTGGCGGTCCCCGGGGCTGCGGGGGTCCGCAGTGCCCCCACATACAATTAAATAAGCCCCGGGGAGGTGGCGGTCCCCGGGGCTGCAGGGGCCCCCGCATATTAATTGGTGAGTGCCCCCGGGACCTGGCCCACCAGGGGGCTTTCAAAAACGAAGCGCGTGCTTCGTTTAAAAAAGATTTCGGCCGGATTCGCGAACCCAGCGCGAATTCGGACGATTTTTGTAAAAAAAACGCTTTTTGGGCCCTGGGGGTCCTTCTGGGACCCCCTGAGCAGGCCTAGGGGGTCAGGGTGTTTGTACTCTGCCCCCTTTTCTTGTTTTTCACCTTTTTTTAAAACTCTTTTCTTGTGACTCAGATACCGAGTCACAAGATGGCTGCCAACACTTCCTGGTTTGGAGTGTTGGCAGCCAATCAGAGTGAAGCTCGTGCTCGGGAGGAGTCGCAACTCCTCCTCGGTGCTCAGATATCGATATTTTTCTTTTTTTAATTTCCCAGGAACTACTGAACAGATTTACACCATTTAAAAAAATAGGTCGCTTTCTGAACCAACACCTACCTTTTTGCCAAATTTGGTGTAATTCCGTTCAGCAGTTCGGGCTGTAGCCGTGTCTAAAATTTCCCATGGAAATTAACATGGGGAAAACGCGTATGGGACCCCCCTTTTTTCTCGGCCCCCGCTTGATGAATCACCCCGAAACTTTCAAGACAGGAGCTGACCAGAGCGCCCCATTAGTTTTTGGAAATTTCGCGAAGTTTCGTCAACCGGCGCCAAAGATATTGGCAAAACAAAAAACGCTTTTTGAAAAGAAACGAGGTCCTAACTATAACTACCTACTGGCGACCGCCAGCAGGTAATATATATATATATATATATGTGTTACATGTAAATGCTCATAGATTATGTATAAAAGGTGGAGCTTAATTTATGTGCTGCTCCACAGTCATATTCCATCAAAAGCACACGCACAGTCAGATCCCTCACAGAATAGCACTTTCACACTGAGAAGAGCACCATAACATCTCTCAAAGATCAGCAGTCCCACATTTCTGAGAGCTCTCAGACTCATCACAGAGGTTACACACTACTGACAGCTCTCTGTGAGCGCACCAGTTCTTATTTGAGTAGGTGGGGCCCACAGCACTTATTTTGGGGATCAGCACTTATTTAGACTTTAACCACAGTAAGCGAGGGGGAAATACATAAAGGGCAAAGAAGTCGGAAGAGAAAGATGGAAAACCCATTGGAAAGGTAGAAAGCAGGAAACTACACAAGTGAGATAAGGGGGCATGAAGTATCTGGCACTGGACAAAAACAGTTCGGTTAGGCCTCAAACAGGCTGTTATGTTTAGGTCCCAGAAAGGCTGCATTAAGAATATCTTCCTCTCGCAAAGAAAAGCTAAGAATGCATAAAGAACATGCACAAAAAAATGATTCCTTAGAATGTGGACAAAAACAGCAGGCTACATTTGTCATACAATATTTCCATTTTTGGACAATTTCACCAATCTCAAAAAGGCCACGACGGAGATTTAAAAATGTAAGTTTGGTTTCCCTGGATAGCAACGGCATAAATACCTTTGGGGTGCAAGAACTGAAGGGGTGGTAACTGTAAACAATTATGCTGTTTTGATTGCAAATTCTATAGATAGACAATTCTGGATCTTGTTTTGACTAGTCTTTTAAGAATCAATTGAAAGTTTTCATAAGTAAAGTTAAGGTTCTATGGCGGGATCATCTGCAGATTACCAAGGATTGTCTGAGCGGCCAAGACCCGAGGACTGGATTTAGAAGATGCGATTGAGATTGATTCAAGACTACGCACCCTTGGAATTTGATGCATCAACTTTTATAAGCACCAGCCGTAGGTTTTTGAGCATAGCTTAAGACGCCCGCACTAATTCTATTAGAAAGTAAGAAGTGGATCGCACACCTCGAAGGCCAGCCATCTCGGACTACAGACAGCATTCTCACATCTCTCAAAGTAGCAGTCTCACACTACCAATAAGCAGTAGCGGCGGGCACGGCTCGCGGGTGGGGGGTGGGCATGTAGGGGTTGTGCGGGGGGATCATAATGTAAAAAAAAATAAAAACCTTGTCTTCACTGCTCCTGCTTTCCTGCCTCTGACGGGAACAGGAAGCAGGCAGCCAGGGTCCCTCCTCTAAGCCAATCACAACGCTGCATGCAGCGTTGTGATTGGTCTGGAGCTGACACGGCACTCCACCAGGGGCTAGAGGGGTGTGCATGTTCTCCATGCAGGCTGCATTGCAGCCTGCATGGAGAAGGCCAAAGTGTGCATGACGGGTTTGGACGGCCCGAGAGGGAAGACCAAACAGTCTGTGCGCACTCAGGAATGGGCAAGCCACTTCTCCCCTGCCCTGCTTGGAGAGCAGAGCAGCCCCGCCCACCCGCCAACCCATCAAAGCAAACATAAAATGGTAATTACTCAAAGTTATTACCATTTTATGTTTTGGCTTCTTGCACTGTGAGAAAGCAGTGGGGCGACGCTCCTCTGCCATATCGGAGAAGCTGCCCCTGCCAGTAGGGCTCTCACACTTTTCACAGAGTAGTAGACTCACACTACAGACAATACTCTGACATCTCACACACTAGCAGTCACGCACTAGCGACAACGCTCACACCTTTCTCACATAAGCAATCACAGTGCTCTCACACACTAGCAGTCATACATACCAGAGGCAGTAGCATACTAGAGACTGCACTCCATCAACCCTCGCAGAATAGCAGTGTCACACTACTGACAACAATACACCCCTTTGCAGACTATCAGTTTCATATTACCAACAACACTTTCACACTACTACCAGAGCAGCAGTCTCATGCTACAGTCAGCAATCTTTCCTCCCACAGATTAGCAGACTCACACTATCAACAGCACTCCTACACCCCTTACACATTAGCTGTCACATAATACCAACATCACCGCCGATCCATTTAAAGTCACACACTACTGACAGAGCTATCAAACCCTTCATACACTAGCTGTAGCCTATTATTGAGAGCACTAAGACTCCCCAGAGAGTAGCAGGCTCACAGTTCTGAGAGCTTTCTCACCCCAGTTGCAAAGCTGCAATCACACAGCCGGTAGCACTTTTAAATCCCTCACACCAAGCAGAATTTTACTTACAGTCCAGATCTTTGAATGAGATGTTCTGAAAGACCTGGAGAGAGTACAAACAGAAGACAGAGTAACCTTTCAAAATGAGCATACCTGAGAAAGAGTGGCCCTCCATAATTGACCGATAACAAGGATATTACTGTAAAGCCATCTGACAAACATGGAGCTATTGAAATCCAACCTTAGAATATAGGAAGGAATGTTTAAGACTATTACCTGACAGAAATAGTAATAAAATTCGTACTCAGGATCCCACTGCTGGTCTCCTATTTTATTTATTTATGCAACTTATAAAGCGCGCAAATACCCTAAGGTGTCTCGGCGCTGTGGACTGGACGGAAGAGGGTGACACAGCTGACTATTGATTAAAGAGCCAGGTCTTTAGTTGTTTCCTAAAGGTAAGTAAGGATGGACTTGTCTTGATGTGGAGGGGGAGACTGTTCCAAAGTTTGGTGGTGGCGAACAGGAAAGTTCTGTCACCCCATGAAGCTTTTTTTGTGCGAGGTACCATCAGAAGGTTTGCTGTGGAGGAGCGTAAACGTCTGGAGGGATTGTAGGGGCAGAGGGATTTTTTTAGGTACTCAGGTCCGCTGGCGTGACTGCCTTGTAGGCGATGCAAAGGGCCTTAAACTTGGATCTGCTTCTAACGGGCAGCCAGTGAAGCTGTCGAACTACGTTTGAAATTGGTTTGAATTTGGGGGTGCCTGTCAGAAGTCTGGCTGCTGCATTTTGCACTAGTTGTAGTTTATTTAGAACTCTTTCTTGAGCATTGGTGAATAGGCCATTACAATAGTCTACCTTGGACATGACTAGTGTACTGATGAGGGTCTTAGCGGCAGTAGTAGGGAGGAAGGGTAGAAGTTTCTTTATCATTTTGATGATATAGAAGGATGCGGAGACAACTGCATTCGCATGGTGCATAAATGACAGCTTGTTATCAAAGATGACCCCTAGATTTCTCACCCTTGAAACAGGTGACGGAGGTGATCCTAACTTAGCTGGCCACCAGGAAGGGGACCAGGCAGGGGAGAGATTGCCAAAGATCATCACCTCCGTTTTGTCGGAATTTAATTTGAGGCAGTTGTTTGCCATCCAGGTACTGATGGCGAGCATTCCCTGTTGGAAGTTAGCTGCCACCTTAACACCGTCATTGTGGACCGCTAGCACCAGTTGCGTGTCATCGGCATATGACGTTAGGCCCAGGTTGTACGATTTGATGACCCTCGCCAGGCCCGACACATAGATGTTAAACAAGGTCGGACTTAGCGAGGATCCCTGAGGCACACCACAAGGAAGGGCAAAAGAGGGGGAGTTGAAGTTGCCAAGCGTGACTGATTGAGATCGGTTAGAGAGGAAGGAGGCTAGGAGGGCCTTGGCGTTATGAGAAATACCAATGGCCCATGGTAATGAAAGCAGAGAGTGAAGTATGGAGCACCAAACTAGAAATATTTTTTTGATATTTAGCACTAAAGGGTTCTGTGAGTCCAATTATACACATTGCTTAAGACCCCTAAGCTTAAATAACCACCACATGGACTTTCAATAGTTTCTGAAATTGGATATGTTTTGGAACCCCTTTCAATGTTCTGTGAAATCTTCCCCACAAAACATGTGTATAAATTACCGTCCTATGTAAAAGGCAAAAAGATATTCAGAATATCAACAAAGATATCCCAGTTAATCCTGACCAAGAATTACTTATGAGTCTAGACGTCGAGGCACTCTACACTAGCGTCTGCCAAGACGCCATGTTACTGGTGACTTAAGAACTACTACACACAAGTGATTGGGATTACAATGCAACTCTTAACTTTGCGATGGAATGTGCTCCCAATCAAATGAAGCGGATTTCGATGGGTGACCCTTTGGCCCCCAGTCAGGCTTGCTTATACATTCACACATTTGACTTCCAGCAAATTTGCTCTGGTAATAACCTTTATCAACACCATAATCAGCTTTGGCTCAGCTTTATCGATGATATTTAATTATGTGGACTGAGATTGAAGAGACAGCTCAAATCTGCATAGCATGGAGCAACATGCAAGTCCCACACCTGTGTTTAACATATATTTGGGCAAAATAAAATCTCTCTTTTCTTGACCCAAATGAGGAAGCACTGCTCAAGCAGGTCTTCCATAACCAATTGCCTGGAATTCAATATTAAAATTCAGTAGCTTCATCCTCAGGATCTTCAGGGAAACCTATCTTTTGGACAGTTCTTACCCCTTTGCAGAATTGCACTGGTAAAGCTATGCATGAGCAACATGAAAAACGTTGTCTTAATTTGAAAGACAGAAAGTATTCAGATAACATTTTCAGAAGAGCTAACAAACAAATGTGGAACAATAATCGTGAAGCCCTTTTGGAGCAGAGGATCTGAGCTCCAAATGAAAAGATTACATGTGCCCCTACTTATTCACAAATATCCACCTATACCAAAATGTTTAGCAATAGCTTATTGCCAGATCCTAAACACTGGAAAATGGAACTGCCTAAACAGTTGTTTTTTTCAAGAAAGGTTGTAAACTAAAATATATACTTGAGCATACTGGATCAAAATCAGTACTGATCATGGATCGACAGTCGTACATTTACGGGTTTCCTCCCATGAGAGGGCATTTTCCATGTGGCTGCTCTACTGTCTGCCCTTTAACAATAACTACAAAGGAAGTTGATGTGGGTATGAAGTATCTATAGCGGCTAAGGAAATATTCCAAATGCAAAAGCAAGAAAGTGATCTACATGAACACTGCCTCGTGGATTGAGATACATTGGTATGACAAGAAGAATAGTCAAAATCTCAAAGGTAAACAATGTAGTAACACCGGTGTAAGCATTCCTCAACCTATAGGACCAAGCACTTTTTGGAACACAGCCATACCAAACATGATATCTGATGGGTTTTTAGAAAAAAATCTCATCCACACTAGTAACCTGAATAAAGCACTATTAGAGAAAAAGCAACAATAGGTCTGTAGATTACAGACCCATGAAGTGCCGCTCAAAGACAAAATGCCATGGTTCCTGTTGGGATGGAAAAGTCCTTTGCATTGTAATGAATGTGTATCTCTGCCCTGAGTGCCCACCTGTACTGATGCCTGGATCCCTAATGTTGATATTTGTTATTATAGGGAAACAGATCATGCGTGTGCGCCATGACTTAGGCCTGTCTGAAGGAATGCAGTCTTGTTTAACCGGGAGGGGCTCCTAAAGTGCTACCCTCATACTGGTGGAAGGCTACTGCCTTCACCAGGAGTTAAGCACCACAAGTGTAGTGGTGGCAGCATACCGTGTAGTGATCATTAGGAGTGAACAGGTCCTTTTTAACCTGTGTCACTGGAGTGAGACTTACAGGCTCACAAATGTTTAAAGTTCTGCTGCTGTGTGATTAACTTACTCTTGGGCTACATCAGTTTGGTGTGACGTGCTGCACAGCGCAGGAGTGGTGTATCTAAGCTGGATGTATGTGTGCCTGGGAAAGGGACAATACAAGGATTGTACAGTACTGCGCAGTGTGTGCATGTTCAATGCGTGCACTGGATGTATGTGTGCCTATGAGTGGAACAGAACATGAAGGATAAAGTCTTGTGCAATGTGTTCATGTTAAATGCAGATGCTGGTTGTATGTGTGCCTAAGAGTGGTACAGTACATAGAGGAAACAGTACTGTGCAGTGTTTGTATGCTATATGCATGCACTGAATGTATGTGTGCCTATGAGTGGTGCAGTACATGAAGGATGTACTGCTGTGCAGTGTGTGCAGGTTAAATGCATGTGCTGAATGTATGTGTACCTGTGAATGGTACAATACATGAAGGGTGCAGTGCTTGCATACTGAATGCATGTGCTGGATATATGTATACATATGAGTTGTGTAGTGTGTGTATGCTGTATACATGCATTGGGTGTAAGTGTGCATGTGGATGGTACAATGCATGGAGGGCCCTGGGCTCCATTTTGGAGGACCCAGGTCTATGTGGTAAAACTTGGAGAGGAGTTATAGAAATTCCCCCAGATAGATTTGTGTATTGCTGCATTCATGTAAGGTGGGTGGGACACACACTGGAGAGGGGAGAGCCAGGCTTCCCCTGTACACTTCAAAGGGTGCTATTTGTTTGATTTAGAGGTCTCAAGGAAGGGGCCTGGGCACATCTCAGGAAGGAGATGGGGCTGATAGGAGAATCATAACGAGTTCGTTGGAGCCCTGGGCTGATCTTTTGATGCACATGTCACTGTGGCTGAAATCCAGATATGAACTCTAGTTACTACCATTGCCTGTTTTTTGGGACTTACAGCTTTAGAGTCACTCCTGCTGTGACAGACTGCTTTTCAAGAGCAAGAGAAAGCAGAGGAGTGGACACTCCAAAAGGAGCAGACCTGCAACATAACATTTCAAAGACTCAGACATAAGCGACCCCTGACCTTGACTGGTAGGTCGCTCCCCCACCACACAGCTCCGTCTGTGTGCCCTGCTGCTGCCCCTGATTGTGCTCGTTTTTCCTTTCTGTGCCCCCTTGCTGCCCCTGATTGTGCTTGTTTTTTCCTTTCTGTGCCCCCTTGCTGCCCCTGATTGTGCTCGTTTTTTCCTTTCTGTGCCCCCCTTGCTGCCCCTGATTGTGCTCGTTTTTTCCTTTCTGTGCCCCCTTGCTGCCCCTGATTGTGCTCGTTTTTTTTCCTTTCTGTGCCCCCTTGCTGCCCCCGATTGTGCTCGTTTTTTCCTTTCTGTGCCCCTTGCTGCCCCTGATTGTGCTCGTTTTTCCTTTCTGTGCCCCCTTGCTGCCCCTGATTGTGCTCGTTTTTTCCTTTCTGTGCCCCCCTTGCTGCCCCTGATTGTGCTCGTTTTTTCTTTCTGTGCCCCCTTGCTGCCCCTGATTGTGCTCGTTTTTTTTTCCTTTCTGTGCCCCCTTGATGCCCTGATTGTGCTCGTCTTTTCCTTTCTGTGCCCCCCTTGCTGCCCCTGATTGTGCTCGTTTTTCCTTTCTGTGCCCCCTTGCTGCCCCTGATTGTGCTCGTTTTTTCCTTTCTGTGCCCCCCTTGCTGCCCCTGATTGTGCTCGTTTTTCCTTTCTGTGCCCCTTTCTGCCCCTGATTGTGCTCGTTTTTCCTTTCTGTGCCCCCTTGCTGCCCCTGATTGTGCTCGTTTTTTCCTTTCTGTGCCCCCTTGCTGCCCCTGATTGTGCTCGTTTTTCCTTTCTGTGCCCCCTTGCTGCCCCTCATTGTGCTCGTTTTTCCTTTCTGTGCCCCCTTGCTGCCCCTGATTGTGCCTCGTTTTTCCTTTCTGTGCCCCCTTGCTGCCCCTGATTGTGCTCGTTTTTTCCTTTCTGTGCCCCCTTGCTGCCCCTGATTGTGCTCGTTTTTTTCCCCTTTCTGTGCCCCCTTGATGCCCTGATTGTGCTCGTTTTTCCTTTCTGTGCCCCCTTGCTGCCCCTGATTGTGCTCGTTTTTCCTTTCTGTGCCCCCTTGCTGCCCCTGATTGTGCTCGTTTTTTCCTTTCTGTGCCCCCCTTGCTGCCCCTGATTGTGCTCGTTTTTCCTTTCTGTGCCCACTTGCTGCCCCTGATTGTGCTCGTTTTTCCTTTCTGTGCCCCCTTGCTGCCCCTGATTGTGCTCGCTTTTCCTTTCTGTGCCCCCTTGATGCCCTGATTGTGCTCGTTTTCCCTTCTGTGCCTGTTTCCCGCCGCTGCGCCCCTGCGGCCCCGCCCCCTCACTGCCCATTCCCTGCTCCTCCCTCCCACCTCCTCATTTATGGCGGCCGCTGTGCGGCCGCGCAGCGGACGTGCGCAGCGTGCGCGCCGCTGGCGCGCCAAAGGCGCGCCTAAGGCAAGCCCGTCTGCGCCCGTCCGTGCCGTGACCGCGCCCAGCGCCAGACCCCCTGGTCCGGGCATCCCCCGCGCCTGCCACATCAACAGACGCCGATACAACGCCAGCACCCTCCACGCACTCAACCCCGGAAAAGATCACGCCTGCTACCAGGCCACCCCGAAGCGCACCCAAGGGCCCTTCACCTGCCGGAACTGCAGCTTCGCCAGCACCCGCCCCGCCAAACCACCGCCCAGGAAAGAACCCAACTACCTCAGATGCATCCTCCTCAACACCCGCTCCGCCCGCAAACACGCCATCGAACTCTGGGACCTTCTCGACTCAACCTCCCCAGACGTCGCATTCCTGACGGAGACCTGGCTGAATCCCGCTTCAGCCCCCGACATCGCCATTGCCATCCCGGACGGATACAAGATCACCCGCAGGGACCACACCAACGGAGTCGGAGGAGGCATCGCCATCGTCCACAGGAACACCCTCAGAGTCTCAACCAACACCGACGACACCCTCAGCACCGCCGAACACATGCACTTCCAGATCCACACCGATCCCAACACCACCCTCAGAGGAACCCTCATCTACAGACCCCCGGACCCCGACCACAGTTCAGCGATTCCATCGCTGACTTCGTCAGCACACACGCCATCGCCTCCACGGACTACATCCTCCTCGGGGACCTGAACTTCCACCTCGAGAACAACAAGGACACCAACTCCACCACCCTGATCGACAACCTCGCCACCCTCGGACTCAGACAGCTCGTGACTACACCCACCCACGCCGCCGGCCACACGCTCGACTCCATCTTTTCCGCAAGCCCACACGTCTCCTTCAACCACACCTCCGAACCCCACTGGACTAGACCACCACTGCATCCACTTCACCTACAGGAAGCCCACCACGCACCACCGCACCGAACAAATGCTCTCGCCGCTGCTGGAGCAGAGTCACGGAAGACCAGCTAACCACAACCCTCGCCCTGAGCCCACCTGCCGAACCCTCTGACCCCGACACCGCCGCCCGCAACCTCAGACAGTGGATCGACGACTGCGCCAACACCCTCGCCCCGCTCAAGAATCCGCCCAACAGCCACACCAGCAAGAAAGCCACCTGGTTCACCGAAGACCTCCAGGCCTCCAAACGAACATGCCGAAAACTGGAGAAGATCTGGCTCCACGAACGGACAGCGGACAGCTGCGCCGCCCACAAGAGCGCCACCCGCAGTCACCATCACCTCATCAGATCCGCCAAAAGGGCCTCACTCAAAGACCACCGAGACAACAACGCACACAACAGCAAAGAGCTCTTCAACATCGTGAAGGAACTCTCCAACCCCAGCTCCAACACCAACGACATCCAGCCGTCGCGAGACCTGTGTGACTCACTGGCCACCTTCTTCCACCGCAAAATCGCCGACATCCACGACAGCTTCAACACCACGACCGCCCCGGCAACCACCGAGACCACTGCCCCCACAACCACCAACCGCCTGCTCTCCTGGACCAACATCAACGACGAGGACACCAGAGAGATCATGAACACCATCCACTCCGGTTCACCGCTAGACCCGTGCCCTCACCACATCTTCAACAAAGCCAGTACAGCCATCGCGCCCCATCTCCGGAAAATAATCAACATCTCCTTCGAGACAGCAACCTTCCCGGAAAGCTGGAAGCACGCCGAGATCACCGCCTTACTCAAGAAACCCAAGGCAGACCCCAAGGACCTCAAGAACCTCCGACCCATCTCTCTGCTCCCGTTCCCCGCGAAGGTCACCGAGAAAATCGTCAACAAACAACTGACCCGCTACCCTCGAGGAGAACAACATCCTGGACCCTTCCCAGTCCGGCTTCCGCAGCAACCACAGCACCGAAACCTCCCTCATCGCCGCCACCGATGACATCAGGACCCTGCTAGACAACGGAGAAACAGCAGCCCTCATCCTCCTGGACCTATCAGCCGCCTTCGACACGGTCTGCCACCACACACTACGAACACGCCTTCACGACGCCGGGATCCAAGAGAAGGCCCTGGACTGGACCACATCCTTCCTTTCCGGCAGAACACAAAGCGTCCGCCTCGCCCCCTTCCGATCCAAGGCCACCAAGATCATCTGCGGCGTACCCCAAGGCTCCTCCCTCAGCCCAACGCTGTTCAACATCTACATGGCACCCCTCGCCCACGTCGCCCGACAGCACAACCTCAACATCATCTCCTACGCCGACGACACCCAGCTGATCCTCTCCCTCACCAAAGACCCTCACACCGCCAAAGCCCACCTCCACGAAGGAATGAAGGCCGTCGCCGAATGGATGAGAACCAGCCGCCTGAAGCTGAACTCGGACAAGACGGAGGTCCTCATCCTTGGTTCCAACCCTTCAGCCTGGGACGACTCCTGGTGGCCAACATCACTGGGAACAGCCTCGCCACCCACCGACCACGTACGCAACCTAGGGGTCATCCTCGACCCCACCCTCTCCATGACTAAGCAGGTCAACGGTGTTTCCTCATCCTGCTTCAACATCCTCCGAATGCTCCGCAGGATCTTCAAGTGGATCCCCACCGAAACAAGAAAAACAGTCACCCAGGCCCTCGTCACCAGCAGGCTGGACTACGGAAACGCCCTCTACGCAGGAACGACGGCTAAGCTCCTGAGACGGCTGCAACGCATCCAGAACGCCTCTGTACGTCTTATCCTCGACATCCCCCGACGCAGCCACATCACACCCCACCTGAGAGACCTGCACTGGCTCCCTGTCAACAAGAGGATAACCTTCAAGCTCCTCACCCACGCACACAAAGCACTCCACAACTCCGGACCAGCCTACCTCAACAGACAACTCAGCTTCTACACCCCCACCCGCCAGCTCCGCTCGACCAGCCTCGCCCTCGCCACAGTCCCCCGCATCCGGAAAACGACCACCGGCGGCAGATCCTTCTCCCACCTCGCCGCCAAGACCTGGAACACCCTCCCCACCAACCTCCGACAGACCCAAGACCTACTGGCCTTCAGAAGACTCCTCAAGACCTGGCTCTTCGATCAGTAGCAGCACCACCCCCCTCTTCCCCCAGCGCCTTGAGACCCTCGCGGGTATGTAGTGCGCTTTATAAGTGACATGATTGATTGATTGATTGATTGAATCACATTTGATGTCTGGAATGGACTATAAGAAGGGGAGCTTGAGACCCCAAAAATTGTCATCTGCCAAGCAGCTAGACGGGCTGGGTGAGGGAGGGGAAGCTCTGCAAGACATCTGCCTGTGACCAGGACTGGGGGGTACGGCCTACTTGTCTCCCTGTTAAGTGATGGGACATTTCTTGGAGCCTGGAACAGCCTTTTTGCTAAGACCACTGTGCACTGTGAGGTAAAGGAGATCATTGGAGAGACCGAGGTTCAGTGCGGAGGCCTGTCAATTGCGCTCCCTGTGCTAGGTGTGAGGAAAAGGCTGCTGCACCGATTGGGCCATTGCCCATGTGCAGGATAGAGTTGGCGCCTACGTATGCCAGGAAAGGGCCACCATGAATTGAGCCGTGTGCCATGCTGTGCTCATTGGAACAGAGCCCATGCATAGTGCAGAGTCAGTGACCCTGTATGTCAGATGGGGCCACTGTGAGAAAGACTGCAGTGCAGTAAGGGCCGTAGCCTTTTTATGTAGTGGGTGATTACCCCGTATGCCAGGAGGGGCAGATGTGTAAAAGACTGCTGTGCAGTAAGGGCTGTAGCCTTGTGCAGTAGTGGGCGGCGTCCCCACATGCCAGGAGCACCACAGTGAGGATTTCAACATGCTGATTAGGCAGGAGCGCTTATGCTGTGACCGTGACCCTGTACCCTAGAGGGGGCCATCGGGAGCACCAAGAACTGCGACCTGACCTGACATCTCCCTCCAGAGAAGTATGGACGCCGTGGGGGCACCTGTGCACCATCACCCAAGCATGTGATCCAAGACAGCAACTATCCCCTCCAGGATGACTTAAATACTATAAGGTCCGACTCCATTTTGAACAGGCCAAGACTGCATTTTACTCAGATTTTTACAGGTGTTGTCTGTCACTCAGACAATGACATTGATAAGACACCCTATGTGACATCAGTCTGGAACAAGTGCCTTGTTATCTCTGTTTCAAGATGAGACAAGAACAATAGCCAAAAAAGTGTAGTCTGAATTATCATATTTTTACCTTTTTTGTTTGTAAAAATGGATCTTAGACTAACATCTTGATGCTCATTGTCTGTACCAGACATTCCTAAGATGTTGTTGTATTTTCCATCTCAGATAAGGTCAGACACTTGTCAGGAGAGGTTCTTCACCCCAGATTATCGCACAAGATAATGCCAAAAAGGATCTTGACTGCCAGAGATGCTGTCCCATCGCACTTTCTACTGAAAGCTGATAGCAAGCCCATGTCCGGGAAGAGACGAGCTGATGCTACATGTATTTACCTTTCAAAGGGAACACAGCCTCCTAGAATTTTGACAACTACAGCACTCTGCTAAAACACGTATGCAGTTCGCTGATTCCCCATAAGAAAATCTAGATGTAAGTTGTATTTCTACATGCTCTCCTAGTATAGTGCATTGAAGTCGTTTTCAGGGCTTTAGGTTTCAGATGACATTTTTAATATGGTAGAAATGTTATTTTTATTCTTGATGTTTGCAAAACTCATATGTGCTAAGCAACAAATTGAGTTTGTTGAAAGAAAATGCTTTTTAGTTTAAGTGTTTCTTTCTTACTGCAGTTTGTTTGTGTGATATAAGAGAGAACAAAATAGGTTTATTTCCAATCACCATGTTGTCCCTGGATCCCTGTTTAGGGACTGTTAGTAACCCAAAAGCATTGATGCCACTTCAACTATGTATTGGGTGAGGTTCGGTGGGGCTACAAAAACCTATCTTTCACATTCAAGCATTGGTGCATTGAACTAAGTGCACTCGCTTTTTTTGTTGGGGCCTCAACCCACACCGTACCGTACAGGAGGCGCCACCTGCAGCACCCGTCAGTACACTTATAAGCGCAGCCTCACTCCCGCAGCATGGGCTCCTTTCTTTGTTGAGGCCACAGGAACTTGAACCACAGGCCCCAGCCTGCACTGCGCCAGGCTGCATCGCCTGCAGCAGCCATCAGCATGCTCATAAGCGCAGCCTCAATCCTGCAATGTGGGCCGCTTTCTTTGTTGGGGGTAGCAGGAACTTGGACCACAGACCCCAGCCCGCACCCCGCCAGGAGGCGCCGCCTGCAGCACCCATCAGCAAGCTCATAAGCACAGCATCAATACTGAGGTGTGGGATGATTTATTTGTTGGGGGAGGCAAGAACTTGGTCCACAGGCCCCTGCCTGCACAGTGCCAGGAGGTACCGCTTGCAGCACCCGCTAGTGTGCTCATAAGCGTAGCCTCAATCCTTCAGCATGGGACGTGACTTTTTTTTTATTATTGCCCCTCACTAAGGAGTAGTGGACACTATTTATTTCTTCTGTAGCTGCTCCCTGTCTGATGACTAAGGATCGGGGCGAGAAAGGGGATTTCAGTGAATACTATTGAGAAAAGACCCAGAACTCAGAATAATATTCTGGCTTTTTTAAATACTGCAGTGAGGGCCTTATTGGAGGAAATAATATAGGTGGAAGATCAACTGGCTTCTCTTCTGGTAACTTTACTCAGTGTGACCCCAGGTGCAGTGATTTCACCCCTGTGTGAAGAGCCTCTGAGTCAGGCTATTCCTATTAAACATACTGATGGGTTGCCTCTCCCAGAGTCAAACCTTCAGTCCTGCGCCTCATTTGGTACCGCTGAGGACGTTGCGCATGTTGTAAATCCTGGACCTATGACTATTACACCTGCCCCCTCGAAACAGCCAATGGTGAGAAAGAAGTGGAGGCGATGTAAGACATTTTCGGCCCTGGTGCTGCCCCTTTGGGCCCTGATGCCACATTAATTTCCTCACAGGATATTGCCATGAAAAGTGTGGGTGTGGTTGATTCTCTTGAAGCCCATTTGATCAGCTTGGAGGACATGCTACTGACAATGGAGGGAGTGCTGGGTTATGTAGTCAGTGCTTTAAAGAACATAGATCATGTAACTGAGCACACCTTCTAGCATTGCCGTTCAGGTGCCTAACCCTAGGCCTTCTCATACATTAAGCCCCAGCTGTTCAATGCAATTAACAAGCTGCCCCCCTACAGAGCAGCCTGGAGATTGCTTGTCCCTCTACCAGTCTGTCAGCAAATGGGAATAGCCGACAGGAAAAGGCCCTTTGCACAGTTCTCATTATACCCGTGCTCAGGCCCGCTCTTCAAATACTAATGGCCTATCTCCCTCAAATGCTGTGATGCAATTACCCTCAGCCTCAATGCCCTATGTCCTTGTATTGGATAATGTACCACCTATAAGAGGGGGCATGGATGAGAGCTATAGCCAGATTAAAAACAAGGTGACTCACTGGCTCTCGAATAGGTTGAATCTCCCAACCTCCTCTTTGCATAACAATATCATTATGGTACGCAGGGTGGGCTGGATCGGCTATGGGGACTGATATCTTACTGTATCCCCTGGGTTTCTTTTAACCCCTGCAGCGGGCTAGGCTCTTCCCAGAGGCTTAATTAGCCATCCTTTGCAGGACCAGCGCCCCATCCTTTCCCACATAGGACCCAGCTCTGAGCTTCAGTAAGCAATAGATTTGAGCCTTTAGCACAGTTAGATAAACAAGATTGACACATAGCCTGTCTGGAACTGCCCACAGGGGAGGTTTATTTACTGCCCAGGGGGTCGCTTACAATACTGGGCTGGAATGTTGTCGGGGTTGGACACATTATGCGTGATGAGCATGAGATGACTTTACCGCAATCCTATGGAATCATTTGCCCACAAGAGACTTGGGATGTCACTGGAGACTTCAAAAACTTTAAACATAAAATCCTCAACCTTAAGAAAGGAACTCTTATTATCGACCCCTACTTTTGCCACAACAAGGGAACCATACTGAATGAAGATACTATGGCAGGCAGGAAAAGAGACCTTCCCCTGTGCCGTAAGGGCCGAGAGGCAATCTCTGGTGGGAGTATGCCCTCCCGTGTTAGACACCTTTCCACATTAAGTATCCCACGATCTCGTAAACTATGTTCACAAGTTCCTGAAACTAACCCTGGCAAGTTAGATATGGGAAGATCCTACTTGAAGCAAAATGTTATTACCCACTAGAGTGTGGGGAAGGAAACAATTCCTTTTATTTATATTACCCTCACACACCCTAGTGGTGTCATGCTTCATCATCGGGTCACCCCGACTCCAAAAGGTCAGGGTGGGCTCGACCGTATTCCAGGGAGCTCTTGTTGAGAGTTTTGGTCAGGGGAGTTAAAGATTAAAAATCCACAGACAGATCCCAGTATCCCTTTATTCGTGGACCTGTCTGGGATATTAAAGTCACAAAACTAAAGGGGTCACTGGGAGTTTTATAGTCCTATGACTCTAGTGCCAACATGTTTCAGGTCCTTCATTGGCTACAGCGGTCCTGGACTTTTCAGGCAGAAAGTGTATCCTCCCTGGTTATAGCAGACAGGAAAGTCCCTATCCTACGTATGTCATAAGGGCAGATAGCTGCTTCTTAGAGAAACCGATATTTTATCTTTAGTTATTTCTTTACTCCATCTGCAAGTAAAAGAAAGAGGGATCATAGTGTAACATTGTAGTCATGAACTCAACACTTCCCATATGTGATGTGCCTAAGATTACACCCATGCTGTCAGACCGGTAGGTGTGGACGTCATCACTCTGCATACCAATTTGGTATGTTTTTCCAGTACTATATATCTAACCACATTCAACTAGGTGATATATATAGTGATGTGGCGACATATATCACATTCTGTCAGCTATTACACTCCTGTGCATGCGTATCTCATCAAAACCCATTCTAGTGTCACTCTCATCATACATTTCATGCTGCTATCAGTCGCCGTGGTTGCATAATCATACATTTCATGCAACTCACTCTCCCTTACCCCTCTTTGGGAGAGAATGTACATCTCTGAGGACTCCAGGTTTTTTTAAGGGGTAGCCCTTTAGTCAGACACTGTAGTGGTACGTATTCCAAGTAGAAATGAATGACCAGTGGGGGAGATAAAAACAAGATGGCATCATAAATGCCATGAATACATTGCATCAGTTTACGGGCTGATCAAAACATACCTGTATTGGCGAGTTTCGCTGTCTACTTCCTATACTTACGCCATCATAGGGTCCTGCCTCGCTGTGCTACCTAGTCGGTATGAGTTCCCGGGCTTGCGCTCCCAAGGACTGGGGCGGTCCTGTCTAATGGACGGCGTTTCCGCGGGAGAATTGGAATTTGACACGCCCACTGGGAGTGTCTGAAAATCTAGGCGCCGAAATGAACGCGCGAGTGTCGCTACGGCCTGGAATCATGGGAATTGAAGTCCCTTGGCGCATGTAGTGATCGTACGTGTACACGAACACATATTACGATACACATTGAAAAGGGAACACAGAAAGTAATTCCCGAAGATAGATGCTCATATTCTGAGTCACTTATCATGTATCCGTGTGACTAGTGACTGTATCTACGATTACTTAATATGTCGTGCCAGGCATAGTCATGCAAAAGGATCCAACTTTATTAGTATGTTCACAGCAACCCTGAATACGTACAAGAGCTAATGCAGAGACATCACCATTCCTTAATGTTTTAAATCAATAGGGTACTGCTAGTATCCCACTCTCTGCTAATGGTAAACTAGTCATGGTCTTAATGGATTGAAATACAGAGCTATTATTAGAATATTACTCCAGGCGGTTGTTGGGCCACAAATACCTATGCATATGTTGTCAATAAAATTTGGGTAAATGGCTCATTTTTGTCATTTGGGGGGGTAAAAGGGGGCAGTACCCTTTCATGAGATTATAGTACCGCTGATGTTACACTTGACATGAACCTATCCGAGGTCAAAAGGGGCCCAGTGTAAAATTATTGAAGTGGGGAGTAGTGAGGAACTGGGAGATATAAGAACCCATATTCCTAAAAGATTTATCTGTGATTCAGTTGGTTCCATGAAATGGAATCATTGAGCCCGTTTTCGTGGGTCTTCAGCCGATAGACCCAACGTTGTTCACGTTCCAGTAGCCTTTTGGTCAGATTGCCAGTGCCCTTTATTTTCTCAATAATGGTCCATTGATGTACATTGGGATGACCAGTAGGAAAATAAAAGTATGGATAAGCGAACATCGCAGCACCATAAGACGAGCAATAACAGCAACCAAGCTAACTGCCCTTTACCTCGAGAAAGGTCACAGTTACAAAGATATAAAGTGGACCATTATTGTGAAAATAAAGGGCACTGGCAATCTGACCAAAAGGCTACTGGAACGTGAACAACGTTGAGTCTATCGGCTGAAGACCCACGAAAACGAGCTCAATGATTCCATTCCATGGAACCAACTGAATCACAGATAAATCTTTTAGGAAAATGGGTTCTTATATCTCCCAGTTCCTCACTACTCCCCACTTCAATAGTGCTACACTGGGCCCCTTTTGACCTCAGATAGGTTCATGTCAAGTGTAACATCAGTGGTACTATAATCTCATGAAAGGGTACTGCCCCCTTTTACCCCCCCAAATGACAACAATGAGCCATTTACCCATATTTTATTGACAACATATGCATACGTATTTATGGCCCAACAACCGCCTGGAGTAATGTTCTAATAATAGCTCTGTATTCCATCCAGTAAAGACCATGACTAGTTTACCATTAGCAAGAGAGTGGGATACTAGCAGTACCCCTATTGGATTTAAACCATTAAGGAATGGTGATGACTCTGCATTAGCTCTTGCACATTATTCCAGGGTTGCTGTGTACATACTAATAAAGTTGGATCCTTTTGCATGACTATGCCTGACACGGCATATTAAGTAACCGTAGATACAGTCACTGTCACACGAATATATGATAAGTGACTCAGAATATGAGCATCTATCTTCGGGAATTACTTTCCGTGTTCCCTTTTCAATGTGTATCGTAATATGTGTTCGTGTACACGATACTGATCACCACATGCGCCAAGGGGACTTCAATTCCCATGATTCCAGGCCATCGTGACACTCGCGCGTCCATTTCCGGCGCCCAGATTTTCAGACACTCTCAGTGGGCGTGTCTAATTCCAATTCTCCCGCGGAAACGCCGTCCATTTAAACAGGACCGCCCCAGTCCTCGAGGCACAAGCCCGGGGACTCCTACCGACTAGGTAGCACCGCGAGGCAGGACCCTTGATGGCGTAAGTAATAGGAAGTAGACAGCGAAACTCGCCAATACAGGTATGTTTTGATCAGCCCATAAACTGATGCAATGTATTCATGGCATTTATGATGCCGTCTTGTTTTTATCTCGCCCGCTAGTCATTCATTTCTACTTGGAATACGTACCACTACAGTGTCTGACTAAAGGGCTACCCCTCAAAAAAACCTGGAGTCCTCAGAGATGTACATTCTCTCCCAAAGAGGGGTAAGGGAGAGTGAGTTGCATGAAATGTATAATTGTGCAACCACGGCGACTGATAGCAGCATGGTAATGTTTGATGAGAGTGACACTAGAATGGGTTTTGATGAGACTAGGCACGCACAGGAGTGTGAATAACGACAGAATGTGATATATGTCGCCACATCACTATATATACCACCTAGTTGTATGTGGTTAGATATATAGTACTGGAAACACATACCAAATTGGTATGCAGAGTGATGACGTCCACACACCCTACCGGTCTGACAGCATGGGTGTAATCTTAGGCACATCACATATGGGAAGTGTTGAGTTCATTACTACAATGTTACGCTATGATCCCCTTTCTTTCTTTTACTTGCAGATGGAGTAAAGAAATAACTAAAGATAAAATATCGGTTTCTCTAAGGAGCAGCTCTCTGCCCTTATGACATAAAAGTAGGATAGGGACTTTCCTGTCCGCTATAACCAGGGAGGATACCCCTTTCTTGCCCTGAAGAAAGTCCAGGACCGCTTTGGCCAATGAAGGACTGAAACATGTTGGCACTAGGGTCATAGGACCATAAAACTCCCAGTGACCCCTTTAGTTTTGTATTTTAATATCCCAGACAGGTCCACGAATAAAGGGATACTGGGATCTGTCTGTGGATTTTTAATCTTTAACTCCCCTGGCCATATCTCATCAAGAGCTCCCTGAATACGGTCGAGCCCTACCCTGACCTTTAGGAGTCAGGGTGACCCGATGATGAAGCATGACACCACTAGGGTGTGTGAGGGTAATATAAATAAAAGGAATTGTTTCCTTCCCCACACTCTAGTGGGTAATAACCTTACTGAATGACCTCATCTTCTCAACCAATCGGCGTACCAAATGGAGGAAAGCCCTCTCTTCCTTACTCAACACCACCATCACCAAGAAATCCCACACAGCCATAAACTTACTATTGCACCCACCACACTATAAAATGGTAGTGACACCATTTCTATCTATAACAATGGCACTGTACTTATTCAATCTTCAGATGACAATCTGGAACTCTTCAGCGATATCTTCTCCTACATCAAGAACAAACTAGACATGGCCACTACCCAGTTTTTCCCCTTTCTACCCCCCTCTGACTCCTCCCCTTATGATAACCTCCTCTTTCCTATCTATCATTCCCCCATTCCTTCCTCTCTTCCCAGATGGTCACTCACCTATGCATGGGTACTATTGCTATCCAACACACGCCCTCCGCTAGCGACAACACCAACTCTCCTCCTCTTCTACACCAATCAAACATCGCCACTTCCCATTCCTTTAGAACACCTTACACTCATACTCCCATCAACAAGATCAACTCATCTACCACCTCTTCTCAACCAACCACTGCCAAGGTTTGGATGGTGAACCCTTCCGATGTCAGCTCCCACAAGTGCTTCCCTATGCTTGACACCATAAAAGCTTAACTACAACTGATTAGAGCTGACATTCTCAAACTAATTGTTATCACCTTCAACCTTGATCACAAGTGGTCCTCGCACTTCAACCACCTCCAGACTAACAACACCCTCATCTACAACTGCCATTTTGACCATATCCCCTCTTATACTTAACCAGGACCTAGACATCCTCATGCTCCCTGAAACCTGGTTGAATGAATCATCTGCTCCGATTCTGGACACTTTAGTCCCCCCCAGTCATGACATCATTAGACTAGACCATTCAGGACACTCGGAGTGTGGCCTAGCCTGTATAAACAGATCCTCACTCTCGATGAAACAATCACACTCTATATCTCTCTAGCCTCTTGCGAATACCTCAGGATGGTCATCACCACCACTAACTACTCAGGGTATTCCCTCCACATGTTTTAACACCCGCCCAGAGATAACTACACGTTCATCGAACAGATCATGGAGATTATCTCCTCTAATAATGAAGATAATAATAACCAGATTTTCGTTGGCATCTTCAATATACATTGGAGCAATTCCAATGACCCTCTCGTGAACAGTTTCAAATCCTTCCTTGCAGGACGTTAACCTTATCCAAGCCTGCAACAGCCCAACGCATAATAAAGGAGCCCCCTAAGGCTTAATCACTGCAAAAGATAACACCATACAAATTGATTCTATTCTCTCCTGTGATTGGACTGATCACCACTTTATCACCTTCTTCCTAAAAAAAAGGCAATCACCTCCAAGGGCCAACCAGCGAAAGCCAAACACTGTATCCGAGACGCCCGCAACATTAACTGACACACTATATTGACTCTTAGTAATGACATCCTGCTCTTGCGCTCCTCGATGAAGGATGATCAGGACCTCACTGATCACTACATCAACTCCATGTCAAAATCATGGACACTCTTGCCCCAAACATCTAAAAAGAATCCCATGTAGAAGATCCAACCCCTGGTTCAACTGTAATCTTAAAGAAGAACGCCAACTCCTCAGACTTGCATAAAGAGCATTGAGACATACCCCCTCCATGGCCTACCTCAAACTCCTACGTCAAAGATGCAGCGCCTACAACAGGCTCATCATGAAATCCAAAGCAGCTTTCTTCCAAAATCAACTAGACACTCTAACTAATTGACCTAAAAAATGGTTCCAAAGTATCAAAAACCAATCAACCAATGAAAGTGATCCCACTTCTGCAGACAACAAAATCATTACCTAACTGCAAAACCTTTGCCTCCTTTTTTGCTGAGAAAACCATGCAAATCACAAACGATATGCAGAACTCTATTAAACTACTTCCAAGTGAACCCCCCTACACCCGTCCTCACTTGATCATGTAGCATGCCCGAGAAATCCCCACATCTTACCCAAAAATAACGGCACCTGGACTACCTGCAAAACCCTCAATTAATATAGCATCCTAAACCTATTGACCTCCCTGAAATTCTCCAATCATGTCAATGATCCCCTCCCTTCCAAACTCCTAAACGAGTCCATTCACCTCTTCCTCCCACTATGGACTATGACTATCAATGCCTCACTCACTCAAGGCGCCTTACCCGATTACCTCAAAAGTGGCCAGGTTACCCCATCCTAAAAAAATCAACTCTGACCAATCCAGTCCCTACAATTACCACCCTATCTCCAATATCCCTACCTTGGCCAAACTCTTAGAAAAATGTGTGCACCTACAGCTTCATAATCACATCGAACAATTCCAACTCCTCGATCATTGTCATATGGCTTACGATTGGGTCATAGCACCGAAACTGCCATGGTCCACATTGTCGATGATGCCATATGCTCAATCAACCAGAATGAATCCTGCCTCCTAATCCTACTGGACCTGTTGACACCATCAACCATGCTACTCCACTAAACCTTCTAGAACACAGGATGGACCTCTCCTGCATCGTGCTGAAATGGTTCTCCTCTTTTCTACACAACAGATCTTAGCACATTCTAATCAATCACACACTTTCTGATCAATCTCCACTGTTGCTGTGCATACTCCAAGGCTCTATTGTCTCCCTGACACTGTTTAACCATTACACGTAAGCGCTAACTGAAATCCTCAAACTCTCTGATGTCTCCTACCACATGTATACTGACAACACCCAACTCTACATGAAACTCACCACCCCTGAGGACATCTATATCATCAACCACACCTTCACAAAAACACAACATTGGCTGACTCAAAACCACCTCAAACTCAATACCCTTATAACTGATTTCTTACTGTTCGCACCACCCACCACCAGTCCTAACTTCAAAGATTGGCTCCTTCTCACTGCCTTGAATTGCACCATGCACATCATTGACCTCTCCATGCAAAAACACATCAGCGCTAACCCTTAAGGAACTAACCATCAGTTACATATTCTTAGGAAACTAAAACCTTTCCTCCGTGTGGCATACCTCACAACTGTGGTACAAGCACTCATGCTATCGAAATTAGACTACGGTAGTACCTCCTTAGTGGGCCTCCCAAAAACCTCACTTGCACTACTGAAGACTACACTAAATGCAGCAGCTAGGCTCATCACTGGTCAAAAAAGTGATCATATCACCCCAACCTCCAATCACTGAAATAGCTACCCTACGGGACCAGGATTCATCTAAAAATTGCCTGTTTGACCCACAAAGCACTACACCACAACACCACCTCCTACATGATCCAGAAACTGACCCTATCAGGTGAAAACAGATCTTCCAGAAGCACTAGCTCCCTATTTCTTAAGCCACAACAATTCAATAAAAACAAAACCTACAACCAACCCTTCTCTGGAATTGCCCCAAAAATTTGGAACTTTCTTCTTCGGAATTGCTCCAAAAATTTGAAACTCTCTCCCCACCGAGATCAGATGCAACCCATCCACATCGATCTTCAAGAAGAAAGTAAAAATGTTACTATCCAACAAACTCCTCTCACACTAAGGATTCTCCTTCATCTCCCTTCGATCGATTCCTTCCGCTTATTTGTTCTTTCTTCTTGTCACGCCGAAAATATGCTTTGGGCAGGACTTATGCTAGACTTTGTTCTCCTATCTTTCTATTTTCCATATGTGCATGTGCATATATATTTGTATATAGTGTATTTTTTTCTCGTGTTTCTATCTTCCTGTCCTTTTCCATGTTTTTGCACACTATCTGTAAAGTGCTCTGCACACGCTGTTGTACACTATCTGTCTTGTTCCCGCTATATAAAATTCCTAATAAATAAATAAATATGAATGGTTATGCAACCTTCTCCATTAATGCTGTGCCCACATCATGGTAGACCAAAGGAGGGCCTTGTGACCTTTGAATGTTTCCATCAACTCACCTAACATTCTATGTATGCTTTTAACGTTTGGTAACCACAGCAAGCTGTTAAGTATAAATGTTTACAACTCTGCTTCATCGATTGACACCCCTGCCATTGATTTAAGACATTTTTTAGAAGCCTATTCATTGTCTTCGTTCAAGCCTATACCAATTTTAATCCTAGGAGATTTTAATTTGCACCCTTACAAGTCATGTGGCCCAATTGTGGAGAATGATGCTTCTTGTCTTGTTTCTGACCAGGTGCATTTTACCCACTCCCAGCAGCGGGAGTTTTTAAATAATGCATTCAACCTTATTAATCTGTTACCTAGGGAAGGGTTTCTGGCAGATTAGTGCCTACCTTTAAGGGTAGAGGCCTCTGTACTACGATTGAATATATATTTGTGTCAACTAGTCTATTTGTCTCTCTTATTGATTTTAAAACAATGTGGAGTGCTTGCAGTGATCATAACCCTTTATTGCCTGAATTGAGAGTCAATGTGTTAGCTATTAAGAAGTTCTTGTCGCAAAAGGAGCCTCTTACACTAAAGGAGCAGGGCCATAGATTAAACTGGGCCAAGGTCATTCTAGATGACTTCGTAAAGACTTGGCTGCAACTTGCTATACAAACTTAAATAAAAATCTGGTATTTGTGAAGCGCAAACTAATCACCTTTAAGAGTCGCAAGGCTATATTATCGGGGATATTAAGTGAGTTTTGCCCAGAGTCACATGATGCTGAGCTGAGCTGCCGCTGGGGATCGAACCATGAACACCTCGTTCAGGAGTCAGCCGCTCTAGCCGCTGTGCAACACCTCTCCCTCTCTTTGAAATCTGCTTACAGTTAGAGAGGGCCGATTATAACATTCTGGACTCATTTAATCGTATTAGTTCAGAAATCCAGATGGCCCTTACTAGGAAGGGACGTAATGTAGGTTCCAAGTGGTTTGATGTGAAATGCTCTAACTCCCATAGGGCCCTGCTGGTGGCCCTGCATCAGAAGCTGAGATCTACTGTAGTAGTAAGGAAGGCCAGGCACGTGCATTCAGTCACATGCAAGGAATGCAAAGATGCTTTTAAGAAGGAGGACTGGGAGGCAGGCGCTGCTGGCACAAGTAAGAGCAGTGGGGCAGGGCGGAGGTGGGGCGGGGAGAAGTCAACAGACAACGGGATAATGCGGACTTGGCGATGTGGCGACCTGCAAGGTAAGTGGTTTTAATTTATTTATTTTACCTATCCATCGTCTGTTGCCTTCTCCCTGCCCCGTCCCACCACCGCACCGCTCTTACATGTGCCGGCCACGCCTGCTGGGAGGACCTAATGGCTGCTTGTTTGCTCAGTGACAGCTAAGCATTTTGGAGGGAAGTGAACCAGCCCTTTTTTTATACAGATGCCCAGCCCAAATTGGCCTTGACAATCCCCTTCCAAACTTGGGTGGATCCCTTTGGGTCTATATATAAAGAGGAAAGTACATCCCCCTCCCTTTTTCTTCCCAGTAGGACGGAGGTGTTCCTCCATAACTGGGAGGAAGTTAAAGAAGCTAGTCAGGCTTTGCCATCTGAGAAAGCTCCTGGTCCAGATGGAGTTCTCTATAAAGCTCACAAGGATCTCTGGGTTTCTATTATCACCCAACATTTGAATGCTGTAGCTCGTAGTCGCATCCTCTTCTCAAGGCAAAAATCTGTAATTTAAATAATGGAAAAGCGTCAACCCAGCCTGCTATAGGCCAATTTCCCTGGTAGATAAGTTAAAATCATTGGCCGCATACTGATGAAGCAGTTGACAGTGTGGGCAGAGGAGCATAACATACTGACAGGCATCCAATATGGTTTTTAGAACCGGGCGAGGGATGATTGAACAAAATCTCAATCTCCATTTACTCATTAACAAGTACACCACAGTTAAGAAAGGCTCCATTCACCTAGTCTTCATAGACCTCAAAACGGCCTTCAACACGGTCAATAGATCGAAGCTCTGGGCCATGCTGAAGTCCATGGAGGTGAATAGTGCACTTGTCACTTTTCTGCATGATTTACACACAATGCTTGAGGCCTCTGTTAGATTTGGCCCCACATGGGGAGTGCACCCGGCACTTTAAGCTGGCCAGGGGATTGTGATAGGGCTGCATTTAAGTGCTGATGCTTTTCATCTTATATATTAACCAGCTTGAGCCCTTCCTAATAGAACAGTGCAATGATGTCCCTAAGATGAGTGATAGGTATGTTCCGGCCTTGCTATATGCGGACAGTACAGTACAGCGCACATGGCTTTGGGCCTCCAGCATTTGCTAGACTGGTTTATTTCATTCATGCACAGTCTGGACCTGAAAACCAACTTCTCTAAATCATACACTATCATACACTATGGTTTCTGCCCGGCCAACACCAAATCTAAATTGTATTCAATTAAAGGTCATCATATAGGCAGGGTTGATAAATTCTGTAACTGGGCTTATCACTGGATTCTAAACTGAACTAACAAGCTTTGCTTATTGCATGATATAGCATTGAAGAGTTCGCGAGGCGGCTTGGCTGCCCCATATCGGATCAATTATTGATCTATATAAAGCTAAATGCATCCCGACAGCGAGTTTCGGCTGCGAGATCTGGGGATGCAAGGAATGTAATTTAATTCAAGAGGTGGAAAATAAATTCCTAAGAAAAGTACTGAGGTTGCCACAAAGCGTCCCTATGGAGATCGTGCATAAGGTACTGGGGGTCGGCTATATTTCTGACTATATGCAAGTCCCCCCGTTAAATTTATGGCTGGCACTCTGGCTCAAGAAGGAACTAGAACTTAATAGAAGGTTCTTAAGAGATTGTCTTGGCTTGGGGCAAACACAAGGAGATGATGGACGGAGCGCTGCAACTTTTCAGACACTCACCCCCAGTCACAGATCTGGGTTGAATCCATCATCGTTCTTTAGCTCACTTTGCCACCCCAGTTCAGACACAGCTATATGCAAATCAGTCTTGACCTTGTGCCTCATGGGAACAGTCCAGACCGAACTGCCAAGCCATGTCTTCCCTGGACCGGAAACAAGCATCCTGGGACCGGTTTCGGGCTAACAGCCCTCATCAGCCAGACTAGCTTGAATCCAGTTCAAAGTGAGCAAGGGACCCACGTCTGGGCATACCCTGCCAATTTAGGGCGAACAAAGCAAACACCATGGACTTCAGATTCCTTAGTTTAACTATATATTATATTTAAAACATCTTTTTATTCGGTTAAAGCAGTTTGTTACATGATACATCACCACAGTCTTGTATACATGACCAAAACTTCTGGGCATATCAGTGACAGCTACAACAGTTATGACCATTTCCACTAGACAGCTGTTCAATACTCATTTTACCCAGGGCCCAATTTATACTCCGCCCTCGCGAATCGGGGACACCATCGGCACAACAGAGGGGATAGTTTAACTATATTAAATGCACTTTGAGCAAACTTGGCAAGCCTGAGTTATTCTCAGATCCAAACACAATCTCTGGAGCAGATATTTCTTGGATTAAGCAAGCTTTTTTATGTAAAGCTCAGGAAAAAAGGGCAAAGAGTGCGATGTCCAAATGTTCCCTTGTACAATATTTTATGAATAAATCTCTGAACCTTGTTGAACCTTACCTGCTGCTTGATATGCCAGCTCACCACAGATTATTCTTGACTTTTTTTTCATCTGAACCTGTTTCTCCAGATGTCAGTGGGCTGGCATAAGTCTTCTGAGCCTCCACTGTGCACCTATGACCTTACCGCTATGTTTGATACCTTGCACATTTTTTTTATATGCCCTACAGTTCTAGATTACGCTTTAAGTATAGTCGACTGCTGCTTTTAGCACTGAATTTTACACAAGCTAAACCTGCTTTATTGTACCTCCAATTTTTAGACCTTCTGTATATTTTTATATCTCTTGGCTTTTAGCAGGGGTGTTTCATTCTTATGTATATAACAATAGGAGAGGAAGGGAAAATAAAGGACACTCCTACTCCCCTCAAACTAAGTCAAATAAACAACAAAGGAGTGTAACACTAAAGAGAAGAGCACTCATGTATCCTTCTTCACTGTAGCGTTTGCTAGTAGAAAAAACCTCTTTAGGTTTATCAGAAAGCCCTCACTCACCAACCTAGTTGGTGACATGCTTCATCATCGGGCCCCACCAGGAGTGGCCGAATGCCACCCTAGTGTGCTACAACGCCAGTGTTACTGCGGAGCTGGTTAAGTGATTGGTGAAGAGTGAAAAAAGTGAATGTTAAAAAAGTCCAAATTGTGTCAAAAAAATCTTTTATTTATTTTGCCAATTAGACTTAGTTAAAAACGAGTGTAGGATAAAGGACCGAGTTTATTCTGTGAAGATAAAAAATTACAAACATACACATAGGAGACAAAGAACATCATCAGGTTATTTCGATACGCCCTAGATGGATGTCATAGCAAGAATAACATGATTGGGTGCTCATCGAGGTGCTAAGGTAACCATAACATGGACACGAGTGTCAGAATTTGTGATCTTGTGCGCCTACTCAATTAGCATGATTCCTGTGATGCGAAAAAAGGTCGAGGACCCTCGTCGCGCTAAATGGCGTGCATTACTAAAACAAATGGTGGGCAAAGGAGTGTTCAAATGCCCTGTTAAAATACTGACTTATATGTGTACTATACCTATGTTCTTTGTCTCCTATGTGTATGTTTGTCATTTTTTATCTTCACAGAATAAACTCGGTTCCTCTCTAAATTGAGGGAATCTCTCTAGTGTTTTGGGATAAACATTTTTAACACTAGTAACCCTTGGTTAGGGTGGGCCTTAGTGCGCCCATACCGCCGGGTTCATTCACTTTAAATACTGGTCCTGACGAATGCCTGACGATATGTCCCTCAAAGGCAGAAACATGTTGACCTACACCTGGGGATAAACTTGGACTTTTAATTTGGTCCTTTATCCTACACTCGTTTTTAACTAAGTCTAATTGGCAAAATAAATAAAAGATTTTTTTGACACAATTTGGACTTTTTTAACATTCACTTTTTTCACTCTTCACCAATCACTTAACCAGCTCCGCAGTAACACTGGCGTTGTAGCACACTAGGGTAGCATTCGGCCACTCCTGGTGGGGCCCGATGATGAAGCATGTCACCAACTAGGTTGGTGAGTGAGGGCTTTCTGATAAACCTAAAGAGGTTTTTTCTACTAGCAAAACGCTACAGTGAAGAAGGATACATGAGTGCTCTTCTCTTTAGTGTTACACTCCTTTGTTGTGTTTCATTCTTATGCATGAGTTGCCAAGAGGAACCATCTGCTATACCGGGCATACTGCTCTTCTGCTATACATGTATTCCTGTTTTAACGTACTTTTATGATCTGTTTTTATGTACTTTTATGATTTGTTTGACTCATTCACCTGTGGGTGTGAAAACACATCTAGTAGAGTTAGGCCACAGACTTAGGGGCTCATTTACAAGCCCTGTGAGCCACTGGGATGTCACTTAGCCATATCTACAAGGCCTTGTAAAGCCACCCTGCATTGCATCTCATGGTCTTGTAGATATGGAGTGATGCAATGCAGCACAAATCACTGCGTTGCCTCACACTACAATTCGGAGGCGTGCCATGGGCATTACGGTGGGTGTTCCCATGCAACACCCATGGCATTTGACACGTTCCAAGATTTACAACAAGCTGTAAACCTGGGAATGCATCAAACGTCTCCGCTTCCCCAGGGGAGGTGTAACGAGGAGAAATAATTTAATTTCTCCTAGTTTTTTTCCTCTTTCTATGTGTGCTGCACTTAGTAAAACAGTTTGAAAGAGGAAATTGCCTCCATTGATTGTTTCTATGCATGAAGGTGTCCCTTCCTGCACAAAAACATTAACAATCTTCCCTACAATGCAGTCACCTTTTCAAGGCAACCAATTGAGCACCAGCGCAGGTAAAGAGGACACGAATGTGCTGTATCTGATAGATAGGGCGCATTCCTGCCCTTATCTTTTGCCGTAGGGCAGCACAGCAAGAAGGCTTGTGGCGCTGCCCTATGGCAAAAGTTTGTAAATGAGGCCCTTAGTTTATGCAACATTGGTGCCCAGAACTGGGCCTGGATGTTTTGGGAACCCTTGAGTAGTTTCTTTTTGATATGCACACACACATGAATGATTATTATGTCATGACACAGAGCTCGGTAGGATTCAGGGGAATAAGGGAGCACCAATTGCAGTAGGTTTGTCACGCTTGACTCTTAAAAGGGAATTCCCCATTTTGTGGGTTTTAGTAATGTTAGAATCCATTCCACTTGAATGTGTTTGTTTTCATGGTGGCTCTTTTTGATATAGGAGCCAATTACTGGGAACCAGTTACTCAGCATTTCAAGCCTCGAGGTGTCCCCGATTCAGGGGGCAGTTACTTTTGTAATAGGTGCTCAAGTGGTGTATGTCTTTGAGACGTTTTACTCATGGGTGGATTTTGAGGCTATTGATGTGGCTTCCAGGGTACTTTCAGGCTTATAAGGCAGTACCACCTCCTGCACATTATACGGCTTACCAAGCTCTAGAAATCCCTTTGACTTACCAGGGACATCAAAACTGGTTTGCTGGCCAATTACCACAAACACACACACAAGAATGTCTGCTTGTGACCCCTGAGCAATGAAGGGGCTACGTGGCCAGTATTAGCTGGTTACACACCTGTTCCATGTCCTGACACATCAGCTCTTACTGAGCTTGTAGGATTCTTAATTACAAAGTCGCCTATACAGGAGACTAGTACAGTTTTCACTACATACCATATACTCTAAACATGCTTTCACGGCTGGACCAGTAGTTCAGGGACAGGTACAATCCATTAATCTGCAGACTATAAGTCCTATCATGGGTAAAGCACCCGTGAAGCGTGATGAAATTCACTTCTACATTGCTCAGAAGACCAACCAGTTGGAAGCAGTCTATCCACACGACACCTCAAGACAAACATTGAATACTGTCTTCCTCTTCGGATGGCGCCACCCAAAGAGGAATGTAACACCTGATGAAGCCTATTTGCATACATTTACACCAGCATACAAAGCACACCTGCATTGGCAGTTCTCCCTGAGGTACTGAAATAAGTTCAGAATGAGCATGAACCTGCACCAGCTCTAGGCTTATGAATTAAGCTAATGGGGAACTTTTCTCAGTTCCCTCAATCATCCTGAGCAACATTAAGGCAGAAGCTTTTTTCTGGCCACATGCCAGAGACTAGAAGCAGCTCCAGTTCATGATCGTGAACAGGAACTACCAAAACAATTACGGAAGTTTACACCTCTGTGGGTTGTGATACCTTAGGTGCACAAGCCATTAAACCTGTCAGAACCACGTACCTGTGCTAGAACATCCACGGGAGCAGAAGAACTATTCCCCAAATCGCAAACTCCACTGCTGGCAACAAATAAACCTTGCTACCAACACCAGAGAGGGGGAGAGGGGGTGGAGATAAAGAGAGACTGCCACTAATTGGTGCCTTTTCCTTCTGTTATCTACTGGTACCTCATCTCATCTATGTTGTCGCGAATGGCTGGCTCCACTGCACCTGTTAACACAAAAAAACACAAATCGCCTACCAATACTCTACACTTGTCTTTGTCTTTTCTACTCTTCTTAATATTTAATTTCTCCTAAATCACCTTTTTTTTACAGTGGAATTTGCATCTCTCTAGATTAAGTTGAACATAACCTTTTTAGTTATCTTGAAGATGAGAATCTGTATTTGTCTTAATATGATGCACCAACGTTCTTTTGCATGCTTCATAAAATGATCTTGTCTTTCTCTTTTCCTCTTTCCTTAGGTCACAGCTTAAGCACTCCTACAGGCAAGTGTCAGCATATACATATAAATATATATATAGATGTATTCACTTATATTTGATAGAACTTGCAAGGTTGTTCATAATACTTTTTTCCAGGAATGTGTTTATATATTTTAATCCAGATTGTCAATGTTGCAACAATTGTTGACAGCCCCAGGAGAATATTTTGTCAAACCAATTCAGTATGTTGCCACAATAAAAATAGTCTTTAGGGGAATGTCTTGCCCCAGATGAATTCAGTTGTCAGAAGAACTGAGGAATTAACTTGAAGGAACTTACTTGGAGGCATCTTTCGCAACTGCCCACCAGAAATAAATTGAAAATGTCACTCACAATGTCTCTCGCTAAACAGCTGCAGAAAAGAGTTCAAAGCCTATGCAGAAGTGAGACACAGCCTCACTCTGAATGCCGTCGGAACAACTTCCTCAATGTTGAAGCGAGACACTGCTTCACACCGCACTGCTTAACGGGAAAACGTCAACCATGTGTTAAAGCGAGACACTTCTTCTTACTGAAGTGACTTCCTCCAGCGAAACGCCACAATGGAAGCTTCTTGGACTCCAAAACCGGTGAATATACTGATGGAGAAGATACTCGGATTTTTTCAGAAATATTCCTTCACAAGCATGAGCTTGTGGAAGATGAACCTTTCAGCACAGAATTTACAGTTGAAGTGTGTGTTGCACACTGAGCACGCGCGCAACGACGACTGCACTCACTTTTCACTGGAAACATCTAGACCGGCGCGTTCTATCTGCTATCTTGGATGTACTGCAATCTACTCCTTGTAGGGTTTTCACCAACACTACCACCAACCTCAATTAAGGAGCTCGATAGCTTCTCCCAAATGGATGTCTGAATTGACCCTCAGCCTTTAATCTCTGGGTAAGAATTTCTTTCATTCAAGGGGCCTCCTAGTTCAAACCTGACAAAACCACAATTAAATAAAACCTAAAAGTGAAGTTGAGGGTTCCGTTAAAAAGACATCTGCAATGGAGCATAGGAAGAAACACAGGGGAAGAGAGCATGGATAGGCTCAAAAAACTTTTAAAAAAACAGAACAGTATCAGTATCCTGATATCCTCTCTCCATGTTCTTTTAAGGACACTGGCAGTAAACGGCCAGAGAGAGGGAGTCAGTTTGAGTACCGAAGAAAGGAGGAGAATAGCAGGAGAGGTGAAACATGACGTGATGCCCAAGTGGGCGTGAAGCTGGAAGAGTATGGATTGGCTCACAAAGCACCAGTTTTAAAGACGATAGTTGCAGGACTTTTTAAGAAACAAACCGATATAACTAAGGATTCTCCTGTAAAACAAGACTTGGGCGAGAGAGCTTCTAGGCAGTGTGGCAGAAGTCACAACAGTGCATCAGACGCTTCAGGAGTTTCTGCTGTCGAGTTTCTGATGATTTCATACAAGTGGAGACTCCAGATGAGCATTTAAATCCTCCTGATACGGTTTACAGTTTAGAAATACAAATTTAAGTGGATATACAACGCATTATCCAAGCAGTCTTCTGGCTGCAATTTTCTGAGGTTAGGGACATCATACTAGCTGAAGAGGACTGGCCTCCAGTCTTTATAAGGAAAGCGCCAGGGAGAGGGGTGGCAGGGGGGAGAGTAGCTTCTTCCACCATAGTACCTGAAGACATCAGTGAAATCTATACAAGTGAAGACAGGCTCTGTTCTTATACTCAAATCAAGCTGGGTGTGATAAATGGTAAATACTCCACTTCCCAGGTCATTCCCTTATGCAGTGAACCTCAAGTGCAGGCTCAATTCACTTTAAAGCCAGAAGCAAAGCATGGTATAAAAGGAATATTAGATCAAATGCAAAATTAGAGCATAATAGTGCATTGTCTTTCACCAATGAATGCATACTGTTCCCATCTCCAAACCTGACGGATCCTACAGGATAGTTTTAGCCATTCTATAAGGTGGGTTGTCCCCTTGCATCATGTACCTTTTGTTAAATTTCCCAAGCAAATGCCTCTGGTGCTCCTATACCACCAGAAAGCACCATTTAAATCAAATTTTTCAAAATAATTATCTGAAACACATCTCATAATAATTGCCCAGTAATCTTCCTTATAAAATGTCTCTAGAGTGCTATTATAATCATACAAAACACTATGCACACCTATCACATAAATGTTTCAACTGCAAATTGATGAAACTTTATAAATAGTAACACACAGAGCCTCTGGATGCACATCACCCAAATGGAGCCAGTGCAACACATCAGCATGCACATGTATGACATATACACATCAACACCGGTGTCCAATGAAGACCATACAGCACTAAGCAGATGTAGTATTGCTTTTATCTCTGCCCATGTGCAACGTGTAATGTCTTTCAGTTACATCAGAGGAGTGAAAGATTGAGGCTACTGTATTCTGAATGATTGATAAGTGAATTGTTGTTAATAAGGTTCACTCTGGTTGCACACTTTTTACATGAGAGTAATTTGCAGACTCTAATATGTACTCCCTAAGATCAACATGAATATGCATTAAGGTAGTCTAGTCTAGGATAAGGATTATGGGCTATCAACATCTGTTGTGTGTTCATAGTATGCCTTCCTATGCTACGCTATTCATAAGATATTGTTGCAGTTGAAGCCCGAAGTGTGATGAGCATGCCCAGACGTGGTTCCCGTGGCCCCTGTACAATAGGATTCAAGCTACACTATACTGATGAGCCCCAAGTAGGGAAAACCTGGATGGGATTGTGTTGTGGTCCCTCCTGGAGAGAGCCTCACCAGGCACTTTGGGACGGACTGTTCCCATGAGGATCAGGTTTGGTACTGATTTGTATAAGGTGGGCCTTTGTCTAGAGTGGTATATTGGAATAAAAGCAATGGACTGGAATGTGGCCCGAAGCTGTTGCCAGTGTCTGAGATTAATAGCATTCCTCCTATATCCATGTTGTTGCAGTGTGCTGGATATGCCCAGACATGGGTCGTGTGTTCACAGTGCCATTGGACTCAAGCTATACCTTATTGACAAGCCCCAAGTAGAGCAAAACTGGCGTGGCATTGCTTGTGGCCCCTTCTAGGGTGAGCCCCTCTGACAATTCAGGGCAGACTGCTCCCAGGAGGAGCAGGTCTGGTACTGATTTGCATAATGTGGCCTTTGTCTGGGGTGGCATGGTGGGTGAAAAACGATGAACTGGAATGTGGTCCGAGTGATTGCCTGAGTGGAAATTAATTCAAGCATTCCATCCATCTCCTGGTTGTTATTGCAGTTGATGTTCAAAGTACGACAGATATGCCCAGATGTGGGTTCTGTGTTCACTGTGCCAAAAGGATCAAGCTACACCATACTGATGAGCCCCAAGTATGGTGAAACTGGTCTGGGGTTGCTTGCACGTCCCTTCTGGAGGGGGTCTTGCTTGGCAGTTCAGGACAGACTGTTCCCATTAAGAGCAGGTTTGGTAGCTCAGTGGACTAATGCTTCCTGTACAGGGGCCTGTGTTCAACCTCATGGTCACAGGTTCAAATGCCTGCGGGTCCACTCAGCCTTTCATCCATCTTAGGTCGATAAAATGAGTACCATTGAGTTGGGTAACAATAAACATCTGAGACGGCCGGTCAAACACACATGCACACTTAGAAGTGCACATAGCACTCCTCCCCCCCAGCCCCCAGCTCTCCCTGCATAAGCTGCCTCAGAACTGGCAAATGAAAATTAAAGCAATTATGGTATTGTTTTATTTTTCACTTGCTGGCTCTGAGCCAGTGGGGCGACGCTCCTCCGCCATTGCGGAGGAGCCACCCCTGCTGTTACCTGCATTGACCTCAGTAGGGGTTCCAATTTATTTTCAAGGCTTTACAGTGCCCTATCGGACCCTGCAAAATATAGATCACCTTACTTAAACAATTAACCTTCTCATGAACAATCAGACTATACTGATCCAGGTCTTGTACTAGGGCAGGGAGTTGTTTCATTCACACCACCCAAAATCGTAATGGATGGTATTACTGCTAAAACCCTAAAGACAACACTTAATTTTAGGTCGGTGGATCTCTGTACACACAAAATCCTACAGAATTCAGGATGCAGCCCTTGGAAATAAAAACATTGATAACTCTTTTAAATATCATTTCAGAATGCAAAATTACAAACGACCCTGAAACTATTTTGACAAAAGTATGCAAAATGATGAAGTGAATAATGGACTGTACTCCTCCACTAATCATATATGGAAATGCATATTATTTGTGGTAAAAGAGCATCTCTAAAATAACTAATTGAGCGATGACTGGTTAGGGTGAGCAAAAGTACAGAAATAACATCAGTGTCACGTTGCGCAGGCATTTATTTTGGCAAATTAGGGAGTTCCTGAAATAGAACTCACTGCCTACAAGATGAGCAAGTCTCAACTCATCTGGTTCATTTACGTACATTGGAGGCCTACATTTGAATGAAGATATATATCAGTGTGTTTGGAGTCTGTTGAGGTTGACCAGCACTTTTGAAAAACAAAACATAATTTTTCAGATTAATGAATGAAAATAATTGGGAGCAGTGCAATATTACTGTTAAACTCGGTAATCTCTACAAGTGTTTGTGATGGTATAGGAATGAAAACGTGGAGTCCGTTTTACTGCTTTTCACAATGTGGGTTGGTAATGACTATCTAAATGTCTAGAAAGACATTTAGTGAGCTTTAAACTTGCTTTCCTTTGTTGACCTAGGCATGCCAGTGTCATCATTAATAAAATATGATTCTTGTCAATTAAATATTTTTCCTGAACACAGTATAGGCTTGTAACCACAGCAGTGAAAGGCCTAGGTCATGGTTGACTCAAGTGTTTCCCTTGCAGAAAGCAGTCTCATGACAATGTTAAGCAAAAAAAGGTGGTCCTGAGTTTTGGCCTGTTATCATGGGAGGAATATTGAATTCTAATGCAGGATACCTGAGACACATCCCACCACATTCCTGTCATGCAAAAGTACTTAGTGCACTGCAATGACATTCAAAATGATCCTTCTAGAGGACACGTCCCAGGCCCAAATGCCTATTCACTCCATTGCTATTCTGTGGAGGTATATACTTATATGGCCACTTCTTTTTCCTTCATCCCATTTTCTGGAGACACCTGCATAACAACCCTACGTGGATTTTTTGTTATAAATTGGTTGATTAATTTTTTGATAGCATAACAAACAGAAAAAACAAAAACAAAACTATTCAACATGTAATAACAACAGAGATGCAGTAAACCAAGACTCACAATACCCAGGTAGCCAAGAGGTAAAAGTATAAATCTGGAAATTACCCTGTAGAAGATAGAGATTCAAAGTATAACATCTATTCATCCAATTTCTTAGAATGTTTCTCCGGGCATCTCCTGGATTTATAAATGGATTTACAACATTTACAAAAGAAGCAGGTTTTTGAAGGGTGACCCTACATTGGCGAGCTGCTTGTGTTTGACACTAACTGTTAGAAATGGGGTCTCTAGTTGGCAGTGTTTTGTACCCTGTCTAGGTAGGGACTCTCACTCTAGTCAGGGTAAGGGAGTCACACAGGTAAGATAACTCCTGCTTACCCCCTTCGTAGCCTAGCACAAGCAGTCAGGCTAATCTAAGAGGCAGTGTGTAAAGCATTTGTACATGCACACAGTAACACATTGAAAACACTACAAACGGAGTCCACACCAGTTAAGAAAAATAGCCAATATCTATCTGAATAAAACAAGACCAAAACGACAAAAATCGAGATATCACTTTTAAAAAGATTACTGTAAAATATAGCTCCTAGAAAACAATAGCTCCAATCGAGGCTATGTCGAAGTCATGACAGGTACTAATTCAACAGATTGGCGCTCACCGTGTAGAGCGTGCGACGCCCACGGAGTCCCATCGACGGTCCAGTAACAGTTCCTTGAAAAAGATGAAAGCAAAGTCGTTGCACGGCGTCGGGGAGGTGAGGTGTCACTGGTGCGGGTGCAGCATCGGTTCCTTAATGCTGCGCAGGGGAGGTGATGCGGCGTTGGCTGCGAGGCATTGGTTTCTTATGATTGTGCATTGTTGATGAGTTCAGAAGGTCACCCACATCGGTTATCGACTCCACAATGATGCGGTTGAGGTGCTGGTGTCGACAGGCGTCGTGGCTGAGTTGTAAGTCGGGTGGTGATTTGTGCTCTTGACTGGCAGTGCCCTTGGCTCCGGTGCAAACAGCGGCGTCGCTGACGGCGTTGACATTGCTTTTCTTGAGTTGCAGCACCGTCCACATGAATCCAAGTGCCCAGGAACTGGAGTTGGTACCACAAGGCAATCATGACACCCAGCAGAGAAGTCCAGGGCCTGTTAGCAAGATGCAGGTGAAGTCTTTGATGGCACTGAGACTTCTTACCAGGAGGCAAGCATGCACAAGCCCTTGGAGAACCTAGGAAGCAGGATTCAGAATGCAATAGTCCAGTCCTTTCACTCTCAGGACAGAAGCAGCAAACAGCAGACCAGCCCAACAAAGCAACAGACAGAGTGGCAGTACCTCCTACAGGCTCCAGCTCTTCTTCCTGGCAGAATGTCCTTAACCTAGAAGTGTTCCAATTTTGGGGTGTCAGAGTTTCAATACTTATACCCCTTTCTGCCTTTGAATTAGGCAAACTTCAAAGGAAAGACTTTGTAGTGCACAAGGCCCTGCCTTCCCCTGACCTGGCTCCAGACACACTACAGGGTGGTGGAGACAGCTTTGCGTGAGGAGAGGCACAGCCCTATTCAGGTATCAGTGACAACCCCTCCCACCACTCTAGCTCAAGAAGGCCCATCAGCCTGGTGATGTCTCATCAGGATATGCAAGACACACCTCAGCTCCCTTTGTGTGATGGTCTAGAGTGAATGCACAAGAGCCCAACTGTCAGCTAACCCAGACGTGGATTCAACAGACAGGCAGAGGCACAGAATGGTTCAGCAAATGCTGAAAAGTGGCTTTTTCAATATGCAATTTAAAAACAAACTTCACCAAAAGATGGATTTTTTAAATTGTGAGTTCAGAGACCCCAAACTCCAAATCTATATCTGCTCCCAATGGGAAATTCCACTCAAAATATATTTCAAGGCAATCTCCATGTTACCCTATGTGAAAAACTGAGATAGCAGTGTTTCACTATTAGGACATGAAAACCACATCAGTACATGTCCTTCCTTTTAAATACACTGCAACCTGCCCATGGGGCTGCTTTGGGCCTTCCATAGGGGTGACTTACATGTGATTAAAGGGAAGGTTTGGGCCTGGCAAGTGGGTGCACTTGCCAGGTCGAAATGGCAGTTTAAACTGCACACACAGACACTGCAGTAGCAGGTCTGAGACATGTTTGCAGGGCTAGTCATGTGGGTGGCACAATCAGGTTTGCAGGCCCAATAGCAGCATTTGATTTACAGGCCCTAGGCACACCTGGCCCACTTTACTAGAGAATTACTAGTAAATCAAATATGCCAGTCTTGGATAAACCAATCACCAGTGCAATTTACACAGGGAGCACTTGCACTTTAGCACTGGCCAGCAGTGCTAAAGTGCCCAGAGAACTAAAACGAGCAAAAACAAAATGCAGCACACAGTCAAAAACAGGAGGGCAGGAGTAAAAAGATGCCAGGTCTGACACTAACTATAAAGTGGCACACATTTTCAGGCATGTAGATTTCCTGAAGAAGGACCAGATCTGGCTTATGTATCTGGTGTACATAAATCTGTACATTCCACTCTGTGCTGTCCCCCACATAATTCACACTCCTTTTTTTTAATAGTGTATGTAGACTAAAAGTCCACATTGACAAAAATGAATCCATGCACAAAACAGTAACACAGTAGCACAAATATTACAGCTTGTGCTTGGGTGGACTATACAGTTTATGATGAAGCAGGTACTGCTGGGGCTGATCCTCTCCTGCTCATATAAAACTCAGTAGGAAGTTTGTTTACTCAGCTTCTGTTAGCAAAACGCAGCATAGCTATAAAATGGTTGGGGACGGATCCCCTGAGACATTCGGATGGGATTAGGGATGTTTCTGAGTGGGTGACCACTGAGGAAATACATATGAAACATATCTGTAGAGATGAAACATTGGAAGACAAATTAAGGGCATGGGCGTGCATGCTGTCTGATTTAAAAGAGCCCCCAGACAATGCCCCCTCAGAGGAGGCTGCAGTGTGATGTTGGCGGGTGCTCCGTCGTCATCATCGCAGTGGGACGGATGTAGGATTCTGGTATGAGAAAAGCTGTCCCTGGAGCTACTTCAAGGTCTGTTCAAACAAGATACACCTTAGTACGTTTTGTGGGGCCTGGCGCGAAGGCATCGGGGGAACAGGGGTTTATTGGGATTTGTTGATCTGATTATATTGAGGATAACATTCTGATGCTGGAATGTAAACCAATTGCTTATTATAGTTACATCTTGTATCCTATGAAAACTCAAAAAAGATCATTAAAAAAAATTATAGCTTGTACTTTTTAACAATATTAATCAAGCTGCCCAGTGGCAACATCTTTGGTGCTAAGATATCAATTGCCGCTGTCTTTTTCAAAGCTGAATACTTAATAATAAATATTTGGCGCAAGAAAGTTTCATGTGGCTCTAAAAATGAATTAAAATTGATTAAAATATGAATTATGTCCGAATTTTGTAGGCCTACAACAAATGCACCACCCTTCAATAGCCACCCCATGATCAAAAGGTATCACCCCCAGCCCTGATTCACAAATTTCCTTAACTCAGCTGACTGACTGACAGTTTTTGGCCTTTTGATGGAACAAAAAACGTTTGTTGATTTAGTAGATGGTTTTTCTTTAACAAATTCAGACTTAAAAAGTGTGCTTAAAAACCGCACCAGATTTTCGCATGACACATATTACAACAGTTAGGGGCCTAATCTATGAGGCACCTTGAGCGCCAGAACATCACTTTTCGTGACGTTTCGTGGTTCAGGAGCCAGCTCCATATATACAAGGCAGCACTAAGACACTTCTTTTGGCTTAATGCTGTCTCGTAAATATCGTTCCCTTTAATGCAGTTTCTGCATTAAAGGGGCATTCAATGGGTGTTGCTGGGGGTATTCCCAGCAACATCCATGGCTTTTTGACACTGCCCCAGATTTACGGGAAATTGTAAATCTGATGCAGTGCCAAAAACGTACGCCTCCCCAGGGATGCGTGAGGGAGGCAAAACGAGGAGAAATGTCTTTATTTCTCCTCCTTTTTCCTTTTTCTATGTGTGCTGCATTCTGCAGCACACATAGAAATAGGAAAAAGCCTCTTGTGATTGTTTTTGTGCAGGAAGGTTTCCCTTCCTGCACAAAAATAATCATCCTGCAAAGCAGGCACCCTTGCACCATGGTGCAAAGGTGCCTGCGTTGGCGCACGGCAGCCCAACGTGGACAGGGGAAAAGGACAGGAATGCACCATATCTTATAGATACGGCACATTCCTGCACTTTACTTTTGCCGTAGGGCAGCACAGCAGGAAGGCCTATGGCACTGCCCTATGGGAAAACCTCATAAATGAGGCCCTAAGTGTTTAACATCACAAACCCTACCATTATCAAAAAGGGACTAAAGGTATTCTACTCTAATCTCAAAAATTCAAGTTGAGTTACCTTCACCCAGGATCAAAATTTGGCAGCAAAAGCTGTTTGACAGATCCCAGACAGCGGGATTGCTGAGAGGACTTGAAGGCCAAGCCCCCTTTCTCCACCACTCTGCAAACACACCTCCTGGCGCGCTCCTGGTTGGGAAATGAATTCCACTTTATTATGAGGACCTCAGGAATAAGGTGGACTACTTCCCCCAATCAGTAGTGCGTCAGGAAGTGGGTTTGCAAAGTGGTGGAGAAAGGGGACGTGGCCTCTTACAATCTCTCAGCAATCCAGCTGTGTGGGTCTTACTGGAGCTGGTAGGAGGGGTAGTTCACCCCCAAGGACCCTCAAGAGCCAAGTGGACTTCATCACCCAACTTGTAGTATGCCAGGTGGCGTGTTTGCAGAGTGGTGGAGAAAGGAGGCATGGCCACCGAACACCTCTCCGCAAACCCACGGTGTGGGACTTACTGGAGTCAACAGGAGGGGTAGTTGACCCCCAAGGATCCTATGGAGTCAAGGGGACTTCATCCCCCTACTAGTTGTGTGCCAGGAGGCGCGTTTGCACAGTGGTGGAGAAAGGGGGCTTGGCCTCTGACAACCTCTCTGCAATCCTGCTGTGTGGGACTTCCTGGAGGTAACAAGCGGAGTAGTTGGCCCCCAAGGACGTCCTAGACGGCCAACTACTTCTCCTGTAACCTCCAGTAAATCCCACACAGCAGGATTGCTAAGAGGTCTTTGGAGGCCATGCCCCCTTTCTACACCACTCTGTAAATGCAGCTCGGCTCGTGGTGCACTACTGGTTGGGGAATGAGGTCCACTTTACTCCTGAGGGACCTTGGGGACCAAGAAGTCCTCCTTGTACCGCCTGTAAGTCCTACACAGCTGGATTCCTGATAGCTGGTCGGAGGCCCAGCCCCCTCTCTCCACTGCTCTTCAAACTCGATTACTAGTTAAAAAACCATAGAAATTCACTGAAAAGAACAAAGGTTACAGGGACGTTATAGTCAGCAAATAGAATTAAAAAGACCTGAGCTCAGCTAACTATAACTGCTGAATTTCTCTGGTTTTGTACGAGTGAAATCTGACCTTAACTATTACGTCCCTGTAACCTTTGGTTTTTTCCAGTGAATTTCTAAGGTTTTTTAAAAGCAAATTCCCAACTATAACGCTCCTGTAACCTTTGTTTTTTTCAGTGTATATATATATATATATATATATATATATATATATATATATATATATATGTATATCCACAACCAACTCCGGCACACCCGCTTGCTATGCCAGGAAACGAGACCGCAGTCACAGGCTTCAATATATTCATTTATTTATTCAAATCCGGACTACGACGCATTTCGGCAGGGTCCCATGCCTTGATCACATACTGAGCCAAAACACAAGTTTATTTTTAAATACACTGTTACCATCACGTGATAATATGGAAATAGACAACATACTACACAATCTGGAAAAGTTCATTTTCTACAAACCCATATACTCAAATCAGTTAATTGTTACATTTACATTTTTATACATTTTTTTGTATTTTACAATTCTTTCTTTTCTTATTTCAAATTTTTAATTAACTTTTCATTTCCACTTTTTGAACGAACTTTATTGTACCACAATTGTAAGCCCTTTGTTGGTGCGAGTCCTTCATGAAATCATCGCATAATACATCGGCTAGCGTACGTATTCGAATGAGTCAACAGCATAATCATAGCATTTTAGATCAGGCACAGAAGCACTTTGTAAAACTTCCTGTCCGTGAGCAAGGCAGTAGTGCCGAAACTAGTTGGACTGCAGGAAGCGCTGTGCTGAAATTCTCAGAATAAAGGCATCCTGTTTCCTGAAGTGGGCCTCTGTTGTTCTTTCATGGAGTGTGAAGTGACGGGCTTCTCCGTGCCCGTCTTGAAAGAGGCCGCCCTATAGTGTTGGGGGCTCCCTATTCGGAGGCTTGTCTTGGATGTTAATAAGGGAGCATGACCCACACGCTGCCGGTAAACCTACTGAGCAGATGCCAACAATGGTGAAAACAACAGCAGCGCTGGAAGGGATTTGGTTGGGGATGATTTCCCTTCCAATCGTTCCGGTGACAGGAGCCAGCAAACTGAGAAGTGGTAATATCCAGCATCACGCTGTTATAAGACATTTGACTGTTTTCCATTTGGATTTTATTAACATGTATGTGCATCTGGTAGCTGAGCAGATTACGATCTTTCTGCCAGCATAATGAGGAATTTTTCTCTAAAACAACACTTTTTGCATGGAATGATGCACTATGGGAGATGCAGGCTACAAACAGTCAGGTGACCAGAAACGTTATAAAAATGTAGGCACAGAAGCACTTTGTAAAACTTCCTGTCCGTGAGCAAGGCAGTAGTGCCGAAACTAGTTGGACTGCAGGAAGCGCTGTGCTGAAATTCTCAGAATAAAGGCATCCTGTTTCCTGAAGTGGGCCTCTGTTGTTCTTTCATGGAGTGTGAAGTGACGGGCTTCTCCGTGCCCGTCTTGAAAGAGGCCGCCCTATAGTGTTGGGGGCTCCCTATTCGGAGGCTTGTCTTGGATGTTAATAAGGGAGCATGACCCACACGCTGCCGGTAAACCTACTGAGCAGATGCCAACAATGGTGAAAACAACAGCAGTGCTGGAAGGGATTTGGTTGGGGATGATTTCCCTTCCAATCGTTCCGGTGACAGGAGCCAGCAAACTGAGAAGTGGTAATATCCAGCATCACGCTGTTATAAGACATTTGACTGTTTTCCATTTGGATTTTATTAACATTTATGTGCTTCTGGTAGCTGAGCAGATTATGATCTTTCTGCCAGCATAATGAGGAATTTTTCTCTAAAACAACACTTACCTGCATGGAATAATGCACTATGGGAGATGCAGGCTACAAACAGTCAGGTGACCAGAAACGTTATAAAAATGTAGGCACAGAAGCACTTTGTAAAACTTCCTGTCCGTGAGCAAGGCAGTAGTGCCGAAACTAGTTGGACTGCAGGAAGCGCTGTGCTGAAATTCTCGGAATAAAGGCATCCTGTTTCCTGAAGTGGGCCTCTGTTGTTCTTTCATGGAGTGTGAAGTGACGGGCTTCTCCGTGCCCGTCTTGAAAGAGGCCGCCCTGTAGGGTTGGGGGCTCCCTATTCGGAGGCTTCTCTTGGATATATATATATATATATATATATATATATATATATATATATATATATATATATATATATATATATATATATATATATATATATATATATATATATATATATATATATATAACTTCACTCCGCCTACCACCGGAATCTGCTCCAAACACGGACACGGACCCAGACTTTCAGTTTCTTTATTTTATTGTTGCTGTGCCGCCATAACGTTTCGGCTCCTACGAGCCTTGATCACATGACACAGAGAGAACCAATGTGGATGAATTTAAAGTGACAGGTGCGTGAACAAATTACAATCACGTGATGGTTAAAATTCATAGACATAAAAATAATACCAAGACATAAAAGTAATAATAATACCTCTTGTCTCCTCATTTATATACATTGTTTTACCAAAGGTATACATATTTAAGTTGTTATTTTGGTTTAATACCTCACTTTTATACAATTTACTACAAGATCACAAATTCGCGAGTTTAAAATTCACTCCATCAGTAAAATATAGTAATTTATCATTGTATGTACATTTGTTGCGTTCTACCTGAATGCAATGAAAAACCTTGATGGTTTTAAGAGGTATATAAATTAAGTATGAAAAAGTCTATGTTACCTTAAAGTGCCAGTGTGACTAAAAAAAGTGTATAAATAAGTGTATTAAAATCAATGAACTCCTCATAAATCTCATGTGTATACCTAAATCGATATCAATACCTAAAACAGCTTTGGAACAAAGTATATGGTGGCCATATGGATAAGTTAAATATATCTAGTAATCATTGATGCCTGAGGATCTGTACCTTAGTATTAGACTTTGTTGATTGAAGGAATATGTTGAACTTTGCATCGTTAAAGGTAGATTAAATATCACGGTAGAAGGAAACATGTCAGATGTGCAAAATATGGATATATAGTTATGTATATTCATGGTAAAAACTGATAAAACCAATAAATATGCAATTTCATAAATATATAAATATACAAGCATATAAATACATATATATACACACACATTATTAAAAGATTGTTGATAAAGAAATCACTGTCTTAATACCAATTCCTTAAATGTAAAATACATGTTAAAAAAACACTGTTTTCTCATTATGCATAATCTATAGTGATTTTAAGATCAAAAATACAGTTATTCCTCAATGTGTATAAATACATACAGACATTTGGCCACTACATTGACATCCAACATGTTAACCTTATTCACCTATGATTATCATAATTGTTATCCTCTAATGCAACTAAAACATATTTAAAATCAAACATGTTGGTCAATTGATACTGTACTCTTAGCCTAGGCAAGTATACATATCCTCAGTTGCGTTAAGACCTCCTGGTGATTTGGAATCTAATTGTAATATGTATCTCGTTTCTAGTCTTCGTAATTTTGATTCCCTGTCACCTCCCCGTCTGCTAGGGGGTACACTGTCAATGACATAATATTTGAGGTCTGTATTTTTGGAATTGTGGGCCTCTCTGAAGTGGCGTGCCACCGGATAAGTATTGTCCTGGTTGCTGATGGCACGTAAATGTTGTAGGATATGCTTGTGTACTTGCAATTTTGTGCTGCCTATGTACTGGAGGCCACATGGACATTCCAGCACATAGACAGCATATTCAGTTTTGCATGTGAGGAATTTCTGTATCCTAATTGCCTTGTCACTGAACGTTGTTGTATATGTATTTTTGTTCATACCATGGGCACACGCCTTGCAAGATCTGCACTTGAAAAAACCCTTGTTAGTTTGTAGCCAGCTTGTCTTTTCAATTATCTCTGGACTGGTGTTAACAAGAGCATCCCTCATAGAGGGTGATTTACTATATGTGATGGACACCCTCTGCGGCAGCAGGGGTCCAATCACGGCATCATTTAGTACTAGTGGCCAGTTTTTTTGTATAATCTTTTGTATTTTGATGTGCTGATTGCTATATCTAGTGATCATTCTAAATGTATTTTCTGTTTCTTTTTTTGTTTTTCAAGACCTGTATTCAATATGTGTGTGTCCCTTTGCTTCTCATTAAGTAAGGAATCCCTACTAGGCAACATAGATTTTGATATAGCTCTAGTGATAATGTGATTGCTATATCCTCTTTCCCTGAGTCTCCTGAGGCTATCTGCTTGTGCTGTTTTTAAATCTTGATCATTACTACATATACAGCGTAGCCGTAGCATCTCACCATACGGTATACTGTTAATGAGATGTCTTGGATGAGCGCTGCTTGCGTGGAGAGTGGTGTTTCCCGCCGTTTCTTTACGATAAAGCCTACTATCTATTTTGCCATGATTGATGTATATCTGGGTGTCAAGGAAGTTGACTGTATTGGCGCTTATATTGGTTGTGAAATGTAGGTTCAATTGGTTGTTATTCAAAGTTTCAACAAAGGAAAGAGCCTCCTCCTGAGTGCCACGCCATATCAGAAATAAGTCATCTATATAACGAAGCCATGTCTGTACATGGTTGTCAATGCGATGGCTGTACTTGCCCATGAGGACCACTTCCTCCCAGTAGCCCATATGAAGACAGGCATAACTGGGAGAAAAGCTGGCCCCCATGGCTGCTCCTCGAGTTTGCTGAAACAAAAGATTGTTAAACATAAAATTGTTGTTAGTTAAACAGAACTCCATCATTTCCAAAAGCATGTTGTTATGCTCATTGTAATATGTTGCTCTTTGTGCCAAGTAATGTTTTATGGCTTTGATGCCATCCTCATGTTTTATGCTGGTATATAAGGACGTTACATCCATTGTCATCAATAGATAGTCTTCCTTCCATTCCACCTCGTTGATTTGTCTTAGGAAATCTGCAGTATCACGTACGTATGATGGTAATTGTTTGACAAAATCCTGTAAAAAGAAGTCCACGTACATGGATGTGTGTTCCAAAAGACCACCCCTAGCCGATATTATTGGACGCCCAGGTGGTATTACAGGGTCTTTGTGTATTTTGGGGATAAAATAAATCGTTGGTGTTACTGCGTTGTCTATTTTGAGGAATTTGTATTCATTCATAGTAATAAGATCTTTTGATTTCCATGATGAGAGTTTGTTGTAATATGAGGCGTACATAGTTTTCAGATTTGCCGCATTATTTCTTATATAACATTCTCTGTCATTAAGCTGCTTGAATGCTTCCTTTAGGTAATCCACTTGTGTCCAAATGACCACATTGCCTCCCTTATCACTGTTCCTTATTATGATATTTTTCTCTTTTTTCAATTTGAAAACAAGATTCTGATATTGTCGCTGTTGGTTGTTGTACTTTATTTTTGTCATCCCTACCTCTTTATTAAGTTTTTTTAGTTGTGTTGTTACCGTCTCATGGAAGACATCTATGGAGTCTCGAGGAGTAATGGGGTTAAAAGTAGAGGGTTGTTTAAAGGGAGTTGACTGTTCCTGTTCAATGTTATCCCAAAGGCTCTCCATTTCCCTCAATAAGGGTACATCAGATTGCGATAAATTTGGATAACTTTGGAGGTCTTGTTCTATTGTTTTGTTTGACTCCTCTTGCGTTTTAGACAATATATAGAATTTCTTAAGTTTGAGTTTCCTTACTGTTTTGTATACGTCTAACCGTGTTGACGCATAATCAAAATTGGCTCCTGGCGAGTATGTTAGTCCCAAACTTAAAATGCTTTCCTCTTTGGCTGACAATGTGATGTTAGAGAGTTTGATAATGGTATGGCAGGGTACTTTTGTCTTGTTTACTTCTTCTGCCAATATCCCCTTCCCCTCTTCTTGGTGTAATTTTGTGCGCCATTTGTTTGCTTTGCGCCTCTGCCTGCGCCTAAAGTTGTTGTTTGATCTTCGTTCATTCTTTGCGGCCTTGGACGGAGAGTTTGTCTCCTTTGTTGACATAAAAAAATCAGCTCCTCCCCAGGTAATGGCTTCTTGCGATTCCCTGTGAGATCTGGATTTCTCATTTCTGATTCAGACTCGCTTCCACATGCTGAACTCAGGTCTGACTGTGAAGTTTCTTGTCTAGCTTCAGGGGTTCTGTTGGCAATATGTGCGTTCCGTGCTGGTTTGTTTTTGGCCACTCTGAAGCCATCATACTTTTTAGAAAAGTAAAAATCTGTCCGAGTTCGGAGTCATTACGATCCCTTTGGAATTTATACGCTTTTCTTTCTTTTATTTTGTCTTCTTCTTTTTTCAAGCGTGTCATCATTTCTTTCCTCATTTTGACCATTTCCTCTGTTTCTTCCAACTTTCCCAATTCATCATTCAATTCATCAATGTCTTTCAGGAGTTGGGCTCGATCGATGTCAGCATATTTAATTAGTATAAGAACAAGTCTTCTAGATGAATCTAAATTACTTTCTGCCCACTCGCTCATAAGGTCAGGATTTGGGTCCTCATAACTCAGGGCATTTAAAATTCTTAATCCTCTTGGGATTCTGCCCACATCTATGTATTTTTGTAATGACCGTGATTCCCACCATTTGCTCTGTTACTTCCTCATCTTTTTTTCTAGTATTTTAAACTTTTCTTTTAGGGAGTTCAAGTTACTTGCGTTTCTATAGCTGGCGCCTGGTTGTTTAGCACCTGACGTTATATATATATATCCACAACCAACTCCGGCACAACCGCTTGCTATGCCAGGAAACAAGACCGCAGTCACAGGCTTCAATATATTCATTTATTTATACAAACCCGGACTACGACGCATTTCGGCAGGGTCCCCTGCCTTGATCACATACTGAGCCAAAACACAAGTTTATTTTTAAATACACTGTTACCATCACGTGATAACATTGAAATAGACAACATACTACACAATCTGGAAAAGTTCATTTTCTACAAACCCATATACTCAAATCAGTTAATTGTTACATTTACATTTTTATACGGTTTTTTGTATTTTACAATTCTTTCTTTTCTTATTTCAAGTTTTTAATTAACTTTTCATTTCCACTTTTTGAACGAACTTTATTGTACCACAATTGTAAGCCCTTTGTTGGTGCGAGTCCTTCATGAAATCATCGCATAGTACATCGGCTAGCGTACGTATTCGAATGAGTCAACAGCATAATCATAGCATTTTAGATCAGGTAAGACGTCAATTTCAATTCCGTTAGATTGGGATAAATTGAAGTGCAGTAAATGTTTTAAACATTATGTAATTCAATATTGAAAATGCAAGTGCAGATTATTACGCTTTCCACATCAGAAGAGCAGATGCTGATGTTACATTATGAACAGTTCGACAATAAGGTGCAAGTGCAGATTTCAAACATTTATGAGGCACCTTGCGTGCCGGAACATCACTTTTCGTGACGTTTCGTGGCTCAGGAGCCAGCTTCATATGTACAAGGCAGCACTAAGACACTTGTTTTGGCTTAATGCTGTCTCGTAAATATCGTTCCCTTTAATGCAGTTTTCTGCATTAAAGGGGCCTTCAATGGGTGTTGCTGGGGGCATTCCCAGCAACATCCATGGCTTTTTTTACACTGCCCCAGATTTACGAGAAATTGTAAATTTGGTGCAGTGCCAAAAACGTACACCTCCCCAGGGATGCGTGAGGGAGGCAAAACAAGGAGAAATTTCTTTATTTCTCCTCGTTTTTCCTTTTTCTATGTGTGCTGCATTCTGCAGCACACATAGAAATAGGAAAAAGCCTCTTGTGATTGTTTCTGTGCTGGAAGGTTTCCCTTCCTGCACAAAAATAATCATACCGCAAAGCAGGCACCCTTGCACCATGGTGCAAAGGTGCCTGCGTTGGCGCACTGCAGCCCATTGTGGACAGGGGAAAAGGACAGGAATGCACCATATCTTATAGATACAGCGCATTCCTGCACTTTACTTTTGCCGTAGGGCAGCACAGCATGAATGCCTATGGCACTGCCCTATGGGAAAACCTCATAAATGAGGCCCTAAGTGTTTAACATCACAAACCCTACCATTATCAAAAAGGGACTAAAGGTGTTCTACTCTAATCTCAAAAATTCAAGTTGAGTTACCTTCACCCAGGATCAAAATTTGGCAGCAAAAGCTATTTGACAGATCCCAGACAGCGGGATTGCTGAGAGGACTTGAAGGCCAAGCCCCCTTTCTCCACCACTCTGCAAACATACCTCCTGCCGCGCTCCTGGTTGGGAAATGAATTCCACTTTATTATGAGGACCTCAGGACTAAGGTGGACTACTTCCCCCAACCAGTAGTGCATCAGGAGGTGTGTTTGCAAAGTGGTGGAGAAAGGGGGCATGGCCTCTTACAATCTCTCAGCAATCCAGCTGTGTGGGTCTTACTGGAGCTGGTAGGAGGGGTAGTTCACCCCCAAGGACCCTCAAGAGCCAAGTGGACTTCATCACCCAACTTGTAGTATACCAGGTTGCGTGTTTGCAGAGTGGTGGAGAAAGGAGGCATGATAGCTGGTCGGAGGCCCAGCCCCCTTTCTCCACCGCTCTTCAAACTCGATTACTAGTTAAAAAACCATAGAAATTCACTGAAAAGAACAAAGGTTACAGGGACGTTATAGTTAGCAAATAGAATTAAAAAGACCTGAGCTCAGCTAACTATAACTGCTGAATTTCTCTGGTTTTGTACGAGTGAAATCTGACTTTAACTATTACGTCCCTGTAACCTTTGGTTTTTTTCAGTGAATTTCTAAGGTTTTTAAAGCAAATTCCCAACTATAACGCTCCTGTAACCTTTGTTTTTTTCAGTGAATATATATATATATATATATATATATATATATATATCCACAACCAACTCCGGCACACGCGCTTGCTATGCCAGGAAACGAGACCGCAGTCACAGGCTTCAATATATTCATTTATTTATTCAAATCCGGACTACGACGCATTTCGGCAGGGTCCCCTGCCTTGATCACATACTGAGCCAAAACACAAGTTTATTTTTAAATACACTGTTACCATCATGTGATAGCATGGAAATAGACAACATACTACACAATCTGGAAAAGTTCATTTAAAAGCAAATTCCCAACTATAACGCCCCTGTAACCTTTGTTTTTTTCAGTGAATATATATATATATATAACAGCAACCGCATTGATGGTGGAAACTGTATATTCAAAACCTTCCTAAGAAGGATTTTTTAGAAGAAATAACTAAATAATAGATAAATACATTAATATAAATAAATACATAAATACAAATCTTTAAATTTATCAAAAGCAACTTAACTATACCTATAATACTTTTAGACATTTAAGTCAGATGGCTGTATCATAGCTTTAGGTGTCAGAAACTAACAAAGCCAGACCAGTTAATTGTGAGCATGCCTTCATAAAGACATCAAGTAACATACAATTCAAAATGACTGATGATTTTGATGTACAGGCAGTCGGTGGTAAGAACAAAATAAAAGTGTAAGAAGTATAGCAGGATGGGCTTATAACTTACTGATGAGTCTGGGATCTTTCTGTATATCTACTCCAACAAATTCACTGACTATGACATCCTTGTTTATTTACTAATTCAAGTCCCTAAGGGGCAGTGCCTTAACAAGGCTAATTCTTGAACACAAGAAGTCTCTCAAGTCCCTAATTCTTGAACACAAGTAGTCACTCAAGCTCTATAACAAGTGCATGGCACTTAGTGACAGCAGCTTAAAAGCAGTAATTGTTTAACACAAATAGCCTCTCCATGCTCCAATTTGGTGACTCTACTTTGTGCAATATCTCCGAGCTGGTTTGAGGGCATAAAACATAATAAGCCCTCAAACCCAGGCAGATCACTATGCCACCACCTAATAATTTCCCTCTATGCTGTAATTCAAACGCAACTCCATGAACAATCAAATAAAGACATCATGCAACTGAATAGATATTTTGTGGATAATGGGATTCTCTTAGTTCGATATTGGGAACAATACGTTCTGTGAATTTGCAGGAGGCATTGAAGTCTGTTGATGGATATTAACTTGTGGTCATTCCTAACAGGTAACAGCGGGAAGTCTTATTAGCGGGTGGCAGCCTCTCCTTAAGACTTGGGGAGTAATGAAGAAAATGTATCTGAAAGAGCACCCTTTGCTTGCTCCATCTTCGGTGATAGCTACATTCCTTAGGACTAAAGTCTCCAGGGACAGGGTCGCTCTATCAATCATGCAGTATGAATTAACACTCGGCCATGTAAGATTGACAGAAGGAGCAAAAGCATAGTCGCTTTAGTGCAGGGCTGCAAGGAGTGATCATTATCTGTAATCCTATGTGGTGAAGTCAGAATTAGAATCTTATTGGACATGGTCATCTTTAGGGGTGTGCAAAATCTGTTATTTGCTTTTGCATAATTACGTAACATTTCAGGAAAATTACTTAAAACTTCAACATAATTAGCAAAATGCAAATCCATCAATTGCATCCCAGTGTCAATTTTTGATGCAATGATTTGATTTGTGCAAAAAAGCACCAAAAACACAATTGAAGGAAACAATAGCTAATTTCATTCTGTCCATTCACCTTTCTCTAGCATGCCTGCATGACGCAATTATGTGGTGCAATGCTGTAATTTCAGAAATTTTGTGTAATATGGGTAGTGCTGTAAGGAAATGCCTCTTTTTGCCCAATCACACCCACAAGTTGGGTTTGATGCTGCTGGTTGTCCCACTCTGAGAGTACACTGAGACCTGCTAACCAGACCTCAGTGCTGGTGTTCTGATCCTACAAAGTATATATCTGATTGGTTTACATTCAATTGGTATAACTTTACTTACTCATAAGTCCCTAGTATATGGTACCAGTGGTACCCAGGGTCTGTAAGTTAAAGTATCCCATCAAAGCTGCAGCACCTATTGTGCCACCTTGGATGTGACAACGTGATAACACATCTCCCAGCCTGCTATTGCAGACTGACAAGGCAGTTTTAAACTGCAAGCTCCACTTTGCCATTCAGACTAATGGCAATGCCCAAACCTCCCTCTCTCTTATATATGTCACCCCTATTGCTTGCCTAATGAGTCCTAAGGCTGGGTGCTGTATGATAAAGAGTAGGACACATATTCTCATCTCTCCTAACAGTAGGAACCTCAAATTGTCATTTTTACTGCGGAAACGTTAGTAGTCCCATTGGCGAGAACAGGGTTACAGGCTGACAACTCAGCAGTGTTAAGTTTTGACTGGGACTAAAAAAGTTGATTCTTCAAGGTATCAAAATGATTGTTGCATTAAACCGAACTTGATGCCCGAGTCAAATTTAATGTAAATTTTTAAGAAAGGAAACTGTTGCTTGGGTCTTCCTGTGACCACTCACAGATGTTGACCAGAAGACAACGTTCTGCCCCTGGGGAGAAGTGTCAACGACTCCCATGAGTACGAACAGTAGAGGCCTCCCATTGGAAGAGGTGTCACCTCTTCCTGGCAGGAAGTCACAAAGTCCAAAACACAAGCTTCACAGGGCAAGCTGCCTGCGAAGTGCAAATAGAGAACACACACAAGAGGGGCTGCTCTTTTGTTGAGGTAGGCAGGTTAGCATTGGGAACAGGGAGGGTAGACCATGGGTGTGAAGCCCTCAGGTAGCCACATCTCTAGGGTGGGCTACCAAGCTCCACACACTGTGAGAGAGGTGCTTCCATCTTGGGAGTGGGGGGAATAGTGCACTGTGGGATATCTAGATGCCACATATTCCAGGAAGTCGTCATCAGATAGGGAGGGTCCTCGTAACGCAATGGCTTACTAGCCCGAGGGCACTTTCTGAGCAAAAATATGGCACCGCTGGTAGCCAGGCCTTTGATCACATCTGGATTGGATAGAGGACCGAAGAATGACTGCCCTGCAGATCCATGGGCCTGGCAAAGAGAGGCTGCACCAAACACTGGACCTCACCTGGGCTAGCAAAGGGAGGACTGTGCTTGTGGTGCCTGTCTCATGGAAAAGTCACTCCCAAGCCCCAAACAGTTGGCTGACTTACTGTTGCAGCACCATTGCCACAAAAGCTGAAGAAGCCCATTCTGGCCAGTCAGTAGCCACAATTGATTGTCACTGACCGCCCACATGCAAGCCAGGCAACCAAGTCCTGAAGTCCTGATGCTCAAAATTGCACACGAATCTGCCGGACCGGGAGAGTCGTCGAAGTGCAGTTTGGTCACTGACGACAAACACTAGCCTCCACCAGAAGGAACCAGTGGTTTCTCTGTGACTGGAGACCAGCAGTCCAGTGGCAATGTGGCCAATGTCACCCCACCTGGACCATGGAATGGGTAGTAGCCCCAGAACACCCCTTATCGACCGCACAGCATCCTAAGCATCTAGAACATATTCAGCATCCTGTATCCCTTGCATCAGGATCACTCATCTGAAGTCTATGGTGGTTCACCTATTAAGCCTGGAACTAGACTTGAGACTGCTTTGACGTCAAGGTAACTGTCCTACTACTCTTCATTGGCCCCTTTTGACCTTCTCCCTGTCAGATATGGTTGAACAAAGTGAATCATAGTAGCTGAATACAACTCTTTAAAAGTTTTATGAAGTTTCCAAAGTTTAGGGGTTACCAATGCTCGTTTGTCTTTTCGAGTGCAGGGCTGACATTTATGCTTTACTTAAAAATCTGTATCTCCAGAACCTTCCAGTGAATTTTGTTAATGTTGCTGCCTAAAAATCCATAAAAATATCTATTTTCATAAATAATTTTTTGTGTTGCTTTACTTTCTTATTTTGTTGTTCTGGTACTTCTAAATGCTTTATACGTGTTCCTTTGTTTAAGCCTGACTGCTCAAAGCCACAGCTACCCAGGGCTGAGCTAAGATTTTGCAAATGAGTCTAACAAGACCCAGTGGCGTAACAAAAGTTGAGGGGGCCCCCCTGCCACGTACACGGAGGGGCCCCCACTCCGGATCTAATCCGAGCTCTTGGGCCTGAGTATTGTGCTGAGGGGGCCCCCTGCAGCTCAGGCCCCCCGCACCACGGGGGCTGCGGGGGCCTGTGTTATGCCCCTGACAAGACCCAAGTTGGTTTTGTGAGCATATTCTATGGTGAGGTCGCACAACCACACCATAAAATACACCACAATCCCTCACAAATGCGACATTCCCAATATGGAAATTACGCTGGTGTAATTTAAATTTCATCAATGCCTAGTCACATGATAACAGTAATAATATTCATGAGTAGCTCAGGGTGATATGATCTTCATTGGTTAGAAGTAGCTTCCATCATAGAAAAGGTCGGAAACCCCTGATGTAGACTCATGCGGAAATATATAATGTGCATTCTCTTTATGCAGATGGATAATGTGCATTCTCTTTATTAATCTTAATGTGGTGTTGTATGCAGACTTACATGACGAGATGGTTAATGTGCATGTTCTTCATGAATCTTAATGCTGCTGTTTTATGTGAAGTTTCCAATTCCAAGTACAAATTCTAGTTGTGGTTACAAGGCTATCCAATAGCTTTGATACTCAAAATCAGTGAAGAAAACATGCCCAAAAGAGAGAGCCTTTTGACAAAACCTCTTCAAATCAATATTCAATAACTTTATTTGATTATTTTCAAAATTATCATAAAAGCAAATATTAAAAATATGCATGTTATAATCACAATATATACAGTTAAAAACACATGATAGTCAATTATAATGAGTTAAGCAAATGTGTAACATTTTTTAAAAAGCATCTCACCAAATGACAAACACCTGGCTTAGGCAACCTATGAAAAAAATAAAACTTGGGCTTGAGCTAATAAAATCCATTTGACCTCAAATAGGCAATAAATAAAGTCATTGACAATCATTATAAAATTTGCAAAATAGAATAAAATGAAGTAAAGCCTGGTCAAAGATTCATCACAAGGGCAGATTAAAACTAAAGCAGAGTCATATTGACTGGGGAAAGCAGAGATAGATTTTGATAATACGCAAACAAAACTTGGTCTGTAATGACTGTTCCCATACGTATTTTGCAAAAGAAATTGAGGTGCTATACCAGCACATGTCTGAACAATGGGAAAGTCATGGATGGTATTTTTCTGCATTTCCGCCTTCTCTCTATTGGCATTCGCGAACATACTAAAGAGGTTCTTCACCTTAACACTACTCCCCTTACTAATGAAATCAGGTGACAAATACATATCAAGTAATCCAATGGCTTCAGGTATGCCCTTAATATATTGTAGCCAAGGAATCTTGTGACCCAAGTCGCACAACAGACAATCTGTAATAACCTCACTATTAACAGTGGTGTGCTGAATAACCCATAATGAAATTCAAGGAAGCAAAGGGGCAAGTTTTATTTAATCCTCTACATTTGTAAGACCAAATGCCTCATGGAGGAAGTAGTGTTGGGAGAGATACAGGTAAACCTAATAAATGTCTATAAAAGCACTTCTCTTCCCTCTGGAGGTTAAAACAGTCCCAGCACCTTGGAATAGCAGCATCGTGGGTCATAACCGGCAAACACTTACATTTGTGAACTTCCAATACGGATAAAATCAGTATTCTTCTAATTTCTCTTGCAAAGTCAAACAGAGCCTGAACATACCTAATACATTGAAGACATTTATTAGAGATACAAGGTGACCTTGTGCTATGTGAGAACTCACTGACGATGATAAAATCTTTCCCTTAATCAAATTATGACTTATTCTATCTGTTTGAGAAACACATGCAACATAATTGGTTTTTAGAAATGTTGGTCTCAAGAACCGAATTCTCCATAAAGCTAACACAATTATGAATACATCCTCTAAGGCCATTTGGGAAACAAGCAATCAAACCAGCATAAAGAAGGGCCGGGACGGGGGTAGAGCCAATATTGGGCATGTCCTTACCTTTCTAGAATAAAAAGTCATTCAAACCATTTATATACAAAAGGAACAAAATAGGGGCAAGGACGAATCCCTGAAGAACCCCACAGTCTAAACCGAAAGACTCTGTACACTTCCCCCCATTCCCATACCTAATCATCACTGGATCACGGATATAATATTGATACATACAATATCGATACACAAAAATATTGGAAATTAAATATTGATAACAAACAAAATCGACTTCTAATACTTAACTAGTAAAATCACAAATATTGAGAACACAAATATCGTTATTAAAATAATCTATTTTTATCTATATCGAAAACAAAAATATCATAATAAAAAAAATTGGTAGCTTTAAACAAACAGATAATATGTCAAAAATATTGATTCACACAATATCGAATAAAATATTATCACCCAAAAATTAAATATTCATCAAGAAATATATAAAAAGCACTTCTTACATAAAACAATTACTTCAAACAAACATTAAACTTTTCATACATATATTAAAATAAATAAAAATATATTACATCAACAAAATATTTACTATTCGCCCAAATAAATTAAATAACTAAAATATTAACAATACAACCCCCAAAAATTGGCATTAACTACGTACATTTAAGCACCAACCTAAATATTAATCAATATTAATATATATATATATGTATATTTTTTGCACAAATAAACCACCCGTGGTTCAAATCGGTGTGCCGCCTCCTTTCCGATTGGATTTGGATTTTTCATATATATATATATTCACTAAAAAAACCATAGGTTTCAGGGACGTTATAGTTAGAAATTAGCATTTAAAAAACCTTTGAAACTCACTGAAAAAACCATAGGTTTCAGGGACGTTATAGTTAGAAATTAGCATTTAAAAACCTTAGAAATTCACTGAAAAAAACCATAGGTTTCATGGACGTTATAGTTAGTTGGACATTTCACTCGTACAAAACCAGGGAAATTTGGCCGTTATACTTAGCTGAGCTAACTATAACTCGCGCCCCTGCAATGCACTGCTGATGACGTCACATATTACATCATTCAAGACATGGTCAGTGACATCACTGATGACATCACTGATGACATCTCAAATGACATCACTGATGACATCACTGATGACATCATCCACGTGATAATCTAATCTAATAAAAAATCGGGAAGGGGGCCGCGTGGCCCCCCTCCTGAGGCCATTTTCGGCCCCGGGGACCCCATCCCCCGTGGCATGGCCAGACTTTTTTAAACTTTAAATCTTTATTTATTTGAAGGGGGCCACAAGGCCCCCCTCCTCAGGCCAATTATGGCCCCGGGGACCCCATCCCCGGGGCCGGCCTTTTCATTTAAAAAAAAAAAAACTTATTAGAGGGGAGGGGGGCCGCGTGGCCCCCCTCCCGGGCCACTTCTGGCCCCGGGGACCCCATCCGTCGGGGCCTGGCCTCTGTGATGGGGACCATGGGAGGAGCCCCAATGCCCCTACGGTCCCGCCGGCACCCCGCCTCCTGCGGGAGCCGGCATTGCTTTGCAAAGGGAGCTGCTGACATGCAGCTCCTTGTGGAAAGCAATTCTGCTGGTTTTGGAGGCGAGAGCAGGTTTCCTGCTCTCGCTTCCAAAACCAAGCAGAGTTTAGCTATGACAGGGCGGGAGCCGTGCTCCGCCCTGTCATAGCAAACAGCAATGTCCCGGGGTGGGCACCCGGGACATTGCAGGAGCCGGCCCTGGGGGGTGGCAGTCCCCAGGGCCATCAAGGGCTCCAGGAGGGGGGCCGCGCTGCCCCCTCCCTTCATTTACATAGCCCCAGGGAGGTGGTGGTCACCGGGGCCGGGGGTCCGTAACGAACCCCCATATTATTATAATCAATGCCCCGGGGAGGTGGTGGTCCCCGGGGCAGTGTGGGGGGGCTTGAGCCCCCCCACACTAATTATTTTCAAAGCCCCAGGGAGGTGGTGGTCCCCGGGGCTGCGGGGGCCGCGTGACCCCCCGCACATCATAAATGAAGCCCCGGGAAGGTGGCGGTCCCTAGGGCTGCAGGGGCCCCCGTGGGCCCCGCAACATAATATGGCATGCCCCCGGGACCTGGCCCACCCGGGGGCTTAAATACAACGAAGCACGGGAGCCCGCGCTTTGTTTTTTATTATTTTCTCGGCCGGATTCGCGACCCCAGCGCGAATTCGGCCGATTTGTTTTTAAAAAAAAATGCTTTCTTTGGCCCTGGGGGTCCTTGTGGGACCCCCTCAGAAGGCCTAGGGGGTCAGGGTGTTTGTACCCTGCCCCCTTTTCTTGTTTTTCACCTTTTTTTTTACTCTTTTCTTGTGACTCGGTCACAAGATGGCTGTCAACACTTCCTTGTTTGGAGTGTTGGCACCCAATCAGAGTGAAGCTCGTGCCCGGGAGGAGTCCCGACTCCTCCTCGGTGCTCAGATATAGATATTCTTATTTTTTAAATTGCTCAGGAACTACTGAACGGATTTACACCATTTAAAAAAAAGGGATCTTTCTGAACCAAGACCTACCTTTTTGCCAAATTTGGTGTAATTCCGTCCAGCAGTTCAGGCTGTAGCTTTGTCTAAAGTTCCTATGGAAATTAACATGGGGAAAAAGCGTTTTGGGACCCTCCTTTTTTCTCGGCCCCCGCTTGACGAATCTCCCCAAAACTTTCAAGACAGGAGCTGACCGGAGCAGGCCATCTTTTTTGAAAATTTCACGAAGATTTGTCAAAGGGCGCCAAAGTTATTGGCAAAACAAAAAACGCTTTCCTATGGAAACTAGGTTCTAACTATAACTACCTACTGGCGACCGCCAGTAGGTAATATATATATATATATAACTTCCGTATTGATCTGTATAAATTCTGTCACAAAGCCAAATTAAAGAAATACTTTGAAGAAAGACCAGCCAGAATAAAAGGCATAAATTTGACATCAATGGAAATTTCCCCACTGGACCAATCTGATTTACCAACTTTAAGAACTCTGTCAAAATTAGGGACAAACATCTCAGAAGCTGACTTGTCCTCTATCCCAACAATGGAAAATGACATAGCATTCTGTCAGAGAGAAGGTATCATTACCCATAAGAGTGGAGAAAGTGGATTAAGATCTCAGTCGAAATTCTGCCCACAGTTACCTCCAGGCAATAAAATTGATTTGTTTCAAGAAATTGTCGTGGAAGAGATAAATCAATTATCCATGAAGAAAAGAAGTAACAAAAGGTCATGGAATTTGACACAGAATGAACAAAAGGCATTAAGAGATCTAAAGGAAAATCAGACAATTGTTATAAAAGCCGCAGATAAAGGCGGAAATATTGTTATTCAAGATCGTGAACAATATATCTCTGAAGCATATAGACAACTGAGGAAACAAGAACATTATCAAAGGCTGGAGAAGAATCCAATGGAGCAATGGACTGAAGAATATCATGTACAATTGCTCATCTGGAAAGAAAGGGGATTAATAGACTTTGAAGAGTATATGTATCTTAAGGTGGAGAATCCAGTAACATCAACTATATATTTTCTGCCTAAAGTGCACAAGTCACTTGTTAATCCCTCTGGGAGCCCATAGTGAGTTCTATGGGGTCACTATTGTAGAAGACTTCCCACTATATAGATGTGTTTCTAATGGAATTTGTGATATCTCTTCCTCGTATTTGAAGGACACCACGCCTTTTTAAACAGAATACGAGATATCAATTGGAATAAATCTCTGATCATGATTACAATAGATGTAAATTCATTATATACATCAATTCTCCATGAAAATGGTCTGACAGCTGTCAGAAGATTCTTAAAGAGAAGATCATTGAGTTTTTAGAACACTCTGAGATGATTATGGAAATGTTGAACTATTGCCTAACGCATAATGTTTTTCTGTTTAATGGAGAGATATTTCTCCAGAGACAAGGCACAGCAATGGGGATGGCATTTGCCCCAACTTATGCGAATCTATCCATGGCGGTTTGGGAGGAAAGTATCCTACAGAGCAGGTACAAGTTGAATATCAAGGCCTGGATGAGATATATCGACGACTTGTTCGTGATATGGGAAGGAGACTCGTCGGTTCTTGATGAATTCATACAAAGTTTGGATCAAAATGACTATAATCTATCTTTTACATCGATGTGCAGCAAAACACAGGTGACATATTTAGATGTGGATTTGTACAAGAACAGAAGCTCTGCACCAAAATTCATAGGAAAGCAACCGCCTCAAACAGCATCCTCCATGCCAATAGTGGACATCCTCAACACTTAAAGTGGAGTATTCCATATGGAGAGATGTTGCGCGTAAAGAGGAATTGCTCTGAAGATATTGACATCGAGCAACACCTAGATGAAACCAGCTCTAGATTCCTGGCTAGGAACTATCCATTGGGTGTCATTGAAAGTGCTAAAACTAAAGTAGCAGGAAAAGTGAGATCTGAATTATTGGCAAACCATGATCAACTAGAAGAAGAAGATGTGACCCGCCTAATTTTAGACTTTAATGTGGAAAACAAGAGTGTAAGAACCATCATTAAAAAACATTGGAGTATTTTAATGCTTGATGAATCATTAAAAAAGACATTACCATTAACTCCAAAGATTACGTTCAGGAAGACATCCTCATTGGGCGACCTTTTGACACATAGCCACTTGCAAACATCAAATAACGAAGAAGGAAGTAGAACTTGGCTAACAACACCTGGCTTTTGGAAATGTTCCAAATGTAAGGCCTGTGAACATGGACAAAATACATTGAGTATCAACTGCAAAATGGAAAGAAGGAGAGGATTATTGAACATATCACATGCGAATCGAAATATGTGGTGTATGTTTTAGAATGTCCATGCAAAAATTCTAGGTGGGGAGTACCATCAACAAATTAAAACTACGTATATTACAACATCTAAGGGCTATAAAAATAAAGATCTCTCATACCCAATGGCAAAGCATTTTTCAGAAAGACACTTGGGCAATAATTTAGAACTAAAATATTTCGGTGCCAAAATGATAAAACAAAATGAAAGAGGAGGAGACAGAACCCTGGACCTAAGAAGAGCAGAATCAAGGCTCATTTTGGCACTTGGAACAGAAAGTCCATTTGGGCACAATTAGGATGCTGAGTTACATGTCCATTTGTAACAATATGAGATGAATTAATAGCATAATTGTTGGATTATGGAATTGAAGAAGTAAGATCATTCAATCAATGGACCCACGTAGAATCATGTGACAGGGTACCATCAAGTGAAGATACAATGAGAGTATGAACCAAGGAGTTACAACTGTGAGATGGTATTATCGAGGAAAAGTGATGGAACTGGGGATTTCAGAAATAAGTAACGAAAGAGATAAAGGAAATAGTGGGATACACACAGTACATGTGGAAGCATGGTATTGGTATGATTATAATAAGAGGAATAGGAGCACTTATTGATTAGACCCTCATGAGATATTAAATCTGTAGTGATTTTATTGATATAATCTACTTTAGAGATATTAAGGCTCAGGGAATAAGATGTTAGGAAAATGACCCCCTTTTTTTAAAATATATTTGTACAAATGCATTTGTCACTTTATTTCCTCAATCTGAGATTTATCTCAGAAGAATTAAGATTCTTGAAGGAAAATGGTTTGAAATTCAATATTTGCACTGCAAATTTTACCACATTGCGAATTTGCACTTTGTCCTTTGCACAATGCATATGTCACTTTCCTTTATTCATTAGAATCATGACCTGCAGGGGTTTCTTTTATATACTTTTAAATATTTATAAGATATGTGGAGCTTTTTACATTCTGATTCTCTAATTGTCTTAATGTGCTTCCCTTATCCTAAATCTCCTCCACCTTTCCTCGCTTTTAAACATATTGAATTTGTCCATTCTATTTTAAAAAAATTTACTTTACAGAAATAGAATGTTCATTTTTTACTGGATATGCTTTTAACATGTACTTAATGATGTCTATATATGCCTTTATCTTTTTATCTGATGAAATTTCCCCATCCGTCTTAGTATCCCCCTCGTTATACTCTCTGCTCACCTCTTTTACCTCTTTCCCTGATGCGGTTGTTTTTATTGGATTTTCTCTGGTTGGTATTTTTTATTTAAAGTCAAGGTACTTTACTATGATTATTGTAATTAACAGACCAGAGAGTAAATGGAAATAGTTAATAGCCAACATGAATACTTATAAACTGAGGTTAACAGTCTAGTCTATTTTTATGGAAATAAATGAGGATTTATTGCACAGTGTCACTTTAAATGGACAGTTTAGACGGCAGGACTCTATGGTCCAGTTGAAGGCATTCGCCGAAACGCGTTGACCGTCCTTTGCACGTTTGCACAAATGGTGTGGTTAAGAAAAATAAAATAAAATATCTTTAAGAACCTGGTTGTGGATTTCCTCTGTGCCGTGGAGACTCTGGTTCGTGTACCTGGGACCGTGTTGGGTTTTGTTGTTGATATATATATATATATATATGTGTATATATATATACACACACAGGTAAGTATGCATATATTTATCAATATTTAGGTTGGTGCTTAAATGTTTGTTGTCAGATAGCTTTGAATATAAATGTATTTATGTATATATATATATAAATGTATATTCAAAACTATATATCATACATCAAAAATAAAACATAAATTAGTGTTTACCATAGAAGGACTCAACTGATACAAAAAATAAAAATAAAACTAAACCAGTAAATGGAATAAAACTATAAACACATTTAACCAATAAAATCAAACAAACAATCAAATCAACAATCTAAAAGGTGCACTCATTTAAACAACTAAATAGTTCAAAAATGACAAATGCTGCAAGATGAGGAACCTTTGATGGATTGTCTAACCAGACCACTAAAAAAGAAATATATACATCTAAACAACTATCTAACCAAATTAGTAAAACTCATATTCAAACTAAAACATAATTGATATTAAACTTAAAAATGTAAAATAGCAAATAAATATTAAAATACTATCCAACTTCTATCTCTTTACAGAGACTTCCTAAAAGAAAAAAAGTACAACGTGGAAAATTGATAAACTGCCAGAAAATAACAACTATCACAAACCATCAAAAAGATATAAGAAAGTAAGTATACATAAATCAATAAAAGATTATTAACTCATCCAACAGCAAACAAAAATAAACCTAATGACCTCAAACTCTGTAAACTACCAGCACATTAAGATTTAAAATGAAACTTATAGGTTTTTTTCCAACCAACAAAAAAGAAAGCACCTGCTCCACATTCGAACACTCCAACGGAAAAGCTGCAAAACCGTATTAAATGTATAAATAGAACATACATGTAAGTATATAAATAGAAGGAGTTGCATATTTTTACATGTGAAATAAAAAGTAAAAACTTTAAAATATTGTATATAATTATACTATTACACTACTTTCAGATACAATGACAGAAGCTGCTAAATATATCACTTCACAGAAAGTAAAGCAGTTACTAAATCACATGAGCTACACCTACAGCCAAGAAAGTGCATTATCAGAAAATATATAATGGAAATGTAGTAAATATTATTCTAATGCGTGCTACGGAGGGTAACTACAAAACATGATGTCATAATTCATGTAAGGAGCACAGCCCCTCCCCAAATGTGACAGATATAGACGTAAGGGAGATATTGCAGGATATAAGAGAAGCAAGCAATAGCTCCCAGGAACCTACAACCAATCCTTAAAGATATCCTACCAACTACCACCTATACCCACTTTAGAACATATATTTCAATTGAAAAAACACTAGGGATACCCCACCTGCCCCTAGAAGATACCAAGATATACACAAACCTGAACATTTCACAATCACACATAATGATGAACCTTTCCTTTTACATGACAACCTATCAAATGAGAAACAAATCCTAATATTCTCTACAGCGGATAACCTAGTACACCTTAGCCAACTTCAAACAAGGGTGATGGATGGGACCTTCAAAATGTGTCCCATCTCAGTCACTCAGATATACACCATACATGGTGAATATCAAAACACAAATATCTCTTTTATATATGTCCTACTGCCAAATAAACAAAGCAGCACTTACTATGAAGTCTTAAACCATATAAAGAATAAATAACTACTACCCCCCAAAAAACGAATCATTTTTCGGCAAGCCATGATTTAAAACTTTCTAAAAATGCACCCCCACACAGCCATAGAAGGCCGTTACTATCATTTCAATCAAAGGATATGGAGTATATGGAGACACCTCCAAAAATCTGTACTGTGTACAATATTCTACAAACAGCCAATTATTAGCCTTTAAATTAAAAAATTATAGCACTAGCCTTTATGCCTGTCACAGAGGTAGCCAACTACTACCATTTACTAATAGCGCTTTCTCCCAACAAAATGAAGACAAACAGGGGCCCTGATTACGATGTTGGTCGGAGTTGCCTCCGACCGACATTGCTGGGGATGGGGACTGACCAACCTTAGGTCGGTGGTTCCGACACCGCAATTAGGATGAGACCGCCCATGGTGCTGTCGCAAACTTCCATTTTTCAATGGGAGCTTGTGCAGCAGGCATCCCACGGTTCCTGCCACACGGTGCCGGGATGTGAAGGGGCACATGCGGAGGGTCAGGGGGTAAGGGGGCCCTACTAGGGGCACACAAAGACACTTTCCAACTATAGTTCCATGTCAGAAAGTGCCATCATAATTGCGATGGTGGAAACGCCGTCCTTAAGGGAGTATGAGGCCCTTCCGACTGGCCAACGAGCTCCTTGAGCCCGTTGGAACTGAATCGGATTCCCCGGCCGGTTTAAACTCTGACCGCCGTCATTGTAATACAGCAATCATAATTTATTACCTACAATGTCTGTTGGAAAGCCTCCGACTAGTGGTCGGAGGCTTTCCAACTGACATTGTAATTAGGCCCTTAGTTCCTCAATGGACAATTTCGAAGACACTTGTGTTGGCAGATTGCATTGCTCCAGAGACAGATGCCAACCCAAATTCCAAATACAATGGTGGAATGTCTATAACAGCACCTTGGCACAGGAAGCCAAAACAAACAACACAGTGGATGGATGGCACAATGGCTTCCAATCCACACTAGGCAGAACCCAACCTACACTCTACAAATTTATGGAAGCATTACAAAAAGAGCAAAGCTGCCAAGAACTACGAGCAATCTGTTAGCCAAATTGGCCCTAAACTTAGAAAACAAACCAAAGAATGTATGAGATGCTACAATTTAAATTGGAACTCTTCATAAATAACATTGGAGTAGATTACTTAGCCAAAAGCAAATCATACAATAAATAGGAACCTCTCAAAGTCCCCAAAAACTCACAAATGCTAAACCAACATACCAAAACTTTTTTATTTAAAATAATAAAGATATTATTTTATTACAGCAGTCAGAAAACTATTGAAATTACAATATTAATGAAGACTGACAAAATTATATATAAATTATTTTTAAGAAAATGTAACCGTCACCCACCAAGAAAGTTAAAAACAAACTCAATCCATCACATAAAATAATTACAACACATAAACCAAACAATTCCACATAACAATCAGATAATGTTTAACAAACAATATAACATTTCCCACCCAAAAGAAAATAAATAAATAAAACTTACTGTTTTGTAGCTGCAGATCTTTCTCTGAATCCACGTAATAAAAATAGAAATCCACCAAAACTGGGAAAAATATTGTCCAAAAGCCTCCCAATTTTTTTAAAATAAAACAAATCCAATAGGAATCCTCAGAGCAATCCAAAGTATCAAGGAACCATAAAAAAAGAAACGCTTAAGGAAATCAAAGTAAAAAGCTTTGGTGTATTAGAAACCAAAATGATTTCTTTGGAAAAAAATACCTCCCAATGCCCTTGGGACATGCTCATAGAACAAAACCTGTAAAGTAAATGAAAAAATCCACCCGCACAACACATTACATTTCCAGAATACATATAATCATAAAAATATTTCTAACATAACACAATTTACCATAATATAGCGATACATTACTAAAATAGTGTACAAAAAGCCAAAACTGGAAACTAGTAAAAAAAACAGTAACACTAATACATCTGAAAAGTGTTAGACATTAAGGGGGTGACATTTACTATTCGCATCATATTGGGGGGAGGGTTTGGACACTAATGGGGTGGCATTTACTAGTCCCATGCCAATCTAAACCTACTTGGGGATGGTGTTGGACTATAATGGGGGGGACATTTACTATTCCCACTCCAATTTGAACAAATCTGGGGAAGATGTTGGACACTAAAAGGGTTACATTTACTATTCCCACTCCAATCTAAACCAATTTGAGGTAAGTATTGGGCACAAAAGGGGTGACATTTCCTATTCCCACTCCAATCTAAACCAATTTGGGGAAGGTGTTGCACAGTAAAGGGTTGACATTTACTATTACCACTCCAATCTAAACAAATTTGCGGAAGGTGTTGGACACTCAAAGGGTTACATGTACTATTCACAATCCAATCCAAACCAATTTGAGATAGGTGTTGGACACTAAAAGGGGTGATATTTACTGTTCCAACTCCAATCTAAGCCAAATTGGGGAAGTTGTTGGACACTTAAGAGGAGATATTTACTATTCTTTTCCAACTTGGGGAAGGTGTTGGAAACTAAAGGGTTGACATTTACTATTCCCACTCCAATCCACACCAATTCGAGGAAGTTGTTGGACACTGAAGGGGTGACATTTACTATTCTCACTCTAATCTAAACATTTTTAGGGAGGTAATGGACACTGAAGTGGTAACATTTACTATTCTCACTCCAATATTGTTTTGTAGCCTCAGATCTTTCTCTGAATCCACATAAGTGAAAATAGAAATCCACCAAATATGGGAAATATATTGTCTATAGAGCCCCCAAAAAATCCCAAATAAAACAAATCCAATAGAAATCCCTCGAAGCAATCAGAAGTATCTAGGAACCATAACAAATAGAAACACACCAGGAAACCAGAAATAAATAAATCAAAGTAAAACATTTTGGTTTATTCTAAACCAAAAATAATTTTCTGAAAAACCAAAATAAACTCCCAATGCCCATAGGACATGCTTGTACACAAAAACCTGGAAAGTAAATGAAAAAACCCACCCGCACAACACATTACATTTCCAACATACATATACATAACAGTGTTAATCATCAAAATATAACTAACATAACACAATTTAACGTAAGATAGCGATACATTACTAAAATAGCGCATGAAAAGCCAACACTACAAATTAGTGAAAAACAGTGGGCAACTAACAAATAACCCATGAACAATTCAAGGTTGTCTCTTATTATAGATGAAAGTAAAGTTGGAATATACGTGGATTGCCTTCTTAACCTTAACCCCATTCTACCACAATGAAGACAGATATTCCTTTACACTAAACACTAAAACATCTAAAAACTGTTAGACACTAAAGGCCCGATTACGAGTGTGGAGGTCTGAGGACCGCCAGACTAGCGGGGGCCATTCTCTGGCAGTGTTGTGGAAGTCAGAGGCCACAATATGCCTGGCGGGACCGCTGTGGTCCCACCAAGCATATTACGAGGTTCCTGCTCCATGTTCACCATGGCAGAGAGGAATTAAAGGGTGCCCTACATGACCGCCTGTGCCTCCACCGCATGTGGAAGCACACTGGTGGGCATAACATGTGCCCCCCTGTGTAGATACACACAAGTTCCTACATGGCTTGGACTCTCGAGTCCATGCCGTACAGGAACCTTGTTGTGTGGTCCCTTTGCGGTTCCTTTTTCAAAGGCAATCCCACCTTTGAAAGGGGCATCGCTGTGGGACCGCCACACTGCCCGCCTGCCAGACTACTTTAAAGACGTAATCTGGCAGGCTGGCGACAGCGAATCTGAGTGGTACGGGGCGCGGCCGCGGTGTACCGCCCGTTTCCACACAGCTGAAACTCATAATTGGCCCCTAAAGGGGTGACATTTAATATTTCAACTACAATCTAACCATATTGGTGGAAGGTGTTGGGCTCTGAAGGGGTGACATTTTCTATTTCCACTCCAATCTAAGGCTATGTTAAGAAGGTGTTGGGTGCTAAGGAGGTGAAATTTACAATATACACTTAAAAATATAACATTTTACTCAAGGTAATGCAAATTAAGTATTTTAAATCACAATGAATACTCCCTACTCACACACATTTCTTTACTATAAAATTAAATAAACTTTTATCTAAAAAAACACTAACCAAAACTACAAAACTAAATATACATTTCTAAATAATAAAATATAAAAAATATCGTAATACCTAATAATACTTAGGGCCTTATTATGACTATGCCAGTACATAGGACCACCGTTGTCGTGGGGTGGTGATCCTTGGACCATAAGGCTGGCGGTCCACCTGCCCTATTATGATTATGAATCCCTGATCCTGTGGCAGTTGCACAGCGGTCTGAGGCTGCAATATGCTGGCACTGCCGTAGTGGCACCGCCAAGCATATTACTTGTTTCCTCAATGCCACAGTATTCATAGCGGTGAGCCCGCCATGAAAAATGAGGCGGTGAGGAAAGTAAGGGGGCCCTACAGGGCCCACTGTTGCCTCAGGGCTTGGCGGTGCAAGCAGGTGGGCAAATGATGTGCCCCCCTGTCAGTATGCACCACCTGTCCCTGCATGGAATGGACTGCATAGTCCATGCCGTGGAGGAACATGCATTGGCACTCCCATTGCGATGCCATTCTAAGGCTCAGATATGAGCCTTTGAAAGGCACCGATGTGAGACTGCCAAAGCACTCCCCACCAGTCCACGAATGAACTCGTAATCTGGCGGGCGGTGCTGGTGATGCGGCCCGCTGCGACCCGCCAAACTCGTAATCAAGCCCTTAATAAGCTTTTTAATATATTTACTACCATTCATAAAGTTTATACCATAAAATGACAAATAGATTCATAATACAAAATTAACAATCATAAAAACAAATTACATCAATTTTATAATAAAAAATAAAAAAATGAAAAAAAAGTACAAAATACATTTTACAAAATGTTCATACCAAAAAAATGTAAACATTTTCTACAATTTAAAATTTTTTGTTAACAAAACATTTAAAATGTAAAAAATGAATGTAAAATCATATCTAAATATTCGACTTTAATGTTTTGATATATATTTTTACATTTTATACTTTTACTTTTTTCTCATTATTATATATCAACATTGATGAGAAATTAAAATATATTTATATAACAATATATGCTTTACAAAAATCAAAATTATTAAATAGCATACCTTTAAAATTATTAAGTTAATTTAAAATATATATATTTAAAAATCTTCTCACCCTTATCCCCTAAAAAGATATTAAACAATTATTCATAAACATTAATAAAAATAAAGTACAAATAACTAAAAAATGTATTACTAAAAATGCAAATAAATAAAAATAATAAACATATACATACTACAATACATTCTATACTAATTAACAGCAAAATTACATACAAAAATATTTTCAACATCGATATTTATTACAGCGATATTAAATTAGGCCTGGGCGGTGAACTCTGCTCCGCTCGCTGAGTTTTCCGCACTCCACGTTACGCGAAGCTCGCGGAGTTGCAAAAATCTCCGCTTCACGCAGCGGAGGGGAGTGTTTTCCCTCGCTCGCCTTCACCAACGTCAAGTTGGCGAGCGCAAGCGAGGAAAATCAACCTCCCGGTGAGATTTTTCCTCGTTCGCAATCGTCAACATCAAGTTGGCGACTGCGAGCGTGGAAAATCAATCTCCCGGCGAGATTTCTCAACGCGGGGGGTCAGGTTTCTCATTGCGAGTGGTCACATATGCTTGCGTTGAGAAACTGCCTGTTCGCGTTGAGAAAGCTGCCGCTTGAGTAAAAATCTACTCGAGCAGCAGAAAAGGAATGCCTGCGCTGTGCATGGTGCCGTTCGCAATGATTGCACAGTGCGGACAAGCATCCGGCACTGTGCAATCACCGCGAACAGCATTTTTCTATTGAACTCCGCCGCTCGCGGAGTTCAGCGTAGTGCGGCGGAGTTTTTTTACCACTTCGCGGAGTTTCGCTTTACTTTACCTTTACCTTTGATGTTCCTGTCGACGATATTTTTGATATACTGATATCCTTGACACAATATTTTTTGTATCACAATATTTTTTTCCAATATTTTGTCCAAATACCACAGTCACTGTAACTCCACATTGAAAGTACATACACAATCCACCAAAGCAGCTGGCAACTCTATCTACCCAAGGATAGAATATAACTTAGATCATTTAACCTGATAAAAGAAGCTAATAAATCAATAGAGGAGAAGTATAAAGCCCCTTTCTTGGCAAACGTACTTATTAATTAACTTGTCTTTTACCCTTGTAATATTCAGGAACAATCATGCTGATTGCCATGATTTAGGTATTCCAGTAGCAACCACTGCATTCCAAACATTAGTGATAACCGGTGCCACACATCAAGATTTTCCTTATATAAGTCTATGGCCTTGGGACTTTATGTGAGGAGCTAGGAATAATGGCAGATATTACCTCTTAGGACTCAAAACTGACAGCAAATGGAATTGATGCAGTAACTCATGCAATCAGAGTTGAACGAATAAATCATTTCAAAATGCTCAACCCACCTATCAGGATTAGTATTGGCACGCAGTCCATCTGAATTGTGTTCATTGGAATTAGCGATCTTCCAAAAACCTCAGGATTTTTGTCCATATACGCTTTGTCCAGTTTATTAGAAGTTTTTTCCTTAACAACAGCTTTCCTTTCCTTCATGGCTAGTTTATAAGCACGTCTAGTTCTAGCTATTTCCAGCCTAAACTCTGGGATTACTATTGTGAGCAAAACATAGCTGACGATTGGATTCTCTACACCTACTATCGAACCACGTTGGATGTAAATCTGCATTACTTTTAAAATGTCCTTAATTGAATGCATTTAACATTATAATTAATCTGTAGTGAAGTATTAGTAATCAGAATTGGTGACTTGTGGGCAACTAACAAATAACCCATGAACAATTCAAGGTTGTCTCTTATTGTAGATGAAAGTAAAGTTGGAATATACGTGGATTGCCTTCTTAACCTTAACCCCATTCTACCACAATGAAGACAGATATTCCTTTTTTAGGTTGATGTTTAATTTTCAATGGCAAGCTAAACAAAAGCTTAATTAGATTATGATCACTATAGCTGTTCTCAACCGTGCCCCCTGAATGGTTAAGATTTTACACAGATTTTAAGGCAAAGATGTAATCAATGATGGTGCCCTGGCCCCAAACAATAAAGGTTGAAATCTGGTTAGGGATATCACAGTTTCAGCAGTAGTACATAAACCAAATATTAACAAAAAAGTATACAATTTCACTCCCAAATTATCAGATCTGCTGGAATATGGAATGGATCTCAAAGTGTGGTACCAGTTTCTAATTGTGTGTAAAATCACCACCAATAATTGCGTTAAAACCCTGCAAAATCCTTACATGATTGACCTCCCAGAATATCAATCACACTAAGGGCCTTATTACGACTTTTGGCGCTGCTGGAGCGGGCAGCATGCCGCCCATCAGATTACAAGTAATTTTGTGGTCTGGCAGGTGGGGGGTGTGGTGGTCTTGCAAAGGCTCATTGTGAGCCTTAAACAGCACCACTGTGGGACCGCCAGTGAACGTTCCTGAATGGGAAGGAATGCACCATGTCGTGCATTCCTTCCGGTGCATGAACTGGGGTTGCAAAACTACATGGGGCACAACATGTGACCCTCTGCATGCACTCACGTGCACAGGGGGGCCGCCGCACTGAAAAAGGCAGTGGAGAGGCAGCTCAAAATATGCTTGGCGGTGTCGCTGCTGCACCACTGCCAGACTACCGCAGGATTTTTGATCCACGGCGGTAGTAGCGGTGGTCTGACTGTCACACTTATAATACTGTATGTGGTCCCACAGTGTAGCGGTGATCGGACCGCCACCACAACTACAGCGGTCCCATGGACCGCCGTAGTCGTAATAAGGCCCTAAGACTAATATTACAGCTCTTGTCCAATTGAATAAACAGAATCATAAAAGTTAATGGGAAAAAAAGGTAGATAAAGAGGGAAGAACCACCCAAATAATTTGACTACCTGGGGGCTTAAAAGCTATATGCATAATAATCTTGAACAAGAGATGCAGAACATAATTACTAAACCCCTCACTTGTTTTTCCATCCACAGAGGGTAAGGCTGAGGCGCAAAACCATTTGTACGCGTCAAAGTTTAAGGGCCTTATTTGGATGTCGGTTGGAAAGCCTCCGAACTGCAGTAAGAGGCTTTCCGACCAACATCAAAGGTTTAAACTCCGATGCCCTACCACAAAGATGGAAGTCAGAGTTTAAACAGGCCGGTCAAACCGACTGGCTTCCGACAGGCTCAAGGAGCCCGTCGGCCAGTCGCAAGCCGCACATAATCCCTTACTGGGCGGCGTTTTCGCCGTTGGATTATGATGTCGATTTCCGACAGGCTTTCCATGTCGGGCTTCCCAACATGGAAAGTCTGTCAGAAAGCAACTTTGAGGTCCCGAGCAGGCCTCCCTTCCCTCTTCGGCCTCCGATTGTTGGCTTGGGGGGCACCTATTGTGTCCCCTGTAAATCCCAGCACTGTGTGGCAGGAACCTAACTTTGTCTGCCACACTGTGCAGGGATTTACGGTAACTCCCATTTCTCAATGAGAGCTTGTGCTGCAGCCAGTTTCTGGCCACCGCTCAAGCTCCCAATGGGAAATGAGAGTTTGCATCGTAATCGCGGCTTTGGACCACCGACCCAAGGTTGGTCGGTTTCGAAACCACAGAGATGTTGGTCGGAGGCAACTCCGACTGACATCATAATCATGCCCTATGTTGTCTAATGACCAAGTTTCTTGAATCATAACAATATTGAATTTATGCACATAAGCTAGCCAATTTCCCTCCTATAATTTCAGTATAATACCAGCAATGTACCAGCATACAAGGCTTGTCAATGAACGGTTAAAGCTGTCATCATTCTGCATCTTCAATTGGGGTCTAGGCATATCCACTAGTAATTTCTCAACCACTTTCACCTAGATAGAACATTAAGAAGTCAATCAATATCATTCAAATTGGCGAAGGGGAAAAACGATTGTAGGCTAAAATGTTTGTCCATTGTGGCGTGGCAGGATTGGTATTTGGTGGAGTATGGAGCACTGCAGAACCACACTGAAGATGTCTATAAAAAAGCCAAGTAGGAATAAACTAATGTGATCATTCAACCTACAGTATATAGTTTCTGCATAATAAATTGTTGCAATCGCCCTGAAAATTATTTTTCATTTGGACCAACCTAATCAACCCTTCTTACAAATAGGATGTTCCCATATTCTAGAATGCTAAAGTTAGTATTTTTAGTCAGTCAATGGCACAGTTTATTTTATAATTGAGTAGTGTTTTTCACCGCCGTGGCTGGCGGAGACCTTTTCGGAACTACTACAAATGGTCAACATTTAGGGAAAAGACTAAGATGCTGACAAGAATATCTGTTACCTTGATTACCCAGTATGCAGTCCCAACTGATATGTCCCTGTTTGAGTTTTGACAAATACTTTGCCCGCCCTGAACATAAACTGATAGTTTATCTGTTGCAGGAATAGCAATTGGAGTAACAGGCGAAGGGACCTCATTCCGAGCCTCTTGCAAGAGCTAATCCAAAGTTGTAGTTAATTTCATTACTTTACTCTCCAGATTTATTACTCTCTCCACAAGTGGGAAAGAGTGTGATTCAAAAATCACTCTAATTTTATCAATGAGAGGGTCCCAACTTGGGATGCTACTACACCTTCCTGAGCACATCATCAAGATTCCCAGCCGAAGAGCACGTTGTAAGGCCTTCCTTTTACCCTAGAGATTTCTTAGCCCTTTTTTACTTTTTGATGAAGGACCACAATCAGTGCAATATGATTAATCCAAAAGGGTAGAATTAGGCTGGAGTAATGGCTAGTGAGGAAAACACAAACCCCCACTTGTGACCTCACAAAATGCAGGAAGACCCGAGGAGGAGAGAAGAGAAGGAGTTAGTTGATGATCACTGGAGTCCAAAGACAAGCGTCTCTCAGCCGGATCAATTTCTTTAGAAGTGCTTGCAACTGCTCTAGCTAAAAAGGGATCCAAGGAGGTCCCTTTATGTTCAGTTACAACTTTAGTGCTAGGAATCTTCCTCTTCCCCATTAAGACTAGGTGGATTTAAAAGGGTTAAACGTAGACCATATCTCTATAGGAAAAAGAGTGTTGATTTACTAGTTTGCAAACAGTACAGCATATGCCAATTGAAAGTAGTAACCACAGCCTTCATAAAAAGTTCAGCACAATGAAGAAGCCACAATAATCAAGAAATGTGGCCCAGCCCAGCCTCTTCGAGGCAATGACAGACGGAGACGGGCCCGGTGTTGGCCCGGACTCCAAAGTACGATTTATATAGTGCTGAAGGAGGGTCTCCACCTCCGATCACAACAAGATTATTGGCAACTGAGTTTTTGCCCAACCTGCAACTAAAAGAAAAAGAAACAATTGATGGACGGAATGCTGGACAATGCAAACATTCACCCCCAGTCACAAGGATCTGAGTTTAACCCATCATTCTTTTGCTCACCACACCACCCCAGTTTGGACCCAGCCATATGCAAATCAGTCTTGACCCTGTTCCTTGTGGGAACAGTCTAGCCCGAACTGCCAAGCCAGGTCCTCCCTGGACTGAAAAGAAGCATCCTGGGACAGGTTTCAGGGCATCACCCTTCATCAGCCAGGCTAGCTTGAATCCAGTGGTGTAGTAAGCAAGAGACCCACGTCTGGGCATACCCTTCCCACTTAGGGCAACATACGCAAAAGAAACAATTGATGGACGGAATGCTGGACAATGCAAACATTCACCCCCAGTCACAAGGATCTGGGTTTAACCCATCATTCTTTTGCTCACCACACCACCCCAGTTTGGACCCAGCCATATGCAAATAAGTCTTGACTCTGTTCCTTGTGGGAACAGTCCAGCCCGAACTGCCAAGCCAGGTCCTCCCTGGACCGAAAACAAGCATCCTGGGACCGGTTTCAGGGCATCACCCTTCATCAGCCAGGCTAGCTTGAATCCAGTGGTGTAGTGAGCACGGGACCCACGTCTGGGCATACCCTTCCCACTTAGGGAAACATATGCAAAAGAAACAATTGATGGACGGAATGCTGGACAATGCAAACATTCACCCCCAGTCACAAGGATCTGGGTGTAACCCATCATTCTTTTGCTCACCACACCACCCCAGTTTGGACCCAGCCATATGCAAATCAGTCTTGACCCTGTTCCTTGTGGGAACAGTCCAGCCCGAACTGCCAAGCCAGGTCCTCCCTTGACCAAAAACAAGAATGCTGGGACCGGTTTCAGGGCATCACCCTTCATCAGCCAGGCTAGCTTGAATCCAGTTGTGTAGTGAGCACGGGACCCACGTCTGGGCATACCCTTCCCACTTAGGGCAACATATGCAAAAGAAACAATTGATGGACGGAATGCTGGACAATGCAAACATTCACCCCCAGTCACAAGGATCTGGGTTTAACCCATCATTCTGTTGCTCACCACACCACCCCAGTTTGGACCCAGCCATATGCAAATCAGTCTTGACCCTGTTCCTTGTGGGAACTGTCCAGCCCGAACTGCCAAGCCAGGTCCTCCCTGGACCGAAAACAAGCCTCCTGGGACCGGTTTCAGGGCATCAGCCTTCATCAGCCAGGCTAGCTTGAATCCAGTGGTGTAGTGAGCACGGGACCCACTTCTGGGCATACCCTGCCCACTTAGGGCAACATATGCAAAAGAAACAATTGGTGGACGGAATGCTGGACATTGCAAACATTCACCCCCAGTCACAAGGATCTGGGTTTAACCCATCATTCTTTTGCTGACCACACCACCCCAGTTTGGACCCAGCCATATGCAAATCAGTCTTGACCCTGTTCCTTGTGGGAACAGTCCAGCCCAAACTGCCAAGCCAGGTCCTCCCTGGACCGAAAACAAGCATCCTGGGATCGGTTTCAGGGTATCACCCTTCATCAGCCAGGCTAGCTTGAATCCAGTGGTGTAGTGAGCACGGGACCCACGTCTGGGCATACCCTTCCCACTTAGGGCAACATATGCAAAAGAAACAATTGATGGACGGAATGCTGGACAATGCAAACATTCACCCCCAGTCACAAGGATCTGGGTTTAACACATCATTCTTTTGCTCACCACACCACCCCAGTTTGGACCCAGCCATATGAAAATCAGTCTTGACCCTGTTCCTTGTGGGAACAGTCCAGCCCGAACTGCCAAGCCAGGTCCTCCCTGGACTGAAAACAAGCATTCTGGTAAACCGGTTTCACGGCATCACGCTTCATCAGCCAGGCTAGCTTGAATCCAGTGGTGTACTGAGCACCGGACCCACATCTGGGCATACCCTTCCCACTTAGGGCAACATATGCAAAAGAAACAATTGATGGACGGAATGCTGGACAATGCAACCATTCACCCCCAGTCACAAGGATCTGGGGTTAACCCATCATTCTTTTGCTCACCACACCACCCCAGTTTGGACCCAGCCATATGCAAATCAGTCTTGACCCTGTTCCTTGTGGGAACAGTCCAGCCCGAACTGCCAAGCCAGGTCCTCCCTGGACCGAAAACAAGCATCCTGGGACCGGTTCCAGGGCATCACTCTTCATCAGCCAGGCTAGATTGAATCTAGTGGTGTAGTGAGCACGGGACCCACGTCTGGGCATTCCATTCCCACTTAGGGCAGCATTTGCAAAAGAAACTGGGGTGGCATGGTGAGCAAAAGAACGATGGATTTAACCCAGACCTCTTGACTGGGGGTGAACGTATGATTTATTCAGCATTCCGTCCATCATTTGTTTGCGTAGCACTTTTCACCCTAAGTGGGATGGGTATGCCCAGACGTGGGTCCCTTGCTCACTGTGCCACTGGATTCAAGCTAGCCTGGCTGATGAAGTGCACATGCAGAACCGGTCCCAGGATGCTTGTTTCCGGTCCAGGGAGGACCTGGCTTGGCAGTTTGTTCTGGACTGTTCCCATGAGGCACAGGGTCAAGACTGATTTGCATATGGCTGAGTCTAAACTAGGAGTGGCATGATGAGCAAAAGAACGATGGATTTAACCCAGATCTCTTGACTGTGGGTGAATGTATGATTTATTCAGCATTCCGTCCATCATTTGTTTGCGTAGCACTTTTCACCTAAGTGGGATGGGTATGCCCAGAGCGTGGTCCTTGCTCACTGTGCCATTGGATTCAAGCTAGCCTGGCTGATGAAGGGTAATACCAGAACCGGTGCCAGGATGCTTGTTTCCGGTCCAGGAGGACCTAGCTTGGCAGTCTGGTCTAGAATGTTCCCATGAGGCACAGGGTCAAGACTGATTTGCATATGGCTGAGTCTAAACTGGGGTGGCATGGAGAGCAAAAGAACAATGGATTTAACCTACATCTCTTGACTGGGGGTGAATGTATGATTTATTCAGCATTCCGTCCATCATTTGTTTGCGTAGCACTTTTCACCCTAAGTGGGATGGGTAAGCCCAGACGTGGGTCCCTGGCTCACTGTGCCACTGGAGTCAAGCTAGCCTGGCTGATGAAGGGTAATACCCAGAAACCGTTCCCAGGATGCTTGTTTACGGTCCAGGGAGGACCTGGCTTGGCAGTTCAGTCTGGACTGTTCCCATGAGGCACAGGGTCAAGACTGATTTGCATATGACTGGGTCTAAACTGGGGTGGCATGGTGAGCAAAAGAAGGATGGATTTAACCCAGATCTCTTGACTGGGGGTAAATGTATGATTTATTCAACATTCTGTCCATCATTTGTTTGCGTAGCACTTTTCATCCTAAGTGGGATGGGTCTGCCCAAACGTGGGTCCCTTGCTCACTGTGCCACTGGATTCAAGCTAGACTGGCTGATGAAGGGTAATACCCAGAAACCGGTCCGAGGATGCTTGTTTCCGGTCCAGGGAGGACCTGGCTTGGTAGTTCAGTCTGGACTGTTCCCATGAGGCACAGGGTCAAGACTGATTTGCATATGGCTGGGTCTAAACTGGGGTGGCATGGTGAGCAAAAGAACAATGGTTTAACCCAGATCTCTTGACTGGGGGTGAATGTATGATTTATTCAGCATTCCGTCCATCATTTGTTTGCGTAGCACTTTTCACCCTGAGTGGGATGGGTATGCCCAGACGTGGGTCCCTTGCTCACTGTGCCACTGGATTCAAGCTAGCCTGGCTGATTAAGGGTAATACTCAGAAACTGGTCCCTGGATGCTTGTTTCCGGTCCAGGGAGGACCTGGCTTGGCAGTTCGGTCTGGACTGTTCCCATGAGGCACAGGGTCAAGACTGATTTGCATATTGCTGGGTCTAAACTGGGGTGGCATGGTGAGCAAAAGAATGATGGATTTAACCCAAATCTCTTGACTGGGGGTGAATGTATGATTTATTGAGCATTCCGTCCATCATTTGTTTGTGTAGCACTTTTCACCCTAAGTGGGATGGGTATGCCCAGACGTGGGTCCCTTGCTCACTGTGCTTCTGGATTCAAGCTAGCCAGGCTGATGAAGGGTAATACCCAGAAACCGGTCCCAGGATGCTTGTTTCCGGTCCAGGGAGGACCTGGCTTGGCTGTTCGGTCTGGTCTGTTCCCATGAGGCAAGGGTCAAGACTGATTTGCATATGGCTGGGTCTAAACTGGGGTGGCATGGTGAGCAAAAGAAAGATGGATTTAACCCAGATCTCTTGACAGGGGGTGAATGTCTGATTTATTCAGCATTCTGTCCATCATTTGTTTGCATAGCACTTTTCACCCTAAGTGGGATGGGTATGCCCAGACGTGGGTCCCTTGCTCACTGTGCCACTGGATTCAAGCTAGCCTGGCTGATGAAGGGTAATACCCAGAAACCGGTCCCAGGATGCTTGTTTCCGGTCCAGGGAGGACCTGGCTTGGCAGTTCGGTCTGGACTGTTCCCATGAGGCACAGGGTCAAGACTGATTTGCATATGGCTGGGTCTAAACTGGGGTGGCTTGGTGAGCAAAAGAACAATGGATTTAACCCAGATCTGACTGGGGGTGATTGTATGATTTATTCAGCATTCTGCCCATCATTTGTTTGCGTAGCACTTTTCAACCTGCAACAAAAGGCATCTTGTGCTGCGGGCTCCAAGTGCGGTTTATATAGCGCTGAAAGCAGTCCCCTGCCTCAGGTCACAATGGGATTATTTGCAACTGAGTCATGGCCCAATCTGCATCAAAAAGGTGTCCCATGCTGCAAGCTCCAAGAGCAGTTTTTATAGCTGTGATTGAATTCCCCAGAATCTAATTACAGTGAGATTATGGGCAACTGAGTCCTGGCCCAACCTGCAACAAAAAGGCATCCTGAGCTGCGAGCTCCAAGCGTTGTTTATATAGTGCTGAACAAAGTCGCCCTCCCCAGTCACAGCGGGATTATGGGAAAATGAGTTTTGGCCCAACCTCTGCTATTCAGAGGGAAAACTATTGCACTTCTGTATTCCCTGGGACCTTTGTCAGCATACTAACCCACCTCAGTTTATTTCCCCAGCACGCTGGCAATTTGGACCAAGAGTGGTGCAGTTCCTATCAAGCTTTGATGCTCCATGCTGGACACATCTCTCTGTTTATGTGTGATCTCAAATCATAGAACAACGAAAGGACAGGAAAGTGTTCAGCTCAAAGAACGACAAACAAGGGGCTAAAGTTTAAAGATTCACTGAAAATATAATAGTTACAGAAATGCATAAATTAAGCCATCAATTAGCAGACCGCTACGCTCGGCCAATGCCTTCCTGATGCCCACCTCCAGAGTCAAAAGTTTGAACTGGGGGGGGAGGAGTTTCAGACACAGCACTATCAGGATATGGAATTCTCTTCCGCTCTCTCTCAGGAGGATCTCATCCCTGTTTGAATTTAGGAAACACCTCAAGACATGGCTTTTTACAAATTAGTTTCTCTGACACAGTATGCGATCCGTAAGCGCCTAGACACCTATGGGTATTAGTGCGCTATATAAATTGTTATAACATAACAAAGCATATAGGTTTGGTAAGGAGTAAAAGTCAAAGAACTCAATAGCGGTCTAGCAATGGCAAATCCAGCATAGATTTGCCTTCAACGAATGGGGAAAGCATCTCCTTCTCATGTGCAGAAGTCAAATAGGACTTTAGACAAAGGATTTCATACATTGACCACATTAGTATTTGGTTCACAGGCTTTTGATCAATCGAGGGCAAGCGAAATGGAACCAACAACATAGTATACATTAATTGATTCTCTCATCATCCTGTTACATTGGTTCGAGTGTTTTACAGCTTATACGCATAAAACATGAAGGGGCATATTATCAAGAAACGGCGTTAAAATTATCGCCGCTTTAGCGGCAGAAAACTGTCGCTAAAGCGGCGATAATGGGCTTGATAATATGCCCTTGAGAAGTTCAATAGAAGCCCATGTTCTGGTGTCAACATGGGCTTCTATTGGAATTCTCAAGGGCATATTATCAAGCCCATTATCGCCGCTTTAGCGGCAGTTTTCTGCCGCCAAAGCGGCGATAATTTTAACGCCGTTCTTGATAATATGCCCCTAAATGTTAAATAGTATGTTTTTCAGTAAGGAACAGTTAGCTACAGACCCATCTCCCTGCTCCCGTTCCCAGCGAAAGTCATCGAGAAAGCCATCAACAGCCAACTCGCCACATTCATTGAAGAACACAACATCCTCGACTCCTCCCAATCCGGCTTCAGAAAAAACCACAGTACGGAAACCGCCCTCCTCGCCGCAACAGACGACATCCGCACCCTACTGGACAAAGGAGAAACAGTAGCCCTCATCCTCCTCGACCTATCAGCGGCGTTCGACACAGTCTCCCACCGCACCCTAATACGCAGACTCTACGACGCAGGAATCCAGGACAAGGCCCTCGACTGGATCTGCTCCTTCCTCTCCGGCAGGACCGCAGCGGGTCAGACTCCCCCTTTCCTCTCGGACCCCACACCTACCACCTGCGGAGTCCCCAGGGCTCCTCCCTCAGCCCGACGCTCTTCAACGTCTACATGGCTCCACTCGCCCCCATCGTCAGAACCTACGGACTCAACATCGTGTCATACGCAGACGACACCCAGCTGATCCTCTCCCTATCCAACGAGCCCAACACCGCCAGACGCAACTTTCGAGAAGGCATGGAAGCCATCGCCAAATGGATGAAAAACAGCTGCCTACAACTAAACACCAACAAAACAGAAGTACTCATCATGGGCCCAAACCCTGATGCCTGGAGCGACACCTGGTGGCCCCCCGCCCTCGGAAACCCGCCAACCCCCACGGACCACGCACGCAACCTGGGAATCATCCTGGACTCCGAGCTCAAAATGGACCGCCAGATCAACTCTGTCTCGTCTTCCTGCTTCCACACCCTCTGCCTCCTTCGTAAGACCTTCAAATGGATCCCCCTCGAACACCGAAAGACCGTCACTCACGCCCTGGTCACCAGCAGACTCGACTACGGCAACGCACTCTACGCCGGAATAAACAAAAACCTCACCCGCAAGCTACAGAACATCCAGAACGCCGCCGCAAGACTGGTCCTCAACCTGCCAAAACACTGCCACATCTCCCAGCACCTGCGCACACTCCACTGGCTCCCTGTCGAGGCGAGAATCACCTTCAAGATGCTCACCCACGCACACAAGGCCCTCCACGGCACCGGACCAGCATACCTGAACAGCCGACTCAAATTCCACACACCCCAAAGGACCCTACGATCAGCCCAGCTCTCCTATGCCGTGGTCCCCCGCACCAGAAAGACCAGATCATGAGGCCGCTCCTTCTCCTTCCTCGCGGCCAAAGCATGGAACGCCCTTCCGCTCCACCTCAGACAGACAACATCGCTCCCCATCTTCGCAAGAAACCTCAAAACCTGGCTTTTCGACAGACCCCCTCCTTGATGGATGGAACCTGCACCCCCCCCCCCAGCGCCTTGAGACCCTTACGGGTGAGTAGTCGCGCTTTAACAAACCCCTGATTGATTGATTGATTAGCTTGTCCATGGAAAGATATATTCCATCTGACTCGGCTGAGGAAGTCTTTTTCTCATTTTAGCAAAGCCTGAAAGTTATTTATTACAGCAGAGAATTGGAGTAGTATAAGTTTGCCCCACTCTTTTATCTTGATAAATCAACATATTTGTATGTACTTTTTGCCTCTGTATTCACATAATACAACTATAATCAATATATGTAGTGCACTAGTATTGAAAGTGCAGCAATGGAGTTTCTAAACAAATATTGCATTATCTATTTATCTTTTAGGAACAGCTAGACTGTCGAAAAAATTATTCTATAGGCTAAGATTGTACTGGGGTTGCGCTAAAATCCATTTAATGCAGTGCATTCTCCATTGGTTAGGAAAGAAAGAATTGTGAGAGTGTTGTTGTGCCTATAGCGTGGTCAATTGTTGTTCAAATTAACAAAAATATATCCATGTGTGAAAGTACAAAATATATATGAATCATTTTATATGTTATTGATGTATTTACAGGATTATATGTGGTCTGCACAATTATATGCTTTGAAAGTAACTTGCTAAGTTAGAGTGACTGTGGGCCCTTAGCTTACAGCTGGGACATTTAACATTGAACATGAAAGTTGTTTTCGAAATATTTTTCCCTTTTGCAGGTGCAGACCAAAACATCCTTAGTAAAAGAACCTTGTATATTAAGATAGTGAGGCGAGGAAGAACTGGGAAGGTCAAATAAATTTATTGAGAACAACAAGGGAGTGCTACCAGATGGCGATATCTGTTGAAGGGAGGAATTCAAGGACGCCTCAGGAACGAAGACTGGAAAATGGGAGTATTATACCAGGTGCTGGAACTTTTCATGGGAAATGGAAATAACAAAGTAAAATAATATGAGGTCATGTGTCTCAAACTTTCTGGATGCCTTTTATTAGTGAACTTACCTTGTAGTCAGAGAGATGTCTTTTAGACTTCGAGAGGTACAGATCTCTCCTGACTTCTGATTGTGTGGCTTTATGCTATTCATGATTTTTGCTTACAGAACCTTCACAGCAGTTCTGATGCTGAAACCTTCGCTTGCTTCTAGATTAATAGGGTTTTCTTAACTCTTAGGGGCATATTAGCAAGGGCACTATCGCCGCTTTAGCGGCACTTTTTGCCGCTAAAGCGGCGATATTTATATCGCCCTATCAGCAAACTGTCTCTAACAGCAGTTAGAGACAGTTTTCGAGCATTAGCGCCCGTTTTTTACCGCTTTGCATGTCAGCGATATTTATCGCTAATGACATGCAAAGTGGGCGTTCCGACAGAACAAACCTGGGAAACACTCGCTAACAGGCCTATCGCCTATTAGCAAGGTGGCCATGGCCCCAGTTAGCGACGTGAAAAGTCGCGCTAACCGGGGTCATCGCCATTTATTTAACACCTGCAATTAGCAGGTGTTAGCCATACCTAACATGGGGGTGGATTATGCTGATACGACCACAGGGTCGTATCAGCAAGGTGTTCTCCCTTCTCCATGCAACATCGCTGGTTTTTCAGCGATGTTGGCCCATTTCCCCGCTATCCCTGGAATATTCATCGCCATAGCGCTAATCGTTGCTAATACAGCGTTAGCGTGGCGATATATTCCAGCGATAGCTCGGCGATAAAAAATCACGCTAAGCAGGGTTAGCGATGATTATCGCCTCTTCTTGCTAATATGCCCCTTAGTTTAGTGTAGAGATAGCTAGATACTGCAATTCTTTCCCATGTATAGGGAGAATAATCGAAACTATTTGTCCACTCATCAGACTTTGTTATTAATCTTTTGCATTGCAATTATGGAAATCTTGATTTGCTCTTTGCTGTTAAGGACCAATATTGTACATCAATTTGGTCTTCCTTTATTAATTCTGTATATTTACTGTATGTTTTTGCATCTGATTTATATTTCCTTGGCTTTGAATTAATAATAAATACTTTTTCAACTTTGTTATGGACTCTGACTCATAGGGGCCGATTCCGATCTCGGTCGGAGGCGCACCCAATACCATTCGGTCGGGAAAAAAGCCATGCGAAAGCCTGTTTCCCGACCGATCCGTACAGCACACCGAACGAGTAAGTACGATGCGCACAACAGCACAGAATCCGGCCGAGCCGTACTCACCCAAACCAGGTCCTGTTCCCCGACCGAGGCGAATCCGGAAACGCCGAATCGAGTCGCACGGAAGGAAAAATGCAGCTCCGTCCGGCCCGAGCGAGTACGATGCGCTTTCCGTACGCGCCCGAACCCGTCGCTACGCATGGCACGTCAAAGCATCCGGGAGAGGCGCACATAAGCTCCGATTCGCGCCACAACACGATCCACGGCTCCGAGACGAACACGCCAGCGACGAGGACGAGGCGAGCGACGAGGACGACGAAGCAACGAGAAGGACGAACGACACGAACCAACCATGAATCCCTTCGTCCCGATCATACCAATATTCTACATTTACTACCAGAACAGGCACGGACGCGTACGGCGCAGAAGGTAAGCCAGACACCAACCACAAAACACATACAACACGTACACGACACATCACACACACACAGAGGGATGCAGAATATACTTACACCAGCAACAGCAGCACCATAGGGGCGGGATGCCCATCACCAATGCCACATATGCACACAGGGGCCTGAATGCGCACCACCACCCCTACCCAGGGGGGCAGGATGCCTACCACTACTACCACCCTCACCCAGGGGGGCTGGATGCCTACCACTACTACCACCCTCACCCAGGGGGCTGGATGCCTACCACCACTGCTACCCTCACCCAGGGGGGGCTGGATGCCTACCACCACCCTTAGCCAGGGGGCTGGATGCCTACCACTACTACCACCCTCACCCAGGGGGGCTGGATGCCTACCACTACTACCACCCTCACCCAGGGGGGCTGGATGCCTACCACCACTACCACCCTCACCCAGGGGGGCTGGATGCCTACCACTACTACCACCCTCACCCAGGGGGCTGGATGCCTACCACCACTACCACCCTCACCCAGGGGGCTGGATGCCTACCACTACTACCACCCTCACCCAGGGGGGCTGGATGCCTACCACCACCCTTAGCCAGGGGGGCTGGTTGCCTACCACTACTACCACCCTCACCCAGGGGGGCTGGATGCCTACCACTACTACCACCCTTAGCCAGGGGGCTGGATGCCTACCACTACTACCACCCTTACCCAGGGGGCAGGATGCCTACCACTACTACCACCCTTAGCCAGGGGGCTGGATGCCTACCACTGCTACCACCCTTACCCAGGGGGGCAGGATGCCTACCACTACTACCACCCTTAGCCAGGGGGCTGGATGCCTACCACTACTAACACCCTCACCCAGGGGGCTGGATGCCTACCACCACTACCACCCTCACCCAGGGGGCTGGATGCCTACCACTACTACCACCCTCACCCAGGGGGCTGGATGCCTCACCACCACCCTTAGCCAGGGGGCTGGATGCCTACCACTACTACCACCCTCACCCAGGGGGGCTGGATGCCTACCACCACCCTTAGCCAGGGGGCTGGATGCCTACCACTACTACCACCCTCACCCAGGGGGCTGGATGCCTACCACCACCCTTAGCCAGGGGGCTGGATGCCTACCACTACTACCACCCTCACTCAGGGGGGCTGGATGCCTACCACTACTACCACCCTCACTCAGGGGGGCTGGATGCCTACCACCACCCTTAGCCAGGGGGCTGGATGCCTACCACTACTACCACCCTCACCCAGGGGGGCTGGATGCCTACCACCACCCTTAGCCAGGGGGGCTGGATGCCTACCACTACTACCACCCTCACCCAGGGGGCTGGATGCCTACCACCACCCTTAGCCAGGGGGCTGGATGCCTACCACCACTACCACCCTCACCCAGGGGGGCTGGATGCCTACCACTACTACCCTCACCCAGGGGGCTGGATGCCTACCACCACCCTTCAGCCAGAGGGGCTGGATGCCTACCACTACTACCACCCTCACCCAGGGGGGCTGGATGCCTACCACCACCCTTAGCCAGGGGGGCTGGATGCCTACCACCACTACCACCCTCACCCAGGGGGGCTGGATGCCTACCACTACTACCACCCTCACCCAGGGGGGCTGGATGCCTACCACCACCCTTAGCCAGGGGGCTGGATGCCTACCACCACTACCACCCTCACCCAGGGGGCTGGATGCCTACCACCACCCTTAGCCAGGGGGCTGGATGCCTACCACTACTACCACCCTTAGCCAGGGGGCTGGATGCCTACCACTACTACCACCCTTACCCAGGGGGCAGGATGCCTACCACTACTACCACCCTTAGCCAGGGGGGCTGGATGCCTACCACTACTACCACCCTTACCCAGGGGGCAGGATGCCTACCACTACCACCCTCAGCCAGGGGGGCTGGATGCCTACCACTACTACCACCCTCACCCAGGGGGGCTGGATGCCTACCACTACTACCACCCTCACCCAGGGGGCTGGATGCCTACCACCACCCTTAGCCAGGGGGGCTGGAGGCCTACCACTACTACCACCCTCACCCAGGGGGGCTGGATGCCTACCACCACCCTTAGCCAGGGGGCTGGATGCCTACCACTACTACCACCCTCACCCAGGGGGGCTGGATGCCTACCACTACTACCACCCTTAGCCAGGGGGCTGGATGCCTACCACTACTACCACCCCCACTCATAGGATGGACAATGCATGACACAACCAGCACACCACAACCTAGGGAATGCAAGAAGAAGACATCCCCCAACACCATGACAAGCGTGTGTAGACTGTGTCAAATGCCTACAACACCGAACATGACTTTGAACATACAATGTGACCCCTAGCACATGTGCCACACATATATGTGTGTGGCACCCACAATGCAAGCAGGCCATGACCATTGTGGCAATGGGGTCCAAACCCCCATCATCACAGTGACCAAAATGTAAGTGTGGGGTCCATAGCTGAAGCACACTTTGAACATTGTGGCAATGGGGTCCAAACCCCCATCATCACAGTGACCAAAAGGTAAGTGTGGGGTCCATAGCTGAAGCACACTTTGAGCATTGTGGCAATGGGTTCCAAACCCCCATCATCACAGTGACCAAAATGTAAGTGTGGGGTCCATAGCTGAAGCACACTTTGAACATTGTGGCAATGGGGTCCAAACCCCCATCATCACAGTGACCAAAAGGTAAGTGTGGGGTCCATAGCTGAAGCACACTTTGAACATTGTGGCAATGGGGTCCAAACCCCATCATCACAGTGACCAAAAGGTAAGTGTGGGGTCCATAGCTGAAGCACATTTTGAACATTGTGGCAATGGGGTCCAAACCCCCATCATCACAGTGACCAAAATGTAAGTGTGGGGTCCATAGCTGAAGCACATTTCGAACATTGTGGCAATGGGGTCCAAACCCCCATCATCACAGTGACCAAAAGGTAAGTGTTGACAAAGAAAGAGGTGCAACTGCCAAACTGCATGGATGATTCCTGGTCACAGAACAACAAACACATCAGTGGCAAAGTAGTGTATGTGTCCCATTGCAACATAAATTGGGGGAGCCAAATACTGCAGTGCAAATAAGACATACCTTTGGCCATGTGCAGACAAACAACACCCATGGGGGCTGACACCGTCAACAATCATCAATGACACAATGACAGAAGTGACCATCAGAATGCAGACCCACATATTTGCACCAATGGGCACACACATGCAGATACCCTGTGGAGACTGCAGATGTGAGGTGAACAGATACCATACCATGGCAGCAATGGGACACACAAACCATGATCATTGTGCTGACCAATGACCTAGGAGTCCCAGGGACAGCAGGGGAAACCCACCATACTACATACAGCCAATGGCACACCCAAGATATGCCAATGCAGTGGTGCAGATGCACAAACACAAACAGGCAGACCCACACTGCACATCATACACAACAGGTGAGGGGGTGCCAGTGTCCCCAGGCAACCACACAACACATGAGGAGACCTGAATACCAATCATACAGATGTGCATACAGTGCCACACAAAGGTAACTCATGGATTCAAATCCCCTATGTGGGCAAGCAGGCATTGTCAGATGAGAGGGAGCACAAATCACACATGTCACACAGGCACGTAGGGACAGCAACTGACACAGCAAGACACAGACACACCACAGCACCACCCCCAGGGCCCCCACAATGTGGTGACCCTGGGCTGCATTACAATCCCACTGTGATGACAAAGCTAAATGTGGTTCACACTGTGAACCACAGTCATGTGTCCTGAGCAACTAACTACCATCACACCTACACAAGCACAAATCAAACAGCATGGCCAGTAAGCCAAGGCCAACATGGAGGCAGGGGCCTAGCCGGGCAACAACTCTCATCTGCACACACTCAACACCACACCCTCGACCTCCAACAATGTGCAGCAGTGAAGCACACATGCACTGGTGACATTGCACATGCACCCATGACTATTCCAGGGTGGTGGGTGGGAACCAAGGTGCAGAAACACATCACACATGGACACTCAACAAGACTCCTGAATGTCTGACACACTGCACACTACGCTGTACATGGACATGACGGCAATACCACACCAACCAATGGGATCCCAGCCACAGTCACACACCAATGAAGAAGCCAAGGTCACCCACAAAGAACACACATAGACAACAACCAACATTGCAGCCCGGACCCTGAGGAGTGCCAGCAGTCACACACACAACGTGTCACAATCACTGAAAGATAACACAAACTGGAAATCACATGACAGGGGCAAACAACAAGTGCCAAGGGGAAACCTGACTGTGACCCATCTGCGTCTGCACACAAACTCAGCCCTGACAGCAAACACACCTATGGGTGACACCCTGATGACCAGTAATGTGCCATGCACCCACATCACAGAGAACCCAGGGCGAAGACTTTGGGGGAACATAGGTCAACTCAGCTAGCATCACAAACAGGTACAACACTAGGGATCACAGCATGCACAGCTAAACGGAAGTGAACACACAGACATGCACATACAACACACACCTTGGGCGCAGGCAATGTCACAGGAGTACACACTGCCATGAGGGGACTCCACTCCTGTGTGAGGAAAGCTGTGCCATATGTTGCCTCAGTAGGGCCCCATCATGTCAGCTGAGCACTTGGTCACACAATCAACAATTAGCACCAAATGAGGGCTCCCGTAACATCAGCCTGGTCATGGAAGTGCCAACGGAATCATCAGCACAGATCCAACACACTTGTATAGCAATGTTGCACTGACAACACAGATGAGTCCTTCCCCATTGATGCCCAAACCTGCATGTCCACTGGAGATGGCCACACGGTCAGGGAAGTAGACAAATTGAACAATGGCAGGCACAACAGATGTGCAGGGGTGGAAGCCACAGATGTGAAATAGCCAATCTAAGTAGGAAATCCCATTGCCAAATACTGAACACATGACACCCTCAGATGCTGCTATGGATGACATGGATACACCACAGGATAGGACACATTCCCCCTGGACCACATGGGTTCCTGCACAGTAACACTTCATTATCATGAGACCAAATATCACCATCACTGCAGCAAGGGCATGGTTAGCATCATCAACATCATGTACATCAGAAGCAAAAGCACTAGAGAACCGAAAGTTGCTTTATTCAGCATATGTGGCATTAAAAGTAGAAGTCCGGTAGAAAATAAACAAAGGCCAATGGCCAGTCCATCAACAAAGTCACAAGTGGGTGACAGTGGCAGATGCCACCCTACACATGCCTGCACAAAACCAGGGACAATCCACTAGGAGGGGCAACCGGGGGTAGGCCAGGCACCGCAGGGACAGGATCAGGGCTCACCAGGAGGAAGCAGGGAAGGGGTGGTGGGTGCTGGAGAGCCACTGACAACTGCAGTGGAGGTGTCTGACATGGTGTGTGCCGGCACAACTGGGGAGCATGGCTCAGATGTTGTGGGTGCCGGCACGACTGCAGTGGACCCTGCAGATGGAGTGGACAGGTCCGCCACTGCAGTGCCCAAGTCAGACAGGGTGGTGGACTCACTGCAGTGCCTACCACCAGGGGAGGAGAATGGGGAACAGGCAAGGTGGGCTGGACAGAGGGGAGGACACCCTCACCACATCAGTGGCAGAGACAAGCGCAGCGGGGGTGTGGTGCCGGGAGAGCAAGTGGCAGGGGAGAAGGCCGGAGCCTCTTGGGGATGGTATATCTGTGGGTGGGGGAACCTGGGGCAGGGTGTGGTGGGGGCACCTGTGGAGTGGGGGCCTGAGGGATGGAGGAAAGAGACCTGGTGCTTGAGCTGCAGGGCGGCGGCGGGGTCTTGCTCTTACCACTCCCGGGGGACTTGCGGGTGGGGGCCTCAGTCTGTCTACACCTGGGGGAGGGTGTCCGGGGGTGAGGGGCACTCTGCTCCATGTGGGGGGGCTTCCTCTTCCCCTTGGATGCTGGAGCAGCTGGATCGGAGGGGAAGAGGCCGAGGTCACTGAGGAAGAGGCGCTGGGTCTTTGGGGTTGCAGGTGAGGCAAGGGAGGGTGCTTTGGAGGGAGAGGCAACTGAGGACTGCGCAGTGCCCGTGGATGCGTGTGTGTGTACCAGGGCCCCATCCCCTGTGAGTCTGGTTTCAGTCCCCTGACTGTGCGTGCGTGTGCGTTTTGTTTGTGGCGTGTGTGTCTGTGTGCTGGACGTGTGTGTGCTGGTGTGTGCCTGTGCCGGTGTGTGTGTGCTTGGGACGGGTAAGGTGCTGGGGAGTGTGGATGGAGCAGAGGCAGGAGGGGTGAGGGACTGTCTGAGGAGGGACACTGCTGCCGTCAGGGAGGAGTCCATGGACCTATTGCCCCTCTGTAGGTCAGACATGCCCGATGAGATGCCCTCCATGAACGACACCAGCTGAGTCAACAGAGCGGTGTGCGCATGGAGGACACTCAGCATGGCTGTCTGCCCTACATGGAGCTGGCGAAGGAGGTACACAGACTCCTCACTCAGGGCAGCAGGGGACACAGGGGCAGGGGGTGCGGTGCCTGGCCCAAAGGAGACACGCTCCCGAACATGGGAGCCTCCACGGACCTGGGGAATGGGAGCCGATGGGAGGGCGGTGGTGGTGCTGGTGGTGGCGGGGACAGCAACACTAGCTGGGGTGTGGTGGCTGCTGACACCCGCCTCCATAAGGGAGTCATCCTCCGAGTTGCTCTGGTCCTCAGCTGAGGTGGATGGTGCTGAGGACTCCTCGGTGTGGCTCCCCTCGCCCTCCGTGCCACTGGGTCCCTCCGACCACTCCTCGGCTGCTGACCCAGTCTGGCTCTCTGGCTCCTCCTGGTCCGTGGAGCTGTCCCCTTCCGTGGCCGTGGATGTATCTGCAAACAATGGGAAACAGACAGACATCAGTCACCTGCACCAAACGCACACACCACTGTGAGCACAGCACATTACAGAGCAAGCCCTGGCATCATTAGTTGTACATTGCTAAAAGTGCTCTAACTGAACAGGAGAAGCCAATTGTCAGTCTGATGCCAAGCATGGCACTCACATCCCACATGGCCTTGCACCCATCTGTCTGGTGTCTGTTGGATTGCAACACCCCAGTGTGGACACATGCACCAAGTACACAGTAGTTGGACAGTGCAGAGGACACGGTGTGGCATGTGGACATGCACACATCACAGCTCTTGTCACTGAGTCAGTACAGGTTTCCGGATGAAAGGGATGCCCAGAGTCAAATAGGAAATGCATGTGATGCATACCAGCGACAGACACCATGATGCACCCATGTCCTGATAGCCATCGCCACAATGGTGTGCATGTAGCACATGTCACTCCCTTCAGGACCACCAATAAGTTGACACATGCCATGGCAGAGGCATGACTGCTAAGTCATACATCACTGTCTCAGTGATGTATGACTTGGCAGCCAGACAACAACACTATGCACTGTGTCACAATAGTAGGTCATGGGGAATGCAAGTCCTGGAGCTGCACAAGTGCACATGTACATCCCCCACACAACACATCATCTTAACCCTCATCTGTCCAGGTCATACCTATTGGACATATGGGAGACCTGTGACACTACCCTCTGAACCTGAGCCCCTCACAATTTGCTGTGAATGGGGAACAGCTGCCTGAACTTCACATTCGCATACCCCAGTCTGCACGGGCAGCTGATCAAACACCTATGTGACACACAAGTATTGTCTCCTATGGTCACATCTCCAGGGGCATGCTGAGCCCCTACCAAGAAACACCCCAGCAGTCCTGGCAACTAATCCACAGCACACTGACACAGAGGCAGACACCTGAGGGGTCAAATCACTGTGCACAATGTGTCAGCTGGAACACGGGAGTGGGAGTACAGAGTGCATTGCATGGCCTGGAGTAGGCATGACTGTCCTGCTCCACATGAATGAGGGATGAGCCCTGGACAGTGGATAGCTGGCTATGTATGTGTGACACACGTAATCTGCACACTCCTGGGGCCCAAACATTGTTCCCACCCGCTGCATGGGCGTGTGCCACATACCCCAGGCACATGTGGTGGCTCAGCTCAGCAAGTGGACCGCATATCAAAGCAACACGCAGATCACATGTCCGAACACAGGCGTTGTGTGAACAATGGACCCACCCATGATGCCCACAACAGAGTTAGGGAAACAGATGCTGTCCCCCACCTTTAGTGAAGCAAACTGCAAGGACACAGTCCCAAGTGACACAATTCCCTGAATGTAAGGGCCACACCTGGGTATCAGATAAGCAGTGGGCAGTGCACAATAGAGGGACATGGCTCCTGGACAACATGACTGCTGCACTGTGGCAGTTGAACCAGGCCAGAGGAGGGCACAAAGCATGTAATACAGAGTTCACAGTGCAGTCTTTGACTCACCCCCTCCTTGCTGCTGTCTGGCCTTCAGCTGCCCATCCAGGTCTGGAAACACCACCGCCAGGATCTGGAGCATGTGGGGGTCAGGGTCCGTGTTCCGCCCCTCCTGCGAGGAGGCGACAGCTTCAGCTGGACCCGTGCAATCCTCCGGGTCCAGCCCCGAAGGTCCTGCCACCTCTTCTGGCAGTTGCGGATCCGGCGCTTGTAGACCCCCACGGACCGGACGGCCCGGACGATGTCCTTCCAGATCTCCTGCTTCCGATGGGCATTAACCTGTCAGGATGACAAAGTGAAAAGGCCATTACTACACATACAACATATCCGTGCATGACACAGTTGTATATACATGTCTCAATCACAGGGGCACATGATGTACACAGGCAGTGCAAAGCTGCCCATGGACAGTTTGCCAGACGTCACTACATGGTATCATTGCATGGGAAGTAAAACCTTGTTCAAATGCACTGTCACTGCACCATACCTGTCCAGTGCATGTCACTACACACTATGGGGGTGACAACTACTCAGTGAGCCTGCTAGCCAGTGGCGTGCAGACTTTCAGCCTTTCTAGTCAGACAATATGCACATTCAGAAAGGCAGTGCACAGAACACTCACCTGCTCCCCTGGTGTCCCATACAGCTTGCTGTACTGTGGAAGTAGGCTGTCCAGCAAGGCCTGGTTCTCTTCAAGGCTGAAGGCTGGGGCTCTCTCCACAGTACGTGCCATTGCAGGGTCCAGAGGGGCAGAGACAGCAGCAGTGCAGTGGCAGATGTCATCCTGGAGCATGTAGTGCAGGCAAGTGAGCTCTCAGGGGAACAGCCAGCAATATATATGTGCTGGAGAGGCAGATACTGTCCCTTGTGTCCAAAGTGATAGGTCCAAGTCGTTTGCATCTTCTGAATCTGGCCAATCCATGGAATAGCAGCACCAAAACACGCCCACAGCATCCTTCAAATCTTCAACTTCATGACATACATGATTTTGCAACATTGTTGTGGGTGACCAACTGATTTTCCAGCAACCGACTCGTTCGAAATTCGAAAACGCGTCCGTTGCCAGGCAAGCCCATTGTCAATGGGTGCGCACCGATCGGTCCATTGCGGTACAACACGTACAGGGGTACAACGCGTACCCGCACACATATGAATGCAATGGGCCGGCCGGGGGCACCGATCGGTCCATTGCAGTTCAACGCGTACAGGGGTACAACGCGTGCCCGCACACATTGAATGCAATGGGCCGGCCGAGGCACCGATCGGTCCATTGCAGTACAACGCGTACAGGAGTACAACGGCGTACAGGGGTACAACGCGTACCGCACACATTGAATGCAATGGGGCGGCCGGGGGCACCGATCGGTCCATTGCAGTTCAACGCGTACAGGGGTACAACGCGTACCCGCACACATTGAATGCAATGGGCGGCCGGGGCACCGACCGGTCCATTGCAGTACAACGCGTACAGGGGTACAACGCGTACCCGCACACATTGAATGCAATGGGCCGGCCGGGGCACCGATCGGTCCATTGCAGTACAACGCGTACAGGGTACAACGCGTACAGGGGTACAACGCGTACCCGCACACATTGAATGCAATGGGCCGGCCGGGGCACCGACCGGTCCATTGCAGTACAACGCGTACAGGGGTACAACGCGTACCGCACACATTGAATGCAATGGGCCGGCCAGGGGCACCGATCGGTCCATTGCAGTACTACACGTACAGAGGTATCAACGCGTACAGGGGTACAGCGCGTACCCGCACACATTGAATGCAATGGGCGGCCGGGGGCACCGACCGGTCCATTGCAGTACAACGCGTACAGAGGTACAACGCCGTACAGGGTACAACGTGTACCGCGCACATTGAATGCAATGGGCCGGCCGGGGCACCGATCGGTCCATTGCAGTTCAACAGCGTACAGGGGTACAACGCGCGTACCGCAGCACATTGAATGCAATGGGCCGGCCGGGGCACCGATCGGTCCATTGCAGTTCAACGCGTACAGAGGTACAACGCGTACCCGCGCACATTGAATGCAATGGGCCGGCCGGGGGCACCGATCGGTCCATTGCAGTACTACTGCGTACAGGGGTACAACGCGCGTACAGGGGTACAACGCGTACCCGCACACATTGAATGCAATGGGCCGGCCGGGGCACCGATCGGTCCATTGCAGTACTAACGCGTACAGGAGTACAACGGCGTACAGGGGTACAACGCGTACCCGCACACATTGAATGCAATGGGCCGGCCGGGGGCACCGATCGGTCCATTGCTGTTCAACGCATCACTGTACATGTGAATGGCATATGTCAGCATGCCTGTCTCAGATGGACATATGCCAGCCACAGATAGCTCCCAGGGAGTGAGGGCACACCTACATCACTACAGCCTGTCCAAACTTTATCATAAGGCATGTAAGGCTGCATTACCTATTGTGTGTATGTTGGTGTACATGTTGTCCTGTGGGTGTCACCTGTGGGCAGCCACCCCCAGGCTGTGCACGTGTTCATGGGGACAGGATCCTGGGTGTTACGTGTACATGACCACTGTGATGTGCAACTGTTCATATCTGTGCATGTGCCATGGTCACATTTCACGGTGGTGTATGTGTATGTCATGATACTCCATGTAATGCCAGTGTCCATGTGGCAATACAGGGTCCCTGGGAATGTACCTGTCATTGAGCTGTGGTGCCTGGGGCACATCTGTCCTCACATGTCACTGTGGGGGGTGATTGTGACCCGGCAGCAGGAGATGGGAACTGTGACACGGCCTCATGATATCCAATGGGCCAACCTGGGACTAATTGATGCCACCTGTTGTACTGTGTTGACAGATGTTGGCCATGTATGTACCATACATGTCCTTCCGGAACTGCACACTTCATGTAGTTGTGCCTCATAATGATGTATGTTGGGATATTGAGTGTGTTCAATGCCGCATATGTGGGGTGACTGACAATCTTGCTTACTTCTCCTCTGCACTGCAGGGCTCCTGCTGTCCATCGACCATTCCCAGACCTGGCAACGATGGTGGAACGGGACAGCATCCGACGGTACCGCTTCACCAGGCAGCTGATTGAGGATTTGGCAGTGCAGTTGTCCCCACATTTGCAGCCTGGCCGGCCGTATCCTACAGCGCTGACCCCCAAGGTGAAGGTGATGGCAGCCCTACACTTCTCTGCCACCGGTACCTTCCAACATACTGTGGCGACTGCTGGTGGGATGTCACAGACCATGTTGAGCCGTGTGCTCCGCGATGTTTTGGCGGCAATGTTGCTATTCCTGAACCGGTACATCTATTTCCCTAGACTGCGACGACTCACTGACGTGAAGAGTGACTTTTATGCCCTGGGGAGGATGCCGCATGTCATTGGCTCCATTGATGGGACACATGTGGCTTTGGTACCACCACAGGCCCAGGAGCAGGCCTACAGGAACCGCAAGCACTACCACTCGGTCAATGCACTGGTGGTGTGTCTTGCAGACATGACCATCACACACGTGTGTGCCCGTTTCCCTGGTTCAGCACACGATGCCTTTGTGATGAGGAGTAGTCGCATCCCCAGGATGATGGCACAGATGCAGAACCAGCGTGCCTGGCTTGTCGGTGTGTACTGACTTTGTGCCATTGTGTGTGATCTGATCTGTAGTATTCCGCCCACTTTTCCAAGTCAGCTAATGTGCACTTGTCTGTCCGTAGGTGACTCGGGATACCCCAACATGCCGTGGTTGCTGACACCCCTCAGGAACCCTGTGACACCAGCCCAGATGCGCTACAATGAGGCACATGGTCGGACCAGGAGAGTGATTGAGCGGACATTTGGTCTCCTGAAGAGCCGCTTCCGCTGCCTGGACAAGACCGGAGGGTCCCTCCCATATGCCCCTGCGAAAGTGTGCAAGATTATCATCGTCTGCTGCATGCTCCACAACCTGGCAGTGCGGAAGGAGTTGCCTCTCATCCAGGATGACAATGACCAACATCCGCCACCTGTGGAGGATCCTGGCCTGGACCACGATGCCAGTGACGATGATGATGATGATGATGATGGTGATGTCCGCACACAGCTCATCACCAACTTCTTTAGCTGAATGTGAGTATCCTGAGGTGTCATGTCAATGATGTGAGTTGGCATAGGATGGGTAGTGCTGTACATAAATCTTGCAATCCGAAGTTCCTAGGTGAATTGAAAGTCCTGGTAGACAGAATCCCCAGTATCGGGGCCACAGTTGTCTGACACATTGGTCCAACTTGTACTCCCCATGCAATGTGTGGGAGTAGTGTTGCCGTCAACAGGGTGAACAGTCTGTGCACAAAGGTGAACATCCAGAACAGGTTCAGGCTTCCTGGGAGTTGCGCTTGGCCATCGGCCTCTCACTTGCCCCTCCTCGGACGACCCCTCTTCTTGGGGGGGCCCCTCAAGTACAGGCTGCTGCGGTGCAGGGGACTCTCCGCCAGAGTCATCCTCCTCCCTGTGGCAGTTGCAGTTTGTTCGGCACCAGATGTTGTTGGCACACAGGGAGGTGTGGACTGGTTGCTGTTCATCTGGCGGAGGCATTGTAAAATGTCCCTGTGCACCGCCGTCATCTCATGCAGTGCATCCCACTTGGACTCCACGCGGGACATGTGTGAGTCCACGCGGGACATGTGTGACTCCACGTGGGACATGTGGGAGTCCAAGCGGGCATGATGGGCAGCCTGCTGCTGTTTCATGTCTCTGAGGAGCCCCACTACCTGGCTGAGGTCTCCGGTGCTGGACTGGTACGCATTAGCTATGCGTACCAGTTGTGGGTCATCATGCACACCAGCAACGTCTGCAAGCAGCGACCTCTGTCTCCCACCCCTCCCACCACCCTTGCTGACATGTGCAGTGTGTGCAGTGGCACGCACAGATAACCCTGGTCCACCTTGGGGGTTGGTGGTGGTGGTGGTGTCCATGGCCCCAGGTTGGTCCAGGGTCCCTGTGCTAGTGTTGCTCCTTGTTCTGTCCATGTCGGCAGGGATGGTATTTGTGGTGACAGTCATTGGAGGGGTGGGTGCAGGGGGTGCAGCTGGTGGTCCTGCTGGTGCTGCAGCTGGTGGTCCTGCTGGTGCTGCATGTAGACTTGCACCGGATGTGCCAGGTTGGTCTTCATCGTCCGAGGAGGACAGAGGCTGTACGACGCCAGTGAGCTCCGCATCCTCTTGAGCCTGGGACTGGGACTCCTCAGCGTCTGCTGCTGTGTCCCCATCATCACCTGTTTTTGGGAGACACACACAATGTATGTTATGTTTCTGCAGGCATCAATGGTTGACACACATGACAGTTGTGACTGTGCCTCTGGGTGCGGGCCTGTACATTGCATTGTCCTAAGTCGTCACAGTCAGGGGTTGATATTGGTGTGGCACATTGTCCTGCATTATTTGGGCATTTCTATGTATTTTTGGGGTGTGAACATGGTCTGCATTGGTTGTGTTTGGTTGACAGCCGGCCCTCCTTCCCACCCACCCAGCCAGTCAGTTATCCCACCATGGAACGTGCTTGCATTGCAGGGAGTGGAAGTTGTCTCTCAGGATGTCAGTCAGTGGTGTCCTGCTGTTTGTTGGTGCACAGTTGCCAGCAGGGCCTTGTGCTCCCCCACAGCAGTAGCCAGTGTCAGCCATCTTGTGAGTCCTTCTCCACTCCCTGTGATGTGAGCATGGTTCAGGGTGGTGTTGATGGGACAGTTGTGGGGGTGAGCTATGTCTGTGACTACGACTCCCATCATGCTATTGCCTCCACCCCACTTCCCAGCATTCCCATACTTACTTGCTTTTGTGGGGAGTTCAGTGTGTGTGGGTGTGAGAGCAATGGCAAGATGGCTGACAGTGGTGTCCTGCTGTTGGTTGGTGTGCAGTACCCAGCATGCCCTTGTGCTCCCCACGACACAGCAACAGTGTCAGACATCTTTGATGGGCCTTTCCACTCTCTGTGGGATGTGCATGCGTGAGTGTGAGCTTGCTGGGCCATGTGGTGGGGGATGTAGAGCTGTGACTACGACTCCCATCATGCTATTGCCTCCACCCCCCTTCCCAGCATGCCCACGCTTCCTTCCTTTTGACTCTGCTTCCCTGTGGGGTGGGCTGGCTGTGCTGACAGGATGGCTGGGAATGTTGTCCTGGCAGTTGTGTGGCTAAATGTCCCAAGAGTGGCCCTGTGCTTCACACAACATAACCCAGGGTGGTGGTTCTTTGTGGGATCTTGTGTTAGGATGGGGGGCATTGCATTCTACCAGGTGGGTTCTGTGGAGTTTGTGTTGGGGGGTGTGTGAGGGGAGGTGCTTGTGACTATGGTTAGTGCTGCAAGTCCTCTTTCCCACCCACCCAGCCAGCCAGTTATCCCACCATGGAACGTGCTTGCATTGCAGGGAGTGGAAGTTGTCTCTCAGGATGTCAGTCAGTGGTGTCCTGCTGTTTGTTGGTGCACAGTTGCCAGCAGGGCCTTGTGCTCCCCACAGCAGTAGCCAGTGTCAGCCATCTTGTGAGTCCTTCTCCACTCCCTGTGATGTGAGCATGGTTCAGGGTGGTGTTGATGGGACAGTTGTGGGGGTGACCAATATCAGTGACTACGACTCCCATCATGCTATTGCCTCCACCCCCTTCCCAGCATGCCCATGCTTCCTTCCTTTTGACTCTGCTTCCCTGTGGGGTGGGCTGGCTGTGCTGACAGGATGGCTGGGAGTGTTGTCCTGGCAGTTGTTTGGCTAAAAGTCCCAAGAGTGGCCCTGTGCTTCACACAACATAACCCAGGGTGGTGGTTCTTTGTGGGATCTTGTGTTAGGATGGGGGCATTGCATTCTACCAGGTGGGTTCTGTGGAGTTTGTGTTGGTGTGTGTGTGAGGGGAGGTGCTTGTGACTATGGTCAGTGCTGCAAGTCCTCCTTCCCACCCAGCTAGCCAGATATCCCACCATGGAACGTGCTTGCAGTGCAGGGAGTGGAAGTTGTCTCTCAGGATGTCAGTCAGTGGTGTCCTGCTGTTTGTTGGTGCACAGTTCCCAGCAGGGCCTTGTGCTCCCCACAGCAGTAGCCAGTGTCAGCCATCTTGTGAGTCCTTCTCCACTCCCTGTGATGTGAGCATGGTTCAGGGTGGTGTTGATGGGACAGTTGTGGGGGTGACCAATATCAGTGACTACGACTCCCATCATGCTATTGCCTCCACCCCCTTCCCAGCATGCCCATGCTTCCTTCCTTTTGACTCTGCTTCCCTGTGGGGTGGGCTGGCTGTGCTGACAGGATGGCTGGGAGTGTTGTCCTGGCAGTTGTTTGGCTAAAAGTCCCAAGAGTGGCCCTGTGCTTCACACAACATAACCCAGGGTGGTGGTTCTTTGTGGGATCTTGTGTTAGGATGGGGGGCATTGCATTCTACCAGGTGGGTTCTGTGGAGTTTGTGTTGGGGTGTGTGTGAGGGAGGTGCTTGTGACTATGGTCAGTGCTGCAAGTCCTCCTTCCCACCCAGCTAGCCAGATATCCCACCATGGAACGTGCTTGCATTGCAGGGAGTGGAAGTTGTCTCTCAGGATGTCAGTCAGTGGTGTCCTGCTGTTTGTTGGTGCACAGTTGCCAGCAGGGCCTTGTGCTCCCCACAGCAGTAGCCAGTGTCAGCCATCTTGTGAGTCCTTCTCCACTCCCTGTGATGTGAGCATGGTTCAGGGTGGTGTTGATGGGACAGTTGTGGGGGTGAGCTATGTCTGTGACTATGACTCCCATCATGCTATTGCCTCCACCCCACTTCCCAGCATTCCCATACTTACTTGCTTTTGTGGGGAGTTCAGTGTGTGTGGGTGTGAGAGCAATGGCAAGATGGCTGACAGTGGTGTCCTGCTGTTGGTTGGTGTGCAGTACCCAGCATGCCCTTGTGCTCCCCACGACACAGCAACAGTGTCAGACATCATTGATGGGCCTTTCCACTCTCTGTGGGATGTGCATGCGTGAGTGTGAGCTTGCTGGGCCATGTGGTGGGGGATGTAGAGCTGTGACTACGACTCCCATCATGCTATTGCCTCCACCCCCCTTCCCAGCATGCCCATGCTTCCTTCCTTTTGACTCTGCTTCCCTGTGGGGTGGGCTGGCTGTGCTGACAGGATGGCTGGGAGTGTTGTCCTGGCAGTTGTTTGGCTAAAAGTCCCAAGAGTGGCCCTGTGCTTCACACAACATAACCCAGGGTGGTGGTTCTTTGTGGGATCTTGTGTTAGGATGGGGGCATTGCATTCTACCAGGTGGGTTCTGTGGAGTTTGTGTTGGGGTGTGTGTGAGGGGAGGTGCTTGTGACTATGGTCAGTGCTGCAAGTCCTCCTTCCCACCCAGCTAGCCAGATATCCCACCATGGAACGTGCTTGCATTGCAGGGAGTGGAAGTTGTCTCTCAGGATGTCAGTCAGTGGTGTCCTGCTGTTTGTTGGTGCACAGTTGCCAGCAGGGCCTTGTGCTCCCCACAGCAGTAGCCAGTGTCAGCCATCTTGTGAGTCCTTCTCCACTCCCTGTGATGTGAGCATGGTTCAGGGTGGTGTTGATGGGACAGTTGTGGGGGTGACCAATATCAGTGACTACGACTCCCATCATGCTATTGCCTCCACCCCCCTTCCCAGCATGCCCATGCTTCCTTCCTTTTGACTCTGCTTCCCTGTGGGGTGGGCTGGCTGTGCTGACAGGATGGCTGGGAGTGTTGTCCTGGCAGTTGTTTGGCTAAAAGTCCCAAGAGTGGCCCTGTGCTTCACACAACATAACCCAGGGTGGTGGTTCTTTGTGGGATCTTGTGTTAGGATGGGGGCATTGCATTCTACCAGGTGGGTTCTGTGGAGTTTGTGTTGGGGTGTGTGTGAGGGGAGGTGCTTGTGACTATGGTCAGTGCTGCAAGTCCTCCTTCCCACCCAGCTAGCCAGATATCCCACCATGGAACGTGCTTGCATTGCAGGGAGTGGAAGTTGTCTCTCAGGATGTCAGTCAGTGGTGTCCTGCTGTTTGTTGGTGCACAGTTGCCAGCAGGGCCTTGTGCTCCCCACAGCAGTTGCCAGTGTCAGCCATCTTGTGAGTCCTTCACCACTCCCTGTGATGTGCGCATGGTTCATGGTGGTGTTGATGGGACAGTTGTGGGGGGGGCAATATGTGTGACTGCGACTCCCATGATGCTATTGGCTACACTGACTTGGCCAGCATACACAGAATTCCTTCCTTTGAGTGTTGTTGTGGTGGCTACATGTCTGGATGTGTTTGTTAGTTCTATTTGTGCCACTGCCTAGCTGTAGTTGTAGTTGTGTTTGTACATGTGATGGCACAGTTGGATGTGACTTTTTTGATGGCATGTGTTGTGTTTATCTGACTGACATACACATTTTGGGATGATTCTGTTCTGGTTGCTGTGTAATTGCTATGAGTGCATGGTTTGACTCTCCCCTTGACAGTGATGTGTGTGTGTTTTGTGGCAGTATATTGTGTACATTTGTTGTGTACTCACCAGGCTCTGGGATGTCCTCTAGTCCATATACGCTCACTGGCGGAAGGATGGCCCGCACCTTCTCCTCCCAGGGCCTGAGGTATATTGGCTTGGCAGGAGGGCCACTGCCGGTGTATTGGCTGTTGATGTAGTCTTTCTTGAGCAGGTCCCGTACCCTCCTGCGCACGTCATACCACCTGTTCTGGATGTCGCTCTTTGTGCGCCGACATGGTGATTGTGCGTTCACCCTGTTGATGATCCTCTCCCACATCTTGGTTTTCTGGGAGATGGGGGTCTGTTGGACCAGTGTGCCAAACAGCTGTGGCTCTACCCTGAGGATCTCGTCTACCATGACTTCCAATTCACAATCTAGGAACTTGGGATTCTTCTTGGGGGGCATGGTGATGGGTGGTGATGGTGAGTGATGTGTGTGTTGGTGTGCAGGTGAGGGTGTGTGAGTGTGTGTTTTGCTGGGTGTATGTGAGGTAGGTATTTGTTGGTGTGCTGATGGTGTGTGGCTTGTGTGAGGGATGAGCTGTGGGTGTGTGGTTGCTTTCTCTTGGGTGCTGGCAGTGGAATGGCATTTGCAAAGGCTCATGGTTGTGATTTGTGTCCTTTATATGGGTGGAGTTGTGGGTGTGTCTTTGTTCTCTGTCCCCACCCCCCAGTATTTATTGGCTTGGTAATTGCTTGTTTGGCCTTTTTTTGGGTGAATTTTCCTTTGTACTGTCTGTGTATGTTGGAAACGTTCTTGTGACCGAGTTGGACCCTGCATTTGTCTCGTACGGTCTTCTCCGTTTCGTTCACGCTGTGTATGTGCAGTTTTCTATGCTGCGTACGCGTCGGTCGCGGTGTTTTGTGTTGCTTCGGCTCGGTTTTGTATGCGTGTCGGTCGTACGGCTTGGCCTCCGTCCGACTCGCTCGTGGTTTCGCGCCTTGCATCGTACTTTGCGGTTTGGAGTTCGCGTGTACGTTTCGGTCGGATTTGTTCCGGGTGCGTGTCGGTCGGTTGGATTCGCGTGTTTTTCCGACCGGATTGCTGTTTTCCGTGCGGCTCGGTCGGTCGACTTGGGTTCGGTACGTGTCGGTCGGATTTTGCACGCCTTGCATCGTACTTGGCGTGTCGGGCGCCACAGGTACGTGTCGGTCGGTATTATTTCCGGATCCGAGTCGGTCGGTGCTTTTTCCGGCCCGAATCGGAATCGACCCCATAATGTGTGGTCACATTTGGTCATACAGTTTATGGATCCAAACTTGTCAGAAACCCCTTCTCTTCTCAGGCTACAACAAAGGTCCATTGACTTAAAGAAAAGTGAAAGGTTGGCCCAGAACTTTCTCGGAATAAACAGCAGAAACAGTCATGTGGTGTATTACGGTACCATATCTAAGATGGATGACAGAATCTAAGTTGCCCTAAGTTCGATAAAGCACATTTTCATGATCTACACATTAGAGTTTTGACAATCTGCTTCCACACCTTTGGAAGCGTGAGCAGCTGCATGACTGACCTGTAGATGCTTCACCTTTGGTGGGAGCTACATTCCCCTGAACTGAGGTCTCCAGAGGGTGGCTAAACCCATTCAAAACCATTTGAGCATTGCATCTGTTGTATGTTGCCCTGATGCATGTTGATAAATTTGACTGACATCCAATTTAGGCTGTGTCCCCTTGGATGATTTTGAATCACCTGTAAATTTAACCCATTACCTTTTTACTAAACCTATGACATAACTTTTGTCCTGCAACAAAACAACATGCCTCTTATTTTACTGGGTTGGCATGTGTGATACACATGCATGCAAGTGTTTTAATAAGTTTGGTGGGCTGTGTGGCTATCGGATGCTAGTTCGCAAATCGATATTGGGAGCAAGTATATGCAATTTTTCTGTTGTGCTGGGAAGGTCTGCTAAATAAAGTCTGAATAAAGCTGGTGGAAAGACACAGTTGTATTAGCCCATTGTTCACACCAATTCTTTCTGACAACCTTCCATCCACATCCTACTCTCCCTGAACCAAATTTCCTGAGTGCAGCAGCTGATGGACAGAAAGTAACCCAACTGGCATTTTCCAGTCTTCAATTTCAATCACAGGGTTGCAGGGTCCACTCTAAAAATCCCCTTTCTCATATGGTATAATCTCATCATCCTCAACCCAGGTAGAAAGTCCCTGTTGTAGGGATTCTGCACATACACAGAACTATGCACAGGATTATGGGACCTCAGTGTATAGGGGCTATGCCTTCCTATCGCCTTAGTACCCATGAGCCCAGGACCGACTAGCTATAGTGTCTCACTCGCTCTCCTACTCACAAATGGAGAAAGAAATGATTAGACAACCCAGAACACAACACTCCCGAATCTCTCAGGAATCGCGGTAACAAGACACCCCTTTCGCTCACTTGTCTCGTACTTGTCCACAACAAGATCTGACAGAGTCACTGAATTAGTTTAAAATATTTATTTCAACTAACGTGCTCTAAAATGCAGTATACGTGCCACTACTAGCATAATAATGCATAATACTAATATTGTCAGCATTGCAGCAAGTCCATACTTTATGAAGGGAGATGTCATCTTACAAAGACATTGGAAACGGGACTACAGTGCCCAAGCTCCCTCCCTGTGGACTGAATATAAAGTATTATATAATAGAAGATCTCTGGGCTTTGTCAGCAGACCCCATACCTTTAGGACATAGATCATATTTCTACCTCACAGGTGCGTATTGCTCTTCTCCCTGGAAAGGTCCCTTTCCAAGTGTTTTCGTGTTAAACATGCAGTCTCGTAATATCAAAATACAAGTGTTCCGCAAACAGCAGCTGCAGGGTATGTTTTGTCTATGTGCTATGGCCTGACCTTGCTTACAATGTTCACATTAAACTCCAGGAATAAGCGGAGAACGATCGCAGCAGACAGTTCTCATGTAAAAGGTGTAAATAGTCTTGCATAAGAGAAAGCGTCTAGTAACGTGCACAAAAGCAGCATCATGGCTCCCGGGCTCATTCTAAGTTAAAGATGTCGACAGTGCCCCTAGCAAACATGTGTCATCACTGTACTGTAGAATTACTTTTGTGTAAGATTTTGAGATAGCATTTATCTAAAGACCCCAATGTAGTGGTCTGTGTGTAATTTGAAGGCCACATTTTCGAAACCTGGTGGCTCAACTCAGCCTCTCATCCTTCTGAGGTTGATAAACTGAGTACCATAGAGCTGGGTAATAGTTTGCAATTGTTATCAGTGACTAGGCACCAAACAAATAATAGCAAATAATAGAGTGCTCTATAATATTATTATTTATCGTTATTATTATTATTATTAGAATTATTATAACAGTGGAATATTGGTAGCTCCACTGAAGACAATAGGATAGCTGATACAGAACTTCTGCTCCAACATTCTAATGTTTGTTTTTCTCTTACTCCCTTTTTAATTTAGAACATTCTACCCTCAATTGAGTGGAATGTTCTGATAGCATTATAGCCCTTCTGCCTTCTGCAGCAAGGTTGTCAAAGACCATGTCTCTTGCTATAGGCCTTCACCTGTAACTTGGATATATAACAAGGCAAGAGGGACTTTAACATTTGTTATTCCCCTTAGCTCAGCGCTACAGTGCTATATTCTTCTCCTTCATATCAATATTATTATTATTATTATTTTTCCATGATGTACACCGAGAAAAGTCTCTGCACTCCATTGGATTCATTCATATAAGCCAGCTTCTGCACATGTCCTGACTGTCTGCTGCACAGAGTGTGTGGACTGTGAAGGCAGACTGAAGAGTTCCTGTTGGCCATCATTGAATGTTGAGTGGATTAGAGTTGGGTACTCGCCATGCAATATCACTATCTCACTGTGGGATATTTACAAATTCTGGTAAATATCTGTCATTCCAAGCTGTCAATATGAAAATGAGGAACAACATGCAAAATCTATTTGAATAAACCGAATGCATTATGTTTTGCCCATTTTCCAGGCCTTTTCCCAGTTGTGGCAGGATTGAACTGCAGCAAACTATCAGGGAAAACTGTGTAGATGTGCTAATTGTAACCACTGTGTTGGAAAGTGGTTTATTAGTAGTGATAAGTAGGGACCTATCACTAGTAATATGGCCACAAACACAATAAAAAGTTCAGTCAAGGTCTCAAAACATAATTACCTTGCTCAACCCTTGGTAACTGGCTGCGAGCAGGCAGGCTTACCTTAGGAGACAGGTGTGTAAAGCATTTAAAAACACCAATACATTAAATAAGTGAGACACAACATACAATGAAAATCCAACACCAATTTATAAATATAGGTTATCTTTTTATAAATGAATAGACACCAAAACTACAAAAAGCCAAAGTAGGGAACTGGAGATATGACTTTTTAAAGAATAAACACTTTCTAGTGCTTAAACACCAAAAGCGCCAACTTGGGACATCTGGTCGTGCTTGACCGGGAAAAGAGTCAAAGTTTGAGCCCGACCGCGATGGAGCACGGGTCAGATTCACTAAGCTGGAGGCCTTGGTCAAAATTTTAACTTCACATTTTGTCAGGCTGGATTTGCGTCGACATCATCGGCTTGGTCCAGCACGAGCCATCGGTCAACTCCTGGAAGTCTTGAGCTCCAGAGCTTTCAGCTGGATGAGCTTGAAATCCAGGCAGGGTCACGGTTCAATGCCGGTGGCTTGACTCTCGAGGAGGGGTTGGTCACCTTATGGAGCTTTTTACCAAAAGTTGCTCCAAACGTCTCCAAACTTCTGGAAATCTTCCTGAAGGTCCTCTTGTAGGTTCAAAGTGTCCAAAACATCAATCCAAGGGTCTAGAAACTCTGAGATGGTCCTTGAGATGTTGGGACTACAATTCTCACAATGCATCTGGCCAAATCCTAAAAGAGCCACTGGATGCTCTGCAGTCTGGGGACTTCTTGGTGGAGATGGTGCAGGTGGATCTCTGTTAACCTGTTGCTGTCAGGGAGTCCACTGCTTAATCCTTGTGAAGCCAGGCAAATTCCTTAGGGCTGTAGTTCTGGATTGTGCAGCAGGTGCAGTCCTTTAGAGTGCAATCCTCTGGGTGCTGATCAGGATTCCAGCAGGGCAGTGCTTCTTTTCATTTTTGTTTCAGGGAGGAGATCTGAGTTGCCATTCAGCTTTCCCATATTTATTCAGTGTTATTGGGCATCAAGTAGGGGGACACCCCTGGCCAATGGGATGCAGGGTGCCTAAGAGATGTATGACCAGTTCCTCCAAAGTGTAGCATATTCTTGACCCAGAAAGCACTATTCTTCCAAAATCCAAAACGGAGAAACACTCTCCTGGAGGGTTAGATATTGCTACGTCAGCCCACTGGTGTGGTTACGTTTCCCTAAAACTCCCCTTCCAGCCTCTTCCAGCCCTTCTGCTAATCTAATTACTGGGGGTCCTGTCTGGCTGGGGGTGCAGGATGTGGGGGTGAGCCTGTGCTGCCCTAAATTGTCATTCTCCCTTTGAAGACCAGTCTGGCTACTCCACCCCCATCCTGCCTTGTACTCTGCAGTTTCCACTTCTCCTCCCACAGGAAATCCTTTGTCTCTAGTCAGGCCACGTCACACCTCATTAAGACAGCTTGACTCAGCCTGGCAAAGGCTGGCCAATCAGCAGAGTGCTGCTAGAAGGCTGGATGTTGGTTTATATAAAAGAAAGTTCTATAACTTTGTTTGTGTGATAGTTATAATAATTCTAATAGTGACAAGTTGTTGGATGTATTCTAACTATCATATTGATACTTTGAAGTACGTATTTAGCTCCTTTCTTTTAATAGTTATACTTTAATTAAGTATTCCCATGTTAGCAAATAGAGCTATTGTGCTACAATGGGGAAAAACGGAATTGACAATTTTTCCCTCAATAGGGCATATAAAACATCTTTTATAATATCCCTGCTTATAGTTATAAAGCACCCTACCCCTGAGGCACCTAAGGGAGGCCTTAGGGGTGAGGTATATGCAAAAATAAGGTAGTTTGAGACTTTGGAAGTACCTTTAATTCCAAAGTTGAATTTTCATATAGTTTTACGGTAAATGCAGCCTGAAAGGCAGGCTGCCTCTAAAATGATAGCAGGCAACACAGTAGTGCACACATAAGTACAGTAAGTCTATTGGGCCTTTAAACCTACATGCCCTATTATATACTAGGGACTTTCAGCTAGGCTGTCAGTACCAATTGTAATTAAACCTAATTACCATACACCTTATAATCAGAGCACTGGCCCTGGGTCTGCTAAGCAGAGTCCAGGGCACAGTCAGAGTCAGTTACAACCAGTATAAAAAAATGGGGGTGATCAGGGCAAAAAAGATGATTTTCTCACACACTGTTTGCACAGGGCACAAAACTTATCCCTGAATTTGCAAAGAGGGCCTAAGTCTTCTACCCCATAGATGACCACAATGTGTGCCTCCTTCTCGGTTAAATTCCTCTTCATCGGTACTGATGCCATCTCTAAAGTGTGTCTCTGGAATAATTTGATGGTGTAGTGGAAAAGGGTGATAAATCCAACTATTTATGTGCCTTAGGGTCAGATTACAGAAAATTATGAGACTGCGCTATTGCATGTCCTTGGTGATAAGTTAAGGTTGTGCTAGTTTTAAACACCTTTTACCACTCTACTATGAAAACAGGATTCTGGAGATGGTAATGTGTGACAAGAACATTTTGCATATTTGTGTGGTTGTTAGAACTGGGGGTCTCTAGTTGGCAATGGTATACACCTTTGACCAAATAGGGACCCTTGCTTCTAGTCAGGGAAAGGGGGATTACATTACTGGATAACCCCTGCTCACCCCCTTGGTAGCTTGGCACGAGCAGACAGGCTTATCTCAGAGGCAGTGTGTTAAGCATTTGTGAACACATACAGTAATACAGTGAAAACACTACAGATGGACACCACACAGGTTTTATAAAAACAAGTATTCTTTATATAGACTTAACACAAGACCACAAACGACAAAAATCCACAATACTGTACTCAAAATAGACTTAAAGATGGTAGAAGTAACTTAGTTCAAGATGATGATAAATGCGACACGTTTCTCACAAAAGTACCTTGGATGCGTAACGCAAAACAAACAAAGGGTCCGCAGGGAGGGCGATGCGGCAATCAGGTGCCTCGATGCGGTGCGACGATCCGGTGTGATGCGATGAGAGTGCGCCCTTGATGCGATGCGACGACGTGAAGATGATGCGTGCACGCCCGACGGCCGTGCGGCGAACTCTGTACATTTGGAGCCGCGACAGGCCCTGCGACATACCTCTCCGGTGATGCGATGGCAGGCAGCTGCGACGGCGACACGCTTCTCCGGTGATGCAATGGCGACCCTTGTGGTGGCGACACGCTTCCCCGATGATGCGACGGCAGGCAGTTGCGACGAAGACACGCTTCTCCGGTGATGCGACGGCAGGCAGCTGCGACAAAGACACGCTTCTCTGGTGATGCGGCGGTGGCCTCTGCGGCGGCGACACGCTTCTCCGGCGATGCGATGGCAACAGCTGCGACAGCGACACGCTTCTTCTCGTTGAGTCGCGCTTAAAGCTCCCAGCGACACGCAGGCTTCTGCAGACAGAATCCCCAGCAAGGGAATTCAGGAGGGAGCTGGTGGTGAAGTCTTGTAGCCCTGAGACTTCAGCAGGAGGCAAGCTCTAGTTCAAGCCCTTGGAGAAATATTCTGCAAGATGATGAAAGTTCTTTGAAAGTTCCTTCTCCTTTCCTTGGCAATGAAGACCACTGCAGGCCAGCCCAGAAAACAGCACACTGGCAGAGGGGCAGTCCAAACTCCTGCAGCTTCCTTGGTTCTTCTCCTTGGCAAAGGTTTGTCTTGTGTTCCCAAAAGTGATCTAAAGTTCTGGGGTCTGGGTCCCCCTTTTTATACCCATAAATCCTTTGTCTCTGGAGTCAGAGAGTGTCTGTACCTAGGCCAAACCAGTTCTGGGTGCATTCTGCCAGGGCACAACTTCTTCCTTTGTCAGTGTGGGCCAGGGTCATCAGACACACCACAGGAGGTGGAGCCAGCATTGTGGAAGGCAGGCACAGCCCTATTCAGGCCCAGGTGCTACTCCTCCCACCACTCCTCATGCAGATAGGTCTATTCAGCCTAGTGCTGACTCACCCTGTCTCCTGGAGTCCCACAGCCCCTGTCACTCACAAAACCAGACATACAATACACAAGCTAGCAGAGGCAGGCTGGATGGTTAGGTAAGAAAATACCTACTTTCTAAAAGTAGTATTTTCAAACACAGAATGTTAAAACCAACTTCACTAAAATATGTATTTTATCATTCTGAGTTCAGGCATACTAAATTCGAATTTCTACCATGGTCCCTGGGTCAGTTAGGATTATAAGATTTTATAATCAACCTGCCCATTCTGGCCTAAGGGGACAGGTATCCTTGCAATAATGAAAAACGAAATTGGCTGTAATTCACTATCAGGACATGCTACACACATCAGGGCATGTCCTACCTTTTACATACAATGCACCCTGCCCTTGGGTCTACCTTAGGGGTGACTGATATGTAGAAAAGGGAAGGTTTAGGGACTGGCAAGTGGGTGCACTTGCCAAGTCGACATGGCTGTACCAGACTGCACACAGGCTCTGCAATGGCAGGCCTGAGCTACACTTTACAAGCTGCTTCTGTGGGTGGCACAACCAGTGCTGCAAGCCCACCAGCAGCATTTGATTTACAGGCCCTGGGCACCCATGGTGCACTATACTAGGGTCTGACAAGTAAATCAAATAATCCAATCATGGAGTCACTAATCCATACATCAATTTACAATTGGGAGCACTTGCACTGTGGCACTGAATAGCAGTGGCACAGTGCCCAAAGCATCTAAACCAGCAACACATATCAAAAACAGAGGAGGCAATCAGTGAAAAAATGGAAGGGAGACTCACACCAATGGTACCACGTCTAACACGTGTCCCCTCCAGCTGAAATATGGGGAGGACTACCCAACCCCTTGGGAGTTCTCTTGACTAAGGCGGAAAAATCTGGACAGACCATCAGCATTGGCGTGTTCTGTACCAGGGCGGTGTTCCACCGTGATGTCCATCCCCTGTAGGGAAATGGACCACCTCAACAGCTTTGAATTCTCACCCCTCATCTGCATCAACCATCTGAGGGGCCTGTGGTCTGTCTGAACCCGGAAGTGAGTCCCAAACAGGTATGGTCTCAACGTCTTCAATGCCCAGACCACAGCAAATGCCTCACGCTCAATTGCACTCCACTTCTGTTCCCGTGGAAGTAACCTCCTACTGATGAAGGCTACAGGTTGGTCTAGGCCCTGCTCATTAATCTGTAATAGAACAGCCCCCACACCATGCTCTGAAGCGTCTGATTGGACAATGAATTCCTTTGAGAAGTTGGGCGCCTGAAGCACGGGTGCTGTGCACTTGGCAGTCTTCAGGGCGTCAAAAGCCTTGACAGGTGTCAGTCCAGTTCACTTTCTTGGGCTGCTTCCTGGAAGTCAGCTCAGTCAAGGGTGCAACAATGTTGCCATACGCCTTGACAAACCTCCTGTAGTACCCTGTGAGTCCTAAAAATGCTCTCACCTGTGTCTGCGTCTTGGGGGGTTCCCATGCCAGGATGGTATCAATCTTGGGTTGTAGGGGCGCCACCTGGCCGCTCCCTACCTGGTGCCCCAAGTACACCACGGAACCCTGCCCGATCTGGCACTTACTCGCTTTGATCCTGAGGCCTGCATTTCGCAGTGCCATCAACACTTCCCAGAGGTGGCGCAGATGTTCTTCCCAACTGGCGCTGAATACTGCAATGTCATCCAGGTAGGCGGCACTGAAATCCTCCAGTCCAGCCAACACCTGGTTGACCAACCTCTGAAAGGTGGCAGGGGCATTCTTCATCCCAAAGGGCATAACCCGGAATTGGTAGTGCCCATCTGGTGTGGAGAATGCTGACATCTCTTTGGCCCCATCAGTTAAGGCGATCTGCTTGTACCCAGACGTTAAATCAAACGTGCTGAGGTACCGGGCAGCCCCCAACCGATCAATGAGCTCATCAGCTCTGCGGATGGGGTGCACGTCAGTCCTGGTGACTGAATTGAGTCCTCGGTAGTCCACACAGAACCGGAGTTCGGGTGTGGCACCAGGCGCGGCAGCTTTTGGGATCAAGACCACTGGGCTGGCCCAAGGACTGTGAGAGGACTCAATCACCCCTAAGGCAAACATCTTGGAGACCTCCTCCTTGATGTGAGCTCTGACCCTGTCAGTCACTCTGTAAGCCTCGTGCTTCACAGGAGGACTGTCCCCAGTATCCACGTCATGGATGCACCACTCAGTGACACCAGGGAGAACAAATCAGAGAATTGTCCCAACAATTAGCGGCAATCTTGCTGCTGTTCACGGGTCAGTGGGCAGAGAGGCTGACACCATCCACTGACCTATCTTGCTTTGTTGCAGACAGGTGGTCAGGAAGAGGCTCGGTCTCCTCCTCCATTCCATCATCTGTCGCTAGGAGCATGCCCACTTCGGACCTTTCTAAGTGCGGCTTCAGGCGGTTAACATGCGGGACCCGCAAAGGGTTCCTAGGAGACCGCAAGTTCACCAGGTAGGTGACATCACTCTTGCGCTCCACCACCTCAAATGGTCCGATCCACCTGTCCTGGAGCGCACAGGGCTCTACAGGGGCCATGACCCAAACTTTCTGCCCAGGTTGAAGCTCAATCAGAGTGGCATTCTGATCGTACCACCGCTTCATTTCCTCCTGGCTGGCTTCTAGATTTGCCTGAGCGAGTTGTCTGAATCGCCTAGTCTGGTTCCTGAAGGCCAGCATGTAACTGTATACATCCTGGGGAGGTTTCCTGGGAGATTGCTCCCAGCCTTCCTTGACCAGACTCAAAGGTCCTCTTACCGGGTGACCATACAGCAGTTCAAAGGGACTGAACCCTAAGGACTTCTGTGGCACCTCACAGTAAGCAAAAAGCAGGCATGGCAAGAGGACGTCCCACTTACGCCTCATAGGTTCCTCAAGACCCATGATCATGCCTTTAAGGGTCCGGTTGAATCTCTCAGCCAGCCCATTACCTTCGGGGTGGTGAACTTATAGGTAACACCGCACTCCTACCACAGGGACTTCATATAGTTAGATATGAAGTTTGTACCATGGTCTGACACCACCTCTCTGGGGAACCCCACACGGGAGAAAATCCCCATCAGTGCACGTCCCACCACGGGGGCCGTCACTGTCCTGAGCGGGATGGCTTCTGGGTACCGGGTAGCATGGTCCACCAAGACCAGGATAAACCTGTTGCCCATGGCTGTCTTGGGGTCCAGAGGCCCCACAATGTCAATGCCCACCCGTTCAAAGGGGTACTGACTACAGGGAAAGGTTGGAGAGGAGCCTTGTGCTTCCTTCCACTTTTCCCACTTGCCTGGCAAGTTTGACAAGTCCTACAATGAGTATCTGCACTCTTGCGCATCTGGGGCCAATAAAAGTGGGTGACAAGCCTTTCAAAGGTCTTGTCCTGCCCCAGATGTCCAGCTAAAGGCACATCATGAGCCAAACCCAGTAGGAAGGCTCTGAAGCACTGGGGTACCACCAGCACACGGGCTGACCCAGGCTCAGCAACCTTAGGCTCGCTATACAGGAGGTTGTTCTCCCAGTAGATCCAGTGTGATCCAGACTGATCACCTGCTGCCTGGTTTGTGGCCTGTTGCCGCAAACCCACAAGAGAAGGGCACTTCTTCTGCTCCTTACAAAATTCCACCCTGGAGGGGCCTCCTTCTTGCTGCCAATGGGTCAGCTCAGGCAGGCCCCCCAGTTCGGCCACTTGTTCCCCTGTAGGTTCCAGGGCATCCCCCTCAAGGTCTGCCTCCTCCTGGACCGTGGGAACTATGGGGGCCAGTTTTCTGCGCCCCCTACCTCTTCTCTTTAAGGCAGGGGTCTGGGCCATATTTTCAGGCTCCAGAACCCCTTCAATACCCTTACTGGCTGCCATAGACCGAGTGGTCACACACGCCCACTCAGGCAGACCCAACATCTCCAGATGAGACCTTCTCTCCACCTTAGCCCAAGAGAGCTCTCTAAGTCATTGCCCAACAGACAATTAACAGGCATGGCTGGCCTCACAGCTACTTGAAGAGTACCTGAGACCCCCCCACTCAAAGGGAACTTGAGCCACCTCACACTGGCTCTGCGAGTTGTCCGCGGCAACTACAGGGAAGAATGCATGGGGGATAACCTGCTTTCTGGACACCAGCTGGCAATTGACAGCTGTCACACTAGCCCCAGTGTCTCTGAGAGCTTCCACCCTATGGCCATTGATGGTCACCCACTGCCTGTACTTCTTAGTGTTATCAGGCAGCTGGGTCTCAGGGACCATCTCAAAGTCTCCTAGCGAGACAAGGGACATTTCTGCGGGACCCCACCCACCTTGGGCACCCATCTCCTCCCCCCCCAGGGCTACACTCGCCATCTGACGGGGTGGTGCACGTGGTGGTGCGTTGGAATCCCTCATGGGACACTGTGCATCATACCAACGGTGGCCCATTTGACCACACGTAAAGCACTTAGAGGGGCCCCTGTGAACAGGTTTACCTGTCGGGCCTCTTGCTTTTTCTCAGGGGAGGCTGGGAACCCTTCCCTTGGTTCCCTTGGGAATTACTTTGGGGCCCTTTCTGGAACTCCCTCTGTTTACCCTTGTCCCCCCCACTCTTCTGCTGGGGACCCTGCCCACCTTTGGCGAAGTCTCCCATGTGACCCTTGTGGACCCGGGTGCTGACCCAGCGGTCCGCCTCCTCAGCAAGCTTCCTAGGGTTAGTTAACTTGCTATCAATAAGGTGCTGGCGTAGCTCTAGAAAACAATTAGCAGACAAGTGCTCCCATGCAAACAAATCATAGAGCGCTTCAAAAGTTTCCATTTTGCTACCCTTCACCCAACCATCCATAGCTCTGCAAAAGAAAGACTGATACTCCACCCAGATAGTTGCCTCCAGCTTCTTACAATTCCTGTACCTCTGTCTACAGAGTTCTGGGGTCAAACCATACCTTGTCATCAGGGCTTCCTTCATGTGGGCATAAGACATCCTATTCTCACTGGGTAGGTCTAACAACGTATCCCTCCCCTCACTCACAAAGCGGCCCCACAACCCCGCTCCCCAATCCTTCTCAGGGACCCGGTGGGCCAACATTGCTATCTCATAGGCTGCAAACCACTGCCCAATATCTTCCTGTCTGTGGAATTCCTTTATGACATCCTTGGGGATATGGACTCTGCTTTCTGCAGGCACAGATGGTGCGCTGCCACCAGAGGAATTGATTTCTAAGCCTTTTGCTTTGAGCTCTAACTCCCTCAACATTCTCTCATGTTCCAACCTCATTCTCTCTCTCTCCAAGGACAACCTGCTATTCTCTAGGTCCCTCTGACCCTCCATTTTGAGCCTGGCCATCTCCAGGTTGTGCACCCTGTCTCTTTCCCTGTCTTCCAGCTCTCCTGGGGACGGGCCTTTGGAAGAGACGCTACTGCCAGGCGGGGACGGTACCCCTTCCCTGGCTGGAATCAATGGTATATTCAGCTGCCCTCTGCATCCCCAACTGGCTCCACCACCAGTTCAGGGGTATTTCTTGCTTCCACCCAGGCCCTCAGCGCCTTTTGGTATTCATCCTTTTTGGCAATGCCTTGGGTAGCAACTTTAAATTTTTTGCAAAAGCGCTTCAGCTGTTTCACATTGTAGGTTTCCAACCTCTCTTCCTCAAAATCTAGATCCATAGATGCTGGTCAACTCATGGTAGTAAGAATTGGCAGTTCTCAGAAAAAATAACTGTACAAGGAGAAAAAAAATTCTACCAAAAAAGTATGTGGTTGCGTTTGGTCTGCACTCACTAGTAGTGTACACCAATCACTGTATATGAGTCACAAATGAAAGTCCAGAATCCTCACCGCTGACCACCAATGTTAGAACTGGGGGTCTCTAGTTGGCAATGGTATACACCTTTGACCAAATAGGGACCCTTGCTTCTAGTCAGGGAAATGGGGAGTACACTACTGGATAACCCCTGCTCACCCCCTTGGTAGCTTGGCACGAGCAGACAGTCTTATCTCAGAGGCAGTGTGTTAAGCATTTGTGAACACATACAGTAATACAGTGAAAACAGTACAGATGGACACCACACAGGTTTTATAAAAATAAGTATTCTTTATATAGACTTAACACAAGACCACAAACGACAAAAATCCACAATACTGTACTCAAAATAGACTTAAAGATGGTAGAAGTAACTTAGTTCAAGATGATGATAAATGCGACACGTTTCTCACAAAAGTACCTTGGATGCGTAACGCAAAACAAACAAAGGGTCCGCAGGGAGGGCGATGCGGCAAGCAGGCGCCTCGATGCGGTGCGATGATCCGGTGTGATGCAATGAGAGTGCGCCCTTGATGCGATGCGACGACGTGAAGATGATGCGTGCACGCCCGACGGCCATGCGCGAACTCTGTACTTTTGGAGCCGCGACAGGCCCTGGGACACGCCTCTCCGGTGATGCAACGGCAGGCAGCTGCGACGGCGGCACGCTTCTCCGGTGATGTGACGGCGACCCTTGCGGTGGCGACACGCTTCCCCGGTGATGCGACGGCAGGCAGATGCGACGAAGACACGCTTCTCTGGTGATGCGGCAGCGGCCTCTGCGGCGGCGACACGCTTCTCCGGCGATGCGACGGCAACAGCTGCGACAGCGACACGCTTCTTCTCATTGAGTCGCGCTTCCAGCTCCCAGCGACATGCAGGCTTCTGCAGACAGAATCCCCAGCAAGGGAATTCAGGAGGGAGCTGGTGATGAAGTCTTGTAGCCCTGAGACTTCAGCAGGAGGCAAGCTCTAGTTCAAGCCCTTGGAGAAATATTCTGCAAGATGATGAAAGTTCTTTGAAAGTTCCTTCTCCTTTCCTTGGCAATGAAGACCACTGCAGGCCAACCCAGCAAACAGCACACTGGCAGAGGGGCAGTCCAAACTCCTGCAGCTTCCTTGGTTCTTCTCCTTGGCAAAGGTTTGTCTTGTGTTCCCAGAAGTGATCTAAAGTTCTGGGGTCTGGGTCCCCCTTTTTATACCCATAAATCCTTTGTCTCTGGAGTCAGAGAGTGTCTGTACCTAGTCCAAACCAGTTCTGGGAGCATTCTGCCAGAGCACAATTTCTTCCTTTGTCAATGTGGGCCAGGGTCATCAAACACACCACAGGAGGTGGAGCCAGCATTGTGGAAGTCAGGCACAGCCCTATTCAGGCCCAGGTGCTACTCCTCCCACTACTCCTCATGCAGATAGGTCTATTCAGCCTAGTGCTGACTCACCCTGTCTCCTGGAGTCCCACAGCCCCTGTCACTCACAAAACCAGACATACAATACACAAGCTAGCAGAGGCAGGCTGGATGGTTAGGCAAGAAAATACCTACTTTCTAAAAGTGGTATTTTCAAACACAGAGGGGCCGATTCCGATCTCGGTCGGAGGCGCACCCAATACCATTCGGTCGGGAAAAAAGCCATGCGAAAGCCTGTTTCCCGACCGAACCGTACGCGGGTCCGGCCGAGCGAGTACGATGCGAATTCGCCGACCGACTCGTCCGGGCGACCCGACCGCTCCGACCGACTCGTACCCGGATCGTACCGCTCCGACCGACTCGCTCGGACCCGATTCGCACCGCGCAATGGAGACGTTTTCCGGCCGGGTAAGTACGATGCGCACCTCGACCGCTCCGACCGACTCGCGCCGTCCGACTCGAACTCGCTGTCGGAGCCGTACTTTGGGGGTCCGTGTCGGACCCCCTGTACGCGTACCCGTGCGAGGCGCACACAGGGGGACCCATGGGTCCCCCTACCTGTGCGTGTACGCCGCGAGCGCTCGCGGCGTACTCGCTGTAGGGGCGCCTTGTCCGCCTCGCACCCATTGAGGCAATGGGAGCCCGCGTACGCGTCGTACGACCGGCTCCCATTGAGTTCAATGGGAGTCCGACCGACTCGTGTCCGATAACATACGGACGCATCGTACTCGTTCGGTCGGACTGCACGGGTCCGATTCGGTCGGAAATCTCTCCGGGTCCGGCTCGGTCGGAGAAATTTCCGGCCCGAATCGGAATCGACCCCAGAATGTTAAAACCAACTTCACTAAAAGATGTTTTTTATCATTCTGAGTTCAAGCATACTAAATTCGAATTTCTACCATGTTCCTGGGTCAGTTAGGATTATAAGATGTTATAATCAAGCTGCCCATTCTGGCCTATGGGGACAGGTAGCCTTGCAATAGTGAAAAACGAAATTGGCTGTAATTCACTATCAGGACATGCTACACACATCAGGGCATGTCCTACTTTTTACATACAATGCACTCTGCCCTTGGGCCTACCTTAGGGGTGACTGATATGTAGAAAAGGGAAGGTTTAGGGACTGGCAAGTGGGTGCACTTGCCAAGTCGACATGGCAGTCCCAGACTGCACACAGGCTCTGCAATGGCAGGCCTGAGCTACACTTTACAAGCTGCTTCTGTGGGTGGCACAACCAGTGCTGCAAGCCCACCAGCAGCATTTGATTTACAGGCCCTGGGCACCCATGGTGCACTATATTAGGGTCTGACAAGTAAATCAAATTAATCAATCATGGAGTCACTAATCCAAACATCAATTTACAATAGGGAGCACTTGCACTGTGGCACTGAATAGCAGTGGCACAGTGCCCAAAGCATCTAAACCAGCAACACATATCAAAAACAGAGGAGGCAATCAGTGAAAAAATGGAAGGGAGACTCACGCCAATGGTACCAGGTCTAACAGTGGTATTTTATTGTGGTGGTCAAGTGTTCTGTTGTGTTTTTGTGCTTCTGTGTATAAGTGCTACAATACTGTAATGTAATTTTGGTGTGTTATACTGCAGTTGTTGTGTTACGGTCTGTTTTGACTCTTCGTGTTGATGTGCTCTTTTATGTTGTTATATTATGCCTTTTGTGTTGTTATGTTGCTTTGTTTATGCTATTGTGTTATATTCTGTTGTTTACATTAGCTATGCCAAGAAATGCTGCTACATTTCCAGCCAAAAGCAGCACCGTCTACAGTGGTAGTGCTGCACCAGCTCTTCAACTACCAAAGGCACCTGTCAGCCCAAAACTGTGACTGAGACTACTCTTACATTAGCTCTCCCAGTGCTCACTTTATGTGATATGGCCATTGGTGTGTGATTGCTACTTGGTGAATGCGACCGCAAAATGTTGCTGAGTTCCTATTCTGTCCATTCATGAAGTTGTGACACATATGGTTGCACTGCACAATATTAACTTTGCATGTTGCTGGGGTAATTTTGTGCTCTACCCCATACTTACTGAGCAAAAATGAACAGGTTGAAGCATTTCATTAGCAAATCTAGGTGCACATTGTCCCACCCATGATTTACATATGAAAATTGTGGGTGCCATGTTATAGGTACCTGCATGCATAATGTTTCAAGTCTAAATTTTGTGAACGGTTGTCAGAGGTTTACATATCTGCAAGTTTGTACTTCCTCGCATGCATAATATTATGCTCATAAATGTATTGTTGTGAATTAGGCCTCGTGTATCTGGGCTGCCCAGGGTCCAGGGATGCACAAGCTGTTTGAAGAGTCTGTACATATAGCAACAAATCCAGTCGCGGCCGGCATGGCTCACGGGTCGGGGGCGGGCACGGGGTCGCGCAGGTGGGGGGGACGGGCAAGTGGTCGCGAGGGAAGGCGGGTCGCCCGGGGAGGGGGGGGTTTAATTAATATATATTTTTTTTTTAACGTACCTTTCCTGGGTCCCGCGTCTTCACTGCTGCGTCTGCTCCTGCTTTCCTGCCTCCGCAGGAACAGGAAGCAGGCAGCCTCCCTCCCCTCCCCTAAGCCAATCACAACGCTGCAATGGCAAAGTTTTGATTGGTTGGGACGCCGACCACACAGGCGTCTATGGGGAGGCCATTTTCTCCATGTAGGCTGCATGCAGCCTACATGGAGAAAAGGGACAGTGCAGTGCGCATGACTGGTTTGGTCGGCCCCGGAGGGCTGACCAAACAGCCAGGGCCCGCAGCATTGGCCTAGCCACTCCTCCCCGGCCCTCGAGCAGACCCGCCCGCCCCCAACCAAACCCTTCTGCTTCAAAGCAGTAGGGCAACGCTCCTCCGCCCTCATAGATGAGCCGCCCCTAAACAAATCCCAATACTGGAATCTCAGGGACATTTTTGGATTAGTTGGAGGGGAGACAATGAAAATTACTGAAACAGTAGGCTGTCTTAGTAATTCTGATTGGCACTCGTGCCACCAATCAGAACTGTTCTGTGCTTACCCCATTCTGCAGCTCACCATATTGGTTGTGGCAATACAAGGATGGACTACTAGCAATCTTGCTGTGGTCGTGACCTACCTCAGAACACCACCCACGTTTGCCCTTATGTATGGAGTCTGTGGAAGTAGGAATAAAGCTGGCTTGCCCAATGATCGATCCAGATCTAGAGACAGAAAAAACTCTCTCCTAGTTATCTGGCCAGCTCTTTTAAATGTGTACACCCTCTCAAATATATGTAAATACCTGCACTTATCAAGTAGTCAAAGGCTGAAATATCCAAAGACAGGCCATCCATGGGCCATGGACTGTAATTAAAGGTCCGCTGATTTTTAAGCTGTGATACTTTTGGTTCTCCTGTCATGATTTACTTGGAAATATGAACGCCATTCGCACTGTACTCACTGGTTTAGTAGGGTTGTAACCTATAGAAATATATATATAATAAACTAAAATGGCGCGGAAAAACCTTCTTCGCAAGCTGGGCCTACATGTCACGAATCCATGAATTCTGTGTTTTAGTAAACACGCGGTAGCTCACAATAATATAGCATTTCTGACTGCTGTAAACACTATATTTTTGTGCCATATCAAGTTGACAGTATTGCACCTGGCTGAGCGGGAACGACTGCACTTAATCCGGGCCACGGTCACGTGACCGGTTTGCATAGAATATTGTATACTTGAAGTCGATGCTCAGAAAATGGCAGGGTAAAATTGCTTCCCCGCTGCGGAGTGTAATTGCGGCGAGGCTTTGACTATAATTTCCTATTCATAGAAATCACACAGTGTTTGGCACTGTTTGTTCAAAAGCAACGACTTGCGTTCGGATTATCACGGCAGTCTTGGGAGTATATAGTTAGAAAGGATGAAGCAGGCAGTGTCGCAGTAAGTTCATGGCAGTCATTTTATAGAGAGTTCGCATGGGAATGGGGCCTGATGGGTTTTTTGCACCGTACTGGTGCGCTATCGGGGGCATGGAGGACATTTTGAGGTAATGTAGGCAAAACGAATGACCTTTAACATTCAATTCGATAGAATCAGTGCCATATCCGAGCGAGAGAATGACAGAGCATCATTACAAGTGAATACATGAGCACGAGAAAGGCGGAGATTAATGCAGGTGTATTATATATTATAAGCCAAGCTTCCATTCAGCAAAAATACATTTTCCAGCTCTTAGCTGAGACACTCTGCAGAAAGATATGCATCAATTTTATGCACGAACATTGCGTAACCTTACCATAACCTCACCAAAAGCATGCCAACCCGTCGGACCGGAGGCAGTGTAGACCCTATGTGGGCATTGGTGCTCCCGAGTGGACACGTCTCGATTTCTTATGATCTCAGTTCAGTAGTAAGAATGGTGACATCAGTGTTGGGCGGAGAAATTTTAAAGTCATGGGTGTAAAAGTTGGGTATGACTTTTATGTAGTGAGGGAAGTGAACAAGCTTAATGGACAAACGTGGAGTCCGGGGGTCCTCCTACCCAGAAAATATTGAAAAAAGATTGGCAAACGGTGCATTTGAAAGCAAATGAATATAGTGAGAAAGCAAGGTTTATAAAGCAGTGGGAATGTATAGTCTTGAAATATTAAACACATTAAAACTGACCCATATCTTACTGCCTTAATATGTTCAGTAGTTACTGTGATATGCAAATTGTACAGCACAACTTCAGGCCCTTTAAAGTGTGTGCCTATCCGGTGTCTTGCACTGCGTACGACATAGACTTCGGGAAGCACCCACAGCTGCTGGCAGCAATTAGTCATATAGATATATGTACAGACAGGACTTTGAGTGGGATGAAAAAAAGAGGGGGGCTTTCTAAAACGGAAAATGCAAAATGCATTTCTCTGATTCCCATAGTGTGCCACTCGACCTGCATTTTGGTTTCTCTCTGCGATGTTATTGCATCCACATATTTAACATAACAACTGACATACACCTAAAACCTATCAGTACTATAGGCTTTGTCAATGGTTGTTAGCTGTGTAAGATAAATGAGTAACAACAATGATTTGTTATAAATAATTAACATTGGAAGTCTTTCAATTCTAAAATTGTGAGACTGTGGATTAAATAATATTGAGGGCTGTAGAAGAAATTGGCTTTCAGTTATGTGTGCCTTATGTTAGATATGTATGCCCTTTTTCTCTGCACATCTCAATCACCTGCACATCTGCATCCTCATCTCTTTCCTCTTCAGCACCCTCTTTTCACTCTCCCCCGAATGCACTATCTCTCATCTCCCTCACTTCACCACCCCAAACATACACTGCACTAACTCACATTTAAGCACTTCATTTTTATTGCCTTCTAAATATTTTGGCATCCGTGCAACTGGAATACATGAGCATTGTTCTGTGTGCTCTGCAGAGAGGTTAACCTACTGACAGGCACTTTCCTTTGCCGGCTTCACCTTCAGCACTAGAGCTCTCAATCAAAGCCCTTCATAAACACCTACCTCAACTCAAGGTATGCACTATAAAAGAGTAATAATATACACACAAAACAAGACAGAAACACACATGATAAAATATCTAACACACTTTTGGAATGCAAGGTTAAATAAAACATGTGAAATAAAAGAGGAACTGAATTGTTGACATGCATTACCCTAACGTTTTTAACATTCATTGTTCGTAAATCAACCCATGTGTTTGGCATTAATGTTAAGGACATGAAGATAGGGCTCGTTTTAACACCATAAAAACTGACATACAAACTGACATACAGCATGTGACTGTCTTCACTATAAGCACATATTTCTCCATTTGCACTTTATTCGGATATTTGGTTCAACTTCCTAAGTGAACAAAAACCTTGCTCATCTTTTGTATCAAATTCAAAGGGGAACAAATACAGCAACTCCACTTCTAAAGGGGCCAGCAACCTGCAGCTAGGGCATCATAATGGGAGAGGATAGTGTGACTAGAGGTCTCAGCACAATATACATTACACAAGATTAGCATTATAACACTTACCATTATGGAGGACAAGACACTAAACCACATGTTTGCATCCATTCCTACTGTGTGACAAATGGGAAAGGGTGGGATCTATGCCTGTGAATGAGCGTCATCTGGCCTTATGCAGGGATGCAGACTCCAACGTCCGAAAACCGTGAGGCTGACAGTGCCACTGGCCTACAGTGGATGCCACCATATACTACAATGACAGTGAAGGGCTTTAGAAAGGTAAGCCCTGCACCATGCATCACATCGCAGAAAGTGGATTCACTGCCTGGCTTCCATCTCCTGCTTCGGAAAGAGGCGGGACAGGCGGCCTGGGACAAACAGCTCAAACTTAAATACATCGATTTGTTTAGAGATGCAATCGTATCTCTAAATAAATCAATATATTAAATTTTTGTTTAGGGAAACATGTAGGAAGGGTGCAGCCCAGGAGCCCTATTGGGGCCAGACATGGGTTAATCATTTAAAGAAGTTAATTTAGAGATTCATTAAGCAAAATACATGAAGTATCATCGGTATTGTAAACAGTAGAGCATAGAGTTCATTAGTACAAAGAACTCAGTAAAGTTCGATGGAAAATCCAGCATAATTTTGCCTTACAAAAGTGGGAAATGGGATTCCTGGTTACAGAGGAAAAGTATGTTCTCTTCTAGGTCATCAAACCAAGTATTTCATACGTTACTAAGTAGGTACATGGTTCCCAGGATATGCACCAATGAGGAACAAGCAAGAAGAAGTGTTTTACTACAAAATATATTCATGGATTCTTTAAAATACTATTGTATTGAATTCAAACATTATAATCAATAGGCTGAGACATTTGGGATGTCATTGGTTAGCGACAGCATGGTGAGCAAACCTCTGGGAACACTCTCCTTCTCTTATGGAAAAGCTTGCAATTCTTAAATTTTTTTAATTTTTTTTATAAATCTTTTTATTGAAACAACAACACGCCATCTCTTTTACAGGCTATATATCATGATAGTCTGGCAATTCTCAAACAGACTGATAAATCAATAACATTCTTCTTATAATAATTGACAACTTTCCGGTTCTCTCCCCCCACCATGGTCCCTTGTTCCCCTTCAGTTATATTGTTTCTTGCTCCTGATCCTGTCTGGTCATCGGGCTACATAACATTCCCCGGTAGCTATTCCATTTTCCCCAAACCTTTGTCCATTTTTGTGGGCACCCCCTGCTCTCATAGACCACCCTTTCCGCCTGCATACACCAGTATAAAGCCATTTTCCATTCCATCAACGTTGGGGCATCTATTGCCCTCCATATCCTTGCAATATTGCGTTTTGCAATCATGAATCTCAATGTTACCCACAGGCGCTCAGTGTTTGTAAGGCCTGAGACTCCCCAGGTATTTAACAGACACCATCTCAGTGATTTGTTCTCCTCGACATTATAAACTTCCCTCATAGTTGTTAGTATTGCTGCCCAGTATTGTTGAAGTGGCGGGCACGCCCACAGCAGGTGAAAGAAAGTACCTTCCTGTCCACACCCTCTCGGGCATAGTGGCGAGGTGAGCATCCCCATTTTCACCTGGGTGGTACATGCGTAGTAGGCCCTGTGAAGGATCTGTACATGCGTAGTAGGCCCTGTGAAGGATCTTTAGCTGCATTAGTCTGAAATGCAGGTGTTTGGCCACCTCTCTGGGGGAGGCCATGGCCTCCACCCATTCTTCATCGTCCAGAGCACCCAAGTCTAAGCTTGCAATTCTTTATTTAGATCCAGGAAATAACAACAACAATGACAACGTGGCATGCTGTGACATCAATTCAAGATGGAGGAAAACATATGCTCGGTTCATGTTATCATAAGTTCAGTTTCTAATATATTTAAAGCTAAAGAGAATACAGCGCCCACAAACACAGCTGGGTTAAAAAGAATGCACTGGGTCCATTGCAATTTTGCACCAATATTTGAACTGCATGACAGTGTAAAAACATAATTTGCTCCAACTGACCAGTGACAAAATACCATTTTGCACTGGCCAACATAAATGCTGGTGCAAATTTATTCCAGGGCGAGTTCAAACATTTAATAAGGGGAGTCAGGAACAAAACTGAGCCAGGACTATCGATGTAATAAGGCTGGTATCTTTAATTCTGATTTCCAGACAGTAATTCACATTGGAGAGTCCTGTTCTGTGCTCAGATCCTCATCTTTGATGCAATACATCAGGCATGGTGAATAACACGTGCTAGTGATTGGTTAGTCACCATTTTAAAGAGTCAAACTTTGAAGTAGACGCAATTTACGCACCTGCTAATTTGCGAACCCAGCGGAAATGCAAATTATCAAGAGAACAATTTACACCTACATTTTTGCTGGTTCATTCTGATTTAGTCCACCCATGTGCAAGCTCCTCACACCTCTGAACTCACAGCAGCACCACATAATCAATGCTAAATTATTGATATAATTTAGCTAAATAAATCACCAATTTATAAGTGTACAGATTAGTATATTTTTCACTCATATGCATCTTGTAAACATGTAGGTTATTACCACATGCTCAGAGGCATCGTTCTTAATAAAAGATTGTGGTCATAGGAATAAAGTGGAAAATAATTATATTTTTTGTACAGAGCTTGCCGACATTCAAGTTGCATGAGATACATTATTGGAAAAGTAAACTTTAAAAATTATTGAATCCCACAGTAATTTTAAATACTGGGATTATGGGCAATATATGTTTTTGTTTATCTGCTTATATATATAAATTGATGTATAATGTTATTCAAATATAAAATTGAAACTGACCTGTTGATGACAATTTTCTGAAGAAACTGTAAATCATATGAAAACATTGCTTTTCATTTTAAAATTGCAAAACTAATTCAGGATAACCTACATCTTGATGTGAAATCCAGTTGGCCAGTTTCAAACAGTTTCTACTGGACCTTGTTGCAGTATGTCAGGTTTTCTGGGGCTGCAATATATGCACCTAGGGTCAAAATATGGCCAAGAACGGTCAATTTATAGAAAGCAGTTTACACATCTTAAGCTTAAAAATGCTAAATGGCATGTTCTTATTAAACCGTCCTGCCAGAATGACTTTTATTAGAGTGCCTTTAATTCACTCCATTGATTATACACAGGCACTGAATGAAGTCCTATTCCAGCCTTGGCCTCTGTGTGTAGCTGCTGCAGGAGAGGAAGGATCCTTGATAGTCTTTCCAGTTATTTTCATTTTCTTAAGCTTGGAGACATCACCTCCAGCCCCAGGTGTTTATCTACTCCATGCCTGCCTGAGGGGAGAGCTGGACATGTCGGCAGGTTTCTGTTCAGCAGGCAGGCACTGTGTCACCAGCTGAGGAGGACCGAGCCAAACGTTCCTTCTTATATTTAAGTTATCTATTGGGCAATAAGTAGGTTTTTAATACATCCTTCAAGATTTTAGATTGGTCTATCTATGAGGTACACAATTTTACTCAAGTAGGAATTCTGCTTCCCACATTACATCTAACTGCATACCTTTATGTCCCCTCACTATAGGTTTATCAATGTAGAAAAATAGATTCTGACCTATTTAACTCCCTGGATATCTTGCTTTTGAACTGCTTAGTTCTTCAACTTCTTCCATGAGAAAGTCTCACTAACTGAGTATCTCTCACTGTAGGGTTCATAAAAGTGGATTTGAAGTGCTAGCTGTCAGTGTTTGCTTTTAAAAAAAAGGTTTACTGCTGTGCAGTTGGTGTGAGAGGCTCTGGGCTGGCTCTACATGAGCACATTTGCATATGTAAGCACATGTGTGGGTGAGCTAGTAGTACTATTATCCAGCTCATCCATATATCTCTGTACTTGTAGTCTTTCAGAAGGGAACCTTCATGGATTGGTGTTGGCCAGTGGATGCCTTATCATTTGAGTGAAAAATTATAGTGTAAGTCTGTAGTGCGTTACTGAAAAGAATGTGTGCATTGCTGTATTGTATATTAGGGGAGAAATCTGCACCAAAGTACAGTTTCACCATAGTTAGGCCTAGAGATTTGGGTGACACGCCAATCCTATAATAAACATGGATCCCAGGTGCAGATTTAATGCATTTAATGGATCATATTTGCACTCCTTGTGGCATTTGAAAAGTGTTCATGTTTCTCTAACTCAGCCCCTAATTTAGATTCTGCTGGGCCAAGTCAATTGTTCTGTTAGCCAAAAGTTGGATTGAAGATCTCTCCACACAACAGGGCCAGGTGGCCATGATTAAACCTGTTCCTCGGAGGGAAAAGGATGGTGGGAGAATCTATATGTGCTAAATTACATTTTACACTGCCCCAGGCCAGGGAAGAATGATGCCAAAGAGAACAAAGGGGAGATGTCTAGACCCCTAGAGCCAATCAAAGGAGGGTTACCCTTGGAAGTATTGGAAGGCAAGGGCCAATCAGATGTGACAGAGTGTGGTTCAGGCTTCCAGAGAGATCTTTTTATAGGCCATTTCAAGTTGCCATGTAGGAATTCCCCAAAATGCAGCACAGGAGGGGGTGGAGTGATAATGTTTTAAAATTGAATTGGGCAGAAGAGCCTATCTTTTGGAATCCCCTAACCCCACTTACAAAACTTCTGCAAAGAAGAGAGAGAGATAGTGTATTTTGCCAAGACCCTGATGAAGACACAACCCCTGACTGTGGTGCTGGGGCACCCTGGAATTCGAGTGAATTGACCTTAGTGGATTGAGTGCTCCAGGTCCAGTGTTGGGATCCTCATGTAGCCTTTGGAGTGCAGGAGAGGGATGCACCTCTTGAGAGACTCTAGAGGAGAAGGATTAACCTTGAATTTTGGGGACTGGGCCTGCAGAGTGCTAACCCTCATCAAGGTTAGTGTTGTGACTTCTGCCACCAAACAGGTGCCCTGCAAGTGGCCAAAACAATCTGTGGCACCTGAACAGTGCAGTAAGGGAGTGTAGTCTGCCTTGAGGGTTGCGTTGTCCTGCTGGAGGTGACCTGCTGGAGGTGACCCCCGGCTACGAAGTATGCATGGCACTGGACAGAGGACAGGTTCTTCTGAAAGGCAAAGAGAACATCCTGATCTCTTCCACAACAGAGGAGAAATAAAGAAGCAACATAGCCCCAAGGAAAGAGAATGTAGAAGCATAAAGGCCAAAAACGGACACTCCATCAGCAGTCAAAGGAGGCTACAATCATAAAACATGGCTGAAGGGGAGCCAGAGAAAACACGAGGAGAAGTTTGGTCCCCCAGAGGGGCTGTTTGGAAAAAATATTAGACGAACAATATTAGAGATACAGAAATATCGTGTCAAGAATATCAGGACTTCAAATATATTCTGGACAGAAATATAAAAGGTAAAAATATTGTTTTCAGTGTTATTTTTAATATCGTTGTTAAAAATATCACAGTAGGAAAAATTATTGCATATAATATCGTTTTTTAGAGTTAATTAGTATTTAATGTATTGCATTTATTTTTATTATAAGTGTTTATGATTTTGAGAATTTCTTTTTATTTTTGATATGTTTTTACTTTTTTTAAAGTAATCTTTTAAAATGTATTAATGTTTTTAAATAATCCTTGAAATATATTTTTAGTAGCAGTATGTTGGGTTATTAGGGGATAAGGATGAGTTTTTAAAAAGATATATATGTATTGAAATTTTGCATTAAATTTAATAATGTTAAAGATATGCAAATTATCCTTTAAGATGTTTAAAATATATTTAATTATAATAATATTTTATAAAAAAAGAAACTTTTATATTATATAATATACAGTTTAATGGAATGCAATTTTATTTTTATTAAAAAAATTGAATACATAGATTTTTAAAAAAAACTTGTATTAATAAGTAGATTTGCCTTTTATATAAACAAACTAGAAAAATAAATGTGTTATATTTTAATAAAAGTTAAAAAAACTTTACAAGTTACAAAATATTTTGATAAGTTTAACAATTATTTTGACTAATTCTAAAAATGTAAAAATGTATACATCTAAAAAAAATTATATTGATACATTTATTTTTTTAAGTTTATGAAATTGTATTTTTTAAAGTTTATTAATGGTAGGAAATGTTTTAAAAAATTGAGATAAGAAATCAAATTTATAAAAAACAGATTACATTTTTAGGTTACAATTTATTATATAAAGGTTATTAGTTTAAAATAGTTTGTTTTAATGTTTCTTTTATTTACTGAAATTTTAGAATGTCTAGCAGTAATTATTACATTTTAAACTTTAATTTACAATATGAAGGTACATAAGTTTTAATGTGAAAATAATTTATAATATTTGAAGATTTTAATGTCCAATGTCCTTTCTCAAATAAGCATACATTGTTGTGGGAATAGTGAACATTACTCCTTTAGTTCCCAAAGTTGGTTTAGTTTTGAGTGGGAATAGTAAATGTCACTCGTTTAGTGTCCAACAATTTCAATGAGTTGGTTTAGATTGTAGTGGGAATAGTAAATGTAACCCCTTTAGTGTTCAACAGTTATCATAAGTTTTTTTAGATTAGGGTGTGAATAGTAAATGTCACCCCTTCAGTGTGTAACACTTTCCCGAAGTTGGTTTAGATTGGAGTGGGAATAGTAAATGTCACCCCTTTAGTGTCCAACACCTTCTTCAAGTTGGTTTACACTGGGGCGGGAATAGTGAATGTCATCCCTTTGTTGTCCAAACCTTCTTCAGGTTGGTTTAGATTGGAGTGGGAATAGTAAATGTCACCCGTTTAGTGTCCAACACCTCTTCCAATTGGTTTAGATTGGAGTGGAAATAGTAAGTATCACTCTTTAGGGTCCGACACTTTCCCAAAATTGGTTTAGATTGGTGTGGGAATAGTAAATGTCACCCATTTCATTATAAGATTATTTTTAAATTTATTGCACAGTTTTACATTTTAACAAATATATTGTGAATTAAAAATAAAAGTAATTACAAAGTGATATAAAAAATATTTTTTGTTAATTTTTCACTGTAAAAAAACCAAGGTACATTATATTTAATACATTTAAATGTACATTTTCAATTGTTATTTTTCATTGCTTAGCATTTGTATACATTTATTTACTTTTTAATTAAATTTTGTTTGCAATATTTTAACTTTTTAAACATTCTTTACTACATTGACGAGTTTAACATTTTAAAAAATGTATTTCATTTTGTATATATTTATTACCTTTTTTAAATGACATTTTTCACATTATTTTAAAAAAATTTATTATTACATATTAAATAATTGGATGTATTTTATACTATTATCTAATTCATACACTGCAATTTTTGTAAATGTCACTCCTTTAGTGTCCAACACTGTCTTCAAGTTGGTTTAGATTGGAGTGGGAATAGTAAAGGTCACCCCTTTGGTGTCCAACATCTTCTTTAAGTTGGCTTACATTGGAGTGGGAATAGTAAATGCCACACCTTTTGTGTCCAAGACTTTCTTCAAGTTGGTGTAGATCGGAGTGGGGATAGTAAATGTAAAGGCTTTAGTGTCCAACACCTTCTTCAAGTTGGTTTAGATTGGAGTGGGAATAGTAAATGTCACCCCTTTAGTGTGCAACACTTTCCCCAAGTTGGTTTAGAGTGGAGTGGGAAAAGTAACTGTTAATAGTTTAGTGTCCAACACTTTCCCCAAGTTGTTTTAGATTTGAGTTGGAATAGTAAGTGTCACCCCTTTAGCATCCAACACCTTCTTTAAGTTGGTTTAGACTGGGGTTGGAATAGTAAATGCTACCCGTTTAGTGTCCAACACCTCATCAATATGGTTTACATTGGAGTGTGAATAGTAAATATCACCCATTTAGTACCTAACACTTTCTCCAAGTTGATTTGGATTGGAGTGGGAATAGTAAGTATCACTCTTTAGTGTCCAACACTTTCCCAAAATTGGTTTAGATTGGAGTGGGAATAGTAAATTTCATCCATTTCGTGTGTAAGATTATTTTTAAATGTATTGTATAGCTTTATATTTTAACAAATATATTTTGAAGTAAAAATAAAAGTAAATTACAAAGTGACATAAAAAAGTCATTTTTGTTAATTCTTTAATTTTTCAATTGTTATCTTTCATTGCTTAGCATTTGTATACATGTATTTAATTGCTTTTTTGCAATATTTGAACTTTTTAAACATTCTTTACTACATTGACGAGTTTATATTTTAAAAAATGTATTTCAGTTTGTATACATTTATTAACTTTTTTAATTACAATTTTTCACATTATTTAAAAAAAATTATTATTAGATATTAAATAATTGTATTTATATATTATACTAATATTTAATTCATACATTGCAATTTTCGTAAACATTTTTGTACAACATCGTTTAAAATTTTAGAAAATGTTATATTTTTTTTTACATTTATGAAACATTTTTACTATATTTTTCATTGATATGCATAGGGAGATAGACTTTTTTTTGCTTGATTTGACGCCCATTTATTTTATTCCTACATTCTATTTTGTAGTCTGTTTGTGTTATTTTGAGTAATTCTTTCAGGAACCATGTTGCTGTTAGGTGGTGCGGTTCGTTGGAACAGGTAAGTCCTTTTAAAAGAATGTTTTAAGGATTTTGAGAGGAGTGGAGATTAGGATGCATGTTAAAAAGTTGGGTATAGTGCCGCTTTAGTGTTTATGTGTATGTCAAGATGTGTTTTTGATAGTGTTTTGCACTGTTTTGTCATTTTGCATTTTTTTTTAAATGTGATGTTAATGTATGAATGTTTTATGTTAAATTATGTGATGTTATTTATATTTTGATGATTAAGGGCCTTATTATGAGTTTGGCAGTCTTCCACTGGGAACACCACCGTGGCGGTCCCAGGAAGACCGCCAAGCCCCTGGTGAGCCTGCCCTCTGGATCATGACTTTAATCCAGGGCAGACAGGTGGTGCAGCGGCATTTTCATGGCAGCATGTGTGTTAGGCTCATAGAAGAGTCTCAACAGCATACCGCTGCCGTGAGAGTGCCTGCAGCACGTTCCTTCATGTTGTGGCATGCATCATTTCATGGATACCACACTGTGCAGGAACCAAGGTGCAATCCTCCACACGCACCCTCAGGCCCAGTTTTGGCTGAGGCCCTTTCAGGGTCCCCTTTCTGCATGTCGCCACCCTTTTCATGGCGGGGTCCCAAGAAAGGCAGATATGCAGGTCAGAATATGCTCAGCGGTACCAGCTTTGGCACCACTAGCATATTTAGGCCCTTTGCATACTGCCGCCGCAGCAGGATCCTTGATCCCGGCGGAGGTGGCGGTCTTGTGGCAGTCTCACCGCCGCACTCATAATACGGCAGATGGGTGGTGGTGGTCAGACAGCGAATACGGTGGTCCCAGGACTGCTGTACTTGTAATAAGGATCTAAGTGTTGTGTATGGTATGTTATGTTATGTTACGCTGCGTTATGTTATGTTATCTGGAATTTATGGCGCACACATTCCACATAAGGTCTCTTGGCACTAAGATAGAAGAAGCAGTGACAGCAGCAAGACTCGCCATAAGGTTATCTGAGCAGCCATGTTTTTAAGAGTTTCCTAAACCACACTTAGGGGCCGATTCCGATCTCGGCCGGTAGTGCTCCGAATCGGATTCGGATTTACCGGATCCGATTCGGAGCCCTGTTTCCCGACCGAATCGTACGCGGGTCCGGCCGAGCGAGTACGATGCAGGCACCCGCGAAATCTCCGACCGACTCGAACGCGGCTTCAACACGCTCCGACCGACTCGCATGGACACGACTCGCACCGCGCTATGGAGACGTATCCCGGCCGGGTAAGTACGATGCGTGCCGCGAGCAGTCCGACTGACTCGCGCCGTCCGGCTCGAAAAAGCTGTCGGAGCCGGACTTTGGGGGTCCGCGTCGGACCCCCCTGTACACGTAGGCGCGCGAGTCGCACACAGGGGGGACCCATGGGTCCCCCCTACCTGTGCATGTACGCCGCGATGCGCATGTACGCGTACACGCTGTAGGGGGTGCCCTTGTCCGCCTCGCACCCATTGAGTCAATGGGAGCCCACATACGCGTTGTACGACAGGCTCCCATTGACTTCAATGGGAGTCCGACCGACTCGAGTCCGATGGCATGCGTGCGCATCGTACTCATTCGGTCGGACTGCCAGAGTCCGATTCGGTCGGAAATCTCTCCGGGTCCGGCTCGGTCGGAGAGATTTCCGGCCGAGATCGGAATCGGCCCCTTAGTTGTTTGATGATCTAATGTCAAGGGAAGGGCATTCCAGATGCGGGGCACCAATACAGAGTATCTGACCCCTCCCAGCTTCTTTCTTTTGCTTTTTGGAACAGTTAGTAAATTCAGCTGAGCATATCTGAGATGGCAGGTAGGAATATAATGCTGAATTCTCGAGGACACAAAAGCTGGGCTTTTTCTGTGAAAGGCTTTAAATACAATACAGGGTGTTATAAAAATGGTCCTCTGGCTACGGGAAGCTAATGTAACTTTTTCATCTGAGGCTTAGTGTGGCAGTGTCTTTGTTGGCAAAAAACCAACTGAGCGGCCTGATTGTGAGTCAATTGCAGCCTGTGGTTAAGGCCAGATAAAGAGCATTGGCATATTCAATCTGAGACATCACTAAGGCAATAATCAATTAGATGACAGCATCCACCGTAAAGTATATCCTGATGTTCGTTATTCTTCTGAGTTGGAAAAAAGAAGAGGAAGAGACATTCCCTATCTGCTCTTTCAGGGGTAGATCCTCATCAAGGAAAATCCCCAGACTTTTCACTACTTTCTTGGACTATGGGAGGGATCCCATACCAGGGGGCCAAAAAGAAGAATTCCATTGATGCAGTTTGCTTTATGTAACCGCAATTTAGGTTTTCTCGGCGCTTAGCGTCAACCGGTGACTATTCATAAAGTCCCGAATATATAACATAGTGTTTTGGAAAAAAACCTGAGATTCAGTAGTGTTGTCAATGATTAAAACCAGCTGCATATCGTCGGTGTAGTTGTATATTTTTATCTTTTGTTTCTGTAAGGAATGTATCAGTCGGCAAATGTAGAGATTAAACAAGTGAGAGGAAAGGGAGGATCCCTGAGTGACTCAACAATTTAGTTGGACCATAGCTGAACAAAAAGGGGGAAGGTGGACCGATTGAACCCGGTCTCTAAGAAAGGAGGCCAACCATTCAAGGGCAGTGCCCTGCAGGCCTGTAGAGCTGACACGGTCCATCAAAATACCATGGTCAACAATGTCAAAATGCTCAGAGATCTAAAAGGAGCAGTGCCTGTGTGGTGCCAATATCTGCTTCTTTCCTCAAATCATCCATTACAAAGAGGATGACTGTCTTAGCTGAATGAGTGGGGCGAAAGCCAGCCTGATGAATGCCAAGAAAGCAAGACTCCTCCAAAAGAAGCACAGATGTTGAGAAACATGGGTCTCTAGAAGTTTGGCTAGGTAAGGAAGCAGTGAGATCGGTCTGTAGTTTTTCAGTATGGACCTGTCCTCCCCAGGTTTTTTCTAGCAAGGTAGTATGACATCCTCCTTAACATATTGAGGGACCTTTCCCTGATTAAGGGACTGGTTGAGAAGGGAGGTGGCCATCTCAGGAAAGTGGGAGAAAACTGGTTTAAGGAAATGTGGAGGACATATCATTCGGAGATCCTAATTTAACTATGTCCATCAGCTCGGTAAAGCGCTCTTTGCTAACAGCCGGAAAAGCGGGGAGTGTCAAGGGGTTTCTATCTTCTGGGGAAATGACAAACATACATGTGCTGGGTAGGATACCGTCTTTTATTACTTTTATTTTCTCAATGAAAAATGAGCACAAGTCGTTGCATAGACTTTGCTTGGGAGCCGCAGGTAAAGTTATTCTGTCTGGATTGGAAATTTCTTTAACTGTCTCGAAGATGGACTTTTATTTGAAAAGTAGGTAGATTTTGCATATAAAATTAGATTTTTGTATGTTTTTAGTCATTGGGCTCTCTGCTTTAAAGGCAGGTAGGTATTTTGGCATTTTGCGTTCTGCCTGCCAGAGTTCAAGTTTTGCCATTTTCAACTCCTCCGAAAACTATTTAGATGCTTCATGGTGACGAGTGGGTTTAGGTTTTATATGTTGTATATTTGGGACTGTAATCTATTAAGCGGGTGGGTCTTTAATGTTTGTTTTACAGGTTTTTGTTTCACAACCATTTCTATTGGAGTTTGGTGTTCACATTTTTTTTTAAAGGAAATCTGTTTTGGTTTATTATAAACCAATAGTGTTTCCTTTTTTGTGGGGTTTCCTGGAGCGGCTCTTTTTTTAAATACTTTATTTGGTTTGTTTATGGAACCTACAGATTTTGGATTGCTTCAAGGGATTTCGATTGGATTGTTTATATGTTCGAATTTTTTTTTTTACCTTTTGCTTTTGCATTTTTTGTGGATTCCTATTTTTTAATATGTGGGGATGGAGAAAAATCAGCAGCTACAAAACAGCTATGTGTATGTTATTATTATGTGCAATTGTTTCACTTATGCTTTCAGACCCAGGGGTCGATTCCGATCTCAGTCGGTAGGGCTCCGAATCGGATTCGGCTTTACCGGATCCGAGTCGGAGGCTTTGTTTCCGACTGATTCGTACAGTCGTCCGAGCGAGCAAGTACGATGCGAGTGAACGCGAAATCGCCGACCGACTCGTTTCCGTGTCCGACCCGCTCCGTCCAACTCGTTCGCACTCGATTCGTGGCGCGCTATGGAGACGTTTTACGACCGAGCCAGTACGATGGACGCGTCGGACAGCCGGATCGAGTCGGAGCGTCCGGCTCGAAAAAGCTCCCGGAGCCAGACTTGGGGGGTCCGTGCCGGACCCCCCTGCACCCGTAGCCGTACGAGTCGAACACAGGGGGGACCCAAGGGTCCCCCCTAAACATGCATGTACTGTGCGAGTTGCACCGACGCGTACACACTGTAGGGGGCGCACTTGTTTGCGACGTACACATTGAGTCACTGGGAGCCCATGTACGCGTCGTTCGACCGGCTCCCATTGACTTCAATGGGAGTCCGACTGAATCGAGTCCGGCAGCATGCGGCCGCATCGTACTCGCTCGGTTGGACTGCAGGAGTGCGGCTCGGTCGGAAATCTCTCCGGATCCGGCTTGGTCGGAGAGTTTTCCGACCCAGATCGGAATCGGCCCCCCAGTCTCTACTTTGACATTAGAGCCTGACGAGCGATGAGTCACATGTCGGAAATGTGAGGAATCTCACGTAATGGATTTACCAGGATGTTGGGCAGTACCCATGTGTCCTTTGCTGGTCATACCATGAAAGGGCTCAGCATACAAAGGAGCATCAGATTTTCATTTTCTAGCTTTATGAACAAGCACTCAATCTCCTCATGTGACAATAGTGTCCTTTGCATGTCGGTGCTTGTCTGCATATGCCTTCATGTTCCTTTTATGATCTCGATCTAAGTCTTTTACATGAATGTCTTCCTAAATACGTGATCTTCTGATAATCCATTGAGGTAACTTGGTCGTCATGACTCTCCCAAACATCAAGGTTGGAGGGCTTTCACCTGTGGTCGAGTGTGAGGTTGAACGATAAGTTTGAAGACTAGAATTCAAGACAGTTTTAAGGTTGAGCTTTTCCAGTACAGCACGCTGAACAGCTTGCTTAAGAGTACTCATGAAATGTTCGACAAGGCCATTGGCCTGTTGTCAAAGAGGTGTGCGCATCTGATGATTCACATTAAGATAACTGAGAAAGTCTCTGAATTCTCGACTGTTGAAAGGTGGGCCATTGTCAGATTGTAGGATCGCAGCAACACCGCATCTCGATAAGATGCCGTCTAATCTCCTGATCACTCTTTCTTAAGTAATAGATGAGAGACCTTCTATCAATGGAAAATGGGAGTATTCATCAACAATCACCATCAGGTGATGTCCATTGACAAGAGGACCGAAACAGGCAACAGCAGTTCCCTCTCATACATGCTTGTGCAACTCTGACATGTTTAAGGTTAGTTGAGTGGTTTTCAATGAAATGCAGTTGCATAGATGACAGGCCTTCAATTCTCTTTCAACTCTCTCATCGAGATGTGTAAACCAGGTTCGGTCTCGAATTATGGGCCACTTCAATTATCTGTTTTTGCAGTCTCCGGAATAACAATTTTCGAACCTCTTAGGATAATGCCTTCCTGAGTAATGGAGAGTACATCTTTGACATTTTTTTACTTCTGGTACTCACTGTCACTGGTAAGAGGTTGAGGGTGCTGGTGCAAAAACTGATGTATAATGATGTATTTTAGCTTTAACTTGTCACTATCTTGACTCGTGGCAGTGACGATTTGTTCCAAGGAAATGGCAGCTGGTGTGCTTGATCTCACAATGAAATTTATGAATGCTTCAGCCATCTTGGAAGGGGTGCCGGGGCACTGTGGAGGCACTCATGAGAAGTAGCGTAGACCCCAATGTTCAATGCAAGGACACATCTTTGCCTTTGGAGTTTTAAGGATGGTCAACAATGCTTGATGATCTTTCACAAGCATGATAGGCTTCCCACACAAGATTACATGGAAAAGTTCGCAAGCCGACACCACTGCTAAGCTTTCTTTCTCAGGTTGTAAATAAGCACTCCCAGTTTGGGGTAAACTTCTGCTTGTATAGGCCACAATATGTCTTTGAGCATTTGGGTGTCCGCTGTGCTGTGTAAGGATTGCCCCTAACCCAACGGGGCTAGCATCAACAACAACCTCAGTATGAAGCTTTGGATCAAATTATGCCATTGCAGTAGCTTGTTTAATTTTCTTGAAGCTTTGCTTGCATTCATGTGACCAGTGAATTGAAACATTCTTTTTCGTCAAGTTTCTTAACGAAGCACTCACGGTGGCAAATTCACTTATATATCTTGAACAGTAGCTGGCCATGCCAAGGAATGAACGTAACAAGGAAACATCTTGTGGGGGATTGGCAGTTGACAACGCTAACACTGTAGCAGGATCAGGTGTCATACCCTCATCAGAAAAGATGTGGCCAAAGAATTTTAACTGTGTCTATTGGAACACACATTTCTCAGCATTCAAACCAGCATCAGCGAGCAAACTACACACTTGTGTGAGAGCTTTATCTTGTTTCTTCTGTGTAGTGCAGAAAACTAATATGTCATTACTCTAATTAAAAGCATTCATGACAGGCTGTATGATACGTCAAATGACATCTTGAAAAAGATGCGCTGATGATGACACGGTGAAACTCAGTCTTTTATAACAGAACAGTCCAATATGTGTAGAAAAGAGTGTAATGTACCTTCAAATCTCCTCGAGTCAGGCGCGGTCGGTGGTAGGAGTGCCGGTCGGGCGGTGACGTGGGGCGGGGGAGGAGCAGGGTGGGGGGTAGTAAACTACGGATTAAGGCCTAAAACAGGTAAGTAAACATTTAAATAAGTAAAACGAATTTCGTTGCGCGCACTGCATCGCATATGGCGATGCAGCGCTCACAACGAAATTCGTTTTACTTATTTAAATGTTTACTTACCTGTATTAGGCCTTAATCCGTAGTTTACTACCCCCCACCCTGCCCCTCCCCCGCCCCACGTCACCGCCCGACCGGCACTCCTACCACCGACCGCGCCTGCCTCGAGTACCAACTGATGGTAACCTTTATTCAAATCAAGGCAAGAGAATATCTTTGCACCATTCAATTGTGTTATCATGCCAACAATGTGCAGACCTCGATGTCTTTCTCTTTCAATTGCCTTGTTCGCTTGACACATATCCACGCAGATGTGCACAGCTCCTTCACTGTCCCTTTTAGGTATTACCACTATGGGAGAAACCCATGGCGGTGGACCAGTGGAACTCTCAATGATATCATGTTTAAGTAAGAATTCAAGTTCTTTTTCAGCAGCTACCTTTAGATGAAATGTAATCCATCTGTGACTTTCAGCAGTAAGACGAACGTTCTCATTAATGCACTTTGATAGCCTTGAGTATTCCCAACCTAGTTAAGAATGAAGGAAATTGACTTACAATTTCATGATGAGCATTCATGTTATAGTTCACTGATATCAGTCCCATATCAGCAACTGTGCTGAAACTGAGCAAACAGGCACTCAACGCTTCACCTTGAAGTACATGAATGGGTGCTTGAATGTTTGTTTTCTTGTGTGTCTTGACTTTTTAATGGCATCGATGCAACCAATGTATACACTTTTGTTTTCGATGACGTAAGTCGGGGCAATGGAGATAGTTCATTGTATTTCTCCTCACGCATATTGTTTATCGATGAACCACTGTTGACAATAAAAGGTATTGAGCAACCATTGGGAGCCAACCCTAAAAAGATGTCTAAGACATTGAGAGAATGTACGACAAAAAGCTGTGATAACAATAAGGGATCCAAGAGGGAGTATGATTCATCAATCCATAATAGCCTAGAAACGATACTGAATAAATTACTCACCAAGCTTGATTCCTTTGAATGTAAAGTACTTACAGAGTTAAACGAGATTAAAAAGAGGATCGGGATACTTGAGAATATTAACAATATCCATCAGTGTACACTTGGGAGATGAGCCACTGTGCAATATAAAAACCCCACTATGACAGCACAGGAGCCTAAAACATTCGACCATCCAGTGCCAATAACCTCTGGCTGTGCATCTACAATACTAAATCAAAACAGTGCAGGCAGCGGTAACCTATTGAATGGGATGGGCACGACAAAGGTACCCACTTCAGTTAAGGTGGGGGAAGAGCCAGAACACAAACGTGATGACCGGTTTACACCTCGAGCCTTTGACCCAGACACGTTGCATTTGCCCCCTGATGCTGCTCCCTATGTTATCGTATTGAAGGGTGCTCACATTTTGGAGCAAAACGTCAAAGAAAGCTGGTCTAGCCTATGGAGTAAGGTGATTTATTGGCTGACTGGTCATGGTTGTAATGCTAATCTTCTGTATCATGAAATCATCATGGTAATAAGGACACGCTGGGTAGGTCACGGCCTGAAAACTGGTGATGGGTGTTTGCATTATTGTTAATTTTAGAAACCCGGCAGTGATGAAGTATGTACTTTCTAATCTCTGGTTTAGACACCAGAGTTAACCATGCTTAGAGACTAAGATTGTTGCTGTTCAGCTGGGTTTCTTCTACAGACCACCAGAGTTTATACACAGATCCCAGGGCCCTCCGACACTATCTAACCAAGGTAATCACAGTACTCATTATGCTGTGACATCAGTGAATAGATTTTCCCCCTCTCAAGCCTCGAGGAACAAGACTGACGTCAAGATAACAGAGGAAAAATGGGTGTACCCGGGAGGATATGTAAGAACAACAAATGTGGCCCAGGAGCATATAATAAAAGCTACAATTTTTGACTCGTACCCTAACTCCCAGATCCTGGAATGTTGCGGTTGTAAAACATAATCTGGCCAATAAAGATTGACAATCCCATATCCATACTGCAGACTTGCTATGCCTACAGGAGACATGGAATACTGAAAACTTTACAATTGATGGCTTTGTAGCAATTACAACCCCGGCTACCCTATCAGTCCATGGATCAGCAAGGGAGGCCTGGTGATCTTGGTCCCAACCTTAGCCCCAGTGTCTCTTAAAAAGGCGTATACCAGTTCCCCTACTATCTGCTTGTTCTGTTACAGTCCCATATGAGTTTAACTTTTGTATTGATTAATTATTATAATAACATTTTTAATAGCAAACGACATGAGGCTGTGGAGGAACTCGATAAAAAACTGGAAAAATTCACAAAGGGTTACAAAGCAGAAAGTTTATATATCTGGGCGGATGATTTAATATTAGTCCCTGTGAGTATTCATCAGCAGGAGGTTCTGGGTACATTGTTGTAAGAGAAAACAAACAGGCTCCTTTTCCCTACAATAGATATGGTGATTGTATAAACGATCTACTATATAAAAACAACCTGAAACTGCTGCAACAAAATGATGATAGAGGTAAAGTCCCCCTGCCAACTTTTCAAGAGAGTAGGAGCAGTTCTTTTACAGACCACATAATGCACTCAAAGAATGGTGTAAACCTCTTTAGTTCACTTGCTATATAAGCTACTAGTTTTAGTGACCATCTTTCTCTCAATCTCACTTTGATTTTACCAAACAAATCGAGTGAAGCACCTCGGTCGGCAGCCCATATTGTCTTTGGGAGGAAAAATGGGATTAGTTTAAATAGGTCAGAGATAAATGATACAGCCCTCCTTAAAAGGGTGGTAAAAAGCAACAGGGAGGACTTCATAGTTTGTACTGAACTGGAGGCCCCCCAGATAAGATTGTGCTAGCTTTTAGTAATATAACATCTGTAGTTGCAGACAGTCTAACAGAACAGTCTGCGGCTACTAAAGATAGCCTATTATTTTGGATTGTAATTAATTCCTCATTCCTTAAAGAAAGCACAGATCCAAGAGTAGAGTCTATGGTCTCCCCAATCAACTAGATTAGCCATTTCATAAGTATATTTAATCCTCAGATCGAGCTATCTGCCACCGCTGAAGGTGCTAATTTTGCACTGACGCTACTTCCTTTACAGGCAGTCAGTATAGATGAAGTGGAGACTGCTATCGAAATGTCATCTGCTAAGAAAGCCCTTTGCCCTGACGGGATCCCATTGGATGCTTTTAAATCTTGTTTAGCATCGTGGGCAACAAAGGTGATGCAGGTCTTTAATGCAGCAGCACGGGGGTCTATCCCGCCTACCTGGACTGATTCCATAAGTGTTCCTATTTTTAAAAAGGGGACTGCTACCTGGACTGATTCCACAATTGTTCCTATTTTTAAAAAGGGGATGAGGGATCATGGCCCAATATTGCTCATGGATTCATCAGCGAAAAGTATGGAGAATAACTTTGGAGAGACTAGATACCTGGGTTGTCAGTAACCATCTGCTAACAGACTCCAAGTATGGTTTCAGTAAAGATATAGGTACACTAGAGCAATGCAACAACCTCCGTCTTCTAATTTAAAAATACAAAATGCAAAACAGGGACAATTTCACCTCTACTTCGTTGATCTAAGCAGTGCCTTTGATTTAGTTACCCATGCTAAACTGTGGAGGACTTTGATCGCAATGGGCGCCCCAGAAGATATTGTTTCATATCTGTCCCAGATGTATGTCTCACTGACCTCCTGAGTGAGATATGGGCTAGAGGGAGAATGTATCCCATGTTTTAGAGTTACAAGAGGTATAAGACAAGGCTGCATCCTAGCCCCCTTCCTTTTTTCCCTCTACATAAATGGTGTTGACCATACCAGCCTGTGGTTGGTACTAAGCATAAAAACTCATGCTGTGAAGGGTGTCATGAAAGATGTTGATTTTCAGGCATAAAAAAACATATGCAAAAACTTTGTATGACTGTACTGCTCAGCTGGCTGAACCAAAAGCTTTGGTTCTAGCACTGTAGAATATGGATCCTGAATACCCGACACTTATAGTGTGTGATTCCTAATCCTGCATCCATTCCTATAGTTATAACTTACACTATTGGTGCTTAAATGGTTTCAGAGACTCTGAAGGTAACACTATTAAGCATAAGTGGCTTTATGGAAAGGTGGCAGCTCATAAATATGCTCTGCCACAGGGTCATGTTATTCACATATTGGGCCATTAACGTGTTGGTGTACATGTTGAAGGGAATTTCTTGGCTGATGAAGCTACCAAAGCGCAATTCAGAGAGTCTTACTGGCTGCGACTACTTGTTCACATATGAGAATAGATGATGACATTAAGGCTGTGGTCACTGCTTCGACTAGATGCTCGTCCCTTCCTAAAAATTTCCCAAAATATACTCCAAACTGTTGATTGCCCAAAACATTCCATTTGCCAACATTCCCAGGGTGGGTGATCGAGTGATACCCAACCAGGACTGCAGGTTAGACCTAATAATTGCTGCACATAAAGGATTGGGGTCTGCCCACGCAGTGTGACATCTACAGTTTCTTTGCTTCAGAAACAGCACTGGTGCCAGGATCTTCAAAAATTGACTAAACAATATGTCTTTTTCTGTGACATTTGCCGACAAATTAAAAGTTCCACCATTGCTCACCCACTGCAGAAACCCATTCTAGTATCTAATAAACAACTAAATTGTGTCTATTTGGATAATTGCAGACCACTGAATTTAGATGGTGCTTTTAAATGTATTTTTTATTGGCTGTTGATTCATGTTCTCGATTTTTATGGGTGTGGCCACAGATATTGGCTGATGCTCGAACTGTTATTGAAGCTTTGCAAGTCTTTATTGGTACATATGCAGTAGCAGCATTCCATGCGATCCAGGGACTGGCATTTGCCTCTAAGGCTTACTTAGATTCCATGGGAACCCTGTGTGTTGCTGGGCATTATTCCTCTCCCTATCATCCTGAGGAAAATTTGACAGTGGAGCGGAAAAACTGTGACTTACAGCAATCTCTAAGAGCTACAGTATTAGGTTTAGGTCGAAGTTGGATCCATCACCTCTATGGAGTCCAGATAGCTTTAAATACATCTGCCTAGAAGATCTTTAGGGGGTCAGACCCCCTACGAGGTCCTGTTCGGGGTCCAGATGTATGTTGCAGATCATGATAACCCTGGCAGAGTGGTGGCTGATGCGCACTTTGACATCAATGAACGTTTTGCTGTCTTACAGGAATTACAAGACTTCAGAGATGAGCACTTGAATGTGAATACTGAACGTTCTGCCATTGATCGAGTGAAGGGGCAACCAGCGACAACTAGCTAGATTCCAAATGTTGGGGATCTATTCCGGGAGAAGATAACAGAAACAAGGGAATTCGGACAATCATACCCTGCCAAGGTGATTGTGCTTGCTGTTCGAGGTACTCAAACTATGATGTTGCCACCTCTTGCTGCTTGTAAACAAAAACAACAATTTTCCATTGATTTAATTAAGCTCCATCATGTATTCAGTCCTACACAGTAGGCCACAAGGGTATCTGGGCAGATCCCTATCGCATCTACCTACACGACAAGAGATCCCCCTACATGCACTAAGCAGTCCAAATGTAAGTATTCCCTGGTTGGGGACTTCAGATGCTGAAAATGCACTTCTGCCTGTTCCTATTGCAGCAACAAATAATGACATTATATATGACCTTGGGGCAGGATGCACTGAGCACCGCTACAAGGTCTGCAATTTTGGATTTAATGCATGCTTAGAGGCGGATGGGGAAAAGGTAGCGCCCACCAACTCCCCTAAGGTGAAATGTAATGATATCAGAGCCTGTCTTATCAATTGCAGGTCTCTACCTAAACATGCAGATGACATTTGGCTATCTCTAATGGACAATGTTTCGGATTTTATGTTTTTTACAGACACTTGGCTGAAGGAGGGCTCTAACCCTGACTTGGCCCTTACTATCTCCTCTCCCGGCTTTAGTATTGTATGTGCCAACAGGGGTGGTGATAGGGTGGGGAGAGGCATGACCATTATCTTGAAAGATACTTGGGAGGTCTCTACTTCCAAACTGGGCCAATTAGGTAATATCGAGGGACTGATTTTTTGTATAAAAATATCTCCTTCTTTTTCCTTTGCCGGGCTGCTGCTCTACAGGCCGCCAGACTGCCCACATGTGCATACGCTGGAATTGTGTGATGTCATTGACCAGCTGACCCTACACTATGCCAATTTTACAGTTCTGGGAGATTTTAACCTTCATGTAAATGATCCTAGCTGCCCCCAGGCTTTCCATTTAAAATCAACACTAAAAGGCTTCAACCTCACCCAGTTAGTTACCTCACCCACCCATAGAGCTGGCCATGTGCTAGATTTAATTTTCTCAAATATTCAACATTTGAGAACAGAGATTTCGCTTCGTATGCTATAGACAGACCACTTCCTTGTCCCTTTTACTTTTAGTTTTGAGACTGAGTAACCTACAAGTGAAAAGCTAATAGAGGTAAAGAGGAATTGGAGTAAGGTCACTAAAAATACCCTGGGGCCAGTCCTGCATGCAACTGCGCAACAACTGTCAGCCATTCCCGACAGTGACGCTTTCAGTTTTAACTTATGGATCACGATTGCTTTAAATAGTCACCTTTAAGGTCGGTTACTACTTCCAGAGCCACACCTCCGGCCCTTTGGCTCTCAACCGAACTTAGGGCCCGATTACGATTGCGGAAGGCGCGTCACCGCCAGCCATGCGGTGGCGGTCCTCCCGCAATCGTACCACGCTTTTCCCCCGCCACATTAGGTTGGTGGAGGGAATCGCGCTCGGACCGTGGCGGACGCAAAGACCATCCGCCATGGGTCCGCCAAAAGCAATCTTACAGATTGCCTGGCAGACGGACCTCATGGCCAGATATGGTGGCGGTGCCTAGCAGGCACCATCCACCAAATCATGATACTGGCATCGCCGCCATGGAAAGGCTGGTGGGGATTAATGACGGGGTCCCGTTGCGGGCCCCCCTTGTGTTGGGGGGAGGTGAGGGTGCACTTGGGGAGTACCCGTGGTACCCCCCTACATTTCACAGCACTACGTGGCAGGCACTGTGTGGTGCCTGCCACGTAGTGCTGTGAAATGCAAAACCTGGCATTTTCACATCGCGGCGGGTGCTGCTGTCAGCAGCACCCACCGCAATGTTAAAATTCCAGATCCGACCGCCATGGTGGCGGTCGCATCCTGATCGGGTGTGCGGGACCGCCGCATGCATGGCGGACGTCCCCCTTTTACACAATGAGCCCCTTAGAGTGGAAAAGAGCAGCTGCAAGAGGTTTGAGCACTGCTGGAGAAAGTCATAAAAGCCCGCAGCCAAAAGTGCCTACAAGGAGGCCTTGAAGAAATTCCACAAAATCTTGCGGTTGAAGAGGAGGAAACATTTTTAGACGCATAGAAAGTTCTGAAACTTCCATTAAGGAAATTTTTAAGATTGTACAATCCTTTACCAAACCGGTAGCGATGGAAAGTACTATACATCCCTTCTATAAGCCTGTGCACAAGCCTGTCCAATTTCTCTGAAGAAAAAAATAAACAAACTGTATCCTTCATTTTCGGCTGTGACAGGGGTCACTGCAAATAAGCAGCCCTTAGCTCCCTCCTATGTCCTTATTCCTTTTTTGGAATTCCATCCAATAACAGCTGAGGAATCATTGGCTGAACTCCTGAAATTTAAATTGGGCTCTCCTGGGGATCCTTGCCCCTCTCGGTTCTTTTTTATTTTTTTAAACTTTATTTATCATTTTCATATTGCTTACAACATTGCATGGTCATTCACTGCGATCATAGAAATCTAGTAAGAATAAAGACAGGCATCATTTGCAAAACAAGTGTACTCAAGCGTGCAACGCACCAATGTCTCAGGGTAGCATATATATCATACATTGTAATGTCAACATCTGATCAACCCGGACCAGCGGGCTCTCCCTCACTGTCCGGCCTGCACTTTCCTTGACAGAATAAACACAACAATTGAGCAGTTGGATGGAACATGAATTACCCCACCGCGGTGGGCACTATCCCAGCAGGCTGTTGTGAAATAGGGGCGGCACTAATCTACAGTAAGTAATTTTTAAGAGGCTCCCAAGTGTCTTTCGGTCGGGATTGCCGGGGGTTGGGTTGTAGCATAAAGGTCACAATTAGTATTACAGTATGTGAGGCTATTGAGCCAATTTGTCACTGTGGGGGAGGCCCTACTTTCCCATTTGAAAGCTATTTCCCTCTTTGCGAGCAAAAGGGCAATGGCCGTGAATTTGCGCAACTTCTTCGGGAGACCCCCCACATATCCCAACAAGGCGACCTCAGGTGTAGGGACCATCTCAAGGTGGGTCATTTGTGTTATTAATCTGAAAATGGATCACCATAAGTCCCCAATCTTAGTGCAGTTCCAAGTCAGGTGGGCAAAATCGGCTTGCGGGCCACCGCACTTAGGACAAAAGTGTGGTCGATTGGGATCAATGGAGTGAACCTTCACCGGGGTCATGTAGACCCTCCACAAATATTTAAAGTGTATACACTTATGTCTGCTGTTTAGGGAGACCTCTTTTGTTTGTGCACAACAAATTGACCAGTGAGAGTCTTGAATTGGGTGCCCAAGGTCCCGCTCCCCATGCCACCCGTATCTTGGCATCCCTGCTAGGGACTAATGACATACATGCTTTGTATAGCTTCGAGATTAGGTGTTCTCCCCCAGAACTTGTGATTAAGAGAGTAAGCAGAGGGAAGGACTCGGGTTCCAAAGGGTATTCCGGGATCTTAGCTTTGAGCACCCTCCGTATACGGCTAAATACAAATTGATCCATGAATGTTGCCTCACTGAACCTCCCGCCCTCTGTGCTAGAAAAAACATGGCCCCCTGGACACAAATCCCCAATCTTATTTATTGAATATGTAGTGAGTGTACGCTGTACCAGTTTTTCTTCCATAATGGGGAGCCAGGGGTTATTAATGACAGGGATCTCCGATGAGTATAGAGCGCCACCTCTAGTCACTCTCATCAACTATGCCAGGCCGAGCTAGTGGTGGATACTGTTTGGATATCCCAGGGATCCCTGGGAAAGCCCCGCGGCAGCACCGTACAAAGGGGCGCCGGGAGCACTAGGTCAGCCTCAGGTCTAGTGTAGAGGATCCACGCGTCCGGGTGATACCAGGAGTGTGCGAAACTGCACTGAGCAACCAAATAGTAGATCTGAAGATTGGGGACCCAAAACCACCTCTCTCATATTGTAAGGACATGGTGTCCCAGCTAACTCTAGGTCTTCCTCCCCCCAGACCAATCTGATGAGGTGAGAACGCAAAGTGCGGAAAAAAGTATAGGGGAGCGGGATAGGAATGTTGTGAAACAGATACAAAAACCTTGGGAGGACAATCATCTTCACAAGTGCAATTCGACCAGCAAGGGAAAGCGGGGGTCTCAACCAACGCTCGACCTGCTGCTCCAGGTTATGCACCGCAGGGCCGCAGTTTAGTCTAATAATTTGCTCGGTTTCTCTGTGGATCTGAATACCCAAATATTTGGCCGACTCCTCACACCACGTCAGTGGGAACTCACATTCCCAACGAACAGTGCTCGGCGTCAGGGGGAAAGTTTCGGATTTTCCCCAATTTATACCCTGCCCTGAAAAAACACCAAATCGGATAATCTCTCTGATGAGCGGTTCCAAATTCTACTGGGGGTGTCGGACATATAGAATGATATCATCTGCATATAGGGAAATTAGAAGAGGACCCGTTTTAAACTGGAGACCTCTGTGCAGGTGTCTTTCCTGGAAATGGTGAACCAGAGGGTCCAGCGCCAATATGAAGAGCAGCGGGGAGAGTGGACAACCCTGTCTGGTGCCACGAGTGAGAGCGAACAAAGGGGACAGTGTGCCATTCAATCGAAGCCTAGCGGTGGGCGCGGTGCATAGCAACGAAGGAAGGTCAATGAATCCCTTAGTGATACCCAACTTTCTCATCACTGCTAGGAAAAAGGGCCACTCCAAGGAGTCGTAGGCCTTATCGGTATCGAGTAGAACAGCAGCCACAGGGACCTCCGGAGCTATCCTATGTGGTACCACAAATAACGTGCGCAGGTTTAAAGCAGTCGACCTATGGGGTACAAAGCCCGACTGAGTTGGTGAGATAATGCGGTTCAGCAACAAGGCCAATCTCAGCGCAATCATTTTAGCCAAAGTTTTGTAGTCGAGGTTTAAAAGTTTTAACAGCCTGTAAGAGCCGCATAGAAGCAGATCTTTCCCGGCTTTTGGAAGGAGGATTATTACAACCTCACACAAAGTGGGGGGAAGTTCCTTGCGTGCAAGTGCTTCATTATGAACTTCTAATAGGTAGGGCGCTAATAAGTTCTTATAGGTTTTATAAAAGATACCAGTAAAACCTTCCAGGCCTGGGGCCGTCGAGCCATTCATGGCATCTATGGCGCTACTTATTTCCTCGGCGGAGAATGTCTCCGCCAGAAACTGCTGCATGAACTTCTCGAGCCACACCATAGCAATCTCTGCAAGGTAGTCATTACGGTCTCCCTCGCTATGCGTCACCCGTGTTGCGTATAATGTGGAATAATATGCTAAAAATTCATCTCGGATATGTGGGGTATCCGTTAGGGTCTGCCCGGTTGAGGAACAGATGCAGGTGATGTATGAACGCCCAGCCGAGGGTCTCAGTAGTCGTGCCAACGTGCAGCCAGATCTGTCACCCTCCCCATAACGCCTTGCAATAGCATACTTGCTCACAAAATGAATCTGACGCTCCGCTGCTTCTCTGAACTCCGTCAAGAGTGTTAGTCGGTGGCTGAGCCGAGAGGGGCTGGCCTTGCAACCTGATCTCTGTCTAGCATATCTAATTGGTTCTCAATATGCTCAATCGTACCCCGCAAATCTTTAAGAACCCCAGAATGCTTAGAGATGCATACTCCACGCATATAGGCTTTAAATACCTCCCAGAGTATGGCCCGCGAGCTCACTGACCCTTTATTCAGTTCAAAGTATTCAACTATGGCCTCCCTGAAGTCTGGAACTAAACACTTCATTCCTCAGTGCCTGCCCAGGGAATCTCCACATCCTTTCACTGCCCTCCAGTCTAGGGACACGTACTTGCAATACCATCGGGGAGTGGTCAGAATATGTGCTAGGGAGATGCTGGGATGCCGTATACCATGTTGCCAAGTTGGGGGAGACAAGCCAATAATCTAATCTGGTCCAAGCACCATATTGGGTGGCGTAATGGGTGTACGCGGCATCTCCTGGGTTGCGCTGACGCCACACATCCACCAGGCCAACAGAATCACACATATTCAGCAATAAGTGGCGAGCGCTGGGTTTGGTGTCCGACGAGTTGGACGTAATATCTCGTGCAGGGTCCAATAGGAGATTAAAATCTCCGCCCATGCATATATATTCTGCATCTAGTTGTAGGAGCTGTGTGTGAAGGCCTTGGAAGAACTCTGGGCTATCGACATTAGGCGCATACACGCAGATGAACACCACACGGTGTCCCATCAAGTGACCCTCCACCATCGTGTAGTGACCCTCATTATCAATGTGTGCTTTTAAAAATTGGAAGGGCAGACATTTATGAATCATGACAGCGGTGGCCCGGGCATACGTGCTATACCCTGCAAAGTAGCGATGCGGTCCCCAGCCCTATGCAAAAGTGGTGGTGGCAGCTTTGTGCAAGTGTGTTTCCAGTAAAAATACATTGTCCACCCTGTGACGCTGTAAATAATGCATGACCTACTTCCCCTTCCTAGCATTGTTAAGCCCCCGGACGTTCCAGGTGATCAGTGTCAGATCGGAAAATGTTGACAACCTACCCCGCTCCGACATCCCAACATATTAACACTGATTTGAATTGTGCGTCGCAGTTATAGCATACCATGCTGCAGTGAAAAAACATGGTTAGAAATAATGGTAACCCAAAAATGCTAACAATCTCCCCCACCTCCCCCCACCCATCCCTGCGCAGCCTTTTGCAGGGAATATCCACAGTGAACACGTGAAGACATGCATCAGGTAAACACCCTAGAAAATAAAGAAGGAGCAAAACTAGATACATTTCCACAATTGAAACAAACGCAAAGTGATCAACACTTGGGGTGTGGCAATGCCACGCCAGTTACCCAACTTTGTAACGATCATTAGAGTCACGTCATTCGCCCAAAGATAAAAGGTCCCTCAAAAATTTAGCCGTAGCTCTTCAGTGAAGGCTACACTGATTACTCATTGGAGAATACGTCCACACTGGCCGCCGAACCTCTGTTAGGGGGGAGGCCCTGGATGTGTCCTTGTTCTTGTGGCTGCTGCTACCTTTATAGTCCCTACAAAAGTCTTGCACCGCAGTGGGGGAATCAAATATGCGAGAACGACCCTCAACATCCACTCTGAGGCGAGCCGGATATAACATGCCATATCGAAGACCCAGATTGCTCAGTGTTGCTTTCACGCCGGTGTACTTTAGCCTGGCCTCCTGCACCATGATGGTAAAGTCCGGAAACAGTGCCAACGTTGAACCTTGCCAGGATATGGAACCCTGCTCTCTTGCCAGCCTTAGCACTGTATCCCTATCTCGGAAATTTAAAAGGCGGGCGATGATGGGCCTGGGTGGACAACGCGGGTTGGGAAGGGGGCCAAGCGAGCGATGAGCTCTTTCTACAAGAAAAGTGGAGGTGAAGGCCTCTTTACCAAAGATGTTCGTAAGCAGGGTTTCCACGAATAGGTCCATACGCCCTGTGTTGGACGACTCAGGGACGCCCAAAATGCGGACGTTATTGCGCCTAATGCGTGCCTCCAAATCCTCGTTCTTTATGGTGAGGTCTTTGAGAATCTTTTCCATGTGGTCTAGGCGCTTGGTGGATTGTGCCGCACCATCTTCTAGGTCCGATACCCTGCCCTCTACAGTATCTAGGCGCTTCTCGTGTGTGTTCAATTTGGCGCCCATAGTGTCCAAGCATTTTTCGAGGGTATCAAAGCGGCCAATGAGGGCCTGCCCTCATTTCAAGGAGCAGTGCTCCCAACCCTGCAGGGGCATTGCCAAGGTTGGCTTCCTCTGAACCCCCTCAGCCATGTTACCACCAGACTCCACAGACTGCTCAGCAGGCTTGCCGAATTGAAGTAGCCGTTGTTTGGGCTCTTTACGCTCCATTACGTCCCCGCAAGGTTCGTTGGTTGCCAGCCTGCCCTCGGGAGCCAACCGGAGCTTTCAGCCACCAAAATGGTGTGTAAGCCTGGCCCACTGCGATCTAATTTCCTTCTCGGGGCCCCACAGCAGGCAGCCCAGTGCGGCAGGGTATCAGGCGCCCACTTATGGGCCATAAGGCCCCAAAGCACCGAAGCAACACACACTGCACCTTACAAGTACAGTCTCACCACAATTGGAGCCCAGAATTATGTGCAGCAGCTTAACGGTGAATACAGGAGTGTCTGTGCGCAGGAACTTTCCCCCCCACGTTGTTAGGCCAGAGTTGCGCACTTCGTTATTTATCACCGCTATACAAAACGGCACACGCACAGTCTGGCAGGCACAACCCCCCACGGCCCCCCTGGCCGGTCCGAACAGCCGGATGGCTGGCCCCCAGGCTCACCCGCGGTCCCTCTCACCGTGGGGCCTCTGGGAGCAGGACGGACTGGCTTGCAGTTGTAGGTGCAGGAGGGGGTTGAAAGCCGGGTGGGGGGGCCGCAAGCAGAGCGCACTCACCTAACAGCCAGCAGGGCTCATCTGCTCGATTCTCTATCGGGTAAGGCTGTGGGAGTGCGTCTAACCATCGCTGTATTCAGCGCGGCTTAACCTCCGGCCGCGCCACGCTCCCTGCTCCAGCGCCATCCCGGCACTCCCTGAGGCCTCCACATGTGATGTTTCAGGCCCTCAGTCACCCTGGACTGCTCCGACTCATGTGGGCACTTGAATGCATTCAGGCCAGTCGTCCCGCACTGGAAGCGGCCATCTTGGTTGGCAGCCTGGCCACGTCCCTGCCCCTCTCACTTCTTCAAATCAATGGTTCCTTGGCTAAATCTGGTACTGATTTAAAACTGGCAATTTTCCGGCCACTTGGAAACAGGCATTTTTATTACCACAGTCGAAGAAACCTAATGCTGACCCCGAAGTGCTCAGCAACTTTCGACTGATTTCCGTGCTGTCTGCACCCGCTAAAATCTTGGAGAAACTGGCTCAGCGACAACTAGCCGACTTTGAAGAAGCCAATTGCTTTCTGCATGACTCTTAGTTAGGCTTTCAGTCTGGTTACAGCACAGAGACAGCTTTTGGTAGAAGTGGCCGAGTCAGTGAGAGTGACAGTTGACAGTGGCGCATCTGCCATAATTGTACTGTTGAACCTATCAGCAGCATTTGATACGGTCGCTCATTCAATCCTGCTGGAAAGACTAAGCCATTTTGGTGTCCAGGTGTAGTGTAGTTCCTATTTCCCTAATAGGCTCTGCGCATTGGAATAATATAACCAATAGGTTTGACATAGGACTAAGGTTGGTATGTCCCTATCGATTATATTAAACTTAATTACCTGTGCCAGCTAGCTCAGAGGCCACTAGAAACTCCTTGAGAACAAGAAGGGAGTAGTTTCTGGCAACCGAAAAACATGACAACTTTGTTTCCCTTTAGAAGCGGAACATGTCTCAGAATCGTGGAAACAATAGATAACAGTTTCACTCATTCAATCGTGCATGCTTAGTTTCTGCAGAGTTACACAGAAAGGAAAGACGGGCGTTTCAATAAAAAGGGTTTTATTGAACAGTCTTGTTTCTCGTGTAAGAGATATGTGCTGTTATGATCACAAGACAGTATGCAAGATAAATAATGTACAGCGTAAGCAGTAGAAATAAATAATACTGCGCTAGCATTATCTTTTAGCATATATTCACGTACATAAATGAACATCTAAGATAGTTCTACCCCAATGTACCTAACCTAGTCTAGGCGTAGGGAAAGGTAGAAGTAGGTGGAGTATTCTCTAGTATGGTAGACTAAGAGTATGTTAAGTCTAGTATGCCAAGAGTCCCTCTAGGTTCTAGTCAGCTCCATACCTTGAGAATGAGAGAGGTGGGAATCTCCTGCTGGATCTGAAACTCTAACACCCTGCGAAGGGAGTCAGAACACTGGAAGCTGGATTCATCTGCGTGCAGGAATGACAGCGTCTTCTCAGTGCGTCAGGCCGGGATACGGGCTCCTCTGAAGTCGAGGTCTCCTCTAACTTGCTTGGGCAAGGGAAGGTATATTTATACCTGGTAGGTGTCGGGGAATGTTAGCATTGACGTGAAGTCGGACAGAGGAAGACGTCAGGAATGAACCCTTAAGGTATAATGGTTCATACATAATAGATGAGTTCTTGGAGAAATCAATAGTCCTGTGCTAGGGGAACTCCCGAAGCTTAAGGGTCTGGTTTCTAAGAACTCGTTGTGACGTTAGGGTGGACGGATGTCGGTGACCATGCCTGTATTTGGAGTGCATGGTTAATGCCTAAATAAGGACAGGGATTCTATGCCTATACGCAAGATACTTCCCCTACTCCCATTCCATGCGCGACAACTCATGGTACAAGGTCTCATCCTCTCCCGCCTGGATTACGGGAACGCTTTGTACCTAGGAGCCCCGCAATCCACTATCGGCAAGCTCCAAATAATCCAAAACTGCGCAGCCCGCACTCTTCTCCAGATACCCCGCCGTCAGTCCGCAGCCCCGGCACTTAAGAGTCTCCACTGGCTACCGGTTAAAGAGCGAATCCAATTTAAAGCCATGTGCATTGCGCATAGGGCCTTTTGGAAGACAGGCTCGCTAATCAGTCAGTCCCTGATAACACCCTACCAACCAAACAGGCATCTCCGGTCAGCATCCTCCTTCTTCGCTCGACTGCCCTCCATAAAGAGAGCCAGATGCGGCGGACGTTCTTTTTCTTACAACTCCGCCAAGCTCTGGAACGCACTCCCCCTATATTTGCGAGAGGAGTCCAACCTCCTATCCTTCCGCAAACCCCTAAAAACCCTACTCTTTAACAACCACTGAGTCCTCCTTCTGCCTGCTTCTGTCCACAGCGCTGGGATGCCTCAGGGTAGCTATCGCGCTATACAAATGTTTTTTTTCATTTCATTTCATATAAGGGCAAGGCGAATTGTGCCTATATAAGGACATGATTCAGGAAAACCTATATACGGACCCCTAAAGCGGAATACAACACCCACTGCATCTTCGTTTGAACAATAATACAAAATGCTAAACATTTTAAATGCTAAACATAAAATTGAGTACCACATATTGCTAAAAACATTTCTAAAAGCATTTTAAAAGAAGCTCAAAACTGTTGAAATGCAATAGGTACTGTACATTTAAAGCATCGTTTTCATTCTAAGCATATAACGGACGTAGAATGCAACGTGAATGAAACAGTAATATATACATATGATGAAATGGTCGATAAGTTCTTACAATCAAAGCCATTACATATCATGGAAGTAAATGAAATGTTAGACAAGTAAGGTGACAATGTGTCCCTGGAAGTATTCAAAGAAGTCCGTTTTATAAGACTAGTTCTACTGTAAGCAGATTGTTCATTTGCCATGTCATTTCAAAAATTTTAAAAAGAAAAAAGTTCAATTCTGGGAAAAGTTCCAAGTTTGAAAAATATGAAGGCCAAATTTCATTGTTGCCCTGGTACACTGTGAGCCGAATCAAAGTCAGTGTATGGGTCTGGCGTAAACATTAGATCATCTATTTCCGTAGCCAAAATATCGTCCACCGAAGTTTGCGACATTTGGAACACCTCGTTCAGAAGGTTAATTGCACAGAGATGAGAAACATCGCCTTCAGCAGAAGATGCAATGTTCGCGTCCGTTGTTACCTGTGTGCCAGTTGATCCATCTCGTACCTCAGCAGCAGCCGGAAGCGTCTGTGAGATCTCAATGAATGCCGCCATCAGGATGGGAAGCCGCTGGGGACAACACACAGCATGGGCCGTTATCGGGTCCAGCAGAGTATCGATATTCGTTGGCATGCCTGATGGGAGTGTTAGACAGGTGTCTAGCATGCATTCTTCACCGCAAAACAGGCAGCGTAGAACAGGTAAGATGCAATCTTGCCAGATTGGTCTGAATGACAGGAACCACGTTGTATTAAGTTCCCGTAGACGAGGCATGCCCAAAAGCTGTACTATTCGCTCACGGCATTTCCGTTCAAGGAGGGCTCTCTCCACATCGCTCGGAGTGATGTTGGCGAAGAGGCTTGCCATAGTGTAGTAGGAGGAATAGAAACAGAATTCCTGCAACAAGTGCTAGAATTAACGGCACACCACCAAACACCGAATGTGCGAAGTTTGGGATGATTCCGAGGACAGCCTGGAAAGATGGTCTTAAATACATGTACAATTCCGCTTGTATCTGACATGTTAAAGATACGTCCCATCATTTCTATGAAATGTATAGGGCAGTTTGTACGAATTAAAGCTTGTATCTCAGCCAAAGTCCTTGCAACTTGTAGATCATAGGTTTCTTTGGCCGAGGTCAAAGGCACTGATTGTTGTATAAGCATGGCTTTCATTCTGCTTAAAGTATCAAATCGTATAAAAGAGACATTCAACGAAGGCCATAGAGGCGACTCCCTGACTGTGTCTATTGGGGCAAACAATACTTGCATACAGCAAGTGACCCTGGAGTTGACCGTTACTAGATATGGGATGCCTGGCAACATGCCACAGCAACTCTGATCATTCAACATGAGGTAACTCCCATTAGAAAGTTGTCCAAACGTTGGATTAATCACAGCAGCTGGTGTACCCTGCTGGTGGCAGGACAAGTTTGCCACAGAACCATTACAAGCCCCGTGTAAAGAAATGTCCTGACAAATCAGTGAACCGCTTAGTGCACTTTCAGTGTGTACCACTTAGAAACACTTCACGATCCCCACTCCAACATCTATAGGTGTAAGGTAAATTCCAGGATGTCTTAATGTATTCTTTACCCAACCTTTCATATTTGCCTGCTTGCATCTGTTTAAGGCAATACTGAAACTGTAAAGTAGTCACAGGTAGACTAATTTTGCCATGAATAAGCCATTCTGTAGCTGGTTTTTCTGCCACTGTGAATGGTAATTTTTCAAGTTTTTCAATGCTCAGTACTGTATACTTTGCTCCCCTTTGTGCCAGTTCGATCTGTTTATCAGTTAGATTGTATTCTGCAAACAGAGCCGTTGTGTTGATAAAACGCCAAGGCACATAGCCCGCATGCAAAGATTGCAGCTTCCAGCTTAATAACATAATAGAACGTAACTGAGACTGGCCTTGCTGTAACATGGCTAAATCTTGTTCCAGTATGTCAATAGCAGAGGATACAATACTGTCCAATGAATAAATTCTGGAGGACAAAGTTGTTAACCCATTGTCGACCACAGAGAGAGTTTTCTCTAAATTAATACGATCAAGTTCATGTATTCGTTCTGCGGCCTCCATCTGTGACACCTTCCATGCTTCATTATAAGCAGCATAAATGCCGGCATATATGAAACGTTTTTGACACGGTTTTCTTGGTCCAAGCAAGAATTCCCTAAGGTCTGCGGCTTCTTTAAGTAAAGATAAGTGTTGTTTCACATCCTTAAGTGTAGATTTTTGCAGCCAGTCGAGGCATAATTTTCCTACACTGTATGTTGTTACTACCCCCGGAGGCTGTCTTTGGACGTATCGTGGGTCTGGCCTATGAATAGTAAACCCCTGTGTTTTATTCAGGAATCTCTCTTGACAGTTGTTTGTGTCTGTGGGCCAGATCAACCATTTTCTCCAATCAGGATTTGTTCTGTTGAGTTGTAGTATGGTGTCAACTGTAACCGCTGCCTGTGTATTGTTATCACTTGCAGGTGTTGGTACAGAAGGATTTTTCATGTCTTTAATCTTGGCTAACCCAAGGCAAGACGTTTGTTGGACTGTGTCATTCAAAAATATTATTTGCTGAGGGACGATACAGGCTCTAAATAAAGCTTCTATCCCCTGCACTTGCCAATCTTTAGTACCCCAGACAGATTTTGTGTCTATTGTGTCTTTCCATAAGTCGAAACCCTGTCTAGACAATTGGGCAATAAATGCTGCAGAGTAAATCTGTTTTGTATTTGTTAACATAATTTTCAGTCCTGTTTTGTTTACATTTCTATAGTAAAATGTTTCTGGATCAGATGTATTGTATCCTGAAAAATATGGAAACTTTTAGCAAATGTTTCTGAACTACCTTTTGGTGGTGTAGGACAATGCTCCCATTGGTTAAACATAAACACATTTCTAGGTGTTGCAGATTTATGCAAAAAATGATGACCATAGTGGTTATAGCAATACAGCTGTTGATAGTCTGATGAACCCTCTAAATATTCATTATTAGAAAATGCAGCAGATTTTTCTAGGTCAAACATCATATTATTTACAGTTTCAAAGTCCCAATCATCAGAAAAGGTACTGGATGAAACAAAATCACTTAGTGAAATCTTAAATAAATGTGGTATGTTCAAATGTTCAGTCGGGCCAAAAATATCAAAATCAGTTTTGTCCCACACTATACCATCCTGTATAGGAACGGCTGTGATGTTCACTGCAGACAAGTCTCTTGTTTCACGATGGGATGATTTGTGAGGTTTCAAAAGTAAGTTCACTTCTTTTCTTTCAATGTCCAAATGGATGTATCTCCCATTTATAAGCACGCTCATAGTCATAACCAAAGCTAGCCAAAGCAGGAAGAAAAATATTCCAGAAATAACCCAAAGTTCAATCCATGGTGAAACTAGATAAGTCTTTTTCAAAAAATGCAAAAAGTCTTGTACTTGCTGTTTAAAAGTTTTTGATGCTGGCGACGTCTCGGGCTCACTTGGATCCTCAGAAAACGTATCAAAGTTAATGAAGTAGGGGGCGCTAGGTGGCGCACTACCGATATGGTCGCACTGCGGTGAGGCTCCGGACGCTCGGTGAATAAAACAGCAATTATCCTCAATAACCCCTGAAAAATTCCGCACCTCCCTGAGACACCCTACTAAACAAAGTTAGAGGAATCCCCGGTGAGAGATTTGGCCGGATTGCAGGAGGGAAAGGCTGTGTGCGAGCTGACACAAGCGGAAGCGGACCGAGCAGGTTGACAGGACGGACCTCGCGGGCGGTGTCGGAGGTGAGGAGAGACCCCGGCTTGCCACGAGGCGTAAGGCCGCAGCTGACGCGGAAGGTCCTCAGACGCCTGGAGTCGCAGGGAAGCGGAGTGGGAGCAGGCCACGCTTCCAGGCATGATATACGGGCGGAGGATGGGCTCCTAAAGGCTGGAGGGTGAGTCCGGGATAGGGCACAAAGCGCCTGAAATTCACGCTGAGAGAGCAAGGAACAGGGCCCTCACTGCCACCCCCCAAGCTGCGGAGAGTGCTGGACAGACAGGCGACACGCAGAGTCAGCACTGACGGGAGTCCTAAGCGTGGGAAACGCAATCACCCGTGTAGGAGGCGGACTGAGGCTGAAGGGGACTGGCGACCGGCCGGACAAGGCACGGCTTAAAGCATGCACAGATAGGAGCCGCCATTACTCGCAAATGCGCAGCAGCGCGAACTGGACAGACCAAGCCGATTGGCGGAGGCAGCTGGTGCAGGACCAAATAGGCAACCTGGGACCCACAACAAACTGGATGATATGCATTGGGGAGCCTACTAGTGGAAGACAAAGTACTGGGAGCGGCAGGCTATAACTGCTAATACACGGGCGGAAACTGGGGACCTGAGGACGGATAGGGCGGCAGGAGGCTAGTCAGCATGGACATTGAGAGGCTGCTGACACCCAGGTACCCACGCTCCAAGCGCACGACGAGACTAGGGGTGCGCACGGAGTACCTCGGGCACGGGAGCTACTGCGACATCTCGCCGCTGTCGTGGCACCAACGATCCTGCGTTGGCTGGCTTTGACTCTTGGATGGTGGCGCGCAGAGCCTTGGAGATACCGGACAGATAGCGAGCGAACCCTGTTGGGCACCAGTGACTGGAAAGAGGAGGAAGGCAAGCATTTGAGCTGAGCTAGCATAGTCACAGGCTGCAACAGGGACTGTACGAGGCCCCACCATGGGGAAGCCGGACGGCAGACAACCAAAGCTGGTGTTTGAGGCAAAAAAACGTTACCCGCTCAGTCATGGAAGAGCAGGTACAGACTCCCCAGGAGACTCCCCAACCACAGTCCTCAACGTCAGGAGATGAGGTGAAATCGCTGCTACTGGCGATGCAACAAAGCCTCACGTCATTATCTGGCAAAATGGACACAATGAACAGTAGGCTGGACTTTTTAGTACTCAAAGTCGACAAACATGATGGACAGATTAAAGAGGCGGAGCGCAGAATTTCTGACACAGAAGACATGACATCCCAAATGCAGCAGCAGATGACCCAAATGGATAGACTTCTGAAAGTCATTGCCGCTAAGAACGAGGATTTGGAGGCCAGGAGTCGGAGGAATAACATCAGAGTCCTGGGAATAGCGGAAACAACGAATACGGGACGAATGGAAGAGTTCATCGAGAGGCTACTTCATACCACCTTCGGAGCGAATGTCTTCTCCCCCACATGATAGTGGAGAGGGCGCACAGGTCTCTGGGACCACGACCCCCGCCTGGGAGCACTCCCCGACCCATCATTGCCCGGATACTAAACTACCGGGATAGGGATACTGCGCTCCGCCTGGCCCGAGAGAAGAAAAAGCTGACATATGAGGGGATGGACTTCGCAATATACCCAGACTTCACGACTGCAGTGCAGGAAGCGAGATGCAAGTTTCTGCCGGTAGAACAAAAGTTTCGAAAGGCACAGATTGACTTTGCGCTGCTCTACCCGGCGAGGTTAAGGATAACGCACCAGGGGCGTCAGAATATCTGTGCTACTCCACAGCAAGCAGAAGAACTCTACAAACGACTAGCAAACCAAAGGTCACGTCGGAATTCGGAGGAAGCTCCATTAGGGTCCCGATCTCCGGACCCAGACACTGCTGCAACATAAGCCAAGACAGGACGAAAGGTGGAGGATCGCACAGCCCCCCCGCCAGCAAGGGAGCACGAGATGTGGAAGATGGGCTGGTTATTAGATGCAGGAGAACATGACACTGGTTGATGGATATTTAAGACTTGAGACATTTGCTCAGATAAGTACTGGGGACCTCATTCATAAGGCGGCTTATGGTAATAAGGGATGTAGGAAATAGAATTGTCATTAGGCATATATAATTCAGGGTTGTAAGCCGAGCACCCTCCCAATGCTCAGTCCTAGGTCCTACTAACCGCTGTAAGGGCGGGAGTGGAGACGGGAATAGCAGGGAGGGGAAAGTGACGCACCGGCGATTCCCCCACATTGGGTGATCCCCCCATCAGAGCAGTGGCTCTATGGATCCAGGATGCCTGGATGTATGTTGTTGGGGGTTTGTTGGGAAGAGGGAGGATAATGTCATTCCGGCACGATTGGGGTGCTGCTGTGGGAGGGAGCGGGAGGGACCGGGGAAGGAACAAGGTTATTGGTTACTCTACAGGCCACGATGGAATCACATGAGGCACATGGGTGGACTAGAGACAGCACTTACACAAGATTCACAAGAGGTACAACATCAGACAGCACATGCAATCAGCACAAATGGGAGCAATGACTGACCCTGGGACATTGCGGGTGGCCACTTGGAATGTGCGAGGGCTGGGAGATCCGAGAAAACGACGCCAATTGTTGGCGTATCTAGATAGGCACGGGATACATATCGCACTAATACAGGAGACGCACGTACACCCGCACCACCCTTCCACCTTTGCCGTGAAATGGGCTGATCACCGGATTTTTGCCTCGTAATCATCCTATGCTAGAGGAACGGCAATTATCGTAAAAAAGCAAATACCGTTCATACTGGTGGGTACAGAAGTGGATCAAAATGGGAGATACACTATGGCATGGGGAAGACTGGGAACGGATTCTGTAACCTTGATCAGTTGTTACGGCCCTAATGTTGACGATCCCGCTTTTTTCACGTTGCTGTGGGGGAAAATACTGGGTATCGGTTCTACACATATACTATGGGGTGGGGACTTTAATGTGGCTCTAAGCCCGGCAGAGGATAGATCCAACCCTATGCCTCACCACTTTACCCGATCATGCCGAGTTCTGCAGGGCATTAAAGCAGATGCAGGGTTACTAGACGCATGGCGACACTTGCACCCAACGGAGCGGGAAGGCACGCATTTTACGGCGCATGCTGCTTCCTGGGCAAGACTGGACTATTGCTTAACGTCTAGAGGACTGGGGCCCCATATACGAGAGGTTACACACTTAGCCAGGACATACTCGGACCACTCGCCGGTGGTACTTACATTGGCACTACCAGGGTATAACAGGCCGCGGGGTGTGTGGAGACTACAACCCCTGACATTACTAGACACAGCCTTTCATAGCGAGCTAGGGGAGGAGATACAGGATTTTTTCCAGAGGAATAGGGGATCCGTGAATGAGGTAGAGACTATATGGGAAGCATTTAAGGTAACAGTTCGTGGTTTCTGCATATCCAAGGGATCGGGAGTGCTGAAGTCTATACGGGGAACTATTAGGAGTCTGGAGGCAGAACTACACTTGCTTGAGACACAGATGAGGCATAGCGAGGACCAGGGCATCAGACATACATTCCGGGAGAAACTGAATGAATATACGGAAGCGGCAGAGCGAGAAACGAAATTTATGGGAAAACACTGGGTGGCCAGAAAATACGGGGAAGGAGAACGGCCTGGGAGAATTCTGGCCGAATTAATTCGCTACCCAAGGCACGCCAACTGCGTTTTGGAAATTCAGGGACCCGGGGAAGTGGTGCACAGGGACAATGACGATATACTGGCCACATTCACAGCACACTACACAGCGATATACACCTCACAGAGGAGAGGTCTATTAGAATTGGACACCTTCCTGGGGGAGGTAGCACTAGGATGGCTCGGAGAGGCGCAGCGAGAATTCTTAAGTGCGCCCTTTGAGATCGATGAAATAAGGGAAGCAGTCACGCACATGCAGTCTGGGAAGGCCCCTGGGCTAGACGGGCTGCCCATAGAATTCTACAAAACGTATATAGATCTGATGGCCCCGATTTTAAAGGAAGTGTATGAGGCAACACTGGAGGCAGGCATATTACCCCCAACCATGAGGGAGGCACTCATCGCATCCGTGCTGAAGCCTGGGAAAGAACCAACGCACTGTGACTCGTATCGCCCATTGTCACTTATCAACTGTGATGCCAAAATACTAGCGAAAGTCATTGCAAATAGGCTAGCCTTATTACTGGAAAAATTGGTTCTTCCTGATCAGGCTGGCTTTGTCCCGGGCCGTGCAACCACGCACAACCTACGCACCTTGTTTGCGATTTTACAAACAATCTCCCCAGAGGTGCCGCTGGCGGCAGTCTTTTTAGATGCCACCAAGGCATTCGATTCTGTTGAGTGGGATTACTTGATGGGTATATTGCAGCGCATGGGCTTTCCTCCCCTATTTCTGTCCTGGATTAGGTTGCTATACCACAGGCCTGTGGCAAGGGTGAGGATAAATGGGCATACATCAGACGCTATCCCCATTTCTAGGGGCACGAGACAAGGGTGTCCGCTGTCCCCACTCCTATTTGCGATTGCGATTGAACCGCTAGCGGCCAAATTGCGACAGCACCACCAGGATAAAGCACTGCGATGTAACTTACGACATATCCTACTCTCCCTATATGCGGACGATATTACGCTGTATGTGCGTGATCCCCAGGAGAATTTGAATCTCCTCCTGAGGGAGTTTATAGTTTTTGGGGAACTCTCTGGGATCCATATAAATTGGGGGAAGTCTCAACTGCTACCACTGACGGAGGCGGTCACCCGGTTCCCCCTTGATTACCCGCTGGAGTGGTGCGACACTGACCTGCGTTATTTGGGGATTACTATCTCTAAAGACAGGGCAGAACTGATGAGGCTTAATTATGGCACTGTGCTGCATCGAATTAAGGAAAAGGTCACTCGGTGGATAGCCCTACCCCTGACACTGGCAGGGAGAGCTGCATTGATTAAGATGGTGATACTCCCGCAGGTCTTATACCTGTTTTTAAATATCCCCTATCATGCAGGGCGTCCCTTCTTCGCGATGCTTAGGTCCGAAATGATAAGACTGGTCTGGGGAGGTAAACAGCCCAGACTGCAATGGCGAATCCTTACTCAACCATATGTCAGAGGAGGATTTGAAATACCGGATTTCGAATTATACTACACATGTGCACAAGCGCACTATGCGTTTTACTGGTTTCACCCCCACGTTACATGCCGCAGATAGCGGCGGAACATTGGATGGCGGATCCGCTACCCTTGGAAGGCCTGCTATACACCCATACACGCAGCAGGGACACAGAACCCACGACGATAACCTGCACGGTGGATGCCTGGCATCGTATCCGGATGCTTCTTCGAGGGGAGCTATTGTACTCCCGAAACTACCGCTCGCTTATCACCCGCGTATGCCATTATTACAAGAAAAGGGGTTTCATAAACTATGCGAGCGAGTGAGGTTACGCACGTGGGGAGATCTATACTCAAACGGGATGTTTCGTTCCTCAGATAATATGTTTCAAGGGCTACAACCCTCCGCTCTAGATTTGTTTCTGTATGTTCGGCTGCGACAGGGCCTGCGCTCGGTTACCCCGGAATTCCCGCAGGAACCTCCTATTTGTACCCCCTACATATGCTGCTATGTGCTAGGGCGCCAGGACGCATGGTCTCGCTGTTATACTCTATGGTGCGGGGTCACATAGAAGAGATACCCAACACTGCCCGCACTAACTGGGTTAATGAGCTAGGGGAAGACATAACGGACGACCAATGGCAATACTGCTGCCTTCAAACGAAGCAAGCCTCTGCTAGCGCCAGACTACGCATAATACACTATAAATTCTTACAACGGCTGTATTATACTCCTGCTAAGCTAGCTCGATTCAAACTGCGAACAACAGACAACTGCGACAGATGTGGGAGCCCGGGGCTGATTTCTTACATTTAGCCTGGGGTTGCCCCACAGTGTGTGATTACTGGGCACAGGTTTTTACAGCTCTGCGGCAGATGGTCCCTTTGCCATTAGAAGGCAAGCCCTTGATTGCACTGCTGGGATATACGGCGCAAGTCCCTAAGGCTCATCGGAAATTCATAGACACAGCATTACTGTTGGCTAAGAGGAGAGTAGCTTGCAGGTGGGGTAGGGGCGAGCACCGAAGTTTAAGGAGTGGCTAGAAGACTTGATCTATTGTCAAGACCAAATGAAGATTTATGCCGAGCAGCTGCCCAGGGCATCAAGACCGAGAGACATCTGGAGCCCACTGCAGGCATACCTGCTTGCTCAAGCGGCGGGGGCCCAGCCGGGGGAGCCTGAGATGTCGTAATACAAAAGGGATATACGTTATTGACCCACACCGTCTATCACGGTTCAGCTATGGTCAGGCACCCTTAAAGGAGGGGGAGCCGGCGGGGGTTTATGTTGTTAATAAATATGACACTTGTCTCTACCTGAGGGATTGCGCATTCCGGGGGCACTGAAGGTTCGGCCTCCAAGTACATGGCCAGGGAGGCTTCAGTATGTGAGAAACGTTCTTGGGAGACCGAGAGGGCTCGAGATTGTAGGGCCACGAGGGGAAAGTTGTACATAAATGTGCAGACGGGATGTGGGTCGGTGTATTGAGATGTATGTACTTCACTAGTTACTGCCAGAGTGTTGCTGTATACATTACCTGCTACTACCGTTATTGTACCATTGTGCCGAATGGTTGACATTAAGGGAAGGATTCCCCTTCCGATTGTATTGGCCTGAGTGTGTTACATATTGGAAAAACTCAATAAAGAAAGTTTAAAAAAAAAAAGTTAATGAAGTAGCCAGAAGCAGTTCTGTCAATTGTTGGAATTGCATCAGGATTTGCTGAGATCACTGGAACCAGTTGATCACTTGTTACATTGGTGTAGACAGGTGTATTTGGATGAACTGTTACTTGTGTTTCAAGAGGGATGAGTTCCATAGCATTGTTGCTCAGTCCTTCATCTGTTACTGCTGAATTCTCGATGGTTATCAGTCTTTCAGTCTGAACCTCTTGGATAGTAGCGAGAGGAGTGTGTCTGCTACTAGGTCGGAGTCCACGAGGTCTACTATTTAGTATTGGCCACATACTGTGGTTTGATGAGGTCGATGGACACAAATCTTTTCTCCTTTTTTCCAGCAAGGGGCGGCAGAAGTACTGTTCTTGTTCCGTGTATGGCCAGGACAGGTACTGGTTGTCTGTATGAAGGTCCAAATTCCTTCTTGTCCGCAATTTTTTCTCTGACTAGATCCCCAACTTTTGGTATCCAGACAGGCCTTGCTGGGACTGCCGGTTTTTCCCCAGTGGTGGTTGGCTGCAGGAATACGTTGCTTTGTTTCGTTCTTATTTCATTTAGGTCCTGTAAAACAGCCAAACGATCTTTGATATCAAAGGGTTTATTTTCCACCACTGTGCCACTACATTCCAGATTGGGCACCCACATTCTTGCCCAAATAGGACCTCATATGGAGTGACCCCCCCTAGAGAACTTCTTGGCAAGTTGTTTAATGAGCGTTGGACCCCATAAAGATGTTTGACCTACCCATCACCCGAACCTAATACCCTAGCTGTTATAGACTGCTTTATGTCCCGGTTTTTCCTTTCCACAACAGAATTTCCCTCAGGATGAAATGGAGAGGAGTACCGCAATGCAACGCCCAGACTGGCCATGGCGTCTTTGTAAGCCCGAGAGCTAAACGCAGGGCCCTGGTCAGAATGTAGCGTGCCTATTGCGTATGTGCCGATAAAGACTCGCAAATCTTTTATAACAGTTCAAGCGTCAGCCGAGCGCTGAGGCCATATCCATAGGAACCTTGACTTAGTATTTGTGGGATTGCACTTGTCCATGAGGACGCCTGTGCATAGATAGTCTAATGCTGTCTAACAATGGTGTCTGTACTGGGCAGCTACATTCGTAGCATGGTGTCTGGTGGCTTTCTCGCTGTAATTTACAGTCTATGCAGTTATTGATGAATATGTGTATTTCTGTATTCATCCCAGGCCACCAGTACATCTCTTTTATTGTCAATATTGTTTTAGAGATCCCTTGATGTGACAGACCCTCCCCCAGATGTGTTTCATAAATCAAAGCTGCTCTACGTTCCATGTTTGGAATTACTCTATCCCCCACTCCAGGAATTCGAGCAAAAGGAACGTTGTTCGCATCAATTACATAAGAGTACTTGAGTGGAAACTTTTTGGTAACGCTGCACCACTGCCTTTGCTCGTAGCATTGACAGCCAACATTATCTCACTGTCTATTTTCGTTTTTGAACGAGTGATCGCAGCTACGGAAGCCGTCTAAACAGCCCCCTTTGCGGCTTCGCCAGCCAATGAATTCCCGCAACGTGAACGCCATCACGTTGATGACTCAGTGTGTGTATCATATGAGCCTTTTTAACTGAACTACTTGTTCCCAAAGCGTTTTATGCTTTATTGTGCCACCTTTTGCATCTTTGAACCCGTTTTCAAGCCAAGTTTGTATATATTCATTATACAACTGCACACAGTAGAAAGAATCGCACACTATTAGTGTCGGGAATTCTCGATCTGTACTTTCAAGTGCCAGTTTGAATGCTTGTAGTTCAGCTCGCTGAGCTGTGCAATTTCCTAGAGACTGGGTTTTTGTGACCATAGGTCTGAAGTTGCCATCGCGCATGCGACCTTTAACGATTGCGCACGCTGCACTGTAAGCTTGTTTACTCCCTGTTGCGGGTTGTGCGGATCCGTCAGTGTAAATTATGAATTTGTACTGATCGAGAGGCAGAATCTCAGTAGGCAGAGGACATTCATGTTCATATTGCAGGAACGCTTGTGTTTTTAAATCAGGATCAAAAACATATTCAACATCTGTTGCAGCAAGAGAATTAACCCATTGTATCCATCTAGGATGTAATGCTTTAGCATTTGGAATGCTTGCTTTTGTTACCACCTCTAAGGCCGGAACTGGGGTTACGACAATAATGTGTTTCCCTTGGGCTAGAGCTCTTTCTTTTGCTACAGCGGTTTGAACTGCTGTCAGAATTTGTTCTGTTGAAGTGAAGCGCATTTCTGCTTGTGTATACAAGTGTGATTTGTATGCAATTGATACTTTTTCACCCTCATTAAATGTTAAGTAGGTGAATCCGCATTGACCCGAAATTATTCGGATCACTAAATTGCGTTGACTTACGCGTGTTTGTAAGTGATTTGTTGCTAACATGTTAGCTTGGAGTGAACGCAAGATGTCTGTGTGTTCTTGTGTCCAATTTTTGATTGAAAAATCAGGTTTGATTAGTGCGTAGAGAGGTTTAACCCTTTCTGCGTAATATATAATGTAAGTTCTTCCAAAATTTAGGAAACCCAGGATGGATAGTAAATTTTTCAGCGTCTTTGGAGGTTGGAGCAGCGCACACCTTTCTAAAAAGTTGGCTGTCAAGCTCTTGCCTTCACTTGAAAGCTCGTATCCTAGAAACAGGACATTGAGATGGCAATTCTGGACTTTTTGAAGTTGAATTTGTAGCCCTCAGAGGCGAAGCCCAGTATAATGGTGGTCACCCTGTTCAAGTGTTTGTCCAGGTCATCATCTGTCAGATAGATGTCATCGACATATGACAATGCCTCATTATCATAAAGTTGTAGTAACTCCTTTACTCTCGCTGAGAATAACCCCGGCTGTTCTTGAACCCTTGTGGGAGTCGACAAAATTGACGCTGGGTCCCCATTATTGAGAAAGCTGTTAAGTACCTGCTTTCAGGTGCTATGTTTTGACAAAAGAAACCATTTGAGATGTCTAATGAGGTTTTATATTTTTTACGCACAATGTTATTCATTAATGCTGTACTATGTGCATTTTGCACTGCAAATGTTTTTGAACAAGTGTTTAAGTGTCTGTAATCCAAAACTAGATGATAGGTATTGTCTGGTTTGGAGACAGGAAACAAAGGATTGTTCATTGAAGAGGTGCATGTTTCAATCACCCCCTGGTATTCAAGTTGATCTAAGATCTCCCTGACCTGTTTTTTAGCTTCTTGCTTTATTGGGTACTGCCTTTGTGCAGTAGGTTCATTTTTCAGATGTATTTTGTGGTGAGGTGAATCCTCATCCCATCCTACATGATTTCTGTATAATGCTGGGGCCTGGGCAACTGCCCATTTCCTGGCATAAGTATATTTTAGATGAATTGGAATATGGTTGGAGAAGGCAGGCATAATAATGTCCTCGCCATGTGGGCACTCCCTGACAAATTGTGGTGGCCAGTCTTTTTCTGCTAGAAGTATGTCATAACCCCTTGAAAGTTTTTCCCAAAAGAGTGCTTTCACCTGTCTTGGTATATCTCCCTCCATCCGGAGTGTTATTTCATATAACTTTTGTGGAGTACTAAACCTGCTGTTTTCATTCTCAACTGTAATGTACTCATTCAAGTCCACTATCTCCAGAAGTTCCTTCAGGTTCTGGCGAGCTATTGTGACTTCTGCTGCACTGTCCAGCATTGTCTGAGCCCATTCTCCGTTCTTGAGTTGGGTTCTCAGTATCCTTGGCATGTCTGACCTTCAGACCTGCTACCTTCTTCTTTGAGAATTGAGGTTTTGATTTACTTTTCGGAACGTGTTTGTCGTCTTTCGATTTCACGCGTTCTTCTCTATGTTCTGACCGTCCTCTTCTTTCCGATGTCTGTAACGAGATCTGAAAGGTACGAGAGGAACGTGTATCAGTATCTTGATAGCTGTCAGGCTTTTTCAAATTATCCCTATTCCTGAGGTTATACCTCCTTTCAGAGGGCTCCTTTTGAGGAGACCTACCTCGGGATTGAGAAAGTTTCTCTGAATTATTTTTATTAGTTTCCCACTTCTTTTTAGAAGATATAGGAGTTTGTTTAACAGAGTCCTTCTCAGGACTTTCAGATAGTTTTGGCTTCACTGGTCTTCCACCCAAACTATCTCTGCCTAATTCTGCATATGATTGTTCTATTATTCTGGGTAGCTCAGTTTGATGTTCTGTAACATCGAATTCCCTTAATCGTTGGCGGATCGCCACTGCTGCTGCCTCCCCTTTAATATTAGATAATATTATTGGTGAGACCTGGTCAAAATTTTCCAGTAATTTCATACCTAAATTCAGAGCAGGCTCTGCCCCGTATTCGTTTTGAATTTGTTTCAGGACATCTGGTATTACTGCAATTGATGGAATACCATGTGTTTTAGTATAGATGGCAGCAAAGACTGAGCCCCAAGTGGTGCAGTCTTCCAGTTGTGGTGTGATCCCCATCGGTAAACAGATGGTTAGTATTCTGTGTTTCTCATACGGGCTAGTATTTGGAAATACTGCTTCGATTTGAGTAATTTTTTGAGCTATCCAGAATGGAATTTGCTCACGTTTTGTGGGCATTTTTCCCATGACTGCGTATAGAGTCTGTGGTGTAATTTGTAGTGCATTCCCCTGTTGAGGGGTTTGATTTGGAAGTGTCAATGGTGGTTGGACTGTGAAAGTCTGCATGACATATTGGACTTATTGTCTGTAGATTTTTATTAACTCTTGTAGTTGAGTAAGTAGTTCCTCGTCTGACATTATTTCGATGTCAGGATGAGGAGTCGGCCATGTTGCTCCTGGTCTACCTAGTGGACCGAGCCTGGTAATGGTTTTGTGATGTTTTAGGGCGCCTTTAAACCAGAGCTGATGCTCCTGGTATGTTAGTGGAATTTCAATATCCTCGAAAGGAATATATTCCTCTGGTGGATCATCTTCTTTGTAGAAGTGAAACAGTCTTGTTACTGAATTTGATTCAGGAAATATGACCCATGAATAGAATACCTCTGTCTGAAAGGATTTGTGTGCCTCTATCACGAAAACTGCTCTACCGCCTCTTGGTGGTAGGCCATGTTTTATAAGTTTTAGAGTGATGGCTCTTCTTAAGTTTGGATTGATGTCTATAACACCCTCCTCAGATTCATTTAAACCTGTAAAGTTAAAAACTGCTATGGCTGGGTCAGCCGCAGCTCCACCGGTTTCGGTCATTTTGTTTTTTGAAAAATGTAGAACAAGTTTCAAGGAAACAAAAAGATAAGGTGCACAATATTTTGGAACACTGTATCCTTCAACGTTGAACAAACCAAACAACTAATATATAGGGTGCTTCCCTATTTAGTTATGGCGGATATTTAACCCTACCCACTCCGGACGTCTTATGGATTATGTGAGTAGGGGTCTCCGAGAAAAGCACGAATGAGTTACTCAGTATCTAGCGTTATTTACTGCCTTACCAAACCGTTGGGCGCCATGTAGTGTAGTTCCTATTTCCCTAATAGGCTCTGCGCATTGGAATAATATAACCTATAGGTTTGACATAGGACTAAGGTCGGTATGTCCCTATCGATTATATTAAACTTAATTACCTGTGCCAGCTAGCTCAGAGGCCACTAGAAACTCCTTGAGAACAAGAAGGGAGTAGTTTCTGGCAACTGAAAAACATGACAACTTTGTTTCCCTTTAGAAGCGGAACATGTCTCAGAATCGTGGAAACAATAGATAACAGTTTCACTCATTCAATCGTGCATGCTTAGTCTCTGCAGAGTTACACAGAAAGGAAAGACGGGCGTTTCAATAAAAAGGGTTTTATTGAACAGTCTTGTTTCTCGTGTAAGAGATATGTGCTGTTATGATCACAAGACAGTATGCAAGATAAATAATGTACAGCGTAAGCAGTAGAAATAAATAATACTGCGCTAGCATTATCTTTTAGCATATATTCACGTACATAAATAACATGAGCTAAGAATGCGAGTACTCATACGATGCGTCTCTAAGCTTGTTCTACCCCAATGTACCTAACCTAGTCTAGGCGTAGGGAAAGGTAGAAGTAGGTGGAGTATTCTCTAGTATGGTAGATTAAGAGTATGTTAAGTCTAGTATGCCAAGAGTCCCTCTAGGTTCTAGTCAGCTCCATACCTTGAGAATGAGAGAGGTGGGAATCTCCTGCCGGATCTGAAACTCTAACACCCTGCAAAGGGAGTCAGAACACTGGAAGCTGGATTCGTCTGCGTGCAGGAATGACAGCGTCTTCTCAGTGCGTCAGGCCGGGATACGGGCTCCTCTGAAGTCGAGGTCTCCTCTAACTTGCTTGGGCAAGGGAAGGTATATATATACCTGGTAGGTGTTGGGGAATGTTAGCATTGACGTGAAGTCGGACAGAGGAAGACGTCAGGAATGAACCCTTAAGGTATAACGGTTCATACATAATAGATGAGTTCTTGGAGAAATCAATAGTCCTGTGCTAGGGGAACTCCCGAAGCTTAAGGGTCTGGTTTCTAAGAACTCGTTGTGACGTTAGGGTGGACGGATGTCGGTGACCATGCCTGTATTTGGAGTGCACGGTTAATGCCTAAATAAGGCCAGGGATTCTATGCCTATATAAGGGCAAGGCGAATTGTGCCTATATAAGGCAATGATTCAGGAAAACCTATATACGGACCCCTAAAGCGGAATACAACACAGGTGGTGGCACTCGCCTGGATCTGGTTGTATCTTGAAGACCACTACCAACGTTTTTTTCTCCATCCGTTCTCTTCCTCACTAAAACCACTATTGTGTGGACTGCTTCAGGGTGCCGCCTTGGGCCCGCTACTTTTCAATTTCTACCTTGCCCCTCTGGCTTCTCTTATTGCCTCATGGGAGTTGAAGGCAGTCTCATATGCAGATGAAACTCAGCTGGTGTTCTCTTTTAAAGAACAGTCCACTTCAGCCTTCCGTAAATTTAAGGAATGAATAAAAGACATTTCAATCTGGATGAATGGAAATTACAAATTAGCTGAAACTAAATGCAGATAAGACAGAGGTCCTGTTTTTTAGTCAAGTATCTCCCCCCCTTCATGCCTTTGGTGGTTGGGAGAGCTGAATCCCCTGCCTGTGCCTATGAACTCAGCTAGAAATCTTGGAATCAGGTAGGAGACGGATCTCTCCTTTACGGCACTCATCAGGCACATTTCTTCTCTCTGCTTTGGGAAACTAAGAACCATCTGGAAACTTTTATGTTTTCTGTCAGATGAGTACTGTAGGATTATGGTCCATGCGTTGGTAACTCCAGTTGGATTATGCCAACAGCCTCTATCTGGGTTTGCCTGCCTATCTGATTCACAGATTACAGATGGTCTAGAACACGGCGGAGAGGCTAATCCGTCGGGTCCCCTTTCGTTATCATATTTCTCCGCACTTGAGACAGTACATTGGCTCCCAGTGGCCAGGAGGATAGAGTTTAATGCACTGACTTTCGCCTTCCGAGCCGTGAGTGGCAGGGGCCCTGGCTACCTCAGGCAGACGCTCAGCACATATCGACATGATCGGACCCTGAGGTCCAATCATCTCTGACTCCTCTGTGTGCCTTGATATACCAAGACTCGACAAAGGGGCAGGTCCTTTACGGTAAGGACCACCAAACTGTGGAAAGCACTACCTAACCACTTGCGCCAGATAGAAATAGAACATGATTTTAGGAAGGCCTTAAAACCCTGGCTGTTTAAGCAGGAGAAGTATTACTGGCTGATCTGTCTCTTTAGCCTGTGTCTATCATCAGGACACCTCTGATGAGGTAGCTGTGCCTTTATAAATGATGATTGATTAATTGATATATTATCAACCACCTTTGGAGTTACCAACATGCTCTCCTTTACCCAACGAGGTTACTGTTTTGGTTCAGACTGCATCTGGTCACTCTGCCAACATTGATGATTTCACTACAGATTCTTCACACTCCACTTTGCATGGTGCACTCGCACAGCTTTCTACATTTGTACAGACTTATTTAGTTCCTCCATTGTACTACCTTTGGATTTACAGTTCCTTGGTTTTCCTTGTCATCCGGATTGGATTTATTACAGTGTTCTTTCTGCTGTTAAATGGACTCTTTCTCCCGCAGCTTTCTTCCCTAGAACTGGTGGCTGAAGTTCTTACATCCCATTCTTCTTCACATAAGGTCTGAAGAAAGTTGTCCCTGGTGAACATTACTGCATTCCTTGTCCATGATGGTATTGTTTGAGATAAGGTCATCGAAAAGATAGTCAACACCCAGCTCACCCGCTACCTAGAAGACAACAACATCCTCGACCCCTCCCAGTCAGGCTTCCGCAAGAACCACAGCACCGAGACCGCCCTCATCGCCGCCACAGACGACATCAGGCTCCTGCTCGACAACGGGGAGACAGCAGCCCTCATCCTCCTCGACCTCTCCGCTGCCTTCGACACCGGATGCCACCACACGCTACGTACACGCCTCTACAACGCAGGGATCCACGACAAGGCCCTGGACTGGATCACCTCCTTCCTCTCCGACAGAACCCAAAGAGTCCGCCTCCCCCCATTCCACTCCGGAGTCACCAAAATGATCTGCGGTGTCCCACAAGGATCATCCCTCAGCCCGACGCTCTTCAACGTCTACATGGCCCCGCTCGCACGCATCGCCAGACTCCACGACCTCAACATCATCGCCTACGCCGACGACACCCAACTGATCCTCTCCCTCACCAACGAACCCCACACCGCTAAAGCCAACCTCCACCGCGGCATGAAGGCTGTTGCCGACTGGATGGAAGAAAGCCGACTCAAACTCAACACAGACAAGACAGAGATCCTCATTCTCGGACCCAACCCTTCAGCCTGGGACGACTCATGGTGGCCCACCTCACTAGGCACCGCTCCTACACCAACCAACCACGCACGCAATCTGGGAGTCATCCTCGACTCGAAACTCTCCATGACCAACCAGATCAACGCCGTCTCATCAACCTGCTTCTACACCCTCTGCATGCTCCGCAAGATCTACAAATGGATCCCCACCAACACACGAAAGACCGTCACACACGCCCTCATCAGCAGTAGACTCGACTACGGCAACGCCCTCTACGCCGGAGCCCCGGCCAAACTCATCGGCAGACTCCAAAGAATCCAGAACGCCTCCGCCCGCCTGATCACCAACGTCCCCCGCCGAGACCACATCACCCCACACCTGAGAAACCTGCACTGGCTTCCCATCGACAGAAGAATCACCTTCAAGCTCCTCACCCACACACACAAGGCACTCCACAACGCCGGCCCGGCCTACCTCAACAACCGACTGTAATTCTACGCACCCAACAGGAGTCTCCGCTCCGCCGACCTCTCCCTGGCTGCCGTCCCACGCATACACAGATCCACCTCCGGAGGCAGATCCTTCTCCTATCGCGCCGCCAAGACCTGGAACTCCCTCCCCCTCCACCTTCGGCAGACAGAGGACCCTCAGACCTTCAGGAGACTACTCAAGACCTGGCTCTTCGACCTCTAGCTGCGGCACCCCCCCCACAGCGCCTTGGGACCCTCACGGGTATGTAGCGCGCTTTATAAATGCCTGATTGATTTGATTGATATGACTTTTTTGATCCCACTGAAATTTTACAAATTCCATATGTGTTTTAAATTGCTATGACCAATAAAATAATCCCAGGTTCAATACCTGAGAAATGGGACTTTGTAGCTTTGTCCAACATGTTATCTGAATTGGTATCCTATACAGTATTAAAAAATTAGGATTAGTACTTGAATTCTGCAAACTGTGGTGAAATGTTTTGCTACCATCATTATGCTCATCACTACTTACACAGAGCTAGTACACTATGTGCTGTATTTAACTAAACACAATGGGAACACTGCCTGATACCACCTGTAGGGAGTCCCCAACAGTATTTAAAAAAGGTTTATTATTTTACTAGTCATGTCCCCAAAGACCCAGTTTCATTCTATTTTTAAGCTTACCCCTTCTCAAGCAATAAAAAACATCAATCAATCAATCAATCAGGGTTCTTATAGAGTGCGACGAATCACCCGTAAGGGTCTCAAGGTGCTGGACACAAACAAAATTAATGTATTCTGATTCTTTCATTTCCAAATTGTCTGTGCAAGGTTATGGTTATTAGAAAAACAATATTGATTTGAAATCCATTTGGGGTACAAGGCACTGGCAGGTCCAGGGTATGGAGGCTTGTTTGATCCCTAGACAAATTCTATTTTAAAATAAAATAGTACAGTAGACTACGTGTTTTGGATTACCTAATGCTAAGAATTTGAACACAGCTAGCATTCCTTAGTTTGCACATTTTGAAAACTGGCAACAATACATTAATATTACAAAAGATCAACTTAGTGAGATGGTGCAGAATGGTACATACAAATATTCACTTTACGGTTCAGACAAGTGGTTAGTGTGGCCTTTTGACACTAATGGCTACAGTGCATGTTTTTGCAACTGCTCTAAGGGTTTTAAAGCTAGCAGACCAGCCCCTAGATACATCCAGTCACAACACTCTGGTGTAGTAACTACCTATAATGTAGGTAAGTTCTGCCAGCAATAGGTGGAACACTCCACATTATCTGCTGTTAAGCAACATCTATCCCTTCTTTCAGACAACATGGACTTGCAAGATTTTTTATTGGTTCTTAGATCGCCCCATTATAAATATTTCATATATGTGACATATAATGAACTTTGGAAGATTTCACAACAAGAAGCTGCTGAAAGGTTGTGACAAATTGATAGGGAAAATTTTGAAAAAGTATTAGCTGATGTTGATAAAGGCATGAGCACATTGTCTACTCATATTTATTCATTGAATACATTTGTGTCATCTGCATTTTGTATTATAAAAAATGACATGTCTGCTCTTTTACATGGACAACTAAGGTCAATTTTGCAATTTAATTGGACATTGCAGGTTTTAAAATCAACCTGTGTGCCATGGAAATATCTGAATGAAACAGAATAATTGTATTTGCCTCATAACTTGTCACACATTCAACAGGTCATGGTAAAGAATGACACAACTTAAAAAAGGCTTCATATAGAATGTTTAGAGAAACTGCCCTTTATCATAGCTGAAACTCCTTCAGATATATGATTGGTGCATGGTTTCATTTCTTTGAGAATTTCGACCTTTCATTTCTTGTCTTGCCTGAAACACTTTCAAATAGGCAGGTATATATGGATAACCAAAGATCCTATGCACATGTTGCAAGTGTTCTGTGACAGTTCATCATGTAATTGGAGCACAGATGTAGGTAAAGACTCATAAAGTCTTTTCTTTGTCTTTTATTCAAACAACCAAAACGTCGAGCCAACACGTGTTTCGTCGTTTGGGGAATACCCCCCCGACTTCTTCAGGGCTGTTTAGGTCTTCGTGTTTATGTCGAGTGATCACTCCGCCGGTTATAATTCCGACCCAGCTTGTCAATTGTGTAGGAATCCTCGGTATTCAATTCAAAATAACTCCAGCGGTCGTGAATAAAACCAAAGCATATAGATGATCGGTGGTTCTAAAAGCATTAGACAATAACCTCCTAAGCATAACTCACATTAGGGGCATAACTCACAGTAGAGAATAATCTCACTAGCATAAACCACAGTATGCTAATAACCTCATACATAAACCACATTAGAGGCATAAATCAGGGTGCATAACTCACAGGACATGAATCACATTTCCTAGCACCAGTTTTGGCATTTTACTGGGACATAGCAGATTTTTCTTATTTTTTGTGCTTTCAACTACCTTCAAAACCGTTCCGGCTGAGTTAGGGAAACTTAGCATACCAGTACATTTTTGAAAACTAGACACCCAGGGTAATCCAGGATGGGGTGACTTGTGTGGCTTTCACCAGGTTCTGTTCCACTCAGCCAGCATTTCCCCAAGTCTCCCAATAAAAACGGTACCTCACTTGTGTGGGTAGGTCTAGTACCTGTGACAGTAAACAGCCCGAAAAATGCAACGTAGGCACATCACATTTTTCCACTAAAGGAACCTTTTTTTGCAATTTGCCTAGCTGTGGATTTTGGCCCGTAGCTTAGCCAGCATCTTGGGAAATCATAGCAAACCTGTACATTTTTTATAACTAGACACTCAAGGATATCCAGGATGGGGTGACGTGTTTGGTTCTCACCAGGTTCTGTGACCCAGAATCCCTTGCAAACCTCATACTTTGTCAAAATAACACATTTTCCTCACATTTCTGTGATGGAAAGTTCTGGAATCTGCAGGAAGCCACAAACATTCACCCAGCCAGCATTTCCCCAGGTTTCCCAATAAAAATGGTACCTCACTTGTGTAGGTTTCCTTAGTGCCCGCCACAGTACACGGCCCAAAACGCAACGTGGGCACATGACATTTTTGCCTGAAAAAGGGGCACTTTTTTGCAATGTGCCTAGCTTTGGACTTTGGAGCCTAGGTCCGCCGCCACGTAGGAAAAACTAGCAAACCTGTACATTTTTGAAAACTAGACATTGTGGGGAATCCAGGATGGGGTCACTTGTGTGGCTCTCACCAGGTTCTGTTATCCAGAATCCCTTGCAAACATCAAACTTTGTCCAAAAAAACACATTTTTCCTCATATTTCTGTGATGGAGAGTTCTGGAATCTGTGGGAGCCACAAACTTCCACCCACCCAGAATTCCCCAGAGTCTCCTGATGGTACCTCACTTGTGTGGGTTGGCCTAGTGGCCGCAACAGGATATTGCCCAAAACTCAACATGGACACATCACATTTTTCCACTGAAAACTGACCCTTTTTTTTGCAGTGATCATAGCTCTGGATTTTGGCCCGTAGCTTAGCCAACATCTAGGCAAACCTAGCAAACCTGTATATTTTTCAAAACTAGACACCAGGGAAATACAGGATGGAGTGATATTTGTGGTTCTCAGCAGGTTGTGTTACCCAGAATCCCTTGCAAACCGCAGACCCTTTTTTCGCACTATGCCTAGCTGTGAATTTTGGACCCTAGCTCAGCCGGAGCCTAGGGAAACCTAGTAAACCTGTACATTTTTAAAAACTAGACATCCTGGAGAATCTAGGATGGGGTGACTTTTGTGGTTGTCACCAGGTTCTGTTAATCAGAATCCCTTGCAAACCTCAAACATTGTCCAAATTAAACACTTTTTCCTCATATTTCTGTGATGGAAGGTTCTGGAATCTGCACGGAGCCACAAACTTCTGACCACCCAGCATTCCCCCAAGTCTCTCAATAAAAATGGTACCTCACTTGTGTGGGTAGGACTAGTGCCCCCAACAGTAAACAGCCAAAAACACAACTTGGGCACATCCCCTTTTTCCACTAAAAACGGACCCATTTTTAGCAATGTTCTAGCTGTGGATTATGGACCGTAGCTCAGCCAGCATCTAGGGAAACCTAGCAAACCTCTATTTTTTTTAAAACTAGACACCGAGGGGAATCCAGGTTGGGGTGATGTGTATGGTTCTCACCAGGTTCTGTTGCCCAGAATCCCTTGAAAACCTTAAACTTTGTAAAACAAAAAACACACTTCCCGGATATTTCTGTGATGGAAAGTTCTGGAATCTGCAAGGAGCCACAGACTTCCACCCACCCAGCATTTCCCCAAGATTTTTGATAAAAATATTACCTCAATTGTGTGGGTAGGCCTAGTGCCCGCGACAGTAAACAGCTGAAAACGCATCTTGGGCACATCACATTTTTCCCATGGAAACTGACCCTTTTTTCACAATGTGCCTAGCTCTGGATTTTTTACCCTAGCTTAGCTGTCACTTAATGAAACCAAACTTGTACATTTTTGAAAACTAGACATCCTGGGTGTTAGACCTGGCATCCTTGGCATGGGTCTCCCTTCTATTTTTTCACTATGCCTCCACTGTTGTTGATATGTTTTTGCTGGTTTAGATGCTTTGGGCACTTTGCCACTGCTATTCAGTGCCAAAGTGCAAGTGCTCCCTATGGTAAATTGATGTATGGATTAGTGACTCCATGTTTGGCCTATTTGATTCACTGTCAGACCCTAGTACAGTGCGCTGTTTGTGCCCAGGGCCTGTGAATCAGATGCTGCTGGTGGGCTTGCAGCACTGGTTGTACCACCCACAGGAGCAGCTTGTAAAGTGTGTCTCAGGCCTGCCATTGCAGAGCCTGTGTGCAGTCTGGTACTGCCATGTCGACTTGGTAAGTGCACCCACTTACCAGTCCCTAAACCTTCCCTTTCCTGCATATTAGTAGGCCCTAGGGGCAGGGTGCATTGTATGTGCAAGGTAGGACATGCCCTGGTGTAGGAGAGTAGGATCTGCCTCTTATGTTGCCCCCACTTTTTTTTCTGATGTTTACACTGGTTTCTGGCTATAGTCAGGCTGGGACCCTGCTAATCAGGGCCCCAGCCTCTCTGTTCTCTCTAAACGATTTGGAGTGCACTCTAGGTGCACTAGTGATTGGATACTGTGGTACCTTATGAGCCCCTAGTATATGGTACCTTAGGTACCAAGGGCATAGGTACTTCACAGGCCTACCAGGGGCTGCAGCATGTCTTATGCCACCCCTGGGAAGCAGACTAAATCTGACACCACAGGCCTGCTACTGCAGCCTGAGTGAGGAAGTGCTAGCACCCCTCACTGAGATATAGGTTTCCTATATCTCTCCTACACACACATATAACCCTATCAGTCACCCCTAAGGCAGGCCCTATCAATCCTGAGGGCAGGGTGCTTGGCTTCTATGTGAGGGGGTGCCTCTGCCTGAGCAGGGCCCCTCTGCAGCTCTCAGAGTCCATTCTCTGGTGCTGTTTGTGGATGCGGTTAAACCATATACTTTTAAGTGCATTATATCCTCGCGGTAAAATGCTAACTTTGGAATGGCTACATCGAAACATGTCGTGTTTGGTGTCAAACACCTTGGAATACTACCCCCCCGCCAGTCCTGGTGGCGGGGGTAGCATTCCACCCTTCTAGAGGGATAGACATGTACCTACTGTGGAAACGCGGTAGAATCCGACAGAGCCCTGGCATCACAAAATGGATGCCACCAGTCACAGACACTGGGCTGCCCTCCTGCTGATGACCAACACTCGCAGTGGATGGAGCCCAACAATAGATATCCTGTCCCAAGGGGGTGTGACCACCTTCCAGACAGGGTTTAGTGTTTTGGGGCTGGGTGGGTGCACTCTTAGAGTGCTTTGAAGTCCTGCACTGGGGGAGCAGAAGGCTCCTCTGTGCATAAGCCAGTTAAAACCAGCTCAGGGGCTACCTGTCCCTGCTCTGGCGCAAAACTGGACAAAGGGAAGTGGGTGTAGCCACCCACTCCCCTGACCCTCCCATAGGTAGGGTCATAGAGCTAGTCCCTCCCCTCTTTTTAGTTTAAGAGGGGGAACCTGTGCATTGCACCCTAGATTTCCCTGGACGACGCTCTACAAGAAGAATCCCGGACCTTCGACGTTCCACTACCTCTGGAAGACTGAAGAATCTCCCTTGGAGTCAAGGAGTGACTCCCCTGCTTGGCAGGCACCAAAAACTACAAACAACAGTCGCAAACTACGCCGCTCCCGCTGGAGTCCGAAGTCCCTGCAGCCCAAGAAGTAGATTTCCTGACTTCTCAAAGGCCATCATGAGTCCCCAGCGAAGCTGAGGCCAGTGGACCCCAAGAGTAATGAGGAACCGCGACCCCTGGGTACCGTGCACTATTTTCGAGTGCAACCCCTCACAACGTTCCACGAACTTGTGCTTTGGACCACGTGTGGTCCCAGCCTCCAGCAAAAATCCGTCCCAAGATCAGCAGTCTACCACGTCCAGAGTGACCGTGGGCCTCTGTGAGAGAATCCTCCCAAGGCGTCTTTGCAACCCCTTGCCAGCCGGCTTGTGGGTCCCCAGAAGACTTTCCAAAGAAACCAAAGGGCTCCCCTGGTTGCTCCAGGCCTGCCCTGACTTACCCTCGCTGGGTGAGTTCCACAGACCTTGCTGGTCTGCGCCATTGCCTCTTCACCCTTTCCCCGAGACTTGCTGTTACCAAGGCTTGTTGGCTTCGATAAGTTGCCGACACCGGAATAAGCCGCAGACATCATGGAACACGCCGAATCCAGCTCCTGGTCATCGTCAACGCCTCTTGGACCTCGTGGCTGAAGAGTCAAGGCAACCGTGAACGACCTGAACCCTGCGACGACGGTGGGCATTCATCTTCCTTGCCCCGAGTCACTGCCAAGTGACTTTGAACACTGTCCCCTCTGCTTTCAGGTCATCCTTCCTCCGAATCCAGGCTTGGATTCCACCAGACACTTCTTCACACCATCACAAGCAGCAAGTCTTCTTTGTTCGCCATTGAAAACGACGCCGCGACCCGACGTCAAAGGACACCTGGGCACCCGGCTTCCCTGGGTGAGGTAACTCCAGCACAATGGTGCTCCTGTGGGTGTGGGCCCTCAAACTACTTACCCTGTAAGTGACTTGCTTGTAGGTTCACCAGAAATATCCTAAAACTCCTACTTTCCCCGTGCGATTCTCGCACTGAGTCGTGCCTGGTTCGCGTCTGTGTTAGACACACCGCGTCCGACTCCCTTGCAAATCCTATCTATAGACCGAATCCTTCGACTCGTACTGAGTCCGATCGGTGTGTTCGCCTCGAACACGCAAGGGACCTTGAACATTGATATCTCAATCGCGTCTGAGTGCATAGACTCGTACAGGATTCGCATCGGTGCCAGGTCACCGCGTCCGTCCCCTGTGGGTCTCCTACAACTACCTGGGGTGGTTATTGGGGGTCCCTCGATTCTAGATGCCCTAGACCTAGGTCTAGCAAACTAAGATTGTAATATCCAATTGTGCTAAACTTATCCTGATAATCTTTGACTTGTACATATGTTCCTGACCTCTAATCTCATAAAGAGATTAGTAGAGAGTGTTTTATAATAAATACATATATATTTGATATATATACCTGTGTGGTGTCTTTTCATTTGGTGATTCAAGAGATTGTGTGGTAAAACAAGCTGCTTTACATTCCTTCAAGACTTAGCCTGAAGGCTGCTCTCCACCGCTACCACTAGGATAGCTTTCTATAAAGGTTGTCTTAAACCTATCTACCATAAGAGTCGAATTGTTCTGGTGCAAGGTGTCCACTTTAATTAGTGAACAGCATATACCAGGCCAACTTCTCACATTGGTGGGCAGCGTGTGGGATTCCAGCTTGCTATTGTTTTACCAGAAAATCTCTATTTGAATTACTAACTGAAAACCACTATAGGTACTTAAGGTACATATAAAGTCAAGCTTAGTATCGATAAGTTCTACTGAACTTAGAGCTGTGTGCCAAGGGATAGCACACCCTTTCCACAGCTCAAGCTAGGATCAGTAGGCCACAAACTAGTGTAGGTAGTACAACACTGCACAACACTAGAATGTCCTTAAAGGGTGGAACCAGTGGATCCACTCAGCCTCAGTACAAGGACATGGCTTTCTCTGACTTGAGAGCCATGTGTGTTGAAAGACACCTGAGACTAGGACAGAGTCCCTCAAACCTGCACCTGATAAATCTGCTGACAGCAGATGATCTTAGATTGGCTCTAGGAGCCAATGGGTCTGAATCAGTGGGTGGGTCAATTACAGTATCTGGGTCAGACGATGAAAATCCGAATGACCAGGACTCTGTTATTGAAGGGCCAGGACTCAAGGGGCCTGAAAAGGACAGAGGAATTCTCCCTAAGAGAACTGACAGAGTGGATGAGAGGCATAGGTCCCCTTCCAGGGAATCTGAGCACTCTTATCACTCTGGCAGAGAATTTGTCCACCAGAGGAACTCATACTTTCCCATAAGAGAGACCTCCTCTGAAAGAATGTGCAAACTGCTGCAGTATGAGGAAGCAAGAGTTGCCCTCAGAACCAAGCAGTTGGCACTGGATAGAGAAGCCCTGGAGATCCAGAGAGCTTCTCGACGAGAGGGGTTAGAACCCCTTGGTGGCAGCAACAGTGTCCCTAGAGGCAGAGAATCTATTCCAGACCATAGGAACCTGAGCAAGGTTGTTCCTCCCTACCAGAGTGGGGATGATATCCACAAATGGATAACTGCTATGGAGAGGGCCTGTAGAGTACAGCAGGTCCCCCAGAAACAGTGGGCAGCAATCTTGTGGCTCTCCTTTTCAGATAAAGGTAGAGACAAGCTCCTCACTGTTAGAGAAGAGGATGCTGATGATTATGAAGTCCTGAAGAGTGCACTGATAGATGGGTTTGGCTTAACCACTGAGCAGTACAGGTTAAAGTTCAGAGACACCCAGAAGGCACAGACTCAGGACTGGACTGACTTTGTTGATTGTGCAACAAGGCTCTGGAGGGTTGGCTGGTTGGCAGTAGGGTTACTGATTTTAAGGGATTGTATAATCTGATGATGAGAGAACAAATCCTTAATAATTGCCAGAACCAGTTGTTGCATCAGTACCTGGTGGACTCGGATCTGACCTCTCCCCAAGAATTGGGAAAGAAGGCAGACAAGTGGGTCAGAACCAGGGTGAGGCAGAAACCCCAGAACCAAGGGGGTGACACCAAGAAGCAAGATCCTAAGGGCTCTGAGAAAGGTGGGGATAAGTCAAAAGACCAGAAGTCTTCACAAGGGCCCCAAAAATCTGCATCTGGTGGGGAGTCACAGTCCAACAAGGGAAAAGGCCAAAAGAAGCCCTGGTGCAAATTCTGTAAACAGAAAGGGCACTGGACTTCTGACTGTAACAAGTCCAAAGACTAAACCACCACCACTCCTGCCCCTAAGGCAACTGTTCCCCCTAGTTCAGCTACTGGTGGAGGTGGTACACAGACTAAGGGTTTAGTAGGGTTGACCCTGGGTTCTGAAGTGGACTCTGACCTAGTCAGAGTGCCCACTCAGGCAATGCTGATTTGTGAGGGAGACCTTAATATGTCCTTCCTAGTGAGTCCCAGTAATCTGGGCAAATACAAACAGCAGCCTGTAATAAATGGCAAACAGGCTTTGGCATTTAGGGACACAGGTGCTAGTGTCACCATGGTGGCAGAGGATCTTGTGGACCCTGGACAGATCATCCTGTGCGAAATGTACCAGGTGACCAATGCAAGCAACGCCAAGACCAACCATAGTCTGGCAGTTGTGAATTTCTCCTGGGGAGGGGTAACTGGCCTCAAGAAAGTTGTAGTCAGTGCAGACCTCCCTGTCGAATGTCTATTGGGCAATGATCTAGAGACTTCAGCATGGTCTGAAGTAGAGTTATGGACTCATGCTGAGATGTTGGGCATCCCTGCAGAGGTATTTGCTGTGACCAGGTCACAAGCAAGAATGCATGACACTGAACCAGCTCTGGATCCTGGAACAATGGACCAGATGCTTCCCAAGAGGAGGAGCAGTAGGGTAAAGGCAGTGCCTTCCCCTCTGTCTCAGATCACAGATTCACCCCCAGAGGGAGGTGAAGCAGATCCTGAAGAAGGGACTGCCACAGAGGGACTTGAGCCTGATCAGGTTGAGTTCTTGGGGGCAGGGGGCCCTTCTAGGGAAGATCTGAAGAAGGAGCAACAGTGCTGCCCCTCTCTTGAACCCCTCAGACAGCAGGCTGCTGCTGAGGCTGCTGGGAGTGCTAGTGCGTCCCATAAGGTTTATTGGGATGAGGGACTCCTATATTCTGAAGGTAGAGACCAAGCCCCTGGAGCCACCAGGAGGTTGGTAATACCTCAGACGTTTAGGGGGTTCCTCTTGACCTTAGCACACAACATCCCTTTAGCAGGACACTTGGGCCAAAACAAGACCTGGGACAGGCTTGTTCCACATTTTTATTGGCCACATATGTCAGAGGACACAAAGGAGTTTTGTCGCTCCTGTGTCACTTGCCAAGCCAGTGGTAAGGCAGGTGGCACCACAAAGGCCCCCCTGATACCACTACCTGTGGTAGGGGTACCCTTTGAAAGGGTAGGGATTGACATTGTTGGTCCCCTTGACCCTCAAACTGCATCTGGGCACAGGTTTATCCTGGTGGTAGTGGATCATGCCACCAGGTACCCAGAAGCCATTCCCCTGAGGACCACCACAGCCCCTGTGGTGGCAAGAGCCCTCATTGGAGTCTTCTCCAGAGTGGGTTTTCCAAAGGAGGTCATTTCTGACAGAGGTACCAACTTCATGTCAGGGTATCTAAAAGCAATGTGGAAGGAGTGTGGTGTAACTTACAAGTTCACCACCCCCTATCACCCACAATGCAATGGTTTAGTTGAACGCTTCAACAAAACCTTGAAAGGAATGATTAAAGGACTCCCAGAGAAGCTTAGGCGGAAATGGGACCTTCTTCTTCCTTGCCTGTTGTTTGCCTACAGAGAGGTCCCACAGAAGGGGTTGGCTACAGCCCCTTTGAACTTCTGTTTGGGCATCCTGTGAGAGGTCCACTGTGTTTGGTAAAAGAGGGCTGGGAGTTACCTCTCAAGCCCCCAAACAAGATGTGATGGACTATGTACTTGGTCTCCGCTCCCGGATGGCTGAGTACATGAAAAAGGCAACCAAAAACCTAGAGGCCAGCCAAGAATTACAAAAAGCTTGGCATGACCAAAAGGCTGTACTGACTGTATACCAGCCAGGACAGAAAGTGTGGTTGTTGGAGCCTGTGGCCCCAGCAGCCCTCCAGGACAAGTGGAGTGGCCCCCATACAATAGTTGAACAGAAGGGAGAAGTCACCTATCTGGTGAATCTTGGAACTCCCAGGAGCCCCCTGAGGGTGCTCCATGTCAACAGATTAAAGCCATATGTTGACAGGGCTGACATGGGCTTGCTCATGGCAACTGATGAGGACCAGGAGGAGCAGAGTGACCCTCTCCCCGACCTGCTCTCTCAGAACCCTGATGATGGGTCAGTAGATGGTGTTGCTTTGGCAAGCAGCCTCACTGACCATCAGCAAACTGAGTGCAGACAAGTTCTGCAATAGTTTAGACATATGTTTAGCCTGAACCCTAGTCAGACTTCCTGGTGCACCCACGAGGTGGACACTGGAGACAGTCTGCCTGTCAAGAATAAAATCTACAGGCAACCTGACCATGTCAGGGACTGTATCAGGACTGAAGTCCAGAAAATGTTGAAGCTAGGTGTTATTGAGCCTTCAGATAGCCCTTGGGCTAGTCCAGTAGTCCTGGTACCCAAGCCTCATACCCAGGGTGGTAAGAAAGAAATGAGGTTTTGTGTAGACTACAGAGGCCTCAATGCAGTCACTAGGACTGATGCCTATCCCATACCAAGGGCAGATGAGCTGATTGATACTTTGGCCTCAGCCAAGTATCTAAGCACGTTTGACCTAACAGCTGGCTACTGGCAGATCAGATTAGCTGATGATGCAAAAGCCAAGACAGCATTTTCGACCCCTGGTGGGCACTACCACTTTGTGGTGATGCCCTTTGGATTGAAAAATGCACCTGCCACTTTTCAGAGGTTGGTGAATAAAGTTCTGACAGGGATGGAAACTTATTGCTCAGCTTATCTAGATGATATTGCTGTCTTTAGTTCCTCCTGGCAGGATCACCTGGTCCACCTCAGGAATGTTTTGGAGGCCCTGCAGAAGGCAGGCCTCACTATCAAGGCCACTAAGTGCCAGATAGGGCAGAGTCAGGTTGTATACCTGGGCCACCTTGTAGGTGGAGGTCAGGTTCAGCCTTTACAGAGCAAGATCCAGACCATAATGGAATGGGTTGCTCCAACCACCCAGACACAGGTGAGAGCCTTCTTAGGCCTATCTGGGTACTATAGGAGGTTTGTCAAGGGATATGGATCTATAGTGACCCCCTTGAATGATCTGACCTCAAAGAAAATGCCAAAAAAGGTTCAGTGGACAGCTAGCTGTCAAAAGGCATTTGAAGACCTAAAGCAGGCCATGTGCACTGCCCCCATCTTACAGAGTCCAGACTACACCAAAAAGTTCATTGTCCAAACAGATGCTTCTGAGCTGGGTGTGGGAGCTGTACTGTCTCAACTGAATGATGAAGGTCAAGACCAGCCAGTAGCTTTTATTAGCAGAAGGCTGACCCCTAGAGAGAAACGTTGGTCAGCTATAGAGAGGGAGGCCTTTGCTGTGGTATGGGCCCTGAAGAAGCTGAGGCCATACTTGTTTGGTACTCACTTCATAGTTCAGACCGACCACAAGCCCCTCCTATGGCTTAAACAAATGAAAGGAGAAAACCCAAAACTTTTGAGGTGGTCCATTTCCCTACAGGGGATGGACTATACAGTGGAACATAGACCTGGGACCCAACATGCCAATGCAGATGGACTCTCAAGGTATTTCCACTTAGAACACGAAGACTCAACTGGTCAAGGTTAGTTTAGTGTCCCTGCGTTTGGGGGGGTTGTGTAGGAGAGTAGGATCTGCCTCTTATGTTGCCCCCACTTTTTTTCTGATGTTTACACTGGTTTCTGGCTATAGTCAGGCTGGGACCCTGCTAATCAGGGCCCCAGCCTCTCTGTTCTCTCTAAACGATTTGGAGTGCACTCTAGGTGCACTAGTGATTGGATACTGTGGTACCTTATGAGCCCCTAGTATATGGTACCTTAGGTACCAAGGGCATAGGTACTTCACAGGCCTACCAGGGGCTGCAGCATGTCTTATGCCACCCCTGGGAAGCAGACTAAATCTGACACCACAGGCCTGCTACTGCAGCCTGAGTGAGGAAGTGCTAGCACCCCTCACTGAGATATAGGTTTCCTATATCTCTCCTACACACACATATAACCCTATCAGTCACCCCTAAGGCAGGCCCTATCAATCCTGAGGGCAGGGTGCTTGGCTTCTATGTGAGGGGGTGCCTCTGCCTGAGCAGGGCCCCTCTGCAGCTCTCAGAGTCCATTCTCTGGTGCTGTTTGTGGATGCGGTTAAACCATATACTTTTAAGTGCATTATATCCTCGCGGTAAAATGCTAACTTTGGAATGGCTGCATCGAAACATGTCGTGTTTGGTGTCAAACACCTTGGAATACTACCCCCCGCCAGTCCTGGCGGCGGGGGTAGCATTCCTCCCTTCTAGAGGGATAGACATGTACCTACTGTGGAAACGCGGTAGAATCCGACAGAGCCCTGGCATCACAAAATGGATGCCACCAGTCACAGACACTGGGCTGCCCTCCTGCTGATGACCAACACTCGCAGTGGAGGGAGCCCAACAATAGATATCCTGTCCCAAGGGGGTGTGACCACCTTCCAGACAGGGTTTAGTGTATTGGGGCTGGGTGGGTGCACTCTTAGAGTGCTTTGAAGTCCTGCACTGGGGGAGCAGAAGGCTCCTCTGTGCATATGCCAGTTCAAACCAGCTCAGGGGCTACCTGTCCCTGCTCTGGCATGAAACTGGACAAAGGGAAGTAGCCACCCACTCCCCTGACCCTCCCATAGGTAGGGTCATAGAGCTAGTCCCTCCCCTCTTTTTAGTATAAGAGGGGGAACCTGTGCATTGCACCCTAGATTTCCCTGGACGACGCTCTACAAGAAGAATCCCGGACCTTCGACATTCCACTACCTCTGGACGACTGAAGAATCTCCCTTGGAGTCAAGGAGTGACTCCCCTGCTTGGCAGGCACCAAAAACTACAAACGACGGTCGCAAACTACGCCGCTCCTGCCGGAGTCCGAAGTCCCTGCAGCCCAAGAAGTGGATTTCCTGACTTCTCAAAGGCCATCGTGAGTCCCCAGCGAAGGTGAGGCTAGTGGACCCCAAGAGTAACGAGGAACCGCGACCCCTGGGTACTGTGCACTATTTTTGAGTGCAACACCTCACAACGTTTCATGAACTTGTGCTTTGGACCACGTGTGGTCCCAGCCTCCAGCAGGAATCCCTCCTAAGATCAGTGGCCTACCACATCCCGAGTGACCGTGGGCCCCTGTGAGAGAATCCTCCTGAGGTGTCTTCGCGACCTCTTGCCAGCTGGCTTGTGGGTCCCCAGAAGACTTTCCAAAGAAACCAAAGGGGGCCCCTGGTTGCTCCAGGCCTGCCCTGACTTACCCTTGCTGGGTGAGTTCCACAGACCTTGCTGGTCTGCGCCATTGCCTCTTCACCCTTTCCCCGAGACTTGCTGTTACCAAGGTTTGTTGGCTCCGATCGAGTTGCCGACACCGCAGTAAGCCACAAACATCGTGTGCCACCTCGAATCCAGCTCTTGGTCATCGTCGATGCCTCCTGGACCTCGTGGCTGAAGAGTCAAGGCAACCGTGAATGACCTGAACCCTGCAACGACGGTGGGCATTCATCTTCCTTGCCCTGAGTCACTGCCAAGTGACTTTGAACACTGTCCCCTCTGCTTTCAGGTCATCCTTCCTCCGAATCCAGGCTTGGATTCCACCGGACACTTCTTCACACCATCACAAGCAGCAAGTCTTCTTTGTTCGCCATTGAAAACGACGCCGCGACCCGACACCAAAGGACACCTGTGCACCCGGCTTCCCTGGGTGAGGTAACTCCAGCACAACGGTGCTCCTGTGGGTGTGGGCCCTCGAACTACTTACCCTGTAAGTGACTTGCTTGAAGGTTCACCAGAAGTATCCTAAAACTACTACTTTCCCCGTGCGATTCTCGCACTGAGTCGTACCTGGTTCGCGTCTGTGTTAGACACACCGCGTCCGACTCCCTTGCAAATCCTATCTATAGACCGAATCCTTCGACTCGTACTGAGTCCGATCGGTGTGTTCGCCTCGAACACGCAAGGGACCTTGAACATTGATATCTCAATTGCGTCTGAGTGCATAGACTCGTACAGGATTCGCATCGGTGCCAGGTCACCGCGTCCATCCCCTGTGGGTCTCCTACAACTACCTGGGGTGGTTATTGGGGGTCCCTCGATTCTAGATGCCCTAGACCTAGGTCTAGCAAACTAAGATTGTAATATCCAATTGTGCTAAACTTATCCTGATAATCTTTGACTTGTACATATGTTCCTGACCTCTAATCTCATAAAGAGATTAGTAGAGAATGTTTTATAATAAATACATATATATTTGATATATATACCTGTGTGGTGTCTTTTCATTTGGTGATTCAAGAGATTGTGTGGTAAAACAAGCTGCTTTACATTCCTTCAAGACTTAGCCTGAAGGCTGCTCTCCACAGCTACCACTAGGATAGCTTTCTATAAAGGTTGTCTTAAACCTATCTACCAAAAGAGTCGAATTGTTCTGGTGCAAGGTGTCCACTTTAATTAGTGAACAGCATATACCAGGCCAACTTCTCACACCTGGTGTGTGTGGCATGTCCTGATAGTGAATTACAGCCAATTTCGTTTTTCACTATTGCAAGGCTACCTGTTCCCTTAGGCCAGAATGGGCAGTTTGATTATAACATCTTATAATCCTAACTGACCCAGGGAACATGGTAGAAAAGCGAATTTAGTATGCCTGAACTCAGAATGATAAAATACATGTTTTAGTGAAGTTGGTTTTAACCTTCTGTGTTTGAAAATACCACTTTTAGAACGTAGGTATTTTCTTGCCTAACCATCCAGCCTGCCTCTGCTAGCTTGTGTATTGTGTGTCTGGGTTTGTGAGTGAAAGGGGCTGGGGGACTCCAGGAGACAGGGTGAGTCAGCACAGGGCTGAATAGACCTTTCTGCATGTAGAGTGGTGGGAGGAGTAGCACCTGGGCCTGAATAGGGCTGTGCCTGCCTTCCACAATGCTGGCTCCACCTCCTGTGGTGCGTCTGATGTCCCTGGCCCACATTGACAAAGGAAGAAGGTGTGCACTGGCAGAATGCACCCAGAATGGTTTGGACTAGGTACAGGACCCTCTGCCTTCAGAGGACAAAGGATTTGCTAGTATAAATATTGGGACCCAGACCCCAAGACTTTAGATCACTTCTGGGAAACAAGAAGAACCTTTGCTGAGGAGAGGAACCAGAGAAACTGAAGGAGGAGACTATCCCTATGCTGTGTGCTGTTTGAGGGATTGGCCTGCAGTGGTTGCCTGATTGCCAAAGAAAGGAGAAAGGAACTTTGTGCCTACTTTCATCATCTTGCAGAAAATCTCCAAGGGCTTGAAGATTGAGCTTGCCTCCTGCTGAAGTCTCAGGGACACAAGACTTCACCAACCAGCTCCCTGAATTCCCTTGCTGGGAATTTGAAGTGCCTACTGTTGTGTTGGGCCTTCTGAGAGACTGCGTGTCGCTGGGAGCTGGAAGCGCGACTCACGAAGAAGAAGTGTGTCGCCGCCGCAGCAGCTGTCGTCGCATTGCCGAGAAAGCATGCCGCCGCTGCCGCTGTCGCCATCACATTACCGAAGCGCCTCGCATCACCGGAGAAGAGTGTCGCAGTCGCAGCAGACGCTGTCGCATCACAGGAGAAGTGTGTCGCAGGGCCTGTCGCGGCTCAGAAGATTCACCAAGTCGCCGCGCGGCCGTCGGGCGTGCACGCATCGCCCCTTCGTTGTCGCATCTAGAGGAAGACGCCATTTTGTTTCATAGCACCGGGTCGTCATCGCATCGAGGCGCTGCTGGTTGCATCGCCACAGAAGCGCAGTAAGAAACCGACGCATCACCTCCACATGCCCTGAAGAACCGACGCATCACCTCCTCTCCGGTAAGGAACTGACGCATCACCGTCCCCTACGCAGCAGTAGGGAACTGACGCATCACCTCCCCCGGAGCAAGGAACCGACGCATCACCGTTCTTGCGTGTAAGGAACCGACGCATTACCTTCCCTGCAACTCTTTTGTTTGTATCGCGTTACGCATCCAAAGGTACATTGAACGTAGAGTGTTGTATTTATCACCTGCATTTGAACTGAACTATATTCTACCATTGACAGTCAGATTTTTCATAGTGTATTGTGGATTTTTGTCGTTTTGGGTCTTGTGTTAAGTCTATATAAAAATAATTATTTTTATAATACAACCTGTGTGGTGTCCATCTTTAGTGTTGTCACTGGGTTACTGTATGTGTTCACAAATGCTTTACACACTGCCTCTGAGATAAGCCTGCCTGCTCGTGCCAAGCTACCAAGGGGGTGAGCAGGGGTTATTTTAGTAGTGCATTCCCCTTACCCTAACTAGAAGCAAGGGTCCCTATTTGGACAAAGGTACCTACCTCTGCCAACTGGAGACCCCCAGTTCTAACATTGGTGGGCAGCAGTGAGGATTCTGGACTTGCATTTGTGACTCATGTACAGCGATTGGTGTACACTACTAGTGAGTGCAGACCAAACGCAACCACTTACATTTTGGTAGATTGTTTTTTCCTGGGATTTCTATTTTTGCCAAGAACTGCCAAGTTTAGTCACCATGAGCAAAACAGCGTCCATCGCATCTGTGGATTTAGATTTTGAAGAAGAAAAACTGGAAAGTTACACTGTAAAATAGCTGAAATACTTCTGAGGGAAATTTAAAGTTGCTATGACTGGGCTCTCCAAGAAGGATGAGTTCCAAAAGGTGCTGAGGGCCTGGTTGGAAGCAAGGAGCACCCCTGAGCATGAGGAGGGGGCTGAGGATGCAGGAGGGCAGCTAGATGGGCTATTGGGTCCAGGGGGGAGGAAAGCACCTTCCCCAGCAGGTAGCAGTGTTTCTTCCAAGGGCCTGTCCCCAGGAGAGCTGGAGGACAGGGAGAGAAGTAGGGTGCATGAAATGGAGCTGACCAAGCTTAAGATGGGTGGGCAGTTAGATTTGGAAATTAAGAAATTGGCCCTAGAGGAAAAGCGGATGCAAATGGAGCATGAGAGAAGTTTGAGGGAGTTGGAGTTGAAAGCTAGGAGCTTAGAGATTACTCCCTCTGGTGGCAGCACACCGTCCATGCCTGTTGAAGCAAGGGTGTATATACCTAAAGATGTGGTGAAAGAGTTTTATAAGAATGATGATATTGGGCAATGGTTTAAAGCCTATGAGGTAGCTATGACCTCACACCGGGTCCCTGAGAAGGATTGGGGAGCGGGGTTTTGGGGGCGGTTCCTTAGTGAGGGGCGGGATACCTTATTAGACTTGCCCTCTGAAGTCCACAATTCTTATGGTCATATGAAAGAAGCATTGATGTCCAGGTATGGGTTGACTCCTGAATTGTATAGGCAGAGGTTCAGGAATTGCAAAACGTTGGAGGGCAGTACCTGGGTAGAATATGTGACTTTTTTTTGCAGAGCATTGGATGGTTGGGTGAAGGGTAGCAAAGTGAATGATTTTGAAGCGCTCTTTGATTTAATTGCATGGGAGCACTTGTCAGGAAATTGTTTTCCAGAGCTATGCCAGCACCTTATTGATAGTAGGCTGACTAACCCTAGGAAGCTTGGTGAGGAGGCGGACCGCTGGGTGAGCACCTGGGTCCACAAGGGTCACGTGGGAGACTCCGCCAAAGGTGGGCAGGGTCCCCAGCAGAGGAGTGGGGGGGACAAGGGTAAACAGAGGGAGTTCCAGAAAGGGCCCCAAAGTACTCCCCAAGGGAACCAAGGGAAGGGTTCCCAGCCTCCCCCTGAAAAGAAGCCAGGGGCCCCGACAGATAAGCCTGTTCACAGGGGGCCCAAGACTTGCTTTAAGTGTGGTCAAGTGGGCCACTGATCCTGGGAGACTAGATGTCCCTTGTATGGAAAATCAGCACCCACTGGTGCACCACCCCGGCAGGTAGCTAGTGTAGCCCTGGGGGAGGAGTTGGTTGCCCAAGGTGGGTGGGGTCCCGTAGCAATGTCCTTGGTCTCTTTAGGAGACAGTGAGATGGTCCCCAGGGCCCAACTGCCTGATAACACTAAGAAATACAGGCAGTGGCTGACCATCAATGGCCAAAGGATGGAGGCTCTGAGAGACACCGGAGCCAGTGTGTCTGAAGAGCAGGTGATCCCCAATGCATTCTGCCCAGTAGTTGCCGCGGACAACTCAGAGAGCCACTGCAGAGTGGCTAAGGTTCCCTTTGAGTGGGGGGGGGGTCTCAGGTACCTTTCAAGTAGCTGTGAGGCCAGCTATGCCTGTAGACTGTCTGTTGGGCAACGATTTAGAAAGTTCACCTTGGGCAGAGGTGGAGAGAAGGTCTCATCTAGAGATGTTGGGTCTGCCTGAGTGGGCGTGCATGACCACTCGGTCTGTGGCAGCCAGTAGAGGTGCTCAAAAGGACCTGGAGCCTTAGGGAGTGGCCCAGGTCCTGCCTTGAAGAGAAGTGGCAGATTGCGCGGGAAACCGGCCCCTGTAGTTCCCACGGTCCAGGAGGAAGCAGAACCTGAGGGGGATGCTCTGGAACCTACAGGGGAGCAAGTGGCCGAACTGGGGGACCTGCCTGAGCTGACCCATTGGCAGCAAGAAGGAGGACCCTCCAGGGAGGAGTTCTGTGAGGAGCAGAACAAGTGCCCTTCTCTTGTGGGTTTGCGGCAACAGGCCACAAACCAGGCAGCAGGTGATCAGTCTGGATCACATTGGATCTACTGGGAGAATGGTCTCCTGTATAGCGAGCCTAAGGTTGCTGAGCCTGGGTCAGCCCGTGTGCTGGTGGTACCCCAGCGCTTCAGAGCCTTCCTACTGGGTTTGGCTCATGATGTGCCTTTAGCAGGACATCTGGGGCAGGGCAAGACCTTTGAAAGGCTTGTCACCCACTTTTATTGGCCCCAGATGCGCAAGAGTTCAGACACTCATTGCAGGACATGTCAGACTTGCCAGGCAAGTGGAAAAAGTGGGAGGAAGCACAAGGCTCCCCTCCAGCCATTCCCTGTGGTCAGCACCCGCTTTGAACAGGTGGGTATTGACATTGTGGGGCCACTGGCCCCCAAGACAGCCATGGGCAACAGGTTCATCCTGGTCTTGGTGGACCATGCCACCCGGTACCCGGAAGCCATCCCTCTTCGGACAGTGACGGCCCCTGTGGTGGGACGTGCACTGATGGGGATTTTCTCCTGTGTGGGGTTCCCCAAGGAGGTGGTTAGTGACCGTGGTACAAACTTCATATCCAAGTATATGAAGTCCCTGTGGCAGGAGTGCGGTGTTACCTATAAGTTCACCACTCCTTACCATCCCCAAGGAAATGGGCTGGTTGAGAGATTCAATCAGACCCTGAAGGGCATGATTATGGGTCTGGAAGAACCCATGAGGCGTAAGTGGGACGTCCTCTTGCCATGCCTTCTCTTTGCTTACCGTGAGGTGCCACAGAAGTCCTTAGGTTTCAGTCCCTTTGAACTGCTCTATGGTCACCCGGTAAGAGGACCTCTGAGTTTGGTGAAAGAAGGCTGGGAGAAAGCTCCCAGTAAACCTCCCCAGGATGTATTTAGCTACATGCTGGCCTTTAGAAACCAAACTAGGTGATTCAGACAACTCGCTGAGGCGAATCTGGAAGCCAGCTAGGAGGAGATGAAACGATGGTATGATCAGAATGCCACTCTGATCGAGTTTCAGCCTGGACAGAAAGTGTGGGTCATGGCCCCCGTGGAGCCTTGCGCGCTCCAGGATAAGTGGACCGGACCATTTGAGGTGGTGGAGCGCAAGAGTAACGTCACCTACCTGGTGGACTTGCGATCTCCCATGAACCCTTTGCGGGTCCTACATGTCAACCGCCTAAAGCCCCATTTTGAGAGGTCCGAAGTGGGCATGCTCCTAGCAACAGATGAGGGAATGGAAGAGGAGACAGAACCTCTTCCTGACCTCCTGTCTGCAACAGAGCAAGATGGGTCAGTGGAGGGTGTGAACCTCTCTAACTCCCTGACACCTGAGCAGGAGGAAGACTGTCGCCAACTGTTGGGACAGTTTCCTGACCTGTTTTCCCTGACTCCTAGTGTCACTGATTGGTGCGTCCATGATGTGGACACTGGGGACAGTCCTCCTGTTAAGCACAAGGCTTACAGAGTGACTGACAGGGTGAGAGCTTGCATCAAGGAGGAGGTCTCCAAGATGTTTGTATTGGGGGTGATTGAGTCCTCTCACAGCCCTTGGGCCAGCCCAGTGGTCTTGGTCCCAAAGGCTGCCGCGCCTGGTGCCACACCCAAACTTCGGTTCTGTGTGGACTACCGAGGACTCAATTCAGTCACCAGGACTGACGCGCACCCCATCCCCAGAGCTGATGAGCTCATTGATCGGTTAGGGGCTGCCCGGTACCTCAGCACGTTTGACTTAATGTCTGGGTACTGGCAGATCGCCTTGACTGATGGAGCCAAAGAGAGGTCAGCATTCTCCACACCAGATGGGCACTACCAATTCCGGGTTATGCCCTTTGGGATGAAGAATGCCCCTGCCACCTTTCAGAGGTTGGTCAACCAGGTGTTGGTTGGACTGGAAGATTTCAGTGCCGCCTACCTGGATGACATTGCAGTGTTCAGCGCCAGTTGGGAAGAACATCTGTGCCACCTCTGGGAAGTGTTGATGGCGCTGCGGAGGGCAGGCCTCACGATCAAGGTGAGTAAGTGCCAGATCGGGCAGGGTTCCGTGGTGTACTTGGGACACCAGGTTGGGAGCGGCCAGATGGCACCCCTACAGCCCAAGATTGATACCATTCTGGCTTGGGAGCCCCCCAAGACCCAGACAGAGGTGAGAGCCTTTTTAGGACTCACCGGGTATTACAGGAGATTTGTCAAGGGGTATGGCAGCATCGTTGCACCCTTGACAGAGCTGACTTCCAGGAAGCAGCCCAAGAGAGTGATTTGGACTGACACCTGTCAGAGAGCTTTTGACGCCTTGAAGACTGCCATGTGCAAGGCCCCCGTGCTTCAGGCGCCCAACTTCTCAAAAGAATTTGTTGTTCAAACAGACACTTCAGAGCATGGTGTAGGGGCTGTTCTGCCACAGTTAAATGAGGAGGGCCTAGACCAACCTGTAGCCTTCATCAGTAGGAGGTTACTTCCACAGGAACAGAGGTGGAGTGCTATTGAGCGTGAGGCATTTGCTGTGGTCTGGGCGCTGAAGAAGTTGAGACCATACCTGTTTGGGACTCACTTCCGGGTTCAGACAGACCACAGGCGGTTGATGCAGATGAGGGGTGAGAATCCAAAGCTGTTGAGGTGGTCCATTTCCCTACAGGGGATGGACTTCACGGTGGAACACCGCCTGGTACAGAACACGCCAATGCTGATGGTCTGCCCAGATTCTTCCACCTTAGTGATGAGAACTCCCTAGAGGTAGGATCGTTCTCCCCACATTTCAGCTGGAGGGGACACATGTTAGACCTGGCATCCTTGGCGTGGGTCTCCCTTCCATTTTTTCACTATGCCTCCACTGTTGTTGATATGTTTTTGTTGATCTAGATGCTTTGGGCACTTTGCCACTGCTATTCAGTGCCAAAGTGCAGGTGCTCCCTATGGTAAATTGATGTATGGATTAGTGACTCCATGTTTGGCCTATTTGATTCACTGTCAGACCCTAGTAAAGTGCGCTGTTTGTGCCCAGGGCCTGTGAATCAGATGCTGCTGGTGGGCTTGCAGCACTGGTTGTACCACCCACAGTAGCAGCTTGTAAAGTGTGTCTCAGGCCTGCCATTGCAGAGCCTGTGTGCAGTCTGGTACTGCCATGTCGACTTGGTGGGCCTGATTCACAGAACTAACTTACGTCAAAAACGTAAAGTTAGTACTTTTTGGTATTCACAGAATACACTTACTCATTTTGTATTCACAGAATGAACTTACTCATTTCGGTATTCACAGAAGTTAGTAGTCCTAACTTTAGGACTCCTAAATGCCTTCTGTGAATACCGAAAGTCTTTAAGTTAGGATTTCTCTCAGTTTAGGAGTAGTAAAGTTAGGACTCCTAACTTTAGGACTCCTAAATGCCTTCTGTGAATACCGAAAGTCTTAAAGTTAGGATTTTTCTCAGTTTAGGAGTAGTAAAGTTAGGACTCCTAACTTTAGGACTCCTAAATGCCTTCTGGGAATACCGAAAGTCTTAAAGTTAGGATTTTTCTCAGTTTAGGAGTAGTAAAGTTAGGACTCCTAACTTTACTACTCCTAAACTGAGAAAATCCTAACTTTAAGACTTTCGGTATTCCCAGAAGGCATTTAGGAGTCCTAAAGTTAGGACTACTAACTTCTGTGAATACCGAAATGAGTAAGTTCATTCTGTGAATACCAAAATGAGTAAGTGTATTCTGTGAATACCAAAAAGTACTAACTTTACGTTTTTGACGTAAGTTAGTTCTGTGAATCAGGCCCATAAAGTGCAACCACTTACCAGTCCCCAAACCTTCCCTTTCCTGCATATTAGTCACCCCTAAGGTAGGCCCTAGGGCAGGGTGCATTGTATGTGTAAGGTAGGTCATGCCCTGGTGTGTGTGGCATATCCTGATAGTGAATTACAGCCAATTTCGTTTTTCACTATTGCAAGGCTACCTGTTCCCATAGGCCAGAATGGGCAGTTTGATTATAACATCTTATAATCCTAACTGACCCAGGGAACATGATAGAAAAGCGAATTTAGTATGCCTGAACTCAGAATGATAAAATACATGTTTTAGTGAAGTTGGTTTTAACCTTCTGTGTTTGAAAATACCACTTTTAGAAAGTAGGTATTTTCTTGCCTAACCATCCAGCCTGCCTCTGCTAGCTTGTGTATTGTGTGTCTGGGTTTGTGAGTGACAGGGGCTGGGGGACTCCAGGAGACAGGGTGAGTCAGCACAGGGTTGAATAGACCTACCTACATGTACAGTGGTGGGAGGAGTAGCACCTGGGCCTGAATAGGGCTGTGCCTGCCTTCCACAATGCTGGCTCCACCTCCTGTGGTGCGTCTGATGTCCCTGGTCCACATTGACAAAGGAAGAAGGTGTGCACTGGCAGAATGCACCCAGAACTGGTTTGAACTAGGTACAGGACCCTCTGCCTTCAGGGGACAAAGGATTTGCTAGTATAAATATTGGGACCCAGACCCCAAGACTTTAGATCACTTCTGGGAAACAAGAAGAACCTTTGCTGAGGAGAGGAACCAGAGAAACTGAAGGAGGAGACTATCCCTATGCTGTGTGCTGTTTGAGGGATTGGCCTGCAGTGGTTGCCTGATTGCCAAAGAAAGGAGAAAGGAACTTTGTACCTACTTTCATCATCTTGCAGAAAATCTCCAAGGGCTTGAAGATTGAGCTTGCCTCCTGCTGAAGTCTCAGGGACACAAGACTTCACCAACCAGCTCCCTGAATTCCCTTGCTGGGAATTTGAAGTGCATACTGTTGTGTTGGGCCTTCTGAGAGACTGAGTGTCGCTGGGAGCTGGAAGCGCGACTCACGAAGAAGAAGCGTGTCGCCGCCGCAGCAGCTGTCGTCGCATTGCCGAGAAAGGGGGCCGCCGCTGCCGCTGTCGCCATCGCATCACCGAAGCGCATCGCATCACCGGAGAAGAGTGTTGCCGTCGCAGCAGACGCCGTCGCATCACCGGAGAAGCGTGTCACAGGGCCTGTCGCGGCTCAGAAGATTCACTGAGTCGCCGCACGGCCGTCGGGCGTGCACGCATCGCCCCTTCGTTGTCGCATCAAGAGGAAGACGCCATTTTGTTTCATTGCACCGGGTCGTCATCGCATCGAGGCGCTGCTGGTCGCATCGCCACAGAAGCGCAGTAAGAAACCGACGCATCACCTCCCCACGCGGTGAAGAACCGACGCATCACCTCCTCTCTGGTAAGGAACCAACGCATCACCGTCCCCTACGCAGCAGTTGGGAACCGACGCATCACCTCCCCCGGAGCAAGGAAACGATGCATCACCGTTCTTGCGTGTAAGGAACCAACGCATCACCTTCCCTGCAACTCTTTTGTTTGTATCGCGTTACGCATCCAAAGGTACATTGAACGTAGAGAGTTGCATTTATCACCTGCATTTGAACTGAACTATTTTCTACCATGGACAGTCATATTTTTCATAGTGTATTGTGGATTTTTGTCGTTTTGGGTCTTGTGTTAAGTCTATATAAAAATAATTATTTTTATAATACAACCTGTGTGGTGTCCATCTGTTGTGTTGTCACTGGGTTACTGTATGTGTTCACAAATGCTTTACACACTGCCTCTGAGATAAGCCTGCCTGCTCGTGCCAAGCTACCAAGGGGGTGAGCAGGGGTTATTTTAGTAGTGTATCCCCCTTACCCTGACTAGAAGCAAGGGTCCCTATTTGGACAAAGGTACCTACCTCTGACAACTAGAGACCCCCAGTTCTAACACTGGGGAATCCAGGATGGGATCACTTCTGTGGCTCGTTCTGTTATGCGGAATCCCTTGCTAACCTCAAACTTTGAAAAAAAAAAACATTTTTCTCGCATTTCTGTGATGGCAAGTTCTGGAATCTGTGGGGAGCCACAAACTTCCACCCAGCCACCATTTCCTCAAGTCTCCCGATAAAAATGGTACCTTACTTGTGTGGGTAGGTCTACTGCCCGCGATAGGAAACGGCCCAAAACGCAACGTGGACACATCACATTTTTCCACTACAAACTGACCCTGTTTTAGCAATGTGCCTAGCTGTGGATTTTGGACCTTAGCGCAGACAGCATCTAGGGAAACCTGGCAAACCTGCATATTTTTGAAAACTAGACACCAAGGGGAATCCAGGAGAGGGTGATGTGTGTGGTTCTCACCTGGTTCTGTTGCCCAGAATCCCTTGCAAACCTCAAACTTTGTAAAAGAAAACACAATTTCCTCACATTTCTGTGATGGAAAGTTCAGGAATCTGCGAGGAGCCGCAAACTTCCACAAACCCAGCCTTTCCCCAAGTCTCCCAATACAAATGGTACCTCACTTACGTGGGTAGGTCTAGTGCCTGCAACAGGAAATGGCCCAAAACGCAACGTGGACAGATCGAATTTGTCCACTAAAAACAGACCCTTTTTTAGCACTGTGCCTAGCTGTGGATTTTGGACCGTAGTTCATCCAGCATCTAGGGAACCCTATCAAACCTGTATATTTTTGAAAACTAGACACCGAGGGAAATCTAGGATGGGGTGACATGTGTGGTTCTCACCAGGTTCTGTTGCCCAGAATCCCTTGCAAACCTCAAACTTTATAAAAAAACACATTTTCCTCATATTTCTCTGATGGAAAGTTCTGAAATCTGTGGGGAGCCACAAACGTCCACCCTCCCAGTATTTACCCAAGTCTCTCAATAGAAGTGGTACCTCACTTGTGTGGGAAGGCCTAGTGACCGTGACAGTAAATGGCCAAAAACGCAATGTGGGCTCATGGCATTTTTCCTGTGAATACTGACACTTGTTTTGCAATATGCCTAGCTGTGGATTTTTTACCCTAGCTTAGCCGTCACTTAGTGAAAGCTAGCAAACCTGTAAATTTTTCAAAACTAGACATCCTGGAGAAACTAGGATGGGATCTCTTGTGTGGCATATACCAAGTTCCGTTATGAGGAATCCCTTGCAAACCTTAAACTTTGTAAAAAACCACATTTTCCTTAAATTACTGTGATGAAAAGTTCTGGAATCTGCGGGGTGCCACAAACTTCCACCCACCCAGCATTTCCTTAAGTCAACCGATAAAAATTATACCTCTCTTGTGTGGGTAGGCCTAGTGGCTACGAAAAGATGCTGCCCAAAACGCAACGTGGACTCATCACAATTTTCCCCTGAAAACAGACCCTTTTTTAGCTATGTGCCTAGCTCTGGATTTTGGCCCGTAGCTCAGGCAGCATCTAGGGAAACCAAGCAAACCTGTACATTTTTTAAAACTAGACACCCAGGGAAATACAGGATGGAGTGGCGTGTGTGGTTCTCAGGAGGTTCTGTTACCCAGAATCATTTGCAAACCTCAAACTTTGTCAAAAAATCCACATTTTCCTCACATTTCTGTGATGGAAAGTACAGGAATCTGTGGGGAGTCACAAACTTACACCCACCCAGCATTTACCCAAATCTCTCGATAAAAATTGTACCTCACTTGTGTTGGTGGGCCTAGTGGCCGGGACAGGAAACTGCCCAAAACGCAACGTGGACACATCACATTTTTCCCATTGAAAACTGACCTTTTTTTGGCAATGTTCCTAGCTCTGGATTTTTGACACTAGCTTAGCCATCACTTGGTGAAACCTACCTAGCAAACCTGTATATTTTTGAAAACTAGACATCCTGGGGAATCCAGGATGGGGTCACTTGTGTGGCTCTCACCATGTTTCGTTATGCAGAATACCTTGTAAACCTCAAGCTTTGAAAAAAAACCACATTTTCCTCACATATCTGTGATGGGAAGTTCTGAAATCTGCGGGGTGCACAAACTTTCACCCACCAATCATTTCTGTAAGTCAACTGATAAAAATGGTACCTCACTTATGTGGGTAGGCCTCGTGCCCGCGACAGTAAACGGCCCAAATCCCAACGTGGGCACATCACAATTTCACATGAGAACTGACCCTTTTTTCGCAATGTGCCTAGCTGTGCATTTTGAACCCTTGTTGAGCTAGCACCTAGGGAAACCTTGCAATCCTCTACATTTTTTAAAACTAGACACCAAGGGGAATCTAGGATGGGGTTATGTGCGTGGTTCTCACCAGGTTTTGTTGCCCAGAATCCCTTACAAACTTCAAATTTTGTAAAAAAAACACATTTTCCTCAAATTTCTCTGATGGAAAGTTCGGGAATCTGTGGGGAGCCACAAAATTCAGCCCACCCACAATTTCCCCAAGTCTCTCAATAAAAATGGTACCTAACTTGTATGGGTAGGCCTTGTGGCCGCGACAGGAAATGACCCAAAACGCAACATGGGCACATCACATTTTTCCATTGAAAACAGACTCCTTTTTCGCAATGTGCCTAGCTGTGGATTTCGGACCCTTGCCCAGCTGGCACCTGGGAAAACCTAGCAACCCTGCACATTTTTCAAAACTAGCCACCTGGGAAATCCAGGATGGGGTGACTTGTGGGGTTCCCACCAGGTTCTGTTACCCAGGATAACTTGCAAACCTCAAACTTGGCAAGAAAAACACATTTTCCTCATATTTCTGTGATGAAAAGTTCTGGAAACTGTGGGGGCCACAAACTTCCAACCACCCAGTATTCCCCCAAGTCTCCTGATAAAAATGGTACCTCACTTGTGCTGGTAGGCCTAGTGGCCGCGCCAAGAAACTGCCCAAAACGGAACATGGACACATCACATATTTCATCTGAAAACTGAGCCTTTTTTCGCAATGTGTCTAGCTGTGGATTTCGGCCCCTAGCTCAGCCATAATCTAGGGAAACCTAGCAAACCTGTACATTTTTGAAAACTATACATCCTGGGGAATCTAAGATGGGGTGACTTGTGTGGTTGTCACCAGGTTCTGTTACTGAGAATCCCTTGCAAACCTCAAACTTTGTCAAAAAATCCACATTTTCCTCACATTTCTGAGTGGAAAGCTCTGAAATCTGTGGAGAGCCACAAACTTCCACACAACCAGCATTCCCCCAAGTCTTCCATTAAAAATGGTACCTCACTTGTGTGGGTAGGCCTACTGCCCGCGACAGTAAACGGCCCAAAATTCAACGTGGGCACATAACATTTTTCCAGTGAAAAAGGGACACATTTTTCGCAATGTGCCTAGCTGTTGACTTTGGACTCTAGGTCAGCCGGCACCTAGTGAAAACTTGAAAACCTGTACATTTTTTAAAACTAGCCATCATGGGGAATCCAGGATCGGGTCAGTCACTTGTGTGGGGCACATCAGGTTCTGTTACCCAGAATACCTTGCAAACCTCAAACTTTGTAAAAAAAACACATTTTCCTCACATTTCTGTGATAGAAAGTTATGGAATATGAGGAGAGTCACAAACTCCACCCATCAAGCATTCCTCCAAGTCTCCTGATAAAAATGATACCTCACTTGCTTGGGTAGGCCTAGTGGCCACGACAGGATGCTGCCCAAAACGCAACGTGGACACATCACATTTTTCCTCTAAAAACAGACCCTTTTTTAGCAATGTGCCTAGCTCTGGATTTTGGCCCATAGCTCAGCCAGGATCTAGGGAAACCTAGCAAACCTGTACATTTTTGAAAACTAGAACCCCTTATAATCATCCTTAAGCAAGCAGGAGTCAAGTACCACCTATGTGCTGATGACACACAACTTTACTACAAAATCAAATCACCTAATGACATCCTACATTTCAACGCCACACAAATCAAAGTTCAAACTTGGTTAAATTCGAACCACTTAAAGTTGAATCCAAACAAAACAGAATTAATGCTGTTCATCCCGAAGAGTAACCACCAACCAATCCAAGAGTGGCTTAAGAACTTGAATGCCCTAAATTGCTCCTTCACCCTGTTCAACTCAGTAAAGTCCTTAGACATCACCCTTGACAAGAACTTGACAATGAAGAATCACATCAAAAGCTCAGCAAAAGGAGCACTTTTCTCCCTGAAACACCTCAAGAAAATTAAACCTTTCATTCAACCCGACAACTTCAAGACAGTAGTACAATCTCTAGTTTGCTCTAAATTTGACTATGGAAATGCCATCTTCACAGTCCTCCTAAAATCAGTTCTGAACATGGCAGCCCGACTCATAATTGGTGTTAAACAATTTGAATAACTCACTCCAGCCCTCAAGTCCCTTAACTAGCTGCCCATTGAAGGAAGATGTATTACAAGACTTCCTCGCAAACAAAGCCCTCCACACACATTCCCCGAACTATCTAGACAACAAAAGTACGACAGCTGGAAGTACCAGAACTCTGAGAAGCTCCAACTCACTCCTTCTTGTTCCTCTGAAAATTAAAAGGAAAACCACCCAGACTCGCTCCTTCTCTGGAAATGCACCCAGGATATGGTACGCTCTCCCTAGAGAACTCCGTTGCAACCCCTCCTTCTCCTGCTTCAAAAGGGACCTGAAACTCGTCATCAACAAATACCTTACCACTCACGCAAACCGAACTATGCTCTAATAGCTCACTCTCACCAAGACTCGACTGAGTGCGACAGTTGGTTTTTTACTGTTTCAGCTGCTTAATAAGTTAGTCACTCCTCTAATTTAGGCTGCCCTAAACTAATCCGCAAATTGTAATCACACCTCTCTCTGCTACTGACTCTCCCTATCTCTATTTCAGAATGGATCAAGAATTTATGCGTTGAGCGTCATATGTTAGTCAATGTTCCACTTATGCATCCTTTGTATTGCTAGTTTATGCTGTTTTCTTTTTATGTAAAGCGCTCTGATACCTTTGGGTCTAGCTAGTGCTTTATAAAACTTATAAATAAATAATAAATACTTTTAACAATTCTTCAGGACAGGAATTAAAAATATTTTAGCATAACATCTACAAAAAGAGTAAAATGTAGTAAGCTCTGTACAGGCATCACATGGGAAGATAAAAATAGCAGAGGGATCATATCGGCCCAAAGGAAAACATGATTGTTCTGATGATCCCCGGTCAGGATCGTCCTATTCCACATGTTATACACAATATCTAAATAAGGCTCTGGGCCCAAAGAGGTTGAGATCAAAATGTTTTCAAAATTATTTGGTGTAATTAATTCAACAGCTTTTCTTTCCTGCTGCCTGTAGGCCAAATAAAATCATTCTCAGCCAACATCGATCAGTTTCATTTAATTGACTAGGGTTTAAAAAAATTAAAGGTCTGCCTACATTATTGCAGACCTGCTTAATGTAACATAGCCATGGGATCTGATGACCCAAATAACAGGATAAGCAGTCTAACCTTCCTACTGAACAAGGCATGCGGATTGAAATTGAGCATCATAGCATCAAAGGGGCCAAGAGGGATTCCTTCAGGTTGAAACCTCACAGACCCTTGCTCACTCTACTTCATGTCACCAATTGCCAAAATTAGAAAATAGCGCGTATCTTCAATCTCACCACGTTCCTTCCAATCACACTGGTTAACGTCACTCAATTTTGTAAATGGCCCCAAATTTAAACAAAATACTATGGGGCAGATTTACAAGCCCCTTGCGCCACTTTTGCGTCACTTTTAACATGGGAAAAGTGACGCAAAAATGGCGCAAGGCTTGAAATCTGCCCCTATGTTCTGTATTTGAAAAGCCTTACTCTACATGTTTTATGCAATCAGCTGTGGAAAATAGATACAAAATCAAATAAAAAATAGTGGCTACCCTCCATTGATGCTTCACCTCCTTAATATGCCCACTTCACTTAAGCAACTACAGAGAATGATCCGAAATTGAAAAAGCGCCCGAGCCTTCAAGAGCACTGACTCCATAGTATAGTCCTCCCATGTCACAATAATATAATGAAAATAAAAAGAGAAAGGGTCAGTACTGAAGAATATCAAGTATGGTCTACCTCACTCATTTGACTTTCATGCCCCACACCAGCATCCAAAGAAGACTGTATTCTTCAATACAGTTGGGTTCTGATCTATTTTTAATAGGACCTGTGGGGCTTTAGAAAACTCCAAAATAAACAAATAAACATATGCTTATGAAAAATCAGTGGGAGATATTGCATAACACACGCAGTCTTCTGTTTGCATCCAATCTTCAGCAGACTTCATTATATCCAGGTCATAAATTTCCCGACACAACACAGGGATATGGGTGGAAGTGGTATACTGTGTACACAACAGCGCATGCTTACTCCTTTACTTCATTGACTTCGAGCAAAACGCAGGTCTTGCTGGAAAGTAAATTTGTACTCAGTGTTCTAAGAGCAAGATTTTTCCCAAAATGCTCTGCAAATTTAGTAATGTGTAATGCCACAAGCAGGGGAGCAGAGCCGAATAGATTGATGCGAGGGTTGGGACCCTTGACGCAGGTTACTACAGGGCCGTCCACTCGAGCTCCCGTGGAGTTAATTCACTCCACTTCCTCGGCTACTACCCACTTTTTCAAGTATCAACACTGCCCGTTCATGCTTGGAATTGATTGCATGCCTTACACTACAACACGTGTTAATGACGTCTCTGACGGCGATATTAGTATAAACCCACCCTGATGAAAGTCCAGGACCATTGAGGCCATTAGTATAGGGCTAAAACCTTAGTTTCCTCACCGCCACTCTCACTGCCATGAAAACTGTGGCGGTGAGGAAACTCATAATATGCTTAGCAGTGCCGCAGCACACTGCCAGCATATTGCAGCCTCAGACTGCTGCGCCACCGCCACAGGATCAGGGAAACCCAGCGGTTGCAGTGGTCCTTTTGTGGTCTGACCGCCAAAGTCGTAATACAGCACCCAGGAGGCCAGAGCAGGGTTTGGCGGTCGATCGGACGACCAAATTCGTAATTAGCCCCATAGTCTTTTAAGCTTTCCCATCCACCCTGCTAATAAAGCGATACCTGAGAGTGGATGATGTATTTTTAAAGTTACGCCCACACCTTTATTCAAATCTACATAAGATCTCCCTGGAATAAGGTCGAGCCTACCCTGGCCATTAGGTGCCAGGGTGAACCTGATGATGAAGCATGCTACTTCTAGGGTGGGTGAGGGTTTTATAAAAACGACACAGGTTACTGACAATTCAGTGGGGATACTTTTCAGGTCATTGTTAGTCACATAGGGAGGACGTATCCTTCTATCCTCGGTCAAAGAGTCGCTCTACCCCCTCAGGGCTGTGGAATTTCATTGAATTCACAGACCTTAATGTTTTGAGCTAAAGCAGATCTTTTACAAACTTTGGAAGAGCACTTACCGTGACATTTGTGCCTTGTGACCATGACAAATATAAATATCATGAAGACCTACTGGTTCCACCTGTTTGCAATGTATATACCTCGCGAAAGAGCAGACAAGAGGTTACATTTTCTGCAAAACATATATGAGTGAAAAGTGCATTTCCCACAGGATCACAGCTTTGTTTGTAACAATCGGGAACCTTGCAAAATGTAACAAGCAGGAAAAAGGCAGTGTGCAGCTACTTCTGAGTGGCAGATAGAGCCACTAAGTACAATGCTGAACAATTCACAGAGTACACTGAAGTAGAGGTCCAAGATAGCTGCGGAAAATTCCCTCCCACCAAGTGCCTAACTAAAACCTTCAGTCAGTTTAGCAAACGATACCTCTAAAAAGCTTTCAGATAACGAAAATATGGGGGCTCATTTTAGGAGTCCAGGTACACAAACTGTGGGACTCACTGAACGCAAGTCTCAGGGCTAAAATAAACTACCACATTTTCAGGAAAGGCCTGAAAATTGAGCTTGTGTTCAACTAAATTCTATGTCTCCACGGGCAGCAACTGAAAAACATCTGACTGGAACCTTCCTGTTACAGGCTGGATTCTAACTCCCCCTTTTTGTATTTTATTTGTAGTTTTCTCTATTATACCTAATGCTCTGAAGTAACTGGAAGCCACATAGCGCCCTGTACAAATTCCCAAAAAGTAAATAATTTGGAAAGAAAGTCGGTATGGGATGAAACAACTGGAAAAAAGATGAGTGATGTTGATCCAAAAGAATAGCTACTCAGAGTCTTTTCATAGTGAAATCAAAAGTGGGCAGATTCAGCCGAGAGGAAGAACTTCACATAAATTCGCCAGCAGCGGTACCGGTGTGTAAGCACATGAACATTATTTTAGTCCGTGAGATTAAAAAAAACTAAATGACAGTAAAACATTGGGGCTCGAAGACATCGATTAGAAACATTGACGGGGTGACCACTCTTTAGATACAAACTATAAACTCCACCTGAGGTTTTAAGGCCATATACATTTCTAGAAACATTCATCTTTTCCATAAAAAACTAACTTTTTCTAGAGTATGAATTTCTAATACTTGAAAACCACGCCATATTTTTTGTTCAGTTTAACAAAGCCTTAAGAAATCATGTATCCTTCCTCAAATTCTGTCTGCATCTCAATAAGGCATATTGACTTGGCTGTTCTAACAAGGTATATTTAAGCACAGGCTCTGTTGCCATTTTGTGACCTGTGTTGACCGAAAATGGCTGGCAGAAGCTCGATTGATAATCTAATTGGAATAATGGTTCCTTTGTTTTCTAAAGTGCAGGCAGCAGAAGCCATTATTTCTACAGAATTGTGCATCTTTGAAATGGGATAAAGCATAACTCCAATCTGCCTCCTTTTAGCCTTTGAAATAAAAAAAATGGTAAGTGGTTTGTGACCCTGCAGGCATTGGAGGATGCCAGGAGGTTTTGTTCAGAAGGTAATAGGAGCTGATTATGGCGAGAGCTTCGTGTACATGCTGCCATTAGTGGGAAAACATGTTTTCCTAAAGGAAATGCATCAACAATTCAAGATGTTACTAAATGACATGTCTTGGAGAGAGCATTAAATAACATCGATTAGGGATTGGTTTGCAGCATCTTTGTTTTTCACAGTGAGTTGTTTTTTTCTCTGTTATATAAAAAGCTGCTGAATCATTCTGAAGCAAGCATAGCATAACAGAGATGGTGAGGGAAAATACTCTAGCTGTTCTGTCACTGCTTAGATTAATTTTCTGGCTGTGTCACCATGCTAACTAATTTAGACTCCATATGTGAGCATTCATTTGTACCAAAGCTGCAAAGGTTTTATTAATTATATCAAAATATTCAAAATTTCTCATTAATTTTTCACTCCATTTTAATGCACGATCCACAGTTCCAGGTGTGGACTTCTACAGCTGTTATATCGACTTCCCTCAGGTTTCTTTTTCTATCAGAATATTGAGTAGAGCATTTTGACACTATTTGCTTTTTCTCATACAGGCTTAATTTAAAAAAAATTATTTTGCCCTTGTAAAATAAACGTACAAGCCCAAACTATTTCTGTGTACCAAATTTTCCTGAAGGTCATTGATTAAAAGGATCAAAGAGAGGCGGCCGCCATAAACGAAGGGTGGTGAGGGTGTAGAGGGGGATTGAATATAAAAAATAAAAAAAACGTACCTTTTACCGCCGGCCGCTCCAGTGTCACGTCTCCTCATGCTGCCTCTCCTCTTATTGTCTGCTGGTCCCAGCAGCCCCTGGGACAGACTCCCTGTCCAATCCCCACGCTGCAGAGCAGCGCGAGGATTGGTCTGAGCAGGCAGAAAAGACGCCCTACTCAGACCAGGGAGTCTGTGGGGTTTCTCCAGCCCGGCCGCTTAATGCATCCGGGCTGGAGAAAACCTAAGTGCGCATGTGTGTTTTGGTCGGCCTGAGACGGCCGGCCAAAACACATATGCGCACTTAGGGAGTGGAGTGCACTAGCACTCCTCCTTCCCCTCTCATACCTCGGACCCGCCCCTCCCAACAGTGCTGGCTAAGAGCCGTCAAATGTAAATTAAAACGATGCAAGAACATTGTTTTAATTTACATATGCTGGCTCTGAGCCAGGCAGTGGGGCGACGCTCCTCCGCCATTGCGGAGGAGCCGCCACACCGATAAACATCAGCAGACATTTCACCTGCGCACCTGATTTGCTCTTGTAAATAATCACGTCCCCCCTACTCAACCCCAGCTCGAACATACTCCCATATTTCATAAAGCTGTAAGGAATGAGGTCCCAAAATAGGGAAAATGCTTTTCTTATACAGAAAGAAAAAGAAAAGCAATGTTCTGTTGCACATTTCACGGCTACTGTCATACCCAACGCACAGTAGACTAGAGTTACGAGAGTGGGATGCATTTTCAGTGAGCCTGAAAAAAGATCACAAATAATAAGGCATTAAAAGAAAGTATAAGCAGAAACATGTTGACCAGCAAACAATAGATAGAGAAGTTCCTAAAACTAAAGCCTACAGTTTTAATTTCATGGCAGTAACTGAAAATCTAAGAAAATATTTATCGAAAACACTTATTAAGGACTTTAACAGAAACAAGACCCTGGGAGGAAATCACACCTCCTAGAATTCAAAAACTCCTCACAAAAACGAAAACAAATATTCTAAGAGCTAGTGGATAACCCGCCAAGCAACATGAGTTGCTGGCAAAGGGCAACCCCAATGATGAAGCATTCCCCCTGGAGTCCATGTCATAATGCGTGAAGACCTTGATCCATTTAGCCGATTTAATAGCCAGACACCCTGGTAAATTCCATAAAAAATGATGGAGCTGATATACCTTGCATGCTGAACAAAAGAAAAGTAAAGTGAAAGTAATGCTTAAGATTAAAGAGAAAAAAGAAATAAAATACAATCCATTGCATACCTCTATCTATGAAGAAGTAGATATAGAATAAATGGAATTGCTTTTCATGCTCAGTCGTCCCCATTTCTTAAATGAAATGTGCACAGAAATAAAATTTGCTCCATCAATTCACTGCAAAGTCCTGGAACGACCTTCCTCTTCACATCCGGACCTCATCTTCTCTGCTAGGATTCAAGAAAGGACTCAAGACCTGGCTGTTCAACTAACCCCCAGCATCCCCCTCCCCCAGCAGCAGGGTTCTCAGGGCCTGGATACACTCTCAGGTATTTAGCCGCGCTTTATAAGTCCTGATTGATTGATTCATAGAAGGTTCACGAATCACAGGCACAGATCACATTATGATTCGTGTGAGCATTGGAGTATGCTATTAATGTAAATATAAGGCATGATGTGAGTACCAGAAGGATGCACAGTGGTTGAATGAAGATCTGTTTAAGAGAGAGGTGAGGGAGTGGGGTTTTCTATGTCTTAATCTTTGGGTATAATCATTAAATAACCCCCACCACTGGTCGCATGAACCACTGTTTGTCGACAAGGAGCAGTCATCTACATGACAATAATATTATGAAAGCTTTTAGTACAGTCAATAAATAGAATTAGAGTGAGTTAAAAGTTTTTATTTTTCAAATATTTTAGTTTTTCATTGGTTATTCATTTAGTAAACGTCTTAAATATCCGCATTAAAAGGTAATATGACCCAGCAATTGATAGTTGTTTATCAAATAAAATGCAAGTAGTTATAATAACAGTTAATATAATAATTCAACAAGCGTGTTCCGTAAAGGATGCTTTCTAATTTATATTAAATGGGAAAATTATGGAATAAATTGTCAGTTCAGATAGACAATAATGAGTTCTGATGAGAGAGTAAATGTGCAAGCATAAAGCCTTTGCATATCAGACTGGAAAATAGTCACAGTCATAAAACAGCAGGCATAAATGAAAAAGGCTAAATAACCTCTCATGTAGAGAAGTCTAAGAAACTCGGAGATGAGCCTTCAACGAGAGTGTCAGGAAAGGAGCCCTACTCTACTCTATGAACATACACTAATATAAACTAATATAATATGATGGGAACAAGATGGCGGAGGTGCGGCAGCGACTTCCCGGAGCTCCGCTCGCCGCGGCCAAATAAAGCATAAATTGGGCGCCCCGGTACCACCTAACCGGCCCAAAAGAACCCAGTGCTGTCATACGCGCCTACCGGAGTCTGAATTGTGCCAAGATCGCGATCCCTGCGAGGCGCTGGGTGACGGATCGGGTGATCGGCTGCTGGCAGCATCGGCGCCTCCTCGCTGACCGGAGGGGGGTGCAGCTATTGATGAGCTGACTGGCGGTTAATACGATACCGCATTGCTGGCATCCGGGCTGGGGAAGATGAGCAGGAGTGGTGCGGAGTGACAGGGACAGCCCGGTGAGTGAAATTGACGCGACGGCCACCATTTCCCCTCGATGCTGCACAGTGTGGGGAGAAGCGCAGACCGCCCATGAAAGCGTTGATACGGCTAACTAGTGGTAGCGGCAGGCACAACAACGGGCGAGATTTGCCAGTACAGTGTTTATATTTCATCCAATACACCGAACTCTGAGTCGAACTGGGAATCAGCGATGCCTGACTTTAAAATGGCGCCTGCGGAGGACATTGCCTCGTGATAACTCAGGACCATTTCAACATACAGACTTTCTACATTAGCAGCGGGACGCATCCCCTTTTCCCCGGCGGGCGTTCCATTCGGAGCTTTCAGCAGTCCGTAGCCTTGACAAACTACGGGCAAACCTGGGCTCATAGTTTCACACATCGTCAACTTGCCTGGGGCACCTGCTGGAGGAGGATGGAAGCCATTCTTTACTGGAGAGCCCGCGGGAGCAGACCTCATCCCCCTTTGCCTGACCTCAAGATGGCCACCTCAGTGGGACCCTACTCGGTGTTCTATCTCGCCTGGACTATAATAATTGGTCATCATCCGGATCCCGTTGAGCCATCACCCAAGCCTGTTCCTGACCTCCCACCAGGACATTTACTCTGGGAACCCTCCCTCTACTGTTGAGTCCTAGCTATTTTGACTGATGCCCGGTGGAGCTACCCCGATAGCTATAGGGGAGATGGGCTGTGGATTCCCTCCTCGGCAGTGTACTACCCAGCCGGTCTTTGGGCAGACTCTCCTTCGTCTCTCCTGACCTTATCTCCCTCCTCCCCCCTCATACTACCCCCCTACCCCTATCCACTCTACTTATCTCCTTTCCAGTTCTTGACCTTTGCCCTCACCCACTTGGTTCTGAGTTTCCATCCTGTTTCACATCTGGACATTCTTCTGTGAATTTTCCCTCGTCTGTTGAGACCTAGCTATCTGACCGATGCCCGATGGAGCTACCTTGAGAGCTATAGGGGAGACTGGCTGTGGATTCCCTCCTCGGCCTTCACCTACCCAGTCGGTCATTGGGCAGACTTTCCCTTCGTCTCTCATACCGTCTACCCCCTCTTCCTCTCCCTTCTCGCTCCCCCCTTTCCGCTCTATTTGTCTCTCCTTCTCGCTCTTTAATGTGTTGCATATATTTGATGTAATGTGTAATTGTTATCATTGTTGTAACATTGTTGAACCTTATGTAAAGCGCTCTGATACCTACGGGTCTAGCCAATGCTATATAAAAATCATTAAATAAATAAAATAAAAAATAAAAATAATAAATAAACAAACAATATTCTATTTTGCAACATTATTTTCTTTCATCTCCTGAGTCTTCCAATAGAATTTCAGGAAATTCCTGTAAGTAGACAACTCCCAATTTTCACATGCTGGTATATTAGCCTTTCAGACATAAGACCTTGAAATTCTGTGGTCCGGACTGTTCTTCTAATGACTCATTCTTCCTGTTGCCTCCCCTCCTCCTGATGAGAACTCACTATAAGTTGTCTAATACAAAACAAATGCCTATTCACTAGCTAACAGAAGGCTTCTGGAAAAATACAACATCTGAAACAAAGTGGAAAACATTGTGCGCAAACAAACATTCAATGTGAAAAAAAAAAAGGCCTGTCAGCGTTAATGCATTTTTTCCAGTAAACATGGCATTGGCAGTTAGGCTAACTTAAATCAGCACTTTTATTTACTTGGTAGCCTATAACATTTAAGCATGATTACCTACTACAAATTTTGCATTTAGAATGTGTTTTACCTAAATGGAAGCCTTCCTCTTTATTATTAATAGAGTTTTGTTAGTGAATAAAATTCGCTTCAACAGAAAGAGGTATGTGTATCACTGTGATGTCTAATACCACCAGGAATATCTTTCAAAGAAGAGGTGTGCATGTCACTGCAACACACACTTTTATAAATAATTGGACTTCTGGGAAGAGGTATGTGTCACCATAGTGTGCACTGTTGATAGACTGAAAGCTGCCAACTTGAATGTCATAAAGACTATGTGATGTTGTACCAATGGTTAAAGTGAAGATGCTATGCTCTTTTCATGGCCTTACTCTGGGTGAGGCAGCTAGACTGAGCTTGTGCAGGCATTAGAACTGCACACGTCACAACATAATGAATGAAACAGAGTCATTTGCTGAGGTCCGGCATTGGTCAGGTAGGCAGACCTAGTGTTGAAATGTCCTCATCTTTCCGTTGCTGCTTTAAAATCATATTCTGCAAGATTCCATGAAGACAGCAGCCGCGACTTGTGCAGGTAAGAGCTGTGGGGCGGTGGGCCTGGGAGGGAGGGGGGATTTCGACGGACGATGATGATGGAAAATTATATCAATAATCAATTTATCCTCGTCATCATCCATTGAAATCCCCCCAGCCGGCCCCACCGCCCCACCGCTCTTACCTGCACGGGCTGCAGCTGGAAGACAGTAGAAAAATCCTGAAGAAGGCAGGACAGGGAAAATGCAAGCAATAATATCCTAATCCACCGTCTTCACAGTGAAGTAGGAAAGGTGGCAAATAGGGAAAAACAGCAAATAACTCAGTAATGAAGACAAGTTCAACAGCGGTGTATTGGGATGCACAGAGTCTTCTCACCTGTGAAGTACTTTCTCACAAATTCTCCATGAAAATAAATGTAAATGAATGAATGAATGAATATTTAGACCTGTAGAGGAGAGCAGATGCTCCAAAGAGGATCCCAGCGGTGTAGAGAAAAATCTAAGACATCCAGCAGTCATTCTGCAGCTAACACATTGCAATAACCAAAAAGCCTAGTCTTTAAGAGTTATCTGAAACGCACCTCATTTCAGGTTGATGCAGGCTCAGAAAAAGGAGATTCCAAGCCTTAGTGACCAACACAGGAAAAGAGCAACCTCCCATCCTACAGTGTCTAAACCAATGGACCAACAGAGTATCATACGATCCCAAAGTTCAGGCTGGCATGTAATAACAGAATGGATTCAAGAAATATTTATGCCTATAGTTATAGAAGATCCAGGGGTAGGTTCAACAGCTTTTCAGTTCCTATCCACACTTTCCTCTTAAGTAAACTGACAGGCTTTCAAAACAACCCCATATGTAGAATGTCCATAATGGTTCCCAGTGATGGGGCTCCTTGCTGTGGAGAGCAGCCAGAGGAAAAGCAGGATACCAGAAATCTCTTGATGGTCGTCTCACTCCAGAATAGCACAGTAATGCTAACAGGTTGGCTCTTCTATTCACCCAGTACTATTACCAAATATGTGTTTATGATTTCTAGGATGCACAGTATATTTCACTGGAAATGTTCTATTACTGTTACGCTTGCAGGCATAAGTACAGGTTAAAGAGAAATATATGCCTACGTGCACAATACTTATGTATATCATAAACCTAGTAGGGGAAACAAAGCTCTAAACAAGCGCTTAAGCCTTGGGAAACAGATGCGAGATTATTTACAGGAGACAGAAATTGGGGGGGGATTCTCATTATTATTTTACTACTTGAATGCTAGGGTATCTACTTCTCCTTCATGTACATTCTTCATACACAGCAATTAAGCAATTACAATATGAAAGAGAAAGATGCTAGAGCAGGGTAGGTAATTAAAAAATAGAAGAGGAGGCTTGGAATACCCCACTGAGAAAAATGACACATGATGGAAGAACAAGACCACAGACCAGATTTAATAAGGCCCTGTCCAGCACGAAGCAACACAAAGTGCTGCATGGTACCTACTTTCTAGTGCAAAATGCAGTTGCTTTGGAAAGGAGCTCTTTTCCAATATCATCAAACACCATGTGATGCTTTGCATCATTTTGCATCAATGGGGCATCTCTTAAATGTTACTTGGGCAGATCAGTGCAAACACCCATATGTTTTGATGGAACTGGGCTTCAAATAAAAAAATAATGTCACCTTGAAGCAGGCACTAACAAACAGAAATGTTTAAAATGTAAGGTCCTTCCATGTGTGTCTAAACATAGGAATGTGTTCTGTAAATGCATTCTTCCTACACATATCCTATGCTAGATAGCTGCGAGGTTGTGATCTTGCAATAAAGCCTTTTACACCAGAGCAGATCATGACAGCAGCAGACCCATCTTAATAGATATGTCTCTATGTAATTATGGTGACTGTGCTGTGTTGCGTTACAAATTAGCAAATCTGCCACTATGTGCCAATATAAAAGCGATAAAAAAGAAAACGAAAATCTAAATTAACCTGTTACAGAAATATTAACTGTGGAAGCAGATAACAAGAGGATTTGGCTAGCGAATGTATCAAATAGTTCTGAAGGGTTGCTGATAATGCATGAAGAATTTGGAGGTCTCAAGGTGATACAGAGATATGAGGCAGTTGCTGATCATGTAGCTGTAGTGTACACCATGGAACCATCAGCTCTAATTTGAGGGGTGCATTAAAACCATGAGTATGATTGGTTGTGAAAGTCACAAGAAGTTTTGAATACTTTAAATGTTCAATGAGAAAGAAAGAGTAGAGAAAAGGATAACTAGTTGGAGGAGAGGCCCTAAAGAATGACCTTTAAGGTGAGGCTAATAAAAACATGTACGACCGTATACCAGGAGGATCCAGGAGTAGCCTAAATAATGAAATAGGGTAAAAGTCAAAGTAAAAGTGGCAGGCTAATTACTATAAGGAGTGGTTCAGAGAACAAGGCACTGGGTTTAGACTAAGTTAGAAATACAACAGCTGTTTTCGGGGTCAAGGGAACACTATGAGAGAGTTGCCCCAGAACTACTTTCAGTATGAAAGGGGCAAAGGCGAAGCAAATGAGCTTAGCTTTAGAAATTAGTAATTTGTAGTAACTGAAGCTATATTTGAAAAGTGATAATAAGGTTTCAAGGGCAGGTGGGAAGAGGTCTGCTGCTGGTAGAGATGCAAAGGGGAGCAACACAATGCCTTTTTGACATATTGTCAACATTATGATACATATGAATCATTTAACTTTAATTTATTATAATGTTATTGTCTAATTGATGTTTTATTTAAAACATAGCTGTCATGCGCCGACTGACCTAAGATTGCATCAGTGTAAATGCTTGTCCATATTTAACTATATCCCCGAGGACATCCTTTCACTTGGGCCTCCATGCTAATTTTGGAACAGACAGGGCCATCAGCTGTTTGGGCCTCTTGAGGCCAGGTTGTGCCTATAGCCACAGTTGTAAGCCCTTTAATTGTTAAATGCTAACATGTTCCTCACCTTCCACATGACACTACTGATCGCCAGACTCACACCCAGATAAAAGCAACACAAACACATGTATCATACTCAAATAGGAAACACCTTCAGCTTCACCTGCATCCAATGAACAATCACTCACCCACAAACAATAATCATCCTCCACCTTATGCTCATTAGCATATTTTCTGCAGTACTCCTTGCTCCATACATTTCAGACCTCAGCACACTTCATAACCTTTATGCACTCTGCATCACATGCATGAACATGGCTCACCCCTACATCCTAACACATCTTAAATGTCCTTGTGCTCTTAGATTTCAGTTTGCTGACCGGGCACACAAGATAGATGGAAAACTCACCATCACCACCAAGAATCCCAAACTGTTGATGTGCTCCATCTCCCTAGAGGGAATGGACTTTACGGTGGAACACCGTCTTGGTATAGACCTGCCAATGCTGATGGTCTCTCCAGGTTCTTCCTCCTTAGTGAAGAGAACTCCCAAGGGGTTGGTTAGCTCTCTCCACCTTCAGAACACTTCTCAATATAAGGCCATCTGCCAGGAAGAAGAGCTGCGGTGCTGCAGTAGGGACTGACACTTTGCAAACTTCTTTGCTGTGTTGGCCTGCTGCCTGCTGATTGCTGTGCTGTAGGAGGGACTGTCACTTTGCGGCCTGATTTGCTGTGTTGGCCTGCTGCTTCTTGCCTGGGAGTGAGAATGACTGGACCTGCTTTCTACATCCTTGAGCCCAAGTTCTCAAAGGGCTTTCTGGCTTGCCCCCTGTTTTGAAGTCTAAAGGCCGTCAAATACTTCCTTCAACTCTGTTTCAGCTGCTGGACTCTGCCAACTGTTCGTTCTGCCCCGTCAAGAGGTGCCAATCCAGTCCTAGGCCGTTAAAGTGGGTTTTGCAGCTGTTTTTCCACAAAAATCAACACAGTGGTGGCTTTGCTCCCATCGGAACCGGCGCAGTGCCATTCGACGCCGATGCAGAGCCGCTTCAAAAACATCCCTTTGCAGCTCGACTACGACTCGAAATCCGACTGCGAGGCTTGACGCTGATGCAGCACCTGCATCGTGAAGGGTTTGACGATGATGCAGGATCCCAATGCGAGGTTTGACAAAGGCACAGCACCTGCTTCATAAAGGGTTTGACGACGACACAGGACCCAACTGAGGTGATGGTCCAGAGGTGCGTGGGGAGGCTGTTCCAGGTCATTGCTGCAATGTGGGAGCAGGAGCGTCATCCACTTCTGCTTCGATAGATGCAGGGAGTATGGGCAAGGGAAAGGGAGGCAGAGAGTAGTCTTCTTGACAGTTGGTGGAAGTTCAGGCGGTGGTCAATGTAGGCAGGTCCTTGGTTGTATAGAGCCTCGTGTGCGTGGGTCAGCAGCATGAATTGGCATCTCTTCGGTATGGGGAGCCAATGGAGTTTCCTGAGGTGGGGTGTGATGTGGGTTTGTCTGGGAAGGCAGAGGATAAGTCTGGCTGTGGTGTTCTGTATGGTCTGAAGTCTCTGTAGGAGGTTTATGGCGATTCCTACATAGAGGGCATTGCCGTAGTCCAGTCAGCTGGTGATGGGGGCTTGTGTCATGGGTGTCAAGGTGTAGCCACTTGAAGATCTTACATAGCATGCGCAGAGTGAGGAAGTAGGTGGAGGAGACGGCGTTGATCTGTGATTTCATGATGAGCTTGTTGTCAATGATGATTCTGAGGTTTCTGGCGTGGTTGGAGGGAGTGGGTGTGGGTCCTAGGTCTGATGGCCACCAGGAGTTGTTCCATGTGTTGCGGCTGTTGCCAAAGATCAGTACTTCTGTCTTGTCTGTGTTCAACTGCAGGCAGTTGTTCTTCATCCAGTCGGCGACATTTGTCATGCATCTTGGGAAGTTGGTTCTGGTGGTGGTGGGGTAGTCGGTGAGGGAGAGGATGAGTTGGGTGTTGTCTGCGCAGGTAATTATGTTGAGACAATGGGATCTGACGATGTTGGCCAGCAGGGTCATACATGCGTTGAAGAGTATGGGGCTGAGGGATGAGCCCTGGGGGACACCGCAGGTGATCTCCTTGGGTTCAGAGGTGGAAGGTGAGAGGTGGATCCTCTGGGTCCTTACGGTAAGGAAGGAGGTGCTCTATCTGAGCGTGTACTCTTGAATGCCAATATGGTGTAGTCTTTTGATTAGTGTGTGGTGGGATACGGTGTCAAAGGGTGCCGAGAGGTCAAGGAGGATCAAAGCTGATATTTCTCCTCAGTGGAGGATGGTTTGTATGTCATTTGTGGTTGCGATCAGGGCGGTTTTGGTGCTGTTATTGCTGCGGAAGCCAGAATGGGAGGTGTTAAGTAGCTGGTTCTGCTCCAGGTGTGCCATGAGTTGATTGCTGATGATCTTTTCCAGTACCTTCGCTGGGAATGGGAGCCGGGAGATTGGCTGGTAGTTTTTGAGTACGCTGGGGTTGGCAGAGGGTTTATTGAGTAGTGGTCTGACTTTGGCGTGTTTCCAGGCATCAGAAAATGTTGCAGTGGTGATAGAGGTATTGTGTAGGGTAGTGAGTTCATGGCCAATCCTTCAGTTTCTGAGGTTGAAGATGTGATGTGGGCATGGATCTGGTGGAGCTCCCGAAAGGATGGATTTCATGGTTGAGGTGGCATCCTGGGTGGAGAGGATATTCCAGGTGGTCAGTGTGTGGTTCGTTTCGCTTACGGTGGTGGCGTCAAGGAAGTCAGTAGGTGTGGGTGGGGGTTCAAAGGTTCTCTATATGGTTGTGATCTTGTCATGGAAGAAGTGGGTGAGGTTATCACACACCTCCTGTATGGTGTGTGTTGTTTTTGCTGGAAGCCGGGTTGGAGAATGCCTTAACGATGTTGAAAAGTTCCATGGTATTGTTTGCACTGGTTTCAATGCATGCGGCAACGGCTGTCTTCTTTGCTGACTTCAGCAGGCGGTGGTAGAGTTTGAGGGAGGTCTTGAAGGCTGCCCTGTCAGAGGTGTCCTTGTTGGTACACCATCTCATCTCCAACTGTTTGCTGTCTCGTTTCGCTGTTCTGAGTTCTTGGGTGGACCAGCTGGCCTTTTTAGAGGATTTCCTCGGTGTTACTGTATTTTAAGTGTTGCACAAATACTTTACACATTGCCTCTTAAGTTAAGCCTGACTGCTCTGTGCCAAGCTACCAGAGGGTAGCACAGTTTCATTTAGGTTGTGTATCTGACTTACCCCGACTAGGATTATGGTCCCTACTTGGACAGCGGTGGAAACCTAGAGACCCAATTTCTAACAGTGAGATTGAGTTTAATCTGTAAAACCTATGCAATCTATAGAAAGTTGATGAATGTTAAGTAGGAGTGGCACCCAGGGCAGCTCTTTAGTCACTTGGCACACCAAAATCCAGTAGAAGGAATGCTCCGGCTTTCACATGTCGCTAATTCAGACCAGTCTCAAACTTGAATCTGTAGCTCAAACCATGTTAGGGTCCAACTTAATTCCACGTCATCTTCAGCAAACGTAGATGAGGGATACAGGAGTTAATTCAAACAGTGAATTTTAGTTTGAAATAACCTAAATGGTAACAAGAGGGTAACAATTTCAGGAGACAATATTTAAACTGGTCTTCAGATATGCTCATGGATGGTGCAATGGCTTTCATGCCAGTCAAGTGGGCTGTGCAATATGGCTTAAAGGTCCCCATTCACAAAGGAAATTGGCATTATAAAGTTTAAAAAAGACCTCCTAACACCTGAAATATTTTATGCACACCAAGGGTCAGAGTTAATTCTCCAGTAATGTCTCCCTGATGCACATCTGTGATTCTCTTGACTTGCAAGGTTGTATGGAATACTGGGATCTGTAGCGCATCAGAGCCTCAAAGATATTCTTCAATACTGTCAATATCTGAGCCCAACAATTGCACCTTCTTCTCTCATTAAAGCTGCCAGAAGTGTGACTCCTTCCGGTACCCATAATGTTGCTTAACAAGAGGAAGCAACAGGTGTTTCTTTGAAGGGTCATTGATTATAGTAAAAAGTCAAGCTGCATACAAAAAACGCCAGGGAGACTGGATGTCCAAGATAGAGAATGGAAGAGGAATCTGGATCTCACAAATCCCGGAGTAGATGAGGACTGAACCTAGTTGGAGCTGGATTCATATAGATAGAGCAGGATTCTAGAAGCTGAATCAGGATTCCAGGAGATGAAGCAGGATCCCTGGAGAAGGAGCAAGATAACACAGGAAACCAGGAGCAAGTAACCAGGAGGGAGAAACCCAACCGCCTTGTTTGCGACACATAATGCTGATATATCCAACTCCTTATGTAGTGTAAAATTAGGAGTTGAGAGCAAAAGAAGCAGGAAGTAACCTACAGAAAGTTACTAAGCCATTATGATTTGGGAAAAGCACTGTTGTAATACTTGTGTTGAAGCCATGAAGGATTGTCCACAACACATGCACTATCTGTTCTTCAGAAAAAGAGAACTGGGAAAGGTGCTATCTTGTGCTTGAGTCCATGGATCAGAAGAAGTTTCAGAAGGAGAAAGAAAGGATGTAATTTATATATTGCAGAACACATAGACACAGTTAGAAGTGAGAGAACGTAGCAGTCTCACCTGAGATGCCCCAAAACATGAAGCAACAAACGCGAGAGTCAGAGTGGCATATTTTCAAGCCCCTAACACCACTGGGTGTCACTTTTTCTGATGCTCTGGTGGCGTTGCTCTCTACCCCATATTTACAAGGTGGCGTTAAGCCACTTAACATGGCTTAATGCCACATTGTAAATATGCCCCTTTCCACAGCAGTCTGCTGCAGCAAAGGGGCGGGCAATGGGTGTTGCAGTGGGCGTTCCACCGCAACACCCAATGTTTTTTAATGCTGCCCCATATGTACAAGAATGGGGCAGCACCAAAAACTAAGGCCAGGTAAAACCTGGTTTCAGGATGGCGATACATGGAGAAATTATCAATTTCTCCTCATATTTTCCTCTTTCTATGTGTGCAGCATTCTACAGCACACATGGAAACAGCAAATTGCCTTTAAAGATTGTTTATGTGCAGGAAGTTGTCCCTTCCTGCACATAAACAATTGCCCCTGCAGCGCAGGCACCTTTGCAACATGGCGCAAGGTTGCCTGCACTGGCGCTAGGCAGCTTTTTCAGTGCCAGTGCTAGGGGAAATGCAGAGGTGCACCATATATTTGTAAATATGGCCCATCGCTGTGTCTTGAAAATGTCTGATTGCGGCGTTGCCAAATTTAGCGTTGCACCGCGCTCTGACATTTTCTTGTACATATCCCCTGAGTTTGTTGAAGACCGAACTAGCACTGTGGCGTCCTGCACCAGAGAGTCAGGCTAGCACAAAAGCCAACATACATTTCCTTTGTGAAAAAGCAAACAATGATTTAGAAAGCCATGCTGTGGGTGAGTCCTTCGAACATCCCTGGATCCACAAACAGCATGGTGGCATAACAAATGAGTGGCTTTAGACAAATGGCTACACAGGCGAAATAGACTAGAAGGTCTAACAATGATGGCCAATCAAAGGAACAGAGGGTTACTCAAAAATGAAAATGTCTGTTTTATGCACACATTCCCTTCATCATTTATATTACTCCCGTGTACCACGTATTGCAGCAGGATCAAAATGAATGATACAGCAATGAAGTTCCAAATAATATGACCAGTGCATTCTTTGTATATTAATAAGTACTGGATCTCACAGTTTTGTACTGGAGCTCGTGGCCTGTGCTATCAAATGTGCGAGTGTTGAATACCAAGTCTGCATAGTCTTGAATCCACTGCATGCTTCTTTCACTTTCTACCAGCACACTCCATGCCTCTTTTTCTCACTCTTGCATGTTCTTTTTCATTCCTGCTTTCTCTCTTTGCTGCTATTTCCCCATGTTTCTCTTCCTCCTCCTTCCCCCTCTTGGTTTTTCTCTCTCTTGCCTTGGGTCAAAGTCTGTTGAGGAATAAAAATGGCCCGTTTCCAAAAACCAGTGCTGGCGCCTCCCACCTGCAAACACCCACTCAGTGAATTGTGTAAATTATGCAGCAATAAAATTCAAGGTGTGTTGCATAATGGGGCACTTTCTGGGACAGTTTTATTTCGTCATCTAGTCATGCGAGCACACATTAGAATTAACTGGGCAAACATTTCAGCTCATTATTATGAATTGAACACTGGAATTCAACAATCATCACCTTAAATATCACCAGTTACCTCTCCCAAAGGGTCTGCACTGGGTAGCACCCATTTGATCAATTTGAACTAGAAACATTTTTTGTTGAAATCTTCAAATTCTGCAGCACACGGGGGATTATGTGCCAAGTGTGGCAAATCCAACAAAATTCAACATCACACAGAATCACCTTATTCGAGTGTCCCTGCACATATCCAGGGCCAGGGTTCCATCCGCACGTAGAGGCGTGCACATGTTTTAGTTACCCAGCAGATGTTGCATTCGTTTCATACATTTTTAGGTCGAGCTTCGATCGACCTGTTATATCTGTTCTGTGGGGTTTGGCAAACCCACAGATTGCCATTGGTTACTATTTGTGGCATTCAGAAATGCCGGCTTCTTATTGGTGCATTTCTGCGAAAATCCCTCCTATGTGTGTTTAGTTCTCTTTCTGGAGATTTCACTCTGAGGACATTTTAGTTGGCCATCACGCAATACAGCATGTGATGGCCCCTCCTCCCCCCTCCTGTATGGGCGTTGCAGCCTTATACACAGCTTGGTTCCCTCTCAGGTCACTGCTCCCAGCTGCACTGGTTTTCCTAAGTGCTCCTCCTCCACACAGCTTGTTTTTGTTAGCCTACATTGTTTCTCTGTGACGCCTGCTGCCATATTAGAAGATTGTGTCTGCAACCACGGTCCATCACAGTGCCGAAAGCGAAAAAAGTACGTAAAGTAATAGGAAATTTTAATTATTAGCAATGTTTTATGTTTGGCTTTGCCCTGCCTATAAAATCAGGTGAAAAAATAAAACAAACGAAAACATGTATTTTCTAAATTTATTGTAAAATATATTTTTCGTCACGTATTAATACTGTGGATAACACAAGGTCTAGCGACATTTAAAGGCATTTTAAGGAGCGTGCCCCACATTGTAATGAAAAGGTGGTGTTCCAAAATGGCGGTCACGTTCGCGGCACTTGCACACTCTGTACCAGAGTGCTTGCAGAGTGACGGACCTACCGCACACAGAAGGAATCACTCAGAAGTCTCCCAGGGGCGCTAGTGACGGAGGAGTATTAGAACAGTACCCAGGGCACCGCTCTTCGTGGCACATGGTGATGAAGCAGGATTTCGCAAAATAAAACCTGCTCCGATTAACACCCCCATAATACGTACTAACAATGTGCAGTGATCAGGGCCGGACTGGCTACCTGGCGTTTTGGTGTGCTGCCAAGCTGGGGGCTGATTTCACTGCGGTGGGGGCTGATTTCGTTGATGGGGACCTGCGTGTGCTTCTAAATAAACAAAGCAAAACGAATGGTTTTAAGCACACGCAGGTCCCCATCAACGAAATCAGCCCCCAGCTTGGCAGCACACCAAAACGCCCGGTAGCCAGTCCGGCCCTGGCAGTGATAATTTAACATACACATTACATGAACACGAGGGAAACTGCTTTGCGCATGTGTGTACTAATATGAACTAATGCATGAAAGAACTAGGCCGCATACTACAATGCATTTCGAAAGAAACAGAATTAATGCATGTTTAAGCTGCTTTTATATTTCGCATCTTGCATTTGCTTTAAGAATAATGAATAATGACGCTTTTGCCTTAAGCTTTTGCTAGGAAAACATGTAACAGGGGATAGTGCAAAGGTGGGTGGCAAACAGTGAAAAGTGCATTTCTATGTAATTAATGAATGCTTATGTTTTATTTCCCGTAGTGAACTGAAATGAGCCTCCATTATTCTTAAATTAGCCGGATAGAGGAGGGGCTGGAGTGAGAGCGAAAATGTCATGACAGAGCAGCCAGAAGTGCTGAGAGCTGCAAAGAAGGGACAAAAGGTTCAAGGATACCCAGCACTGAATGCATTGTTCGTCTGCCAAATGGATGTGACTGACCGTGGGACTAAAGACTGCTTCTGCGGACATCGTTGGAAAAGATGTGCGAAAATGTATTAATTGTATCATATAATAAATCATGTGAACGAGTCGGTTGTTAGGTAATGGGAAAGGATGTAGAATTATATTCATGAACAACTAATGAATTAAATCACAGTGGTGTGACAGACCACCTCCTAAGTCCATCAATGAACTGTCGAGTTTAGTGAAATGTTTCAATTGATGTGGGACGGACATGTAGGTTTAAGGGTATAACTGGGGTGTCTTTAGGGGTGTGGTTTAGCAGGAGCGAGTGGGGTGCGGCAGGCAGCAGAGAGGGAGGCTGGAAGGCTTGTCGTCGTAAGGAAGGAGAGGGCCTGAGGTCAGATGCTGAGGAGAGAAGGGTGATGCGTCGCTGTCCATCGGTTTGCAGAGAGGCCTAGCTGTTCCTGTCCCTGTCCCGTTTCTGTCTCTGAAATCTTTGTTCCCTGGCTCTAGTTCGGGGAACCCCCACTGTCCCCTCGGCCAAGGGGGTGGTATTTCACAGATCCTTTGGGTTTGTATTATTTCCGATTCGTAGTTTGCATAATTATTTGCAAATGTATTCTTGTCTCTGAAACTTATGTCTCTTCATCTATCCACTCCGTCATATGTATATTGTTTCGCATTATTTTGCTGAAACTTATGTCTCTTCATCTATCCACTCCCTCATATGCATATTGTTAATTGTTGATGAGGTCTGACACTGTTTGCATTGCTGATTATTTTTCTCTCCCTCTTGTGAAATTTCATTTGTTTGTATTTGTAACTGTATGCAATTGAGCATTGATGATTTACTTCAATTTGAGATAAACTTTATTAATCTTACCAATAGTCTGTGATTATTTAGCTGACTAGATAGTTAGTTAGATAAGTGCTATCATTACCATCAACTACTCAACTAATTGGTCTATTGACCGAGAGGAAAGAGAGTTGATATACAGGTCTAGTTATGTATTTAGACTTGTTAAACATGAAACTGTGAAGGGACCAAAATTCACATCATTAAAACTTGACCCCCAGTGCATCAGGGACTTGGGTGAATGTGTATGGGCCATTGTATGAATTATTGATGAGTATCGATCCCTGATTAGGTGTCGCGCTGGATCAGTTTTCTGGTAGCAGAGGACGGTTTAATTATTGATTAGTTTGGTAATGATTATTGATTATATGTTCTTAACATGAAAAGTTAGTGTCCTGGTCTATGTTGTCTAGAAGTACAGGTACGGAGTTACCTGAGGAATAAGAATTAGCCTGGAATAGGCAGAAGAAGAGTGTGGATAAAGAAATCACACTGCCGAAGTACTTTGTCTGTTGTTATAATACCGAAGCTACGGAGGGCTGTAGGTGTTATATTTAGGGATAATTTCGTACGTGAGAAGAGTGTCTGAAATAGTGAAAGGTCCACTTTCGAAACTCTGGCCTTATCCCCAGAGGAGTACCAAGACCTCTTTTTACACCAAAAAGTCCTCTTGCGAAACTTTGGCCTTATCCCTAGAGGAGTAATAAGTCCACCTGTAGCTTGTTTGAAAGGTAAAATAACGCTGGTCATCGTTTTGACTGAAGTAAAAGAATTTCTCTTCGGAAAGTGAAAACTACCTCTTTATTTAGTGAAGCAGACAAGGTAGCATTGTTTTGTGTTGTTACTAACAGAATTTTTAAGAAAACTTTAAAAAAATATTGCCGTAATCATTTGTAATGGGAGGGTCAGTAGAGGGAGTAATACTGACTTCAGAAAAAGCCGCTCTGGCATTGGTCAGGTAGCGGGCGTGTACTGATCTGTGATTGGTTAGTTGGTGTGAGCCGCGCTGACATTGGTTGAGAAAAGCAGATACGAAGAGAGCCGTGTTTGGACGGTTGGTGTGAGTCGCGCTGATATTGGACAAGAACTAGCAAATAGAATAAGGCAGAATACGAAAAAGATTTCCTTGTGTGTTTCGTTGAGGTACATTAGCATAAAAAATCTGAAAACTGAAGTTGTTAAAGAAAATAAAGAATTTCTTTGAAAAATATAAACCAATAGTGACTAGAGAAGGAGTTCTTGTTCCAACTCCAGGAACGTCAGCCGCTTATATGATGTTGGAGCGAGGATACCATTCGTGTACTTGGTTAGAGAATTGGGTGGAATATACAAAGGATGATGGTGTTATAGCTTTCCCACAGCATAGTTTGTTTAATATAAGGATTTTGCAGAATTTGAGGAATCGAATGAGTTCATTAGAGCCAAATCCTAGACCTACACAGTATGAAGCGTTAGAGGAATGGGAGGAAGAAGCATACGAAAGAGAGAGATATCAAGGTGGTAGGAGATACAGCGGTTTTGGGCCTAGATATCCTTTTGAGAGAAGAGAGGATACAATGAAAAGATGGAGGGAAGCTGTGGTAACTGAAGGTTTGTACCCAGTTTTAGTTGCTGACGATCAGACAGGAGGTAAATGTAAAGAGAAAAAGAAAAATATAGAGACTTCGAGTTTAAGAGATGATCTGAACGATTCTGATGATGAGTTGTTGGAGGACATTATGACCAAAAGACCTCTGCCATACCAAGAAAGTCCAAGTGAGGTATCCCTGAGTGCGCCACAACTGGGAACCCCATTAACTCCACAAGTCACGGAAATAGCTAGAGTAGTACTAGAAAATGAAATAAGTTTGTTGAATAAGGCAAGGCTAGAGCAGGTCTAGAAATTAAATCAGTTAAGTCTGAATGCAGAAGCATTAACGGTACCGGTAACAATTGGTCCCGTTGTCCCACTGTACAGAGAAAAACAGAAGGTATCAAAAGCACATACGTTATCAGTTCCAAGGATTAGCATCATGAGTGGAATGGTGACGGTAGCGGATGAGGATGAACAAACTGACACGAATAATACTTTGTTAGATCTTCCGGTTTGTGAGAGGATGACAGAAACCCCTAGAAGAAGTGTACAAATTGATCCAAGGAGCATAGGGCCGACTGTCACTCCAATGGCGGGGAGTTCAGCAGGTCCTTCGCCAGAGGAATTGAATGATTGGATAAAAGAAATGGTAAAGCCAAAACTGCAACCACAGAGTATAAATGTGAGCCAATTGAAAGTAGATTTGGAAGAGATGATTATTGGTACAATAAGTCCAGACAGATTAGGGACTTATCGAGATGATGAACTGTTGTTTTTGTGTAAAAGCATTACTGGGAGAGCAAGGAATCTACATGAGTAAATATCAGAGGCTGCTAGTGAGTATGGAATAGACATAGAAAAATCGAAGGTGTTGCAGAAATCATACAGATGGCTTTCACTGATAAGGATTTAGAGAGTTTGCATGCGTCTGGAAAAAGGTTGCAGATAAAAGAGTTGATGAATATTTTGAAGAAATGGAGAGATGTGGAACGATGGAAAGGTAGATGGACGAGAAAGAAAGAAGAAGCAGCTGGTAAAAGAGTATCTATGTTTCCGTTAATAGAAACAGAACAAGTTGAAAGGGTGTGTCCAATGAGAGAGGTTCCAGGTGGTGGATATGTTCATGTTCCATGGTCAAGACAGGATATATTATCTTTTACGAATGATTTCCCTAGGTTAAGGGAGAAACCAGTTGAGTGGTACAAACAGATGGAGAGGTTTGTGAAAGATTCAAAGGTTTTGTTAAAGGATCTAGATGGATTGTTTGAGATTGTCGTTCCAGGACAGGATTTAAGGAAAATAAATAAGATTGTAGTGCCCTGTTGTCCAGTAGTGCCAAATCCAGCAGTAATCCTTTATCAGATCCCCTGCGATGATGAATGGTACACAGTGATTGATTTGTGCCAAGCATTTTGCTTGATTCTTTTGCATCCGGAAAGCCAATATCTTTTTGGTTCCAGTTCGGAGACCGTGTTTTGGCATGGTGCCGAGTTCCTCAAGGGTACACAGAGAGTCCCTCAATCTTTAATCAGATCTTGAAAAAATGCCTGGAGACTTTAGTCATACCAGTAAATTCAGTTTTGGTTCAGTATAATAATGACCTGTTAGTGGCATCAAAGACACGAGAGGCATGTGTAACAGATACCATTGCCTTACTGAACCATTTGGCAGAAGGATGACACAAAGGGGCAGATTTACAAGCCCCTTGCGCCACTTTTGCGCCGCCGTTGCGTCACTTTTGTGACGCAGCGGCGACGTAAACCATGCGCCACGTTGCGCATTATTTACAACGTGACGCATCTAGGGAGATGCGTCACGTTGTAAGCCCTGCGCCACATGAAACCTGCGTCAGGTTTCATGTGGGCGTTCCTCCGCAGGGTGGGCGTTCCGTCGAAGGAATGCCTCGTAAAAGTGACGCAGTGAAATCTACAAGATTTCACTGAGTCACTTTTCCGGCGCCGCTGCGACGAATCCTTACGCCTGCTTCAAGCAGGCGTAAGGAGTGGCGCACCACGTTAGGTATGGGCGGCCCACGAGCATTGCTGGAGTTGCGTCGCGCTTGCGACACGACTCCAGCAATGCGCCGCCCTTGCGCCACAGGATGCGACACGCATCGGCCTTTCCTTGCGCCACGGTGCGCCGCATTGTAAATGCGGCGCTTCCGTGGTGGCGCAAGGAGAGAATTGCGTGTCGCAACTATTCTGGCGCATCCCTGCTGATTTGCAGGGATGCGCCAGAAGTTGTAAATCTGCCCCAAAGTGTCACCAGCAAAATTGCAATTTTGTAAACAGGAAGTCCGGTATTTAGGACACAAAATAGAAAAAGGAGTCAGAAAGGTGACACCAGAGAGAATTAGTGTGATTAAACAGATGAGCCCACCCAAAACTCAGAGAGAAGTCCGAATGTTTTTGGGAATGGTTGGATACTGTAGGCAATGGATCAGTGGCTTCTCACTGATTGCAAAACCTCCACAGAGGTTGACACGAAAAAATGTGAAAGACCTGATTGTGTTGGATGATGAAAGTATGGAAGCTTTTACTAAACTGCGAAACAGTCTTTGTCGAGCACCTGCATTGGGAATGCCAGATTATGCTAAAGATTTTGCATTGTACTGGTGTGAAAGAGATGGGTGTGCACTTTCAGTCTTAACTCAGAAACATGGAATGGCACGACGTCCAGTAGCATATTTCTCTGCTACTTTGGATTCAGTAGCCGCAGCATTACAAGGCTGTTTGAAAGCAGTAGCTGCCACTTGCGTGAGTCTGGAACAGAGTGAAGCAATTGTGATGGGATATCCAGTCAAGGTGTACGTGCCACATTCAGTTGAGATCCTTTTAACCCGCACCAGGACACAGTACATGACCTCTAGTTGGCTGACTAAGTATGAAAAAGTGATCTTGGGTGCTGAAAATGTGACCCTGGTAAGGTGCACTACAGTAAATCCGGCAACTCTTTTGCCGAATTCATATTGTGAGGAAGTGAGAGAGGAGGCGGATCACGATTGTTTGGATGTGACAGCGTTGTGCACAAAACCCAGGCCTGATATTGAGGACGTTCCATTAGAAGAATCAGACTGTGAGATGTTTGTGGACGGATCATGTTTAAGAAATGAAAGGGGAGAATTGTGTACTGACTATGCTGTTTGCACCATAGCGGGAGTTCTAGAAGCATCCTGTCTAAAAAGGGTAAACTCTGCTCAAATTGCTGAACTAATAGCTCTGATTAGTGCGTGCAAAATTGCCAAAAGCCTGAGGGTAACCATATTTACTGATAGTCAATATGGGTTCGGGGTTGTCCATGATTTTGGGCAGCTATGGATGCAAAGGGGATTTCTGACTTTTTCAGGTTCCCCTATAAGGAACAGCAAAACTGTAAAAGATTTATTGGATGCTTTGCAATTGCCCAAAAGAATTGCAGTGGTCAAATGTTCCGCACATAAGTCAGGAGGTGACTATGTGACGATGGGCAACAGATACGCAGATCAAGTAGCGCGTTTTTGTGCACAAAATTTAATTGCCCTAAACAGAGGGATTGAAAAAGAAAATACCAATTGCCATCTTATGTTCTCTTCTTCTTTTGAAACTTGGGATGAGATTAGGCAGCTGCAGGAAGAAGCAAGTGATGAGGAAAAAGAAATTTGGATAAATTCAGGCTGCAGAAAAAGAGCAGAAGATGAAGTATGGGTCTATATAGACGAAAGACCAGTCATGCCAGACAGTGTACTATCCCAGATGGCCAGGGTGTACCATGGAATTGCGCATGTTGGAAGAGATGCAATGATCAGACTCTTCAAGCAGTCATGGTATAACCCAAAGTTCAGGGTCATTGCAGAGAGTCTCTGCCAGAGGTGCGTCACCTGTCAGCAGCAAAATCCAGGCAGAAAGACAGTTGCTAGTTGGGGACGAATTGGAAAAGCAGCAGGTCCATTCACCCGACTTCAGGTGGACTTCATTGAGCTTCCCCCTTGCTTTGGGCTGAAATATTTGTTGGTTGTTGTCTGCTTGTTTTCTCGCTGGGTGGAAGCCTATCTAACGAGAAGGAATGACAGTTGAACTGTCGCAAAGCTTCTTCTAAGAGAACTGATTCCTAGATTTGGATTTCCAGTCACTTTAGAAACAGATAGAGGAACCCATTTTAACAATGAGATAATTTGGATGATTTGTGCAGCATTACAAATTGAACAGAAGCTGCATTGTGCCTATCGACCCGAAGCATCTGGAGTGGTTGAACAGATTAATGGCATTATAAAATCTAGATTAGGAAAAGTGTGTGCAACCACAACACTGAAATGGCCTGATGCTTTTCCCCTTGTATTGATGAGTCTTAGAAGCATTCCTGACAAAAAGACGGGTTTGAGTCCACATGAAGTCCTGATGGGAAGAGCAATGAGATGAGCATTTATACCAATGAACAAACTGATGAATATATCTGATGAGCTAGTGCTTGATTATTGCAGAGGATTGGCTGATCTGGTGCGTTCTGTGTCTCGCCAGGTTGGAGAAGATGCCGCTACAACACAGCCGAATCAAGTTCATGATCTGAGTCCTGGTGAGTGGGTTCTCGTCAAAAAGCACGTGAGGAAGTTGTGTTTAGAACCCAGGTGGAATGGACCCTACCAGGTAATTCTGGTGACGACAATGGCAGTGAAGTGTGGTGGTTTGCCAAATTGGATCCATGCCAGCCATACCAGACGAGTCCCAAGTCCACTTGAAAGACGAGAAGAGCAGCAACTGGTAAACCAAAGCCAAAGACCAGAAGCTGGAGTGTGTGAAACTGAAGAATCTAGAGTAACAGATTCTGAAGAACAGACAGATGATGAACATCCTAGCACAAGTCAAGTAGAGTGGGCACCAGTTACTGGGTCTCATGGGACTGCTGTTGAACCGGAAGAAAGAGAAATTACTGAAAATCAAGAAGAAGAGCAGATAGAAGGAAGGCCAAATAAAAGAACCTGTGAACCAGATGAAGAAGGTGAAAAAGTAGTACAAGTCAAAAGGCCAAGAAAGGGTGACAATTGGCCAGGTGGAGTGAAAAGACTGAAATACACTCTAGTGAGGAGAAAATCAAAAAGAAGACCAGAGCAAATCAATGAGGTCACAAGTCAAACAGAACAAGAAGAGTCAGAAGAAGAGTCAGTACGAAAAACAAAGAGAGTAAGAATTCCAAGTAGAAAGTACACAGCACCGGAATGGACATATGTGATCTTGGAAGAAATTGAAAGCTCAGATCCAAGTGAAGAAAAAGACAGTACTGACACCGAGCAAGTGGGTGAAAGCAAATTGAGACCACCTTAAGAGAACTGTGAAAATTTAAGGTGAAAACTTTGCCAGATGAAATAAATTGACTGATTCAGAAGACTCAAAGAAAAAGAACATAAAAGAAAGGGGTGAAGAAGTAAAGCCTTGAAGTGTAGGATTACACTATTTTTCAGAAAATTATTTTTAGTAAATTTAGAGTTTCTATAGACTTAGATTTAGATTTTTTCCATTTTTTTAGTAGAACACAAAAATGGCCGAAGTAAAAGTGACTGAACACCCAAAGTCTAGTCTAAAACGTAGATGTATTAGAACTTGCTTATGTAGTGTCTTGTTATTAACATTTATGTGGATATTATTAACTGTCATTGTACCTATTCGAATGGTAACTAAAAATAGAAACAGTACAAATAATGTAATAAGTGAAAGAATGAGTGATGTTACTAAAGAAACCCCTAATATTAACATAGAACAAATGGATGGAAGCATTCTCCATCATGATAAATCTGTCGTGTAGTTCCTATAGTACCCATGCAGGACCTGCGCGTTTGGATAACATACACTGTGGGCTTGGTGTTAGACTGGCTCTGTGCACCCCCACCGTATATGTTAGCCGGATTTGCATTAGCTAGCTCACAGTGCAACTAGAATCTCCTCTTATCGGGGAGAGATTAGTTTCTGGCAACCTTAGACCATGACAACCCTAATTCCTCAGAATCGTGGAAACAATGTACTACTTTTCGCTCAGTCACTCGTGCTTACTTATTCGGTTTGTCTCAGAGAGTTACACAGAATAAACAGTCTGGGCATTTCAATAAGTATTTATTGAACAGTTGTTATTCTAGTGTAAAATATATGTGCTGCAGTGACCAACAGACAATAGCAGAGATATATTATCAGCAGTACGATAAAAGCAAAGGGGTAGAACAGTTCTACCATATTGCAATAATCATGAATACATACATGAATATAAAAGCATTATGAAAATGTGCGTACTCCTACGATGCCTAACTAGATGTACCTGAGTGTACCTAGCATATGTGTAGGTCTAAAAGCCTAAGAGCCAAGAATCCTTCTAGGATTTAGTCGAACCCCACATACCTGAATAGAGAGAGTATGGGACCCCGTCCTGGTCTCGAGTTGGACACCCTGCAAGGGCTGTGGTAGACCGCTGTCAGCTGGAGCGACTGCATGCAGGAGCCTCAGCGTCTCTGGTCAGTGTGTCAGCATGGAAGTCTTGGTTCCCTCTGTCTTTCCGGGGTAAGATGTGGTGTATTTATACCCTGAAGACTCTAGTTGCTTTGTATGGTTTGTATTGGCCCTTGTTAGACTTGAGGAAGACGTCAGGGGTGAACTTTGTACATACATATTATGCAGGTGGTGTATTCCTAGAGAGTCATGCATAATTGATGAGTACAGTGTGGGCCTGTTTGGGAAAAACCCTGCTGTATTCAAAACCACAGGCTAGATAACGTTCAGCCCTCAGAGCTCGTTGTGTACTAGCGGGGACCAATGTAGGTGAAAGATCATGCCTATATAAGGAATCATGACTATAATAGGACATGTACAGTTATGACCGTAATAGGGCATATGCGGCTTTGACCATAATAGGGCAAGTACGAATATGACCGTATTAGGGCAAATACGAATACGTTCATTTTAGGGCATGTATGGACGGGTCTACATTAGGGCCTCCATACGGGACATAACACCCACTCCTCTTCCGACTTGGATAACAATGACCATACTTAAAATCCGGACAATTTAAAAACATTTTAAAAGCAAGTAGAAACATGGTTTTAAAATCGTTAAAAATGATTTTTTTTTTCCTAAAATGTTAATAATTCAGCTATTTCCAATTACCACTAAAAGAATGTCTATTTTGTTTCTCTATATAAGTTGCTTCACTCAAAGCGGAAGAAGACCATGCTTTTCTCAAGCAAAAGTGTCAATTTAGCAAATGTTCCAAATTTACTCTGTTATTATGAAAACGAGTGGAGAAGCCGAATTCTTTCCCAGGACGCGATGAGCCAATTTGAGATTAGGTGTCCTGGCTGGGAAGCACATATTATCAGTGTGAGCTACTGCAGATGACAAATTCAACGCCTCACAGAGAACGTCAATCGCACATAGATGGTATGTAGTACTGCCAACAGTCGGTGCTGCGGCAGCTTGTGCGGCAGTTGTTACCTAGGTGCCTGAGGAGGAGTCACCTAACCCAGCAGGAGCAAACGGCACCTGTGGATTCTCAAGGAATGCGTTCATCAGAATCGGAAGACGCTGGGGACAACGCAGAGCATGGGCCTTTAAGGGGTCCAGCATTGCATCCGTGTCCGGAGGCGCATCTGATGGAAATGTTAGACAAAGATCCAACGTGCATTCTTCTCCGCAAAGCAGGCATCGAAGAACAGGTAAGATGCAGTCTACCCAGACTGGTCAAAAGGATAGAAACCAGGAGGCATTGAGTTCTCGCAGGCAAGAAATGCCCAGAAGTTATACCATGCTTTCACAGTATTTCCGCTCCAGGAGCATGTTCGCCATTCCCTCGGGAATTGGGCCGTCCATTGCGTAGCAGTAGTATTATAAATAGGACCCCTGTAATCAGTAATAGGATAAGCGGGAGTCCTCCAAATACGCTTCCTATAAGGAGTGTATAAAATTTGGGATTACTCCGAGGACTGTCTGAAAGGTGCTTAACAGTCCTGACCCTATGGTCTTAAATAGGTGTACAATACCGCTCGTATCAGACATATTGAAGATACGACCCACCATTTCTGCGAAATGAATGGGGCAATTTGTACGTATGAGCGCCTGTATCTCACTCAAGGTCCTTGCAACTTGAAGTTCATAGGTTTCTCGAGCGGAGGTTAAGGGCACTGGTTGCTGTAAAAGCATGGCTTGCAGTCTGCTCAGAGTATCAAATTGTATGAAAGAAACGATCAGTGAAGGCCATAGTGGCGCCTCCCTGACTGTGTTCAGTGGTGGAAACAATACTTGCATACAGCAATTAACCCTGGAGTTAACGGTGACCAGATAGGCGACGCCCGGAAGCATTCCACAGCAACCTTGATCATTTAGCATCAAGTAACTCCCATTCGAGAGCAGCTCGAAAACCGGTGTGATCACGGCAGCTGGGGTCCCAGTCATGTGACACAATAGCTTTGCTACTGAACCGCTACAGGCTCCATGTAGAGAAATATCCTGACACATGAGAGAACCGCTTAAAGCGTTCTTGCAGTTTGCACCACTCAGAAATACTTCTCGATCCCCATTCCGGCATTGATATCTATATGGTAATTCCCAAATTTCCTTAATGTACCCCTTACCCATTTTTTCATATGTGCCTGCCTGCCTTTCCTCAAGGCAATATTGAAACTGAAACGTAGTGACCGGCAGAGTTATTTGGCCATGAATTAGCCATTCAGTTGATGGTAATTCGGCTACAGTAAATGGTAACCTTTCCAGTTTCTCAATACGCAGCATTGTATATTTGGCTCCCCTTTGTGCCATTTCTGTCTGTTTATCAATTATATTGTATTCTGAAAACAGAGACGTGGTGTTGATAAAACGCCAGGGCACATAGCCTGCACGCAAAGATTGTAGCGTCCAGCTTAGCATCATAATAGAACGTAGCTGAGATTGCCCGTGTTGTAACAAGGCCAGATCTTGTTCTAATATGTCCATTGCCGAAGACACAATGTTGCCTAAGGAGTAAATCCTGGAGGTCAAAGTTGTTAACCCATTATCCACTACAGCTAATGCCTTCTCTAAGTTAATACGGTCTATTTCCCGTATTCTTTCTGCGGCCTCCTGTTGGGATATTTTCCAGTTTTCATTATAATAGGCATAAATGCCAGCATATATGAAACGTTTCTGACGTGTTTTACTTGGGTCTGACAAGAAATCCCTAAGGTCTACTTCAGGTGTGAGTAAGGTCAAATGGTGTTTTACTTCTGTGAGTGTTGAGGTCTCTAGCCAATCAAGGCACAACTTCCCAAAACTATACGATGTCACTACCCCTGGGTGTTGTCTCTGTACATAGCGTGTATCTGGCCTATGGATACTAAACCCTTCGGTTGTATTCATAAATCTCTGTTGACAGGTGTTTGTGTCAATGGGCCAAATGAGCCATTTCGTCCAATCAGGATCTGATCTGTTGTACTGGAGAATGTCATCTAATCCTACCCCTTGTGTAGTTGAATTCTGCCCCCCACCCATCTGTGACGGTATAGGAGACACCCGGGTGAGTTTATTTCCTTGTTCTTGGCTAGTCCAAGACAGGATGTCTGTTGCACAGTGTCATTTAGAAATATCATCTGCTGTGGAATGAGGCATGCTCTAAAAAGCGCTTATGTTCCCTGGACTTGCCAGTCCCTCGAACCCCAGATTGATTTTAAATCTATAGTGTCCTTCCATAGGTCGAAACCCTGTGTAGACAACTGCGCCATAAAGGAAGCAGAGTAAATCTGTTTGGTGTTAGTCAACATAATTTTCTGTGCTGATGTTTTTGCCACTTTGTAATAAAATGACTTTGGGTCTGATGTATTAAACCCTGAAAAGTATGTGAATTTCTGTGCAAAGGTTTGCGAACTACCTTTTGGAGGTGTTGGGCAGTGTTCCCACTGGTGGTATTCAAATACATTTCTTGGTGTTATAGATTTGTGCAAGAAATGATTACCATAATGTTGGTAACAGTACAATGTATCATAGTCTGAAGTACCTTCTAACATTTCATTGTTCGGAAATGCAGCAGTTTTTTCTAAATCAGACATCATAGCATTTACAGTTTCAGTGTCCCAATCATCAGAAAATGTACTGGAGGTAATGATATCACTTAAAGAAATTTTAAATACATGTTTAAGCTTTAAAAGTTCAGTCGGACCGAATATATCAAAATCAATCTTGTCCCATACTATACCGTCCGGTATAGGAACTGCTGTGATGTTCACTGAAGACAAGTCTCTTGGTTCACGGTGTGAAGACTGGTGTGGTTTTAAAATCAAATTGACTCTTTGGGCTGTAGAACTCTCCTGGAGGTATCGTCCATTAATAAGCATACTAAAAGTTATAATTAAACCTAGCCAGAAAAGAAAAATAGAATCCCAGTGATATACCATAGTTCTATCCAAGGTGACACCAGGTAAGTCTTTCTAAAAAAGTTCAAAAAGTCAATGAGTTTCTGTTTGTGTGATTTTTTGGCTGGCGTCGTTTCCGGCTCGCTTGGATCCAGTGAAAACGTATCAAAGTTCATGAAATAGCCAGAAGCAGTTCGATCAATTGTTGGAATTGCATCGGGATTTGTTGAAATTGGATTTTGCTCTTGACGAGGCATGTTGATGTAGATGTCTGTAGTCGGTCTGATTGCAACTTGGTTGTTTAGTTGATTTTCTTCGTGTTGAAGTGGAACGAGTTCCATAGCATTGTTGCTTAGTCCTTCATTCCGTACAGGTGGCTCTTCAAACGTGATGAGTCTTTCTGTCTGGACTTCTTGGATTGTAGCAAGAGGAGGGCGTCTGCTACGGTGGAGTCCACGAGGCCTACTATTTGGTATCGGCCATGTAGTGTGGTTTGATTAAGTCAATTGAGACAAATCTTTTCTCCTTTTTCCCGGCAAGAGGCAGCAGAAGTACAGTTCTTGTGCCTTGGATTGCTAGGACCGGTACAGGCTTTCTGTAGGATGGCACAAATTCTTTCTTGTCTGCAATATTTTCTCTGACCAGATCCCCGACTTTTGGGATCCAGACAGGTCTTGCCGTTACTGCCTTGACTTCCTCAGTGGCGGTCTGTTTTAAGTGGACATTGCTTTGTTGTGTCCTGGATTCATTTAGATCCTGTAACACAGCCAAACGATCATGGATATCAAATGGTTTTTCATCCGCCACTGTGCCTCCACAATCAAGATCAGGTACCCACATTCTTTTCCCAAATAGGACCTCGTAAGGAGTGACACCCCCTAGAGAGCTTTTTGGCTGATTGTTTATTGCTCGTTGGACCCCATAAAGGTGATCAACCCATCTACCGCCTTTGACTAATACCCTAGCTGTTAAAGATTGCTTTAAGTCCCGGTTTTTCCTCTCCACAACAGAATTTCCCTCAGGATGGTACGGAGAGGAGTACCTCAATGCTACGCCCATTCCTTCCATGGCCTCTTTGTAAGCCCGAGAGCTAAACGCCGGGCCACGGTCAGATTGTAAAGTGCCAACTGCGTATGTACCGATAAAGACTCGCAAATCTTTTATAACAGTTCGAGCGTCAGCACAGCGCTGAGGCCAAACCCATAAGAATCTAGAGCAGGAATCCACTGCAACCATGATTTATTTCTTGGCCCCATCTGATTGTAGGGGTCCGCAGTGGTCCAAATAAACACATGCGAGAGGTTTGTCTGATTTTAGTAATGGTGTCTGCGCTGGGCGTGCTACGGTGGAGCCCTTCATCTGCTGGCAGATGTCGCACTTTAAGACATAGTCTTTGGTCTGCTTTGTTAACCCTGGCCACCAGTAGCGCTGTTTCAGTAAAGAAATAGTCACTGTGACGCCTGTGTGCGCAGAACCCAAACCCTTGTGTGCTGCTAGAATTAAGCCTTGCCTACGATCCATATTTGGTATTACTCTATCCCCCACTCCAGGAATCTGAGCATATGGAATGTTTTGTGCATCTAACTTGTAGGAGTACTTGAGTGGAAATTTCTTTGGTACTGCTGTGCTGCCTTTGCGTGAAGCATTGACAGCTACCATAATCTCGCCGTCTATTCTCGTTTTTGAACAAGTAACTGCAGCTACGGCGGCTGTGCGTACAGCCCCCTTTGCGGCTTCATCAGCCAAATAATTCCCTTCAACGTGAACGCCATCACACTGATGACTCAGTGTATGTATCACGTGAGCCCTTGGTAGTTCGTTTCTCAACTCCACTACCTGTTCCCATAGCATTTTATGCTTAATTGTGCCACCTTTTGCATCTTTGAACCCGTTTTGTTCCCAATGATGTAAATATTCATTGTACAACTGTACACAGTAAAAGGAATCAAACACAATCAGTGTGGGGAATTCGTATTCCGTATTTACCAGTGCCAATATAAGTGCTTTTAATTCTGCCAACTGAGCCGTGCAGTCTCCTAGAGATTGTGTTTTAGTGCAACTAGGATGGAACTTTCCATTGCGCATGCAACCTTTAACAATCGCACACGCTGCGCTGTAAGCTTGCTTACTCCCTATGGCCGGTTGAACAGATCCGTCAGTGTAAATAATATATTCATACTGATCTAGAGGCAAAATCTCATTTGGTAGAGGATATTCTTGTTCGTATTGCAGAAATGCTTGTGTTTTTAAATTTGGATCAAATCTGTATGCAACATCCATTGCAGTAAGAGAATTAGCCCACTGTATCCATCTGGGATGTAAGGCTTTCGCATTTGGAATGCTAGCTTTTGTAACAGCTTATAAAGCTGGTACTGGGGTCACGACAATTATGCGTTTACCCTGAGCCAGAGCTCTTTCTCTCGCTACAGCGGTCTGCACTGCTGTCAGGATTTTTTCTGTTGAAGTGAAACACATCTCTGCGTTTGTGTACATGTGTGATTCATATGCGATTGGTACCGTTTCGCCTTCATTGAAAGTTAAATAAGTGTACCCGCATTGACCCGCTATTAATCGGATCACTAAGTTGCGTATGTTAACGCGTGTCTGTAAATGTTTAGAAGCTATCATGTCTTCCTGGATTGGAACGCAGGATATTTGTATGTTTCCGTGTCCATTGTCTGATTGAAAAATCAGGTTTTATTAAGTCGTAGAAAGGTTTTACTCTTTCTGCGTAATCCAAAATGTATGCTCGACCAAAATTTAAGAATCCCAGAATTGATTGTAAATTCTTTAATGATTTTGGAGGTTGGAGCAGCGCACACTTTTCTAAAAAGTTAGCTGCTAAGCTTTTCCTTCACTTGACAGCTCATACCCTAAAAATAGGACATTGAGATGGGCAATTTTTGATTTTTTGAAATTAAATTTATAGCCCTCAGAGGCAAATCCCATAATAATGGTGCTCACCCTGGTCAAGTGCCTCGGTAAGTCATCATCCGCCAGATAAATATCATCTACATAGGACAATGCTTCTTCATCCAAATTTTGTAGTAACTCTGTTACCCTTGCTGAAAACACCCCTGGGCTGTTCTTATACCCTTGGGGGAGTCGGCAAAATTGCCGTTGGGACCCTAGCGCTGACATTGCGGTCAGATACCTGCTTTCAGGCGTTATATTTTGGCAGAAAAATCCATTTGAGATATCAAGTGTTGTTTTGTATTTTTTGCGCACAATGTTATTCATTAATGCGGCACTGTGTGCATTTTGAACTGCAAATGTCTTTGTGCAAGTGTTTAAATGTCTGTAATCTAATACTAGACGATATGTGTTGTCAGGTTTTGCTACGGGTAATAAAGGATTGTTCATAGGTGAAGTGCAATTTTCTATCACCCCCTGGTATTCAAGTTGATCTAGGATCTCCCTGACTTGTTTTTTAGCTTCCTGCTTTATTGGATATTGCCTTTGAGCATTTGGGGAAACTTTTAACGGGATCACGTGGTGGGTTGAATCCTCATCCCAACCAACATGATTTTTGTACAATGCTGGAGCTAGGGCAACCCCCACTCCTGCGCATATGCATGTTTTAAATGTATGGGAACGAGGCCGGAAAAGGCTGGAAAAATTATCGTTTCTCCCCTAGGGCACTCCATGACAAATGCTGGCGGCCAGTCTTGTTCTGCTAATAGAATGTCATAACCAGATGACAGATTTTTCCAAAAGAGACCTTTAATTTTTCTGGGCTTGTCCCCCTCCATCCGGAGTGTTATCTCATGTAACTTAGGTGGGACACTTACCCGAGTATCAGGTGTTTCCACCGTGATATACTCACTCAACTCCGCTGCCACCAGAAATTCCTTCAGGTTCTGGTGAGCTATTGTTACTTCTGCCGCGCTGTCTAGCATCGTCAGAGCCCATTCCCCGTTCAGAAGCTATATCCTCAGAATTCTGGGCATGTCTGATCTTGAGACCTGCTACCTTCTTCTTTTTGAACTGAGGTTTCTGTTTTTGTTTATCTTCTTTTTTAGGTGCGTAGTCCGCAGCGCGTTGCGTGTCTCTGGACTTTGTACGCTCCTCTGACCGTCCTTCCCTCTCTGAGTTTTTGATGAACCCTGAAAGGAACGAGAGGAACGAGTATCAGTATCCTGATACCTGTCAGGTTTTTAATATTATCCCTATTCCTGAGGTTATACCTCCTTTCAGAGGGCTCCTGTTGAGGAGACCTACGTCTGGATTGAGATCTGCTGTCTTTAGACTTTTGTTGTTTTTTATTTTTTCACTTCTTTTTAGAAGAAGTAGGTGTCTGCTTTGTAGTGTCCTTTTCAGGACTGCCCACCAGTTGTGGTTTTAATGCTTTCCCACCTAGACTGTCTCTGCCTAGTTCTGCATATGCAGTTTTAATTATTTTGGGTAGTTCGTGTTGTTGATCTACTGGACTGAACTCCCTTAGGCGTTGGCGGATCGCCACTGAAGCTGCTTCCCCCTTAATGTTAGCTAGTATTATGGCTGATACCTGGTCAAAGTTATTTAGTAACTTCATCCCTAAGTTAAGGGCAGGTTCTGCTCCGTACTCATTTTGTATCTGTCTCAATACGTCAAGTACTACTGCTAATGACGGTATACCATGTGTTCTGGTATATATGGCAGCAAAGACTGAACCCCAAGAGGTGCAGTCCTCTATTTGTGGTGTGATCCCCATGGGTAAGCAGATTGTTAGTATTCTGTGTTTATCATAGGTGGTAGTATTCGGGAATACCGCCTCAAGCTGAGTTATTTTCTGAGCTATCCAGAATGGTATTTGTTCGCGTTTTGCAGGCATTTTGCCCATTACTGCGTGTAATGTTTGAGGAGTAATTTTATTTCCTGTACCCTGAGCTGGAGTACTAGTTGCTGTACCTGGTGCAGGTTGGATTGTTAAAGTCCTCATGACGAATTGTGTCAGGTTTCTGTAGATTTTAATTAAATCTCTGTGTTGTATGAGTAATTCTGGCTGTGGCATTGTTCCAATGTCAGGATGCGGTGTGTAAGCTGCTAGTATTGGCCATGTGGCCCCGTCTCCTCCGGGCGGGCCTAATCTTACTCTTTCTCGTACGTGGGGTAGGGCGCCATTAAACCAGTAATGATGTTCCTGGTAAGTGAGTGGAATCTCTATGCCCTCAAATGGACAATATTCCCGTGGTGCATTTCCTGCTATGTAGTAGTGAAATGTCTTTGTTATAGCATTTGCTGCTGGGAATGTAACCCATGAATAGAACACCTCTGTTTTGTTTGATTTGTGTGCCTCAATCACGAAAACTACCATGCCACCCCCCGCTTGTAAGCCATTTTCTAATAGTTTTAGGGTGAGTGTCATTCTGAATTTTGGTGCAATCTGTATTGCATCTTCAGGATCTTCTCCTCCTTCTAAAAGGAAGAGGTCAACTCTCTGGTCCCCTGCCTCAGTATCAGGCATGTTTAGAGGAAGAAGTGTTCAAAGGGAACTAAGATGAGGTGTTATGCACAATTTAGGAACTAAGGGCCATATGTATGAACACATTTTCCCATAAACACAGAATGGGTAAAACCCTTTGATACATCTGGCCCTAAATGTCCTTCAAGCTTGATTAACCAACAGCCAATAAATAGTATTCTCCTACTACTCAGCTGAGGCGGAGTTTGTACCCACCCACTCCAGACGTCTCTGGAGTTTTGTGAGTAGGTTCTCTGAGAATAGCACGACTGAACTACTCATATTCTACTGTTAAATACGTACCCAACCAACGTTGGCGGTGCCATGTCGTGTAGTTCCTATAGTACCCATGCAGGACCTGCGCGTTTGGATAACATACACTGTGGGCTTGGTGTTAGACTGGCTCTGTGCACCCCCACCGTATATGTCAGCCGGATTTGCATTAGCTAGCTCACAGTGCCACTAGAATCTCCTCTTATCGGGGAGAGATTAGTTTCTGGCAACCTTAGACCATGACAACCCTAATTCCTCAGAATCGTGGAAACAATGTACTACTTTTCGCTCAGTCACTCGTGCTTACTTATTCGGTTTGTCTCAGAGAGTTACACAGAATAAACAGTCTGGGCATTTCAATAAGTATTTATTGAACAGTTGTTATTCTAGTGTAAAATATATGTGCTGCAGTGACCAACAGACAATAGCAGAGATATATTATCAGCAGTACGATAAAAGCGAAGGGGTAGAACAGTTCTACCATATTGCAATAATCATGAATACAAACATGAATATAAAAGCATTATGAAAATGCGCATACTCCTATGATGCCTAACTAGATGTACCTGAGTGTACCTAGCATATGTGTAGGTCTAAAAGCCTAAGAGCCAAGAATCCTTCTAGGATTTAGTCGAACCCCCATACCTGAATAGATAGAGTGTGGGACCCCGTCCTGGTCTCGAGTTGGACACCCCGCAAGGGCTGTGGTAGACCGCTGTCAGCGGAGCGACTGCATGCAGGAGCCTCAGCGTCTCCAGTCAGTGTGTCAGCATGGAAGTCTCGGTTCCCTCTGTATTACCGGGGTAAGATGTGGTGTATTTATACCCTGAAGACTCTAGTTGCTTCGTATGGTTTGTATTGGCCCTTGTTAGACTTGAGGAAGACGTCAGGGGTGAACTTTGTACATACATATTATGCAGGTGGTGTATTCCTAGAGAGTCATGCATAATTGATGAGTACAGTGTGGGCCTGTGTTTGGGAAAAACCCTGCTGTATTCAAAACCACAGGCTAGATAACGTTCAGCCCTCAGAGCTCATTGTGTACTAGCGGGGACCAATGTAGGTGAAAGATCATGCCTATATAAGGAATCATGACTATAATAGGACATGTACAATTATGACCGTAATAGGGCATATGCGGCTTTGACCATAATAGGGCAAGTACGAATATGACCGTATAAGGGCAAATATGAATACGTCCATTTTAGGGCATGTATGAACAGGTCTACATTAGGGCCTCTATACGGGACATAACAAATCAATTAGTGATTTCTCGTTAAATGTTTTTACTAAATTGTTATATGAATATATTGATACAATGAATGTGAGTAATTGTTACGTATGCATGAAATTCCCTTCGTCTGTCTCAGAGGGGGTGACATATCATCACCTACCTTTAGCATATGGTGTGTCTTGTAGTGTCTTATCCAGCCTCTTTTACGTGACGGGGAAACTCGAATATCATTATTCTAATATAGATTTAGTATTTTCAGAGATACCTATTATAAAGGAACTAAACAAGGTTTTAAGTAGTAAAAGTGCACGTTATATGGGAGAATTCTTCCATATTACTAAGAGACTAGATATAGAATATGCTTATAAAAATAATCTAACATGTAGTTTGCGGGTTGAAGAAAAAGTGTTCATAGATATGGTGGAATATAGAAGAGAAAGTTTCCAAAGAAAAGCTGCTGAACAGAAATCACAGGTACCAACATGGGCATTTAGAGAAGGAAATTATGAGAAATGCGAGAAATACGCTGCAATGTCCCTGGACTGGCAACAAAAGGGAAGAATATGTTTGCTTAGAATGAAAACTAACTATAACAATTATTTCATTGGTACTAGTGAATGTGAACATACTTTCCAAATTACTGAAGGTTGGGGATTGAAGGGTGGAACTGATCCTGTTTTCCCGGAATTTATTATGTGTGTGGTAAGAAAGCCTATTACAGGTTGCCTGCACATTGGTATGATAGTTGTTATTTTGCAATCGTCTTTACAAAAGTCTACCATGTAGTAAATGAAATAAAACAAGGACTAACAAGTAACAAAAGAGCAAATTTTTCAGAGATAGTAGGTGATATTTTTGGTGCACTGATACCCTCAGTTGGAGTCGTTCTGAATTCACATAAAATTCGAAAATTGTCCACAGTGGTTGATCGTTTATCAACAGATACTGCTGGTGGGTTTTTGATGATTGACACCGAAATGGTTGGAATCAGATCAATGGTTTTGCAAAATCGACTTGCCCTTGATATCTTATTGGCAAAAGAGGGTGGAGTCTGTGGCATGTTTAAAATTCAACACTGCTGTACTTATATCCCTGACAAAAGTAAACGTATTGAGGGATATATAAAGAATATTACGAAATTATATGAAGACTTGACCCAACTGGAGGTTGACGGTGTCTGGGATAGACTTGGTAAGAGTTTCTCTTCTGTAGGTAAATGGTTTTCTACATTTGGAAGTAGTTTATTAGGAAAAATAATAATGCCAATCATTTCAGTAGCTCGAATAGCCTTAGTGATAATAACATATATAAATGTTGTAAGTGTAAGTGTGCAAGAAAAGAGATGACAGAATCAAAGGATAAACGAAAAGCAAGAAAAAGAAAAAGAGATGAGATAGAACTAGAGGAGATGAAAGGAGATTACTATGATAAGATGAAAGATTTAGACGAAAACTTAATGAAAAGAGAAAAGATTACTAAATGTTAGATAGATGAAGATGGCACATGGTATGGTGGGTATTTTATGATGGCTCCAGTAAGCCATCAGAGGGGGGATTGATGGAGCAGTATTTCGCAAAATGAAACCTGCTTGGATTAACACCCCCATAATACGTACTATCAGTGTGCAGTGATAGTTTAACATACATGTTGGGCTTGGCCCTTTTTGGCTGAAGTTCCTTAAACTTTTTGCCTTCCTCCTAGACCTTTTTCTGACATTATGTTGCCGGATTAGATGCTTTGAGCACTTTGCCACTGCTGATCAGTGTCAAAGTGCAAGTGCTCCTGTATAAAGTGTTATGGTAATTGGTTGTCCATAATTGGTATGTTTCTCTTACTAGTAAAGTCCCTAGTAAAGTGCACTCTGTGTGCCAGGGCTGGTAATGCAAATGCTACTAGTGGCCTGCAGCACTAATTCTGCCACCCACACAAGTAGCCCTAAGAAGAGATCTCATGCCTGCCACTGCACTGCCTGTGCGCAGTTTGTTAACTGCCTTGTTGTCCTGGCAAGTGCACCCACACTTGCCAGGACTTACCTTCACTTTTTATGCACGTCAGGCACCCCTATAGTAGGCCCAAGGTACCCCCCTGGGCAGGGTGCAGTGTATGTGAAAGGTAGGACATGTACTGAGGTGTGTACCATGTCCTGACAGTGAAATATTGCCAAATTCGTTTTTCACTGTTGCAAGGCCATCTTGCCCATAGGACAGAATGGGGAATGCTGAGTCCCATGTTTCCAGCATATCTTCCCATAGGCATAAGATGGAGAGATGGAGTTTAGTGTGCCTAAACTCAGAATTTAATAACACATCTTTTTGTGAAGATGGTTTTTGAATTGTGTGTTTAGAAACCACGCTTTTAGAAGTGGCTGTTTTTTTTGTCTTAAACCATCCTGTGTGCCTCTGCCTGGTTGTGTATTGCCTGCCTGGGTTTGGATGTGACAGGGTCTGGGAAGTGTCCTGACCCCAGGGAGGAGTAGGTGAGACAGCAACAGGCTGGCCTGCATTTGATGTGGGGGAGTAGCCCCCTGGATGTGAAGAGGGCTGTGTTGCTGCCCCCAGAGGATGGCTCCACCTCCTGCTGAGCGTCTGGGCCCCAGACCATGACTATCAAAGGAAGAGGGTGTGCACTGGCAGGAAGACACCCAGGTCTGGTTTGGACCGGGGTCAGAGCCCCCTGAACACAAAGACTTCAAAGGCATTTAGGGGTATAAATGTAAGAGCTGAAACCCCTGAACTCAAGACTGAAATCCATACTGAAAAAGGATTGAAACTACTTCGTGATCAAGAGGAACCTCTGACAAAGAAAAACAGCCGAAGAGACTGAAGAGAAGGACTGCCCTTGCTGTGTGTTCTGGGGCTGGCCTGCAGTTTGCTGATTTGACCGAGGAGAGGACAAGGGACTTTGCTGTGTGCTGTGTCCCCCTGCTTGAGAGTACTTTGCTGTGTGCTGTGTGCTGAAGTAACTTGTCTCCAAGGGCCGGAGGAGAGCTGGTCCCCTGTTGTGGAAACTCAGGACCATAAAAGTTTCCAAGTGTGTCTCAGCGACGCTGTGTGTGTGTGCTTTTTGCACGCCTGAGACTGCTGTGTGGTCCGTGGTGCTGTTTACGAGGTGCCCCGTGACCGCACTGCCCCCGCAGTGTGAAACATCGTCCACGCTGCTGCATTGCTGTTTGTGGCCCGAGCCGTCATCGTAACTGAGGCTGTGAGTAAAGATCGCCGCCGCCAGCCTGAGCCGCAACGTGCTAAAGGTTTACTTGAAACTAAGGACCGTGTCTCAGCGACGCTGTTTGCGTGTGCTTTTTGCACGCCTGAGACTGCCGTGTGGTCCGTGGTGCTGTCTACAAGGTGCCCCGTGACCGCATTGCCCCGCAGCGTGAAACATCGTCCACGCTGCTGCATTGCTGTTTGTGGCCCGAGCCTTCATCGTAACTGAGGCTGTGAGTAAAGATCTCCGCCGCCGGCCGGAGCCGAAACGTGCTAAAGGATTTCTTGAAGCTAAGGAAGCTACAAGGTGGAAGGGATCGTGATCGTTGTTCGTCGAAAGGAATCTGCCCAAGATCGTCAACGAAGGAGAAGGCAGCGCCGTAACCCGTCCGACTACAGCGTCGCCTCGCATCAGAGCTGCAACGTGATCAAGATCGCCCAGCAGGACGTCCGACGAGCGGAGAGAGAGAGCGAGGCAGCGCACCCCCCCAGGTAAGGCTTGGACTCCGGTCGGGAGCCGCAAGCGTGTGTGGCCTGAGGAGGCGTGCAGGAGGAGTACAGGAGTGCTCCGAGCTCTCTCCCGCTGCACCGCGTTAGACGTGCTGAGTCCCCGTGCGGCACATACCTGCCCAGCAGTACTGGGGCCGCCCCTTTAAGCTTACGACCGTTGTCTCTGTTGTTGGGGCCTATTGGTGCCCGAGTTGACCGCGCAGATTGGCTAACCGCATTGTTCTAGCATTACGAACTGCCTGATTCTTGCATTACAAACCGCATTATTCTTGCATTACGAACTGCCTGATTCTTGCATTACGAACCGCATTATTCTTGCATTACGAAATGCCTGATTCTTGCACTACGAACCACATTATTCTTGCATTATGAACTGCCTGATTCTTGCATCACGAACTGCATTATTCTTGCATTACGAACTGCCTGATTCTTGCATTATGAACTGTCTTATTACTACATTACTGAACTGCATAGCATTGCATTAGGACTGCATTAGAGATCGTGAATTGCTCATTAATACCACAAGAACCTACAAGTGATTGCTGGCCTAATACCCGGCAAAGCGAAATATTACGAATACGCATATGTTGGATATCTATCGTTTGATCTCATCGTATTCCTTTTATAAAGATACCGCTATTTTTATGAAACCAGTGTGGTGTCCATTGGTGGTGTTATCATTGTGTTACTGGGAGTGTGGTTGCAAATACTTTACACATTGCCTTGGAGATGAGCCTGGCTGCTCATGCCAAGCTACCAGGGGGTGAGCAGGGGTTATCTAAGCGTGTGTCCCTCCTTACCCTGACTAGAAGCAAGGGTCCCTATTTGGACTAAGGTACATACCTCAGCCAACTAGAGACCCCCAGTTCTAACAATACACATTACATGAACACGAGGGAAACTGCTTTGCGCATGTGTGCACTAATATGAACTAATGCATGAAAGAACTAGGCTGCATACTACAATGCGTTTCGAAAGAAACACAATTAATGCATGTTTAAGCTGATTTTATATTTCGCATCTTGCTTTAAAAATAATGAATAATGACGCTTTTGCCTTAAGCTTCTGCTAGGAAAACATGTAACAGTGCAAAGGTGGGTGGTAAACAGTGAAAAGTGCATTTCTATGTAATTAATGAATGCTTATGTTCTATTTGCTGTAGTGAGCTGAAATGAGCCTCCATTATTCTTAAGTTAGCCGGATAGTGGAGGGGCTGGATTGAGAGCGAAAATGTCATGACAGAGCAGCCAGAAGTGCTGAGAGCTACAAAGAAGGGACAAAAGGTTCAAGGATACCCAGCACTGAATGCATTGTTCGTCTGCCAAAAGGATGTGACTTACCGTGGAACTAAAGACTGCTTCTGCGGACATCGTTGGAAAAGATGTGTGAAAATGTATCATATAATAAATCATGTGAACGAGTCAGTTGTTAGGTAATGGGAAAGGATGTAGAATTATATTCATGAACAACTAATGAATGAAATCACAGTTGTGTGACAGACCACCTTCTAAGTCCACCAATGAACTGTTGAGTTTAGTGAAATGTTTCAACTGATGTGGGACGGACATGTAGGTTTTAGGGTATAACTGGGGTGTCTTTAGGGGTGTGGTTTAGCAGGAGCAAGTGGGGTGCGGCAGGCAGCAGAGAGGAAGGCTGGAAGGCTTGTCGTCGTAAGGAAGGAGAGGGCCTGAGGTCGGATGCTGAGGAGAGAAGGGTGATGCGTCGCTGTCCGTTGGTTTGCAGAGAGGCCTAGCTGTTCCTGTCCCTGTCCCGTTTCTGTCTCTGAAATCTTTGTTCCCTGGCTCTAGTTCGGGGAACCCCCACTGTCCCCTCGGCCAAGGGGGTGGTATTTCACAGATCTTTTGGGTTTGTATTATTTCCGACTCGTAGTTTGCATAATTATTTGCAAATGTTTTCTTGTCTCTGAAACTTATGTCTCTTCATCTATCCACTCCCTCATATGCATATTGTTAATTATTGATGAGGTCTGACACTGTTTGCATTGCTGATTATTTTTCTCTCCCTCTTGTGAAATTTCATTTGTTTGTACTTGTAACCGTGTGCAATTGAGCATTGATGATTTACTTCAATTTGAGATAAACTATATTAATCTTACCAAGAGTCTGTGATTATTTAGATGATTAGATAGTTAGTTAGATAAGTGCTATCATTACCATCAACTACTCAACTAATTGGTCTATAGTTGATATACAGGTCTAGTTATGTATTTAGACTTGTTAAACATGAAACTGTGAAGGAACCAAAATTCACGTCATTAAAACTTGACCCCCAGCACATCAGGGACTTGGGTGAATGTGTATGGGCCATTGTATGAATTATTGATGAGTATCGATCCCTGATTAGGTGTCGCGCTGGATCAATGGTATGTAGCGTACCCCTGGTTTTATGTTTCCTGACAACTAAGTCTCTTTTCGCGAGACTTGGTTGTCAGGAAAACACCAGTCACTCAAATATGATAGCTGTGGTGAGGAGCCAGGAATCTTTGTGAGAGGAAGCACGGAAGTCGGCGCGCGCTCTGCTAATCTCCACGCCTCAGCTCATCATATAGGCAGCGGAGTTGTGCACCGCAGAAGCATGTGAGCCTCGCAAATTTGGGGCCATAAATAAACAAACGTGCTTTCGTTGCATGTTAAACTTAACAAAAATGTTGAGCAAAGAAAAAAGCATGCCCGGGTGGCATTTACCATGGGAGCAGTCGTTGCGGACACAATGAGGCAGCCGTTACGAATTGCCTCAACAGTAAAAGCAATTAATTGAACTCTCTGGTTGAGCTAAAAAGGTGTCTAATTATAGCGTTATCGCTGGTGACCACACCGGTGCCAGTTCAACTTTCAGCATAGCTGGCAGCCGTGTCACTTACTTAAGAGCCTGGTGTTTGCAGTAGCTCTGTGACAGCCGCAGCCTGCTTGTGTGATCTGGTGCTGCGGGGCTGAGCAGCAGGTAGAGCGGGCCGACGGGGTCGACACCGCTCAGCAGTGCTCGGTAATGAAGCCCATTAAGTGGGTCTGGTGAGGTGTTCGGAGTTCTGCTTCTGTGTGCAGATTCAGGGATGGAGGACCACCGATTCCTCTGCCATGTCAGCAGCCACTTGAGCCGCCCGTGATGCCATGATGTGGTGCCTGGGCTAGTGCCGTGTGGTGTAACACTAACACTGCCACTGCTGCCGAAAGGGACTCCAGTCCAGCACTCGGCCTTCTGTTCCAGGACAGGCGGGCCGATAGCACATCACCCTCCACACTCGCCCCGAGTAAGGCACACTGCTGCCCCGAGCCCACAGATGAGAAAGGGAAGCATTGAGACACGAAGACCGGCCCCAATGGCACCCTTACACTGGGCTTCAAGGACTGGGTGGCTGACCTTGAGGCAAGGTGTCGGGTGGAAATGGTATTGTTATCCCAGTCACCGTGCACGGAGCCCGTGAAATCTGAAGACCATGGCATGGCCTTCCACACATTCAGACTGGAAGAACTTACGACAGCAGATGACCAAGCACCTGTCAGCTGTGGCACTCCTTCATTTAATGAAGAGTACAGTCACAGGACGGTTGCCCTGGAAATCGGTGTGACGGTACAGAGTGCATGTAAGAACTCACTAGTCTGTAGGTTGAAAGTTGCAGGTTCACTCCTCCTTGGAGCAGCAGAAGGACATACAGATGCCCTTAGCATGGACAGCAAGACGCAAACCGCTGCAGGAAGTACAACTGGCAGACCTGGCAGTACGGGGGCAGTGTGCCAGGAGAGTGCTCTGGGCTCTGAGACATCGTTGCCTGCAGTAGATGGCATGACATTGAACACTTCTGCACTGGGCTCAAGGCTATCTGAGTAGAGCCTGGATCAGGAAGACACTTTCTCTCGCCCGGTTCTTCTAGTATTTCCCTTTTGGCTTTTAGTCATTTAAGCAGTGGGTCTTGTCCCCGGAGCGCTTTAGTGTTGGCTGTATGGATGCAACATTGTAGGCCAATCCTGGCCGTGATCTAATAAGAATAAGGGGCCCTGTTACATTTGTAGAATTGCTGGCTTTGAGGTTGGTTGACCTGCCTGAGTCCTGCTTCGTTGATTGAGTTTACCCTGTGTATTGTACTCTTAAAATAGCATCTGCTGTTTTCATTGGATTTGGTGGTGACAAACAGCTGCATGCACACCAGAGCACCTTTCTGGCAGTAAACGACTCCGCAGCTTAGAGGCATTTCCCATGATGAAATGTATTGCTTGCAACCTACTCACTGCTGTAGATGAAAACTATTGCAGACCCATAGAAATGTCAGGTAGCCCAGCATAGTGGCACTGTTAAAAATGCCATCTACTTTGTTGCTCAATGGCGAAACAGTCTTATTCATGTGAAATTGAGAAAATCAGGGCAGATGAAGTGAGAATGCCACAATAGTAAACGCCAATTGTACATTTGGGGAAGGCATTAAAAAGGAAATCAGGTGACGCCTGCAAACTGTAGTGTGCCGCGGAGGTTGCCAGGTCTATTCATATAAGCTTAATCCACTGCTCTATTGTTGTGTTTTCTTTGAACAAATCATTGCTTTGTAGGAGTTGTGCACTTTGTTTCATTTGGTCCACTTTGACTGAAAAACTTGATAACAGTGGTTAAAGGTAAGCCCAGGACTAAATACATGTTCTCCGGTGTGCAAGGAGTGTTCTGGCAACAATCAATATGATAGGTCATTCCTAGAGAGATGCAGGAACTTAAGTGCAGTTATAGATATGCATGATTACAGCAAAGAGGCCAAGGAAGGAATGGGCATGCAATATGCATTGTATTGTTTCCTACAGGGGATCATTCAAAGGAGGGAAAGAATTAGGTGGCCATTAGTATTCCAAAACACACTTGGTGATTTCTGAAAAGAGGAGTCCATGACTAAATGTGCATTGACACTCCGCTACTCTTCCACCTCAACAGTGCGGGTAAATACTAACTGGCATGAACGCCTGACTCAGACTAAGATGAAGAAAGCATCCTTCCACCCAGCCGTATTTAGTCAGGTTGAAGTGACGACTTCTGTTACCTTGGATTGTGCCCGTACTAACCGCGTGAACTTTCGTCTTTGAGCGGGGAGGCTTTGCTGCCCTGGATTGTGCCCGATTCTGACCTGCAGCCGGAGGACGCCTTACTGTGGGGACTTCAGCCCCCAGGGAGCACCAGTCACTGCCCAGCTGCCGCGAGTGAGGGGGAGGCGGGGTCATCGCGCATATAGCGCTGCCTCTACCCCCGCGGCGTGGAGACTTCTGTTACCTTGGATTGTGCCCGTACTGACCGTGTGAACTTTCGTCTTTGAGCGGGGAGGCTTTGCTGCCCTGGATTGTGCCCGATTCTGACCTGCAGCCGGAGGACGCCTTACTGTGGGGACTTCAGCCCCCAGGGAGCACCAGTCACTGCCCAGCTGCCGCGAGTGAGGGGAGGCGGGGTCATCGCGCATATAGCGCTGCCTCTACCCCCGCGGCGTGGAGACTTCTGTTACCTTGGATTGTGCCCGTACTGACCGCGTGAACTTTCTTCTTTGAGCGGGGAGGCTTTGCTGCCCTGGATTGTGGCCGATTCTGACCTGCAGCCGGAGGACGCCTTACTGTGGGGACTTCAGCCCCCAGGGAGCACCAGTCACTGCCCAGCTGCCGCGAGTGAGGGGGAGGCGGGGTCATCGCGCATATAGCGCTGCCTCTACTCCAGCGGCGTGGAGACTTCTGTTACCTTGGATTGTGCCCGTACTGACCGCGTGAACTTTCGTCTTTGAGCGGGGAGGCTTTGTTGCCCTGTATTGTGCCCGATTCTGACCTGCAGCCGGAGGACGCCTTACTGTGGGGACTTCAGCCCCCAGGGCGCACCAGTCACTGCCCAGCTGCCGCGAGTGAGGGGGAGGCGGGGTCATTGCGCATATAGCGCTGCCTCTAACCCCGCTGCGCGGGACGACGCCCGGACGAAGCCCGGACCAAGGGCGGGCCCGTCTGAGCCCGTCCGAGACTGGCAGAGGCTGGGCTGGGCTACTTTATATTCAACTGTCCACTTTATTGTATGGTTCTGTCTAGGCTCTCTGTTGTAGTGTTGTAATGCCTCCTGTGGGGGCCCGCACACTGAGCAAACGTAAGATAGGAGTGGGAGGGGGGGTAGTGGGCACCCTTGATGCCTTCCTGAATAGGGCAGACTCCACGCTGATGCACCAGATTCAACTAACTGAGCGTAGGCTATCTTTAGAACCTCCAATGTCGCTCAATAATGGTAGTCTGCCTCTTCCAACCGGTTCTACACATATAGATTTACCCTCTGCCCTATCTCCTTTGTCCTTAAATCAGTCCACCTTAGGAGCTATTGCCCCCTCACCATCAACCCCATCTAGCCCGGATTCCCGTACAGGCACTACAATGGTTACAACTAGGGGTAAGAAGGCAACTCGGGTTGGAAACGTGGAACCTCCATCCAGGAAAGGAAAGCCCGAGGCCCACCGAAGGTGATCACCCGGCCAGCGGGGGAGTCAAACGGAAGGCAGCCCTTGGGGGTGTGGTGGGTGCTGTGAAACATCATCGGCTACCACTAGTGAAAGCCTATCCAACCGTGCTACTGTCAGCTCACCTATACTTAATGAGGAAATATTCTACACTCGGATAGTGCAGGGAGTCTCCAACCTAATTGATCCTTTGATGCAAAAACTATGTTTGATAGAAGATAGACTCAATAAATTAGAGCAGGGATTATCCCACAGCACCTTAAGCAACTCCAGCGCTCAACAGGGTGGGGGGGGCACTTCCTCTAAGAGGGGTGGGTGTGAACTCCAGAGGGTCTGCAACGATTGCAATCAACTCCATTGAAGCTGCCCCTGCAGATAACCATCATATCTCCTTGCAACAGGGTGGTAGCAGCTCAGTGGATGTGCAGCCCGTCCCGAGAGAAACCTGTGTTCGCTCTCCCCAACAACGCCCCGCAGTTGCTCGGCCTGCTTTTAATTTCCTACATCTTCCCCCGGAAGCTACCCCTTACACTATAGTTTTAGGAAATGTTCCAGAATTACCATCGCAAGCACAGGAGGATTGGTCTATTCTGAGAAACAAGGCATTACATCTGCTGTGCTCAAGGACAGGGATGAAAAATCACTTGTTTACCGAATTTAAAATGGCCCGTAGAGTACCATGGGTAGGGAAGTCCCGAAAGTCCCTTAGGGGCGACTGAGTGGTTCAAAGTTTTAGGTCCCCCGACTTGGTCAGGCTTATTCTGGAGAGGGCTGGGGATTTTGTAGTCGGGGACGATATTTCTGTTCTTCCTCTGGGGTACTTGTACCGGCCTGTAGCAAACAATAGATGTTCCATCTGGAGAGGATCAGGACAATTGGTTGGCCAAAACAACTACTCGGTCCCTCTCAACAATCGTTTTGAGGTTTTTTCTTCACTAGAAGATATTGACTGACTTGCTCCAGATGTCTGCTTTGCATCCCCAGGGATAGGAACACCAAGGGGTTATACGGTCATTGGTAATGGCCGCCCAATATGTGACCCACTTGAATCTATTAAATCTTGGTATACCTCATCTGAAGATGAAGTAAAAGGTAACAACTCCGGCCATCTAGGAGGCCATCTAGGAGGTACTTGTAGCTCTTGTAGTTCTAGAGTGGAAGTGAGCATGGTGGAGAGGACGGAAGATAGGGACATTGGCTTTTTAGCTGGATCTCTACTACAAGATAGCCCTCATGGCCGGGAAGTGAGGCCGGCTGTGAGCGCACCTCTCTGCCAACCTCCCCCTGCAGGTTTGTCTCAAGGGCATATAAAGTCCGTTATGGTAGCTGGTTCTTGGAATATAGCAGGGCTTCGGCCCAAAATAGCATCCAGTGACTGGGCAGCTTATATTGAACAGTATGATCTTTGGGCATTCCAGGAGACTTGGTCTATTGACCCAGTCCACTTCCCTGGGTTTTTAAATTTTTCTAAACCTGCACAAGGGGGTCGGAAAGGAAGGCCCATTGGTGGTCTTGCATTTTGGGTAAGACAGCAAATGGGCTATAAGGTGGAGGTGGTCTCTATAGACAGCCCGGATATTCTGGCCCTACGGCTTCGTATGCCTCTCGTACAAGATATTTTAATTATTAACATTTATGCTAGAGGGCTTCCGGGAGGGAGGCGTTCTGAGACAGTTGCTCTTCTTGATAGTTTCCTGGACATCCAACGGGGAGGGTGTGACCTGATAATTATGGGTGATTTTAATTGCACCTTTGAACCGCTTGATTTAGAGGATGGTAATTTAAGTATTTACGAAGATTCTCAGTGGAATATCCCGTCCCTTGAATTGAGTCCAATTAAAAAATGGACAGAAGCTGCTTTGCAGCTTAAGGGGCTGTGCCTGGAAAGGGGAGTGCGAGCGGTAAATGGGAGGTCCCAGTCGGACCGGAAGGGTGTGCACACCTTTAACAAGGGTATAAGGAGTAGTCGTATTGATTTTATTCTCCTTAATGTAGAATCCTGGCCCGCCCTCCACGATATGATGGTCCAAGAACGCATAGAAAGTGATCATGATCCATTAATCTTGACAATTAAGGTCCCGGGTTTATTAAATAATTCTACAATGGTTACTGTGGATACTGCACCGGACGTGTTGCTTTCTAATGACACCAGGAGAGTAAGATGGTCCAGGTATATTGAGAATGAAGAGGACCTGGGCAAGATGAAAACTATACTGGCCCATTCAATATCCTGTCTTCAGAGTTGTGATTCTCAGGAGGATATTAACCTTACTGTCCCCCATGTTCACAGAGACCTATTCTCAAATTTAAAAACATTTTTTATAAGGACCAGCAAAAAGAAGGGGAAGACAGGGATAAAACCAGAAACCTGGTATAATAAAAGCTGTAGAGAGGCATACCGATCGCTGACTAGGGCTATTAGATCTAAATACATGGGAGAGGTTAAACTTGCCAGGGCAAGGTATAAAGCAACTCAAGCAACAGCTAAAAAGGAATGGGATGACACTCGCTGGGCTGAGTTGCTTATTGCCAGCCGTGAGAAAGATATGGTAAAATTCTGGCAGTTAGTAAAGTGGGGGAGTTGTCGTGCACCCCAGACACCTGTTAACTATGTCCCGTCTGAACATTGGGCCTCTTATTATAAGGCCCAGTTCTCAGCTTCTAACAGCATATCTGCCCATTTTCAAATCCCGTCATTGATACCCACCCTTTTATTTAATAAATCTGAGGTTGAGTCTGTCCTCTCCTTAATTCCGAGAGGAAGGGCCCCGGGTCCTGATTGTGTCCCAGCGGATCTGTATGTCTATGATAAGGCTAATTGTTTATATTACTTATCTCGTTAATGCCATTGCCAGTGGTGCTTGTATTCCTGACTCCTGGTCTGGGGCAGTCATAATACCTGTATATAAAAAGGGGATCGCGCCCTACCTGGCAACTATAGACCAATTAGTCTTATTGATTCCATCCAAAAAATAGTTGCCAGGTTGGTTTTGCGCCGTATCCAGCTGTGGATAGAGGAGTTTGAGATTCTATCACCACTGCAGGCAGGTTTCCGCCCTATACTAGCACTATAGACCAGGTGCTCAGGTTTGTGATGATATATTGGCGAGTAGTAATCATAGGAGGGGGCACACTATATGCAGCTTTCATTGACCTAAAGTCCGCTTTCGACTTGGTTCCCCGTAATAAAATGTGGAGAGCATTCATGGACATGGGGATGCCTTTGGAGTTACTGGCAATGATAGTTAAACTACATGCCTCAAATTATGCACAAGTGCGTTGGGGCACACTAGGTGACTTAACGTGGCTTAACGCTGCCTTGTGAATAGGGCTAAGCCCCTATCGCCACAACAACGTCACTGGGGGCTTGAGAATATGCCCCTTTGTGTTCAAAGAAACCAGCGCCCTCACGCTGCAGTATGTCTCCTGTCCTCTGCCACACACAGTTTCCCTTTACCCCAACCTACAGTGATGGAGCAAGGTAAATGAAATAAATTTGTAACCCCCATAATAAGGATAATAATTTAACGATATTAATTGTTTGATGAACTAACCAACAATTTGCACCCTTAGTAAATATTTCACACAAATGGTAATCGCTGTTTATGTGCAAAACTACTTTATTTATCATTGTAAAGTAAACTAATAATTAATATAGTGAATTGCGTACTAATTAGAGAAAAATCGCATGATTTGTGCTATGTAGTAAAATTGTATTGTGGCAAAGAATGCGGATGGTAAGTAAAAGTAGCTTTAAATGTCGCTTCTGCTAGGTAACACCTAACTTGGGTACTTAGAATGATGGGTGGGAAACAGAAAGGCTTATTTTCTTTATTTTAATTATGATTGTGTTTGTTCTTATGATAGTTCGTTCGGGCCTGTTAGGCCATGCTGCGAAAATGGCTGCCGAGGCAGATGAGGTCATGCGCAGAAACAAAGATGGCCTCTAAGCGGAAGAAAGTCATGGAGCTAAACCACGTGGGTGCAGCTCGAGCCCAGAGTGAGAGGTGTCAAGGTCATGCTGACCCAACATGAGGAGAGTGCCAAGAAAGACTCAGCACGTATCCGTGAGAATGGAATATGAACCAAAATGAATTAACAATGGACTGATCAAATTGTGACCATCAAAAAGTAACATTGCGGACTGTCAATTGGGACTGCTTTTACCCAAAGGTCGTGAGAGAGTACAATCCTCTAAACAATTCTAAAACCGGTTTGAACAAGGAGGGCAATGAGGTGATTCTTGCCACCCCTCCAATGGACCAATTAGCGTGATTCTCGCCCCAAAAGGTTGCAACTTTTTGTTTAGTAAGCTAGTAATAGGGTATAAGAGGACCTACTCTTAAGAAAGAGCTGCTGCTGATACTGCCTTTTTGCGTCGTCGTTCCTGCATATTATTGAGCACTGAGCGTTGATGCGAATGAAGCTGCTACTATTTTCTATAGGCTGTTTTTCTTTATAGAATTATTCTTTTGAATTTTAAAAACTCGACTGGGAAAGGAACGAGACCGATGCGGGAACTCTGTATGGGAGGTCCGTCGAGGAGGCCTTAGCGGGACAGTCAGTCAGTTTTGGGAGTTCTATGCTTTGATCTACAATTTATCTGCTTTGGTGAATCCTTTTTCAATCTACAACAAAAGGGTATGCATAAAATTCTTTATAAAATGTATTTCTTATATGCTTTCGAAAAGTATTAATGTGATTAATAAACTAAGAATCTCACTCATGCAAACTGAATTTAGATAAAATCTATTTCTAACTAATTCTGAGTCTGTGGTTCTTTAGTTCATTAAATGAATTTGACCTTTATTAGGGTTTAAAATGATTGAGCTGGTCTTAATCGCCATCAACTTATTCTACTAGTTGGTCCATCGACCAAAGAGCGGAATACCTTGATGTTTTAGAACCGACAGGATTAAAACGAAATATATATGATGTTTAAGGAAATATTCTGTTAACTTTAAGAGGGTATTCCGTTCCTCCAGCAATTCGTTCTTCGCCCTAGGGAAAGTGGATGTGATCCAGGGAATAATAGAGTTAAGTGTATGATATGCAGTGTTATGGGCCCCACTGTCATATGGTATAGTAGTTATGAATGATTTCACCTGGATGTCACATCCAAAAGAGAAGAATTTATATTAGCCGCGCTGGATCAGATTTCTTGGTAGCAGAGTTATGGTTACTATAGATTAGTTTGGTGATTATTGGTTATTGATTATTGATTATTTCATGTCTAACACTTCATGTCGAATTGTATCATGTTATATGTAAGTCGGAAATTTTGAAGCTTCCGGAAAGTAGGAAGTGGACACGTGTGACAAGAGAAGTCACATGGAATAGTGCATTGTCTGATTTTCAAATTGGTGACAACACAGGTTGTGTTATGATAGGGACATTTCATGTATGAAACGTGTATGAGGGAAATAGCAACCGGTTTTCTTGTGAAACTCTGGCCTTAATTCTCAGGAGCAGTGTAGTCTCCACATGTGTTTTATCCCCAGAGAAACGGGTTTACCTCTTGCTTGAAAGAAGGGTAAGGTAGAGGGAAGTGCTACACTTATCGAACGAAACAGTATTCTTGCAAGATAGAGTAAGCTATCTCTTTTGTTTAGTGAAAACAGGCAATGGAAATGTGTCTTATGTTGTACCTAATCAAGAAAAAATTGCCGATAAATTTTGTAAAGGAGGGGTCAGGAGTAGAACTGACGTAGACAGAGACCGCGCTGGGATTGGCCAGTGGGGGGAAAAACAAAGAGCGCCCTGATTGATGCATTGGTGTGAGACGCGCTGGGATAGGTCCGTAGAGAGTGACGCAGAGTCTTCGGATTGGTGCGTTGGTGTGAGACGCGCTGGGATAGGTCCGAATAGCTCACAATAAACGGAACAGAGTTGTGAGTTCGTTGAAAAGAAAGAATCGTGAAATATGGCTTATTATGAGCATTGTAGAGAGAAACCGTCATGGATGGCGAAAATTAAAAACTTTTTCAAGAAAGACAAGAAGGTAGTGACTAGGGAAGGACAAGTAATACCTCCGCCGAAAACACCAGCTTCCCATATGATGCTGAAATATGGTTATCATACATGCATTTGGTTAGAGAATTGGACAAAATATACTCAGAATGATGGAGTATTGGCTTTTCCAGAAAATGGTTCATTTAGCACAGCCGTACTTCGAATTTGAGAGAGAAAATGATGAAACTTAAGCCAAGACCTAGACCGACACAGTTTGAAGCGTTAGGTGAATGGGAAGATGAGATGTATGAAAGAGAAAGACACAGAGGTGCAAAGAATTATAGTTTAGTTCATGGAAGAGTATGGGGAGTGAATCATGAAGACAGAATGAGGCAATGGAGATATGCTAATATGACAGATGGTTTGTTTCCAGCCATAACAGTTGAAGAGGTTGCAGGAAGGAAGTGTACAGAGAAAAAGAAACATACGGCTACAGAGAGGTATGGGTATGGAGGTAGCGAAACAGAGGATGAATTGTTGGAAGACATTTTAAACAGAAAACCACCTCCATATCAACAGAATTCTGTGGTGGTGACACCCAATGCACCACCAATGGAAACTGAGAGGAATAAAAGCCCAGAACAAAGATATGATATAAATAGGTCAAATGAACAATTAGAAACTCCACAAAGTGAGAAGTTTGACAGTGGTAATGCAGCTGAGTTAGCAAAAACCACAAGAGAATTAACTGAGAAAATAAGAGAGTTAACAATGAACATGGAAGCTGTGACTGTACCGGTGACAATAGGACCAGTAATACCGGTATTTGAAAACCAAAGAATAGATGAGCATTCCCTAACCATCCCAATGGACTCGAATATGCAAAGAATGAGAGAAGGGATAATTACAGAAACTAAGAGACACAAGATTTGGTCAGCTCATATAGACCGAGTCCACCCACTAACTTAACAGTAAATGAGAGTGAGATAAAAAGGATTCCTATGGGAACTGAGTCAGCATATGAAACTCCAGAGAGAAATAAAAATTGGATAGAAATAAATAGTACACCTGTAGGTCCGACTCCAGAAGAATTAAATGAATGGATGAGAAATTTGCAAAAGAAAGATACAGAACCGCAACCATTGGATGTAATCAGACTAAAGATAGACATGGAGGAGTTGATTTTAGGGACTATTGGTACAGAAAAGTTAAAATCATATCAGGATGAAGAGATCATGTTTTTGTGTAAGAGTATTACTTGGAGAGCTAGAAATTTACATGAAAAATTGGAAGAGACAGCAAATGAACTAGGAGTAGAATTTGGAAAACTCAGGAGTTTGCAGAAACCATATAGGGTAGATTTTTGTGAAAAAGATATAGAAAATCTGAACACATCAGGACGATTAACACAGATAAAAGAACTGATTGTGTTATTGAGAAAATGGGGAGATGTGACAGATGGAGGAGCAGGTGGACCAAGAGAAAAGAGGGAACAACCGACAAAGCGTCTTTGGCTTTTACGGTGAAAGAAAGGGAATCAATCGTACGGGAGTATCCAATGAGAGAAACTCCAGGAGGTAGCTATGTACATGTTCCATGGTCCAGACAAGATATATTGTCATTTACAAATGATTTTCCGAAATTGAGAGAAAAACCCGTAGAATGGTATAGACAAGTGGAAAGGTTTGTCAAAGTTTCAAAGGTGTTGTGGGTAGACTTGGATGGATTGTTTGACATTGTAGTACCAGCAGATTTATGGACAGAATGCAAGATTACCATTGATTGGCCAACAGAAGAATATCCTAGAGATGCAAAAACTGGAGCGCCAGGTCCAGAAGTAATGAGGAAGTATGATCAGGTTATTACGTTTTTGAAAAACAAAATTCCACCAAAAGAAACAGATTGGCTAAAAATTGATAGAACAACACAGGAGAGTAAGGAATCTGTACATGCCTACTATGAAAGGCTACTTTTGGTTTTCGAACAGTATAGCGGTTATGAGACTTTAAGTGAAAAGGACATGAGTCATTTTGTATATAGATTTGTATATGGACTGAAGCCCGAGATAAGTGAAATGATTAAACAGCACATGTTGTGTTGGCAGAATAGCACTGTAGACGAGGTATTAAGGTATGCCAAATATTGTAGTGATGACATTGAGTGTAGACAGCGTAAACTAAAAGAAAAAGCGATGTGGGCACAAGTAAAAGTTGCAGAAAAACAAGAAGCTCAAATGAATAATCAAACTAATGATGCAGGACAGGTTAAATCTAAACCAAATATAGGTAAGGGAAAAGGTCAAATGTGTATAGAAGAAGCTAAAAAGAAATGGCCCTGTCATAATTGCGGAAAATTAGGGCATTGGAGAAACGAGTGTAAATTTCTTCCAAAAGCTAATACGGAAAATCAATCATTAAATCCACAGGTGCAGAGTGAGGTGAGTTACCAACAGCTGCAACAACCGCAGGTAGTTACTCAACAGAGTCAGGTGCCACAACCACCTCTTCCCAAGAGTGTAAACCCCCAGAGATACAGTGCAGAGACAGGATTCTACGGAGGAGAGCAGGTAACAAAATTGCCGCGCGCAGCTGCAATATCGCAGTATTGGTTACAACAGGATGGAAATGAATCGGATGAAAGTTTATGACGGTGCCTAGGAGAGGAGGAAGAGTGCGTGCTTGGTGCAACTCTAGAGGTAGATCAGTCAGGTCCATTTGTGGATGGAGAAGTGAATGGTGTAAATGTTACATTCCTTGTGGACACTGGAGCTACCCGTTCTACTGTTAGATCAGTGGAAATTCCAAACCTTCCTCTCTCAGGTGAATATATCCAAGTTGTAGGTGTTTCAAACCAGCAGATTAAGGCGCCTCTTACCAAACCAGTAGAGGTGAAAGTTGGACCATTCAGAGAAATGCACCGATTTGTGGTGTGTGATTGCAGTCCTGTAAATTTCTAGGACGCGATCTGCTTTGCAAAATGAATTGCACCATTTATTGTACCCCGGATGGTATTGCATTTCAGACACCAGAGGAAGATGTTCTGTATAAAATGACAATGGCAGAACTAGAACCAGGAGTAAATGACATGTTTCCTGTGTTTAATGTAGAGAAAATCCCAATTGAGTTAAAAGAAACAGTCAGATCAGATGTATGGGATTTCACAGGCGAAGACATTGGGTTAATGAGAGGAGTAGACCCTGTAAAAATCACTGTAAGAGAAGGAACAAATTACCCAAATACTCCACAGTACAAATTAACACCAGAAATTATTGAAGGAATAACACCTGTAGTTAATAAAATGATTGAACAAGGAATCTTGAAAGAAATAATGAGCAGTCCATGTAATTCACCTATAATGGGACTGAAAAAGCTGAATGGGACATATAGGATAGTGCAAGATTTACGAAAAAAAAAAAAATTGTTATTCCTTGTTGTCCAATTGTGCCAAACCCCGCTGTGATACTGTATCAGATTCCACATGATGCAGAATGGTACACAGTTATTGATTTGTGCCATGCATTTTTCTCTATTCCATTACATCCAGATAGCCAGCCATTATTTGCGTTCCGGTTCGGAGAGCGTATTTTGGCATGGTGCCGAATTCCTCAAGGGTATACAGAAAGCCCCTCAATCTTTAATCAGATTCTAAAGAAATCATTAGAAGATTTAAGAATGCCTGAAAAATCTGTGATGGTTCAGTACATTGATGACCTGTTGGTGGCATCAAAGACCAAAGAAGCATGTGTTACCGACACAATTGCTTTATTGAACCATTTAGCCGAAGGAGGACACAAAGTGTCTCCGTCAAAACTGCAATTTTGTCAACAGGAAGTACAATACTTAGGTCATAAGATTGAAAAAGGGATGCGAAAAGTAACAACAGAAAGAATAAGAATTATCCGAGGAATGAGAGCTCCAATGACACAGAGAGAGGTGAGAATGTTTCTTGGAATTGTTGGGTATTGTCGACAATGGATAAGTGGATTTTCATTGATTGCAAAACCTTTACAGCGATTGACAAAAAAGGATGTCAAAGATCCATTTGAATTGAATGAGGAAGAAATGAAAGCCTTCAAGGAATTAAAAACAAGGTTGTGTGAAGCACCGGCACTGGGAATGCCTGATTATGAAAAAGAATTTGAGCTGTATTGTAGTGAGAGAGATGGATGTGCACTTTCAGTTTTAGTGCAAAGACATGGAAGAATGAAAAGACCTATTGCATATTTCTCAGCTGTTTTAGACCCGGTAGCAAAAGCGTTGCCTGGCTGTCTGAAAGCAGTAGCTGCAACTTGTGTGAGTCTGGAACAGAGTGAAGGAATTGTGATGGGATATCCACTGAGAGTATATGTTCCACATTCTGTAGAAATTCTTCTGACAAATACCAAAACCCAATTCATGACACATAGTCGGCTGACTAGGTATGAAAAGGTGATTTTGAGTGCAGACAATGTAACCATTGATAGATGCACAAGTGTGAATCCTTCAACATCACTGCCAGATGAAGAGAGTGCAGGAGACAAAGATGAAGTTGATCATAAATGCCTGGACGTACTTGAATTTTGCACGAAACCTAGGCCAGATATAAAGGATGAGCCCTTAAAAGAATCAGATTATGTGATGTTCGTGGACGGTTCGTGTCTGAGGACGAGTGAAGGAGTTTTGAGTGCAGCATATGCGGTGTGTACAGTAGCTGCAATAATGGAAGCATCTTGTTTGAGAGGGATACGTTCAGCCCAAGTAGCTGAGCTGATTGCTCTGATTCAGGCATGCAAACTGGGAAAGAATGTTCGAATTACGGTGATCACGGATAGCCAGTATGGCTTCGGAGTGGTCCACGATTTCGGACAGATCTGGTCTCAGAGAGGTTTCTTGACGTCTGAGGGACTCCAATTAGAAATGGTGAGTTTGTGAAGAAATTGCTTGAGGCGATACAGCTGCCTAAACAGATCGCAGTGGTAAAGTGCGCTGCACACAAAAAGGAGACAGATTACATTACCGTGGGTAACAGGTGTGCTGATGAAATAGCTCAATATTGTGCCAGAAATATGGTTTAGCTAAACAGAAGGAGAGAAAAAGAGAATGTTTCATGTCCCTTGCTGTTTGCTAACATTGTTGAAACATGGGATGAGGTAAGACATTACAGGAAGAAGCAAACGATGAGGAGAAAGATGGTTGGATAAAAGCAGGATGCAGAAAAAGGGAGGAAGATGACATTTGGGTTTATAGAGATGAAAGACCAGTTATGCCTGACAGCATGATTTCTAACATGGCACAGATGTACCATGGACAAGCTCATATTGGAAGGGATGCCATGATCCGACTTTTCAGACAAACTTGGTATAACCCAAAATTCAGAGCTATAGCTGAGAGTCTTTGTCAAAGATGTCTTATATGTCAACAGATAAATCCAGGAAGAAAAACGGTAGTGAGTCTAGGAACATTAGGGCGGGAAGGAGGTCCTTTTACCAGAATGCAACTAGACTTTATTGAAATGCCCCCAAGCAATAAACTGAAGTATGTTCTTGTGGTCGTTTGTTTGTTTTCTCGTTGGGTGGAAGCCTATCCGACAAGAAGGAATGATGGAGTTACTGTAGCTAAGCTTCTGCTGAGAGAATTCATTCCAAGATATGGTTTTCCAGTAACGATTGAAACAGATAGAGGAACACATTTTCAAAATGAACTAATCCAACTGATATGCGAAGCTCTTGACATTCAACAGAAATTACACTGTGCTTACAGACCAGAGGCTTCTGGGGTAGTAGAACAAGTCAATGGCACAATAAAGAGTAGACTAGGTAAAATGTGTCAAGCCACAGGACTCAAATGGCCTGATGCCCTGCCATTGGTGCTAATGACTATCAGGAGCATACCTGACAGAAAAACAGGTCTAAGTCCTCATGAAATAATCATGGGACGAGCCATGAGACAAGCGCAAGTACCTGTCAACAAACTGCTGACTATAACTGATGATCTCGTATTGGACTATTGCAAAGGATTGGCTGATGTGGTACATTCTGTGTTTCATCAGGTTGGACCGGATGCGACTACTCTTGAAAGAAAACCAGCTCATGATTTGAGTCCAGGAGACTGGGTCCGCATAAAAGTCCACAGAAGAAGAAACTGTGTGGTTCCTCGCTGGGATAAGCCACGTCAAGTGATCCTGGTGACAACAACTGCTGTCAAATGTGCTGGAGTGAAAAACTGGGGACATGCCAGCCACACTATCAGAGTTCCAGGTCCTGAAGCTCGACCTGTAAGTCGACATCTGGAGATATCTGATACCAGTTCAGCATCCGATACAGAAGTTGAAACAAGCAGGGTTCCAGATCCTGAAGATCGACCTGTAAGTCGACATCTGGAAGACCCATGTACAAGTTTGACAACAGGAGAAGAACCTGAAGTAACCTCCTGTCCTCTGCCACACACAGTTTCCCTTTACCCCGACCTACAGTCACCCTTCTAAGCTGACAAACATAGTGATACCTTTATCACATAGACATTGCTTGCAGTAATATTTCATGAATTCTATTGATGAGTTTTTAAATCACAAAAGCATTATTCTGTGAACAGCTTGATTGTTAAAAAATGAAGAAAGACGCTAATGCTCTCTGGGCACTGCGCGGAGGACAGGTGAGGATCTGCCTTGCCTGTCACCAATGTTGATTTAAGGTAGCATCAACATCAGTGCAAGCTATGTGAACTGGAATTGTTACTGCACATAATCCACCCCCAGATGCTAATGCCAATGATCTAGCCATAACAATGCACTTTTTACATACATATCCATAGACTATCCAGCGAACTTCCCTCAATAATACTCTGTTTATCCTCCTTCACGTATAGCAGTTACAGTCAGACCCTTTACCTAAGCCTGGCTGGGCATACAGATTCTAAGCTATTAGTGACATCCTACAGTCAGGCGGAGTTATGCACAACATGAGAGAAGGTAGCTGCCACAATCTCTCACACAGGCGTCCCAAATTCCCCATAACTGATATTTTGGAAATGGTAATACAAATGTTTCATTCAAAATAGCATGACCGCTCATAACTGGGCAGGCATACACCAATAGTTCTGGCAGCTAATAACCTTTATTTATAGTTCTGAGTTTTCTGAGATTACACTTAAAAAGATAAATGGGGCTGTGTTTTGTTTGACCCTTGTTATCACCACACCATTGCTTCACAGCACTGCAAACGACTTGTAGTATTACTGAACTCAATGGTATTTATTGTACAGAGCTTAGAAAGATGAACGGCAGAGCAGACCCTTCCTAAGTGGTTACAACTTAGTAGTTACAAATGTTCTTAGCCACTTGGGATGGCACATTCTGCTGTAGCAATCCATACTCGCTATCGTTCTTCAGGGCTGCCGAAATAGCCTCCTCTCCCTTCCTGCATTTCTTTTATTCAATCCTCTAATCCTCTTTTCACTTTCATTCTCCTCCACTGCACCTACGCTCTACCTCTACCACCTTATGTCCTGCCTTTCATCAGGTACTCCTTCCTTACAATCGCTTCATTCCTCTCTCTTTCCCTTCTTTCACTCCTTTCACTTTTTCTTACCTCCTGCCCTTATCTTCATTACTTACATCACCCCTACCCCACTCTCTTCCTCTCATGCTCCGTCTATTTCTCGTTCACTAATTCCTTCTTTTCTCTCACAAAGTCCTTTCATTTTATTTCTTCCTTAACCCGTTTGCTGCTTCGAACGTTCCGCGCCAGTGCGGAACGTTCTATTAAATGGGCGGGGCCGCGTCGGCCAACGGACGTGCGCTGCACTACCGAGGTAGTGCTCGCGACGGCCGTTGGCCGACAGCAGCAGCAAACGGGTTAAACATCCTCTCTCCCTTCCTCCCTTCTTTCCTCCCTTTTCGTCTCTTCCACTATCAACAACACAATTACATAACACACCACATAATTCCACATCACACCACAAAATCCAACAGCCCTCAACATAATTAAACTCCACTACATAACACTCCACAACACAAACTACCATACCACATAATTACTCTCCAGAACATACAATCCCGCTCCACATAATTCCAATACGCTAAATAATTACTATCTACATAATTCCACTGCACACCACATACATCCACTCCTCAACACATAAGTAAAAAACATTGTCATTTACAACGCCAATAGCTCTAACTTGCCCAAATTCGAGACCAATTGCATTGCAAATGCTTGTTAATATATAGCAACACTATTCTTCAGTTGTTCTAGGAGATTATCTGAAGCAACGCATAGGAAAAGCGAGTGTGAATGAACTTTTAATACTATTTCAGTAAATGATGTGAACTGTAGCCAGGGTATCAACATTTCAAGATGAAGGACAGCTCCAGAAACTATTTCTCGTGCTGCCGAGGATGCTGGGGTTCTGCTCCACTGGCACTAGTAAACAGCCATTAAATGCCTGACATGTTGTGCCTTGGAGAGGAATCCGGCACAGGAAAATACAGCTTTTCGGAAAAACCGAGTGTTTTGTTTTGCGTGTGATACTATAATAAGCCTGAGCTAAACGAAGTACAGAACATGCCTAATTAGTTCCAGTGCCAACGGCTTAATTGTAAATGAGTTGTTCAGCTCACTTTTTTGAGACCTGACAGATTTTCTCGGATTCCTTCATATTGTATTGTGTTTATACATGAAAAGTATACACAGTGTCGTTCTGCCCTGCACGGTCTGAATAAAGTAATTCCCAAATGAACAGTTGATCAATTGGCAGCCGGTTACGTCTGCTAAAAGGCATTTTGCAATGAATATCATTATTAAGTAGATATTTGTGCTGTTTGACTCTGTATAAAATAAAGCCGATTTTGCTGCTTTTCTACTGAGGTTTAAATCCTGATCAACCAGCCCAAAATTGTCTTGGCTTATAACTATTATCCAAATAAAATGATCATATGCTAATGACATTCTCTTTTAAAATATGTTGTGAAAAATTGTAAAATTGCATTAAAATATCGTTTATGTGGTGCTTGCTGATACATATTTTGGAATTTTGTCGCTCTCTAAATAATGAGATTGAATATTACCAAATAGTTCTCATTTTATCAGGTAGACACTGTTCCTCCTAGTGGCAAAAATGCATTGCCATGACTACCTAACATGAATAAAAAGGGCCCTCTAGTGCAGAGAAAAAATCACAGTAATCTTAACCCAGTACTGCACCTCTAACAATCATCAATAATAGGTATTCAATTGATTTCAATCACCAATGTGATTTGAACCTCAAAACAATACACACGGGGGCGTGGCTTGCCAACACCCAAGATGGCCGTTTCCATGTAGAGCTCTGGCTGCCGCCGTAGCCTGATTCCCCCATATCCGCCTCATATATCCGTCTTGCTGTCCCAGCCTTGGGAAAGTGACCCCCTCAACGAGCTGCTTCGCCCGCCGCTTGCCTGGTCTGAACTGGTGGCCGGGATCCAGAAATATCGGACCCGTCATTTCGTGCCACTGCGGAGACCGAGCTTCATCCGTGACGTCGCACGGCTCTTCGCAGCGGGCTGCGAGGTGAGACAGCGGGGGACTTCTTGGGCCGCACCGGTGTCCTTTCTTCTGCCCCCATCGTTGTGACGCAGCTGTGGACCCCTGGGATCCCGCTCGTTGACTGGTGCCCTGATTGTTTGCTGCCGGGAGCCCCCGGCCGTCGGAGCTTGTGACGGTGGACCGCGAGGGCTCCCGGTGTTAAGGGCCCCTCCTGACTTTGACCTACAATATTCCTGCTGGCCCGTGTGTAGTTGAATGTCGGGGGCCTGTCCTGAGTTCCCACCTCCCCCCACGGTACTCTTGCAATTGTGCCCAGGGAGTTCGGAGCGATACAAAAGGGTATGCCCAGACGTAGGTCCTTTGCTCACTTTGCCACTGGATTCAAGCAAGCCTGGCTGATGACGGCTGGAATGCCAGAAACCGGTCCTAGGATGCTTGTTTCCGGTCCAGGGAAGACATGGCTTGGCAGTTCGGGCTGGACTGTTCCCATGAGGCACAGGGTCAGACTGATTTGCATATGGCCATGTCTGAACTGGGGTGGTGGAGTGAGCTAAAGAATGATGATGGATTAAACCCAGATCAGTTGACTGGGGGTGAGTGTTTGATTGGCTCAAACGTTCCGTCCATCATCCCCCTTTGTATCGCTTTGTTCGCCCCTAAGTTGGCGGGGTTATGCCCAGACGTGGGTCCCTTGCTCACTTTGCCACTGGATTCAAGCAAGCCTGGCTGATGACGGCTGGAATGCCAGAAACCGGTCCTAGGATGCTTGTTTCCGGTCCAGGGAAGACATGGCTTGGCAGTTCGGGCTGGACTGTTCCCATGAGGCACAGGGTCAGACTGATTTGCATATGGCCATGTCTGAACTGGGGTGGTGGAGTGAGCTAAAGAATGATGATGGATTAAACCCAGATCAGTTGACTGGGGGTGAGTGTTTGATTGGCTCAAACGTTCCGTCCATCATCCCCTTTTGTATCGCTTTGTTCGCCCTAAGTTGGCGGGGGTATGCCCAGACGTGGGTCCCTTGCTCACTTTGCCACTGGATTCAAGCAAGCCTGGCTGATGACGGCTGGAATGCCAGAAACCGGTCCTAGGATGCTTGTTTCCGGTCCAGGGAAGACATGGCTTGGCAGTTCGGGCTGGACTGTTCCCATGAGGCACAGGGTCAGACTGATTTGCATATGGCCATGTCTGAACTGGGGTGGTGGAGTGAGCTAAAGAATGATGATGGATTAAACCCAGATCAGTTGACTGGGGGTGAGTGTTTGATTGGCTCAAACGTTCCGTCCATCATCCCCTTTTGTATCGCTTTGTTCGCCCCTAAGTTGGCGGGGGTATGCCCAGACGTGGGTCCCTTGATCACTTTGCCACTGGATTCAAGCAAGCCTGGCTGATGACGGCTGGAATGCCAGAAACCGGTCCTAGGATGCTTGTTTCCGGTCCAGGGAAGACATGGCTTGGCAGTTCGGGCTGGACTGTTCCCATGAGGCACAGGGTCAGACTGATTTGCATATGGCCATGTCTGAACTGGGGTGGTGGAGTGAGCTAAAGAATGATGATGGATTAAACCCAGATCAGTTGACTGGGGGTGAGTGTTTGATTGGCTCAAGCGTTCCGTCCATCATCCCCTTTGTATCGCTTTGTTCGCCCTAAGTTGGCGGGGGTATGCCCAGACGTGGGTCCCTTGCTCACTTTGCCACTGGATTCAAGCAAGCCTGGCTGATGACGGCTGGAATGCCAGAAACCGGTCCTAGGATGCTTGTTTCCGGTCCAGGGAAGACATGGCTTGGCAGTTCGGGCTGGACTGTTCCCATGAGGCACAGGGTCAGACTGATTTGCATATGGCCATGTCTGAACTGGGGTGGTGGAGTGAGCTAAAGAATGATGATGGATTAAACCCAGATCAGTTGACTGGGGGTGAGTGTTTGATTGGCTCAAACGTTCCGTCCATCATCCCCTTTTGTATCGCTTTGTTCGCCCTAAGTTGGCGGGGGTATGCCCAGACGTGGGTCCCTTGCTCACTTTGCCACTGGATTCAAGCAAGCCTGGCTGATGACAGCTGGAATGCCAGAAACCGGTCCTAGGATGCTTGTTTCCGGTCCAGGGAAGACATGGCTTGGCAGTTCGGGCTGGACTGTTCCCATGAGGCACAGGGTCAGACTGATTTGCATATGGCCATGTCTGAACTGGGGTGGTGGAGTGAGCTAAAGAATGATGATGGATTAAACCCAGATCAGTTGACTGGGGGTGAGTGTTTGATTGGCTCAAACGTTCCGTCCATCATCCCCTTTTGTATCAGGGAGTTCGGAGCGGCATCTGGCGTGTCCGCCATTTTGCGGTTCCTCTCCCGTTCACAACGGGCCGGACTAGCTGGGTCCCCTTTGTTTGGGGCGTCGCTGGGGTTGCGGTCTGTGGGGCACCTCTTGATGCGAATCTGAAGGGACAGTGCGGCGGGGGTCAAGATTGACTTTGGGGCTCACTGCACAATTGGGGCTTCCCCCCACCCCCCTCTCCACGAAGTGCTCACTGCTGGCTCTTCCCATATTTGTTGACTGTTGCCCCTACTGGGCAAAACGCTGGCCTGAAGTCCCTGGATTGCCACTGGGGCGTATTTGCATTTTGACTTCTCTTCCCATTTGACATCTTGCGGCTTGGAGAGCCCACCGCTGTGTACTCTGTGATCGGTTTTGCCCTCCTATTTCCTCTGTCCACTGTCCCCCTCACCTGGCTGTGGCCCCACGTGTCTGAACCCACAGCGCGACAGAACATTGCTGAGATGGCCACCACCAAGGGATCCAAGCAGCCTCCTGCGGTGAGGCTGGCTAAATATGCACATACCAGGTCAGAAGGGGCGGAGGGGCATAAGGGCTCACCTGACTCAAAGCACCACGCAGAAGACGATGCCCTGACCCTGGTTGATGTAATGGCGGCTATTCAGGGGGTTCGCATGGCGCTGGAGGTGAAAATCGATACTGTGACCACGGAGATTACCTTAATTCGCGCTGATTTGAGGAACATGGGGGACAGGGTTAGGACGAATGAAGATTCCATCTCCACCCTCGAACAATCCAATAAGATGTTAGAAACTACGGTCAAGCGCCTTCAAGCGCAGACTTCAGATCTAGCGACTAAGCTGGAGGACTACAAAGGAAGAGCGCGCAGAAATAACGTGCACATTTTGGGGGTGCTGGAAAGGGCGGAGGGACAGGCGGTGGATCTGTTTGTAGAGGACCTCATTCAGAAGCATTTGCAGCCTCGTTCCCTTTCGCAATTTTTTTCGGTGGAACACGCTCATAGGGTTCCTGGGGGTCCCCCTAAGCCAGGAGCTCTGCCACGCCCTATCCTTGCTACAATCTTCAATTTTCGTGACAGGGATGCGATCCTGCAGACTGTGAGGGCTGCTCCGCCGCTCAAGTTTGAAAATTCTACTATCACCTTCTTCCCGGACTTCACTTACAAAGTGCAACTGCAACGCAGGTCCTTTTTGGAAGTACTACGGGCACTCAGAAGTCATAATTTGAAGTATGCTTTTCCCTGCAAAACTCCGGATACAAGTCGACGGGAAGACGTGGTTCTTTCAAACTCCTGAGGATACCTGGGACTGGTTGGAAGGGTGGCGATCGGCAGAAGCGCAAAGACGCTCTTCCCCGTCTGGCGAACCTCGAACGGAGGAAGAGTAAAACCAGCAAGGTTGCGTCGGAAGTTACAGCACCTCAGCGGCTGCAGATGGGGATGATGCTGCTGGGAAGTGTCGCTGAGAGACAATGAGGACTTTTTGAGCAGCTCTGGACTGGTGGCAGAATTCTGTGTTTCAGGGAGTCTAATATTATCTTTGCTATGTTTTTACTGTGGGAAATTTCCAATATGTCTGTGATATCCCTCTTGAGTGTGGGGGGTCGGGTGGCCCCGCCTTACTTTAATGGATGAGTGTGGTTGATCATACTGGCCTGTCTCAAACTTCTCTCCTGGAATGTCAATGGTCTAGGCGATCGGATCAAGAGGGGTATAGTGCTGCAATACCTTAAGCGAAAGTCTCCTGACCTGGTACTTCTTCAGGAGACTCACATTCAGGGTCCTTCTTACTGTGTGCTTAACAGGTGGGGATATAAACTCATAGCCCATGCAGTATATACACGTGGTTCCAGGGGGGTTGGTATCCTGGTGCGCAGTTCCCTCCCTTTTCAAATTCAGAAATTTGTACGTGACCCTTCGGGTCGGTTTGTTTCAGTCTCGGGGAAATGGGAGGGTAGGTCTCTCAATGTTACATCCTTGTATATCCCCCCTAAGCTCCACTCCACCACCTTGAATGACTTGGGTACGCATCTGTTGGGACTGCCTGACGGGGATATGCTTTTGGGAGGCGACTGTAACGCAGCTTTGGATGGGTCGTTGGATCGTCTGCCCCCTCGATTGGGTGATTCATCTGGGTAGATATTGTCTGACTTTCTGAGGGCTCTTGGTATCATAGATGTTTGGCGAGTCTGTAATCCAGCTGAGAAGCAATATACCTTTCATTCTGGCGTGCATGGTAGTTTGTCCCGTATTGATTATTTTTTCTGTAAAGCTGTTCAGCTCCCCATGTTCGATAAAGTGTCCTTCCTTCCCAGGGGTATCTCCGACCACTCACCAATTGTGGCTTGCTATGGCGGCCCACCCCCCCGCCAGTCATCGAGACATGGTTCTTAATCCCTGGTATCTTAAAATTCCAGAAATACGTACCAGATTGTCTGAGGCCGCCAAACACTATTTTGCAGAAAATGACGGCTTGGTCCAGTCTGATGTGATATTGTGGGAAGCCTTCAATCTGTGGTGCGAGGGTGTGGGGTGGCGGCTGTGGCGGGTCACAAGAAGGAAAAGCGTCGCCAACTTGAGACCACTGAAGGTGAGATTACGACCCTTGAGCGCAACCTAGTTTCTGAGATCTCACCAGAGAGCTCGCACAAGTTGGCAATTAAGCAAAAGGAATACAGAGATATTGCGGACGAAGCAGCTAAGACTTACTATAGGGCCACTGAACATAGGGTCTATGACATTGGCGATAAAGCCAGCAAGTTGTTGGCCTGGCTTGATAGGAGGGATCTAGTAAATAGATGGGTGGCAGAAATTGTAGATGATGGTGCCGTTCGACATCACGACAGAACTGGTTTTGCAGGCGCCTTTGCCGCTTATTTCAGTCAGATTTATTCCCCTGTGTCTACTTCCACTCGGGAGGAGGCTGCTGAGTTACTTGCTACATTGCCGCTGCCGCGCCTGGACTCCCAGGAGATCGCAGAGCTAGACGGGGCACTAACGGCCGAGGAAATCTCTAAGGCCATCTCCTCCCTGCAGTCCGGGAAAGCCATGGGCCCTAGTGGACTCCCAATTGAACTATATAAAACCGTGGCTCCACTCATAGCCCCTTACCTACTGCGCATGTACAATGCGAGTGTGCAAGAGGGTGTTCTCCCGGCTACGCAGAGGTTGGCCAATATAGTCGTCAACAAAAGAGCGAAGAAAATCTCTACGATAACACGAGGAGAAACCTCTTTCTTTAAAAGAACCCTCACTCACCAACCTAGTTGGTGACATGCTTCATCATTGGGTTCCCACCAGAGGGACCGAGTGTCCCCCCGGTGTGCTACGACGCCTGATCTTCGCCTCTCACCCCTCCTTCACAAATTGATCCACCCGGATCAAAATGGCTTTATGCCAACCAAAAACACGGCACTTAATTTGCGCCGTCTGTTTGGGGTGCTGGGGCGAGCTACCACCATACAGGAGGACTCGGTTATTATGTCCTTGGACGCCAAAATGGCATTTGATATGATTGAATGGCCTTTCCTCTTTGCTACGTTGGAGAGGTACGGTTTTGGTGACCGGTTTCTGTCTTGGGTGCGCCTCCTTTACTCGAAAGCCCTGTCGAGAATTGCGGTGAATGGGAGTAGATCAGCAGTCTTTGAGTTGGGGCGGGGCACGAGACAGGGGTGCCTATTATCTCCTTTGTTATTTGCCTTAGCACTTGAACCTCTCGCCATGTGGCTCAGGGGGAATCCCACGATTCGGGGACTGAACTGGTCACCGGAGTGGATGGACAAAGTGTCCCTCTACGCTGATGACATTCTGCTTTATTGGCCAGGCCTAGATTTTCGATCAATTATGTACTCCATATATTCACCCTTTTGCAAAAATACTCTGGCTATGCTATTAACTGGGATAAGTCCCTGATATATATCCTGAGTGGACACCTCCCCCTGCTCCCGTTGGGTTGTGGGTAGGCCTGGGCGGTAAATTCCGTTCCGCTCGCGGAATTTGCGGAATTTGGGTAATTTCGCGTTCCGCGGAGAACGCGAAATTGCCGAAAATTCCGCAATCCGCGATTTCGCGGAGTTTTTTGCTTGTTCGCGCTTTCAAAATGCGTGTTCGCGAGATATTTCTCCCCGAGCACGCAAACAGCGTTCGCGAACAGGAAAAAAGCATCGCGAACGGGCGGAACAAGCAATTCCGCGTGTTCGCGGAACTTTTGCGTGCTCGCGGAGATTTTTTACCGTTTCGCGGAGCTTTGCGTAGCGCGACTACGCAAATTCCGCCCACCCCTAGTTGTGGGGCCAAGATTGTGACTGAGGGCTTTCAATACCTTGCTATATATATCACGACAGATACGGCGATCTTCTATCAACGTAATTTGCTGCCCCCCCTTCAGCGTCTCAAAGCTGATGTACAACATTGGAGGACTCTTCCTCTTATACTCTTGGGGAGGGCAGCCCTTTATAAAATGATGGTGCTCCCCCGCTTTCTGTATGCGTTACAGAACACACCACACCTAGTCCCGCCTCAGTATTTTACCTCTATCGAGTCTGAAGTTCGTAGCCTGTTGTGGAACAACGGACCAACCCAAATTGCACTTGCCAAACTAACCAGGAGCTGGTATGATGGCCGCATTGCGCTGCCGGCCATCAGATCGTACTATTGGGCTTCACAACTTATTGTCCTTAATCGACCCATTACCGACCCTGCATATAGAATGGACAGGCACAATATGCTGCCTGGCACTTATTTGAGGGCACTGTATGGAGGATCGAAACTAGAACCTAAATTCACTCCGACCTCCACGACTGTCTCCATCTGGCACTCGGCGAATTCGGCCCTCGGCTGGAGGGGTAGACTTACACAGGTGACTCCATTGTTTGATTCTTGTCGCCTGGGTCTGCTTTTGCAACAGGCCGGGTTTGATAAGTGGGATTTGTTAGACCTGGTATCGTTGGCGTGAGTTTCCCTTCCATTTTTTTTACTGATTGCCTCCTCTGTTTTGATATGTTTTTGCTGGTTTTATGCTTTGGGCACTGTGCCACTGCTATTCAGTGCCACAGTGCAAGTGCTCCCTATGTTAAATTGATGTATTGATTAGTGACTCCATGATTGGGTTATTTGATTTACTTGTCAGACCCTGTATAGTGCACCATGTGTGCCCAGGGCCTGTAAATCAAATACTGCTGGTGGGCTTGCAGCACTGGTTGTACCACCCACAGAAGCAGCTTGTAAAGTGTGTCTCAGGCCTGCCATTGCAGAGCCTGTGTGCAGTCTGTGACTGCCATGTCGACTTGGCAAGTGCACCCACTTGCCAGTCCCTAAACCTTCCCTTATCTTCATATCAGACACCCCTAAGGTAGGCCCAAGGGCAGGGTGCATTGTAAGTATAAGGTAGGACATGCCCTGGTGTGTGTGGCATGTCCTAATAGTGAATTACAGCCATTTTCGTTTTTCACTATTGCAAGGCTACCTGTTCCCCATAGGCCAGAATGGGCAGTTTGATTATTACATCTTATAATCCTAACTGACCCAGGGAACATGGTAGAAAAACGAATTTAGTATGCCTGAACTCAGAATGATAAAATACATCTTTTAGTGAAGTTGATTTTAACATTCTGTGTTTGAAAATACCACTTTTAGAAAGTGTGTATTTTCTTGCCTAACCTTCCAAACCTGCCTCTGCTAGGTTGTGTATTGTGTGTCTGGCTTTGTGAGTGACAGGGGCTGGGGGTGGCTCCAGGAGACAGGGTGAGTCAGCACAGGACTGAATAGAGAGATCTGCATCCAAGTGGTGGGAGGAGTAAGCACCTGGGTCTGAATAGGGCTGTGCCTGCCTTCCACAATGCTGGCTCCGCCTCCTGCTGGGTGACTGAGCACCCTGCCCCACATTCTGAAAGGAAAGAAGGAGTCCTGTAAACAAAGTGCTCCAGGACTGACCAGAACTGGTTTTGGACTAGGCAAAGGCCTCTCTGCCTTCAGAGAACAAAGAGAAAAGGTGTATAAAAAAGGGGACCCAGACCCCTAGGAAATTAGATCACTCCTGGAACAACAAGACGACCCTTTTGCCAAGGAGAAGAACCAAGGAAGCTGCAGGAGTTGGACTGCCCCTCTGCCAAGTGTGCTGTTTGCTGGGTTGGCCTGCAGTGGTTTCTTCATTGCCAAGGAAAGGAGAAGGAACTTTTAAAGAACTTTCATCATCTTGCAGAATATTACTCCAAGGGCTTGATTTGAGCTAGCCTCCTGACCGAAGTCTCAGGGATACCAGACTTCACCCCCTTCTGTTTGCCTGCATCGGGAACTTGCTGTTCTGGTGCTACAGAAGGAATTTGCAACACCGACGCCGGCGAGTGATGCCGTCTCCTGCATCGAAGCCGTGAGCGCTGCTCCGACTTGCAACGAAGACTCGACGCCGACCGCCGTGCCACCTCGACGCCAGCGAGCGACATCGTAAGCCTGCTATAGACGTGAGCGCTGCTCCGACTTACGACGCCGGCCCGACGCCTGCTGCTGTGCCAGATCGACTCCGAAGCTGACATCCTCGCGGAGCCGATCGTCGACGTGGGTGGTCAAGAATCTATCGACATTGTGACATCGTACGGAACCGTGGCCTCGGCGCCATCGTGAAATCACCTCCTCTCCGGTCCGGAACCGACGCCTCCCCTGCCTGCACAAGCATCCAGGTCCCGATGCATCATCTCCTCCGAAGCAAGGAACCGACGCCGCAACGCGCCAACGACGCCGCACCTCCCCGACGCCGTGAGCTGTCTTTGTTTTCGCTTTTCCAAGGTACTGTTCTTTGTGGGTCTGTTTTGACTCCGGGCCCGACGCTGCGCACCTCGCGGTCGGCGCCGTACTTTGGGATTTCTTTGACCTCGACGTCGTGATAACTCCAGTTGGGGTTATTTGTTGCTAAAGACTGCTTTTAAGTGAAGAACCTATTTTTAAACCATTTCTACCATCTTGAAGTATTATTGATTACAGTATTGTGGATTTTTGTCGTTTGTGGTCTTGTGATAAATCTATATAAAGAATACTTATTTTTATAAAACCTGTGTGGTGTCCATCTGTAGTGTTTTCACTGTATTACTGTATGTGTTCACAAATGCTTAACACACTGCCTCTTAGATAAGCCTGCCTGCTCGTGCCAAGCTACCAATGGGGTGAGCAGGGGTTATCCAGGTGTGTAATCCCCTTTCTCTGACTTAGAAGCAAGGGTCCCTATTTGGACAAAGGTGCATACCATTGCCAACTAGAGACCCCCAGTTCTAACATTGGTGGGCAGCGGTGAGGATTTGGACCTGCATTTGTGACTCATATACAGTGATTGGTGTACACTACTAGTGAGTGCAGACCAAACGCGACCACATACTTTTTGGTAGAATTTTTTTCCTTGGACTGTTATTTTTCTGAGAACTGCCAATTCTGATTGCCATGAGTCCACCAGCATCTGTTGCATCTATGGATCTAGATTTTGAGGAGGAGAGGTTAGAAAGCTACACTTTGAAACAGCTCAAGCATCTCTGCAAGAAATTGAAAGTTGCTACACCAGGCATTTCTAAAAGGATGACTACCAGAAGGCGCTGAGGGCCTGGGTAGAAGCAAGAAATGACCCTGAGTTAGTGGTGGAGCCAGCTGGGGATGCAGATGGGCAACTGGATAGGCCAGAGTTTCCAGCCAGGGGAGGGTACCGTCCCACCTGGCAGTAGCATCTCTTCCAAAGACCTGTCCCCCAGAGAGTTGGAAGACAGGGAGAGAAATAGGGTGCACAAGCTGGAGATGGCAAGGCTCAAAATGGAGGGTCAGAGGGACCTAGAAAATAGCAGGGTGACCTTGGAAAGAGAGAGAATGAGGTTGGAACATGAGAGAATGTTGAGGGAGTTGGAGCTGAAAGCGCAGGGCTTAGGAATCAACCCCTCTGGTGGCAGCACACCATCTGTGCCTACAGAAGGTAAAGTTTATATTCCCAAAGATGTCATCAAAGAGTTTCACAGACAGGAAGATATTGGGCAGTGGTTTGCAGCCTATGAGATAGCAATGTTGGCCCACCGGGTCCCTGAGAAGGATTGGGGAGCAGGGTTGTGGGGCCGCTTTGTGAGTGATGGGAGGGATACCTTGTTAAACCTGCCCAGTGAGAATAGGATGTCTTATGCCCATATGAAGGAAGCCCTTATGACAAGGTATGGTTTGACCCCAGACCTCTATGGACAGAGGTTCAGAAATTGTAAGAAACTGGAGGCAACTACCTGGGTGGAGTATCAGTCTTTCTTTTGCAGAGCTATGGATGGTTGGGTGAAGGGTAGCAAAGTAGATACTTTTGAAGCTCTCTATGATTTATTTGCATGGGAGCACTTGTCTGCTAACTGTTTTCCAGAGCTACGCCAGCACCTTATTGATAGCAAGTTAACTAACCCTAGGAAACTTGCTGAGGAGGCGGACCGCTGGGTAAGCACCCGGGTCCACAAGGGTCATGTGGGAGACTCCGCCAAAGGTGGGCAGGGTCCCCAGCAGAAGAGTGGGGGGACAAGGGTAAACAGAGGGAGTTCCAAAAGGGCCCCAAAGTAATTCCCAAGGGAACCAAGGGAAGGGTTCCCAGCCTCCCCTGAGAAGAAGCAAGAGGCCCCGACAGGTAAACCTGTTCAGAGGGGCCCCTGTAAATGTTTTACATGTGGTCAATTGGGCCACCGTTGGTATGATCCTCAATGTCCCATGAGAGATCCCAAAGCACCACCCCGTGCACCACCCCGTCAGATTGCCAGTGTAGCCCTGGGGGGGGAGGAGATGGGTGCCCAAGGTGGGTGGGATCCCGCAGAGATGTCCCTTGTCTCATTAGGAGACTTTGAGATGGTCCCTAAAACTCAGCTGCCTGATAACACTAAAAAGTACAGGCAGTGGGTGACCATCAATGGCCATAGGGTGGAAGCTCTAAGAGACACCGGTGCAAGTGTGACAGCTGTCAGTTGTCGGTTGGTGTCCAAAGAGCAGGTTGTCCCCCATGCATTCTTCCCTGTTGTTGCTGCAGACAACTCACAGAGCCAGTGTGAGGTGGCGCAAGTTCCCTTTGAGTGGGGGGGGTCTCAGGTACTCTCCAAGTTGCTGTGAGGCCAGCCATGCCTGTTGATTGTCTGTTGGGCAATGATTTAGAGGACTCCCCTTGGGCTAAGGTGGAGAGAAGGTCTCATTTAGAGATGTTGGGTCTGCCTGAGTGGGCGTGTGTAACCACTCGGTCCATGGCGGCCAGTAAGGGTGATCAGGAGGTTCTGGAGCCTGAGAAAATGGCCCAGACCCCTGCCTTAAAGAGAAGAGATAGGGGGCGTGGGAAACCAGCCCCCATAGTTCCCATGGTCCAGGAGGAGGAAGACCTTGAGGGGGATGCCCTGGAAACTACAGGTGAACAAGTTGCTGAACTGGGAGACCTGCCTGAGCTGACCCATTGGCAGCAAGAAGGAGGTCCCCCCAGGGAGGAATTTTGTGAGGAGCAAAGGAAGTGCCCTTCTCTTGAGGGTTTGAGGCAACAGGCCACAAACCAGGCAGCAGGTGATCAGTCTGGATCACATTGGATCTACTGGGAGAACGACCTCCTGTATAGCGAGCCTAAGGTTGCTGAGCCTGGGTCAGCCCGTGTGCTGGTGGTACCCCAGCGCTTCAGAGCCTTCCTACTGGGTTTGGCTCATGACGTTCCTTTAGCTGGACATCTGGGGCAGAACAAGACCTTTGAAAGGCTTGTTTCCCATTTTCATTGGCCCCAGATGCGCAAGAGTTCAGATACTCATTGTAGGACCTGCCAAACTTGCCAGGCAAGTGGGAAAAGTGGAAGGAAGCACAAGGCTCCTCTCCAACCTTTCCCTGTAGTCAGTACCCCCTTTGAACGGGTGGGCATTGACATTGTGGGGCCACTGGACCCCAAGACAGCCATGGGCAACAGGTTTATCCTGGTCTTGGTGGACCATGCTACCCGGAAGCCATCCCTCTCAGGACAGTGACAGCCCCCATGGTGGGACGTGCACTGATGGGGTTTTTTCCCGTGTGGGGTTCCCCCAAGAGGTGGTGTCAGACCGTGGTACTAACTTCATATCTAACTATATGAAGTCCCTGTGGAAGGAGTGTGGTGTTACCTATAAGTTCACCACTCCTTACCACCCCCAAGGTAATGGGCTGGTTGAGAGATTCAACCGGACCCGTAAGGGCATGATTATGGGTCTTGAGGAACCTATGAAGCGTAAGTGGGACGTCCTCTTGCCATGCCTGTTGTTTGCTTACCGTGAGGTGCCTCAGAAGTCCTTAGGGTTCAGCCCCTTTGAGCTGCTGTATGGTCACCAGGTAAGAGGACCTTTGAGTCTGGTCAAGGAAGGCTGGGAGCAATCTCCCAGGAAACCTCCCCAGGATGTATATAGCTACATGCTGGCCTTCAGGAACCAGACTCAGGCGTTTCAGAGAACTCGCTCAGGCGAACCTGGAAGCCAGCCAGGAAGAGATGAAGCGGTGGTACGATCAGAATGCCACTCTGATTGAGCTTCAGCCTGGACAGAAAGTTTGGGTCATGGCCCCTGTGGAGCCCTGTGCGCTCCAGGACAGGTGGACCGGTCCATTTGAGGTGGTGGAGCGCAAGAGTGATGTCACCTATCTGGTGAACTTGCGGTCTCCCAGGAACCCTTTGCGGGTCCTGCATGTTAACCGCCTGAAGCCCCACTTAGAAAGGTCCGAAGTGGGCATGCTTCTAGCGACAGATGATGGAATGGAGGAGGAGACTGAGCCTCTTCCTGACCTTCTGTCTGCAACGGAGCAAGATGGGTCAGTGGATGGTGTTGGCCTCTCTGCCACACTGACCCCTGAACAGCAGCAAGATTGTCGCCAACTGCTGGGGCAATTCCCTGATTTGTTCTCCCTGGTTCCTAGTGTCACTGAGTGGTGCGTCCATGATGTGGACACTGGGGACAGTCCTCCTGTGAAGCACAAGGCTTACAGAGTGACTGACAGGGTCAGAGCTTACATTAAGGAGGAGGTCTCCAAGATGTTTGCCTTAGGGGTGATTGAGTCCTCTAACAGTCCTTGGGCCAGCCCAGTGGTTTTGGTCCCAAAGGCTGCCGCGCCTGGTGCCACACCCGAACTCCGGTTCTGTGTGGACTACCGAGGACTCAATTCAGTCACCAGGACTGACGCGCACCCCATCCCCAGAGCTGATGAGCTCATTGATCGGTTGGGAGCTGCCCGGTACCTCAGCACGTTTGATTTGACGTCTGGGTACTGGCAGATTGCCTTAACTGATGGGGCCAAGGAGAGGTCAGCATTCTCCACACCAGATGGGCACTACCAATTCCGGGTTATGCCCTTTGGGATGAAGAATGCCCCTGCCAGCTTTCAGAGGTTGGTCAACCAGGTGTTGGACGGACTGGAAGATTTCAGTGCCGCCTACCTGGATGACATTGCGGTGTTTAGTTCCACTTGGGAAGAACATCTACGCCACCTCTGGGAAGTGTTGATGGCGCTGCGGAAGGCAGGCCTCACAATCAAGGCGAGTAAGTGCCAGATTGGGCAGGGTTCTGTGGTGCACTTGGGGCACCAGGTAGGAAGCGGCCAGGTGGCGCCCCTACAGCCCAAGATTGATACCATCCTGGCATGGGAACCCCCAAAGACTCAGACACAGGTGAGAGCCTTTTTAGGACTCACGGGGTACTACAGGAGGTTTGTCAAGGGGTATGGCAACATTGTTGCACCCTTGACTGAGCTGACTTCCAGGAAGCAGCCCAAGAAAGTGAACTGGACTGACACCTGTCAGAAGGCTTTTGACGCCCTGAAGACTGCCATGTGCACAGCACCCGTGCTTCAGGCGCCCAACTTCTCAAAAGAATTCATTGTTCAAACAGACGCTTCAGAGCATGGTGTGGGGGCTGTTCTATCACAGATTAATGAGGAAGGCCTAGACCAACCTGTAGCCTTCATCAGTAGGAGGTTACTTCCACGGGAACAGAGGTGGAGTGCAATTGAGCGTGAGGCATTTGCTGTGGTCTGGGCACTGAAGAAGTTGAGACCATACTTGTTTGGGGCTCACTTCCTGGTTCAGATCGACCACAGGCCCCTCAGATGGCTGATGCAGATGAGGGGTGAGAACCCAAAGTTGTTGAGGTGGTCCATTTCCCTACAGGGTATGGACTTCACGGTGGAACACCGCCCTGGTACAGAACACGCCAATGCTGATGGTCTGTCCAGATTTTTCCGCCTTAGTGAAGAGGACTCCCTAGGGGAAGGGTAGTTCTCCCCACATTTCAGCTGGAGGGGACACGTGTTAGACCTGGTATCATTGGCGTGAGTTTCCCTTCCATTTTTTTACTGATTGCCTCCTCTGTTTTGATATGTTTTTGCTGGTTTTATGCTTTGGGCACTGTGCCACTGCTATTCAGTGCCACAGTGCAAGTGCTCCCTATGTTAAATTGATGTATTGATTAGTGACTCCATGATTGGGTTATTTGATTTACTTGTCAGACCCTAGTATAGTGCACCATGTGTGCCCAGGGCCTGTAAATCAAATACTGCTGGTGGGCTTGCAGCACTGGTATGTGCCACCCACAGAAGCAGCTTGTAAAGTGTGTCTCAGGCCTGTCATTGCAGAGCCTGTGTGCAGTCTGTGACTGCCATGTCGACTTGGCAAGTGCACCCACTTGCCAGTCCCTAAACCTTCCCTTATCTTCATATCAGACACCCCTAAGGTAGGCCCAAGGGCAGGGTGAATTGTAAGATAAGGTAGGACATGCCTTGGTGTGTGTGGCATGTCCTAATAGTGAATTACAGCCATTTTCGTTTTTCACTATTGCAAGGCTACCTGTTCCCCATAGGCCAGAATGGGCAGTTTGATTATTACATCTTATAATCCTAACTGACCCAGGGAACATGTTAGAAAAATGAATTTAGTATGCCTGAACTCAGAATGATAAAATACATCTTTTAGTGAAGTTGATTTTAACATTCTGTGTTTGAAAATACAATTTTTAGAAAGTGTGTATTTTCTTGGCTAACCTTCCAAACCTGCCTCTGCTAGGTTGTGTATTGTGTGTCTGGCTTTGTGAGTGACAGGGGCTGGGGGTGGCTCCAGGAGACAGGGTGAGTCAGCACAGGACTGAATAGAGAGATCTGCATCCAAGTGGTGGGAGGAGTAAGCACCTGGGTCTGAATAGGGCTGTGCCTGCCTTCCACAATGCTGGCTCCGCCTCCTGCTGGGCAACTGAGCACCCTGCCCCACATTCTGAAAGGAAAGAAGGGGTCCTGTAAACAAAGTGCTCCAGGACTGACCAGAACTGGTTTTGGACTAGGCAAAGGCCTCTCTGCCTTCAGAGAACAAAGAGAAAAGGTGTATAAAAAGGGGACCCAGACCCCTAGGAAATTAGATCACTTCTGGAACAACAAGACGACCCTTTTGCCAAGGAGAAGAACCAAGGAAGCTGCAGGAGTTGGACTGCCCCTCTGCCAAGTGTGCTGTTTGCTGGGTTGGCCTGCAGTGGTTTCTTCATTGCCAAGGAAAGGAGAAGGAACTTTTAAAGAACTTTCATCATCTTGCAGAATATTACTCCAAGGGCTTGATTTGAGCTTGCCTCCTGACCGAAGTCTCAGGGATACCAGACTTCACCCCCTTCTGTTTGCCTGCATCTGGAACTTGCTGTTCTGGTGCTACAGAAGGAATTTGCAACACCGACGCCGGCGAGCGACGCCGTCTCCTGCATCGAAGCCGTGAGCGCTGCTCCGACTTGCAACGAAGACTCGACGCCGACCGCCGTGCCACCTCGACGCCAGCGAGCGACATCGTAAGCCTGCTATAGCCGTGAGCGCTGCTCCGACTTACGACGCCGGCCCGACGCCTGCTGCTGTGCCGCATCGACTCCGAAGCTGACATCATCGCGGAGCCGATCGTCGACGTGGGTGGTCAAGAATCTATCGACATCGTGACATCGTACGGAACCGTGGCCTCGGCGCCATCGTGACCGTCACCTCCTCTCCGGTCCGGAACCGACGCCTCCCCTGCCTGCGCAAGCATCCAGGTCCCGACGCATCATCTCCTCCGAACCAAGGAACTGACGTCGCAACGCGCCAACGACGCTGCAGCTCCCCGACGCCGTGAGCTGTCTTTGTTTTCGCTTTTCCAAGGTACTGTTCTTTGTGGGTCTGTTTTGACTCCGGGCCCGACGCCGCGCACCTCGCGGTCGGCGCCGTACTTTGGGATTTCTTTGACCTTGACGTCGTGATAACTCCAGTTGGGGTTATTTGTTGCTAAAGACTGCTTTTAAGTGAAGAACCTATTTTTAAACCATTTCTACCATCTTGAAGTATTATTGATTACAGTATTGTGGATTTTTGTCGTTTGTGGTCTTGTGATAAATCTATATAAAGAATACTTATTTTTATAAAACCTGTGTGGTGTCCATCTGTAGTGTTTTCACTGTATTACTGTATGTGTTCACAAATGCTTAACACACTGCCTCTTAGATAAGCCTGCCTGCTCGTGCCAAGCTACCAAGGGGGTGAGCAGGGGTTATCCAGGTGTGTAATCCCCTTTCCCTGACTTAGAAGCAAGGGTCCCTATTTGGACAAAGGTGCATACCATTGCCAACTAGAGACCCCCAGTTCTAACAGGATTTGATTGGCTTGTCCTAGGTGGGCGACCTGTGGATCGGGGGTGGAATAGTGCCTTTCAGTGACCTGCAGCAGAAATTTCAATTGCACGAGAAGGAAACTTTCCGCTACCTTCAGATGCGAAGCGCACTGACTAAGGCGCTTTCTAGAGGCGACGAACTGCCGGTGTCTTCCCCTTTGGAGGACAGGCTCTTGGACAACTATCTTCCTGATAAGGCCATCTCTCTAACCAACCGAAAGATCCTTAACAATTCGCCTGTCAAGGGTGAAATTGACGATGAGGACTGGAGGGAGGCCCTCGCATCGCCTCGGGAGGTTGCGATTCGATCCCGGTTCAAATTAATTCAGCTTAAATTACTGCATAGGGCCTACTACACGAGCTCTGTATTGGTTAAAATGGGTCTTCTGAATTCTCCATTATGTCCACGTGGCTGTGGCCAGGTAGGTACTTATTTGCATCAATGGTGGGAATGTCCAACTCTTCAGAGGTATTGGGGGGAGATCATCTCTGCTTTATCCCAGGTTTGCTGTAAGGATGTCGTGGTTACTCCGAGACTATGTCTCTTGAATATTTGGGACGCCACTGATCTGACTAGACCTGAGCTACTGTGGGTCTCCCTGGGGTGCATGGTGGCTAAACGTAACATTGTTAGAACGTGGAAGGGTGGGCTTGAATTGAAATGCTCGGATTGGGAGTCCGATATGGACTGGTGCATGCAAGCTGAGAGAGAGGTGTATGAAGGCAGGGGTTGCCCGGGTAAGTGGACAAAAATTTGGGCCCCCTGGAACGAGAGTAGGGGTTGGCAGTGCACCCCCTTTAGTGACACCTCTCTGTTCGCTGTTGAAAACGAATCACTGTAGTCTTGTGTTCCTTGAAATCAGTCATAAATAGGAAACTTTGATTTAAGCGCCAGTATAATGTGCCCTCTAGTGATGTTTATGATTATTTGTTGGCCACTTTTGATTTTATCCATATTGTATATTCTAGTGACGGCTTTTTCGTATTTGTGTTGATGTGTGTGATATTATTTGGTTTGTCTTTCTTTAATAAAAAGATTTTTTTTTAAAAACAATACACACAAAATATAGAAACAATCATTCATCAAATACACAACTGATCACATATTTTTTTCACAAACAAAAATCAAAGAAATCTAAATTTTAATAGAAAGGATGGAGCTTTTCTAAATTCAATTGAGGCCACTTCTTGTCCATACTATATTCTGTTTGATGCACTGCTCCCACTAATCAATCTGAGGATCCTAACTTAAATTTTAGCTTCCAAATTCAAATTACTTCACATGTACACAATGTTTTAAAATGTTAAGTTGTACATTTTGTTTATTTACTATATACACTTTAAAAGTCTGATAATATTGCATTTTCTAAACCTGAGTAGTTTTCGGGGACCCCCAGGAGGGATCCCCAGACCACAGGTTAAGAACCATTGTTCTAGAACGTTTCTTTGCTTGATGATGTCAGCTGGGGTTTCAAGATGTATTGTGACACCCTTCACTAAATGTACCTTTTAAGAACTACTTAGATACTGAAGCACTTGTCTTGGTCCTTTGTGCTGGGTGCTCCCCCATCAAGTTCTGTCTGTAATCTAAGGGTGATATTTGACGACAAATTATCATTCTGCACAACAAGGAATAAACTGCTCCATAATATGTTCCTCCATCTCTTTTGTCTCAGTGGGAAACTACCACTACTGGAGATTTAAGCTGAACCCACTCATCCTTGCAGTGGCCCTCTTGTGCATTGACTACTGCAACGCAGTGCCCAACGCTCTCTCTTGAAATTGATGAACAAACTTCAAAGAGATCAACATTTCACAGCCAAAACCTTCCTTGTTCTGGGAAGATCTGACATCACACAAGCCATAAAGGTTTAAAACTATCTGCCTGCACCAGCCAACCTTCCCACATTGTTTGATTCAGGCCTCAGATGACACAGGTTGGTGTCTGCCCAGTATCATTTCTCACTTCTTCCATTGAGATACCAGTCGTTTTGTGGAATGTCTTCATAGTCTCATTACTCTTCCCTCAGAAACATACTTCCACGCCTGTTCACATCTAAGAACATCTCTTAAATTCCCCACATCTTATTTCAAACATTTGAACTTGAAAGATTTAAAAATTTTGCTTTGTTGTTTATTTTCCACCACCCTTGCTGTTCTATTGATCTGAAGTAAGCAAAAAGTGATAGATGGAATGCTTGAACTAATCTCAGCCACTGGTGATCATTTGGGGCTGCATTCCAGTCCATCAATATTTTGCGCCCTATGCCACCTCAGTTTGGCCCCCGTCATGTGCAAATCAATCTTGACTCTGCTTCAATCGGAACAGTCCATTCTGAACTGCCAGGGTACCTCCTCCCTGAACTGGAACTCAATCAACGTGGGTCCTGTGCTCACTGTGCCACTGGAACCAAGCTATACCTGGCTGATTAGCCCTAATCAGGAGAAAACCTGTCCTGCATTGCTTGTGTTCTGGCCTGGCAATTCTGGCTGGACTGTTCCATATGGAGCACAGTCAAGACTGATTTGCATATGGCTGTGTTCAAACTGAGGTGGCATGATGGGCAAAAGATGATGGATTGGGATGTGGCCCAGCCAATTTACAGTGGAGTAAATTATTTCAAGCATTCCATCCATCAGCTTGTTGTTGTTCTAGTGATATGAAGTATTCTCCAGTTGCCCCAGTGTTTTAGAACAATACTAAAATGAAATACTAAAAATAAAAAGTAAAGTAACCTACAGTTATCAGCAGTTAATCTTTGACCCACAAATCTCTGTTAAGGGTTTCCTCAGTGGATGGCGGATGAATGAACCATTACAGAATCTCCGACATCAAATGAATACATTAACACAAATTACTTCTTACCAAATTCACAGATTTTTCATGATCATCTTCATTCGTTGAACAGACATTTTGAGAAGATTCAAAGTGTGACTTTGTTCTAACATTTCCAGCATGCTTAGATTTCTTGTGCAAGGAGGAAAGGTTTATAATTAACATTAACACGCAATATCAGTCTGGTATCTTCTATTCCCCCTAGTAATGCTGGGCAGAGGCGGAGCTGGTAGACAGCTGATAGACAATTTTATCTCTGCACAGATCTTGTAAATTAAATTCAGAAGAACTGCCCTGTGTGGGCTTGATAGAACTCATTTCTTGCAAGCAGCCCCTTTTCCCTTTCATCATGGCCCTAAGATTTCAAGGATTGAAGAGCAGAAAGCATAGGATATAGTCCTGTTGCTTTCTCATGCTTGTAAGGACTTGCTCAATGATTGTACCAAGCTAACCTCAATTATTGGTCTCAAGGAATATAGAGGACTGAACCTGCTATCAACAATCAGCTTGGTCTGGTGGGGACTGTTTTTTCTGAAAGCTGCTTGCTTGGAGAGGGTCCTGTGATTTCAGAGGTATTATTGCTGGGCTGTTGAGTGAGGATACCTATTCAACTGAAATTGTTGGAGTCCTGAGTGTGTTTGATCCAGCCATGAAGATAAAATATGACTGCTGTTGACTGCTGGTGGACTCTGATTTCTCAGGTCTGAAGTGCTAAAGAAGGGACAGAACCCTGGAGCAGAATCATGTGTGCACATTGTATATGTGCAGTAACAATCCAACTATATTTTTGTCCTGGAGTACTGGGTCAGTGGAGATGTGTACTGAAGATGTGCTACAATGTCTGGCAGCAGTAATACTGCAATGACCATTTTATATTTCCAAACCAGGGACCACAATGGCGTTCCACATTGGCTCTGCTGAATGTGGTTGGAATCACAGCCCCAACAGGTTCCTTGAGTCACTGAGAGCTTCTGAATCCTCTCATGAATATTCAGTGGGGCTTTGAATCAAAGTTATTTTGAGGCCAGCTCAGTAGGCATTGCCTTCTGCTGTCACCGGCTCAAGTGATTTAAGCTCCAAAAACACAGAACTTCCATTTGGAAGGAAAAAAAACTCAAACTGTGGAAAGTCATTTTTGGAACTTTGTGAAACTTGGATTATTTTGGACCAAATGCTAGGCCAGATTTTGATGAAGAGGCTCTTCAAGAAGAGCCTATTAGAAATCTGGTGACTTGTTAACATGATCACTCATCAGTCTTTGAGACCTTAGATGAGTTTGGTTAAAAAACGAAAATCACCCTGGAGCCTTGCCCAGGTGGAGCCTCCAGGCTCTCCCTGCTGTACATATTTGTTCTCCATATTTTATGCTGAATATGAAGAGTAAACCCTTTATCAGAGTAAACCACTTCCTAGACGTTAACCATGTGCACTAACATATCTCCCACAACAGGTTCTTAGGTCCATGCCGTTTATATGGAGGTCAACTAGAAACATTTTCTTCATGTTTCCATTATTTTGCATTCCAATTTACCTTTACTGCAAATCCTTTTACTACTAATACACATCAGTTCTCAATTTTACTTTTCCTATAACTTTTGAATCACCTTCATGGTTACATACCTTTTGCTTTCTTTTTCATAGTAATTATGTATCTTTCACTTAAACATGGTAAGGACATTGACATTCTTAATTCTTTATTAATTTGTTGTTTTGATTCATTCGTTAAGCATTACACTATCTCAAATAGTTGATTTTCTGTCAAACAAAACTATACAAGATGGGCTTCTGTTGGTTGGAGTGCTGGTAAGACCCATCTAGGTCTGCTTCCCACGACTTGTCGACACCAAATGGTGGAATAAACCCCTTGCAGAGACTAGAAATGAGCAGCTGATACTTCAAAGCAATGTACAATACTCAAGGAATTTAAAAACCCACTATAAAAAAGTGATTTCAATGTGAAACATCTATGCATGAGAATCGGTAATCCCTGTATAAAATCTTGTCTCAAATGTCCTTGTTACAGTCAAGTTGTGATGTCTCTAGTCACCTGTAATAACGAAATGGCATAGCTGTTTATTTGTAATGCCTGCTGCTATCATCCAGGGCAAAAGAGAGATCATAATTACAGCTGCAGTTTAAACAACTTGTATGAAAAGTCGGTTTTCATTTGTCCATATTTAGTTATTCTAAACTGAACAGTGATCAACAGAAAATAGATATTTATGGCATTATGTTTATTTTACGCAAACTAGAGGTCATTACAAGAAATCACTGCATGTTTCTACAGATTCTGAGCTAAAACATTTTAACTTAATTTACTTTAAACTAATTCTCTCATTTTTTTACATCAAATTACTTAGCGCCTGATTATAAGTTTAGTGGTCCGATGGACCACCAAACCCTTTCTGGTGGTGTGGCTACCGCCGCACTGGTGGTCTGACCGCCGTATTCTGAGTTGGGCTGTTGGATCGCTATGGGACCGCTGCTACCGCCAGGGATCTGCAATCCCTCGGCGGTGGCATGGCGGTCTGGGCAGCAATATGCTGGTGGTGCTGCTGCGGCAATGCCAATCATATTCTGAGTTTCCAGAATGCCACACTTTTAATGTCAGTGAGGCAGCCATGAAAAGTGTGGCGGTCAGGAAACTAAGGGGGCCCTACAGAGCCCCCTGTTACCCCTGTGCATGGGGGTTCATGCAGGGGGGCACATGTTGTGCCCCCAGTCTGTATGCACCTGTGTTCCTGCACAGCATGGATTGCACCAGTCCATGCTGTGCAGGAAGCAAGTTCCTGCACATCATGGACTGGTGCCTTAACATGGCACTGCTGTGGGACCGCCGAAGCACCACCTGCCAGACCAGGAGCAAACTCCTAATCTGGTGGGCGGCTGAGTTTGGCAGTGTATGAGCAGGGCGTTGGCATGGTGGCCCACTTCCACACTGCCAAACTTGTAATCAAGCCCTTAGAATGTTTAATTTCACAGTACAGAGTCCTCTTTTATTCGTCATGTCTGCACCAATTCTATCCCTTCCATATGAAACAGCATGATACCAATGAATTATGCAGTTTGTTGGGAAGAGTGATGATGTGACAGTGTAAAATGAGAAATAATATGCCATATGGTAAAGTAGTATTGCAAGTCATGTCAGAATTCCATGAACTTCTAAACGACCTCTCTCCTCTTCTTAGTCAGTGAACTCTTCCGTTACTTGCAATATCTTTATTCTGTACAGCCGGGGCTACTTTATCCCATATCTAATGGTTGGCTCCAGAATTTCTGTCTAAGATTCGAGCTCTCTGCTAAAGTAGCAATATTAATGGAACATCTGCAGCACTCTCCACCTGATTATTGCACTTTTCTGCAGGCTGTCTGATCAACTTGCAATGTGTTCAGATCACAGGCAATTCCCAGAGAGAGATTCAGCACTAAAATCAGCCACAGGTGATTGGTGCTTCTAGACACAATCAAAACCCGTCCGTAATAACACTCAGGGGGATATTCACAAGAGCGTGCGATAAACATCGCCAAAATAGGCTACCGCAATTTTTCATATCGCCGCTTATCGCGGGAAAATATCTCCGTGTCAACGTCGTATTGCCAACACGGCAGTAACATGCGATAGTTTCCCAAGAACGCCTCAAATGTCCGCGATACAACTACCGCAACGGCGATAAAAAAGGAAACCCAAACGCGAAAAAAGTTGCGATGGGCCCAACCGCGATAGAAAAATCGGCTACAAGCAGCGTCAGGCTTGCAATTCCCACGTCAGGTGGGAAAAATCACCATAAAAGCAGCAAAACCCTCCCCCCCAAAAAAACCATAACAACTGCGAAGCACAATGGAGGCAGCCGGAGCAAGTACAGAGGACAACCCGAACCCCACAAGCCCCACGGAGGACCAGCCTGGGACCTCAGGGTCAGGGAAGGGCAAGGAGAAGAAGAAGAAGAAGAGGAAGATGCGGTTCAGTCTGCAGGAAAACAGGATCTTGATTACGGAGGTGATAGAACACCATCAACAACTGTTCGTCACCTCCATTGTGTCATTGGCAACAAAAAATGGAATATGGCAGTCCATCGTGGACAAGGTGAATGCAGTCGGAGTGCTGAGGAGGACAATGGAGGAGCTCAAAAGGCGCTGGAATGATGTGAAGCGCAAAACCAAGCAGAAACTCGCAAACAACCGCAAAGCAGCAATGCAGACTGGGGGTGGGAGCCCTGCGCCACAGGAGGAGCTGGATGAGATGAAGGAAATGGTGTCCACAGTCATCAGTGTAGAGACGGTGGCAGGAATCGGGGGACCGGACACTGCTCAACATGACCTGACACAACAGCAACAGGGTGAGTAACCACCAGGGACTGGGGGGACGGGGGAGATGGGCACAATGGCACACATTCACAATGAAGTATAGCACACTGCACAACCACAATGACTCTGGATCATGTCCCTGATCTCCATGCCATACAGCAGCACACATAGAAACAGCAAATAGTCCCCCATCCACAATGTGCCCAGAGGGGGCCCTCCCCACACATCACCAAACTCACAACAAACACATGCACATGTGATGAACCCAGCAAAGCTGCGGATCCGTGAGCCCCGCTGACAATGCAAGTGACACTGCATGACGATGAGCATGTCTGCAGGCCACTCATCATAACACGTTGCACGCCACGACACCGAGGTGGCTGAGTGTGGTCCACATCCGGAAAGGAGCAGGTCACACACTGACACATCCACGTGCACAAACAACCCCTGATGGCAACAAGACATCTGCGGACAAACCATGCCCAAGAGTCCCAACTCCCACCAAGAGCCCAATTTACCCAAGTATGCAACATCTCAGCACTGCATAAGCACAAAAGTCAAAGGCACACCGCCTGAAAGGGAGAAGGCCAAGCAAAGTCTGAGCTGCAGGGGCGACTCTCCCACAATGCAGCACACACACAAGTGCACATCAACATTGACAACAATGTGGTACAACAATGTGGTACAAACTGCAACACTTTCACAACAGAACAGAGGACACAACTGCTGCCGCTTGTGTGTAGAAACTGGCCAATCACATTTGGCATAGTAGGGAAATGTGACATGATAATGGACAAGTACAACCCCACATCCCTGATGGTGCACAAATGTCCACTGTCCCGCTTCAAATAGGCAGCTCCTCCTAAACAGTCACAATGTACATTGTCATGCTGTCTGTCTGGAAACTTGGCCAATGCGTGAACATACATGGAACACACTGTTAAAGTGCATCTCCCCTTTTACATTGCAGAGGGAGAATCATCACCTCCTGCAGAGCAGACCGAACACCTCCTCATTGATGATGAGGAGGACCTCCCCACCTTCGACACCGACGCCCTCCAAGAGCTCATGGACAGCTTCGGCACCCCACCTCCAGGAGCAGGGCAGCCCAGCTGCATCGAGGAGACCCCACCCCCTGCACAGACCACACAGCAGGAAGCACCGACCACCCCGGCTGTCTCCCAGGATCCCCACGACCAACACATGGCATTTCTACGCCGTGTGTTGGAGGGCCAGAAGGAGATGGCTGAGCAGGTGCGGGTGGGGTTCGACCTCATGGCAGCCAAACTTGATGCCATCCACGGGTGTCTACGAACCATCAGGGACCACTTACAGTCCCTAACGGACACCCACAGTCCGCTCCATGGTCTCCAACGAGCCATGGCTGACATCGCTGGAGTCATGACTCGGAGACAAGAACACCTGTCTAGTCAGAGTGGCTACAGCGATCTCAGCCGTGAGTTGGGACACATTCGGAGGCTCATGGAGGACTCGGTGCGGATGGAGGCAGAAAGGATGGCTGCCACGGCTGCACATCAGCGAGATGTGGCTGGGATCTTCCATGCCCTGCAGATCCTCATCATGGCATTGCTGCCACAAGGCCTGGCACAGATAAATGCTGCTGCTCCTACACCATCCACATCTCCGTCCCCTGATGTGTCAGTGCCCCACAGTGCGGCAGACATTCCACCTCCAGCACCTGATGTGTCACTGCCACACAGTGCGGCTGGCAATCCACCTCCGGCCCCTGATGTGTCAGTGCCACACAGTGCTGCAGTCGAAACACCAACACCCACAGGTGAGGCACATGCAGATGAATCTGCCTTAGTGGTAAGGAGGAGACGGTAGCATTCATCTCCGCCATATGGCCTGTTTCTGCTTGGTTCTGCCCTCTGCATCATCACCTTCCACTGTCCCCCAATACACTCTGCGGCACTCACCTTGGACCTCGACATGTACTGCCATATTCTGTTTGGTTACCAATGACACAGCAATCAGACTGCGGACTGAACTCTTCCTCTTCCGATGAACTTGTCCTTCCCTAATGGACTCTGGCTGGCCCTCCACGAGGCAACAATGTCAAGTGGGGTGGGCATGGCCCTGTACTGCTCCAGCTGCAACACTCCACTGGATGTGAATAAAACATTCTAATTCACACAGATGTGTCATGTCTATGATCCTTCAAGTATGACAGTATGGATAAATGTAGGGTCACTGATTCCCCCTCACGTCCATTTTGCACATGTTGTGGGGCTTGGGTCACAGGGTGCAACATTGCCGATTGCGGTCCGGGTGGCACAGACACTACAATGGAGACACACGCATTGGTTACTTCCTTGTCCAGGCCAGAACTGAACCACGCCCAGAGCCCCGGGCTCATTGTTCACACCCCTACGCTGGACTGGCATAAGCCAGCCCAGCCCACTCTGCTTACGCTCACAGGGGGCGACGACACAGCTACATGTCCCAGGTCTTCCCTTTAGTGAACTGCTGTGGTCACTGGTCTAGTTGTCAGCATGCCACAGCCACTCCCTGAGGGCTGGTTTACACCCACACAAGACCCATCCAGCACAGGCGTCACAGGACATGTGACTTTGCCAATAAAAGGGGCCCACCACAGCACATCCCCCACTGCCGGAGATGACATGATGGCATCCGCATCAACGGAACTCAATCATGAGGGGTCCGTGACTTGCGTTGCACAGAGTAGGTGGCACCCGATGGCCTGCGCCCGGCACGGGCCTACCGCCACGTGGCGATGACTTGCGTTGCACTGAGTTAGGCCCACATGAAGAGCTGAGCGGGTGTGTAGCCTGCGATGATGCGTTGGCCTCGATACAGCGTCCAGCAAATCAAGACTCGAATTGAATTGTGAGCCCTGCTGGACTGCAGTGTATGTGCAGGCAGCAGTCAGCACACACATGACTCCGTGGTGCGGTGCCGCAGGGTGCGCTGGGGGCCTGTGGCGTGGAATCCAGCGATCGGCTGAGGAGGTTGCACCGGCACGTGGAGGGCCCTCTTGGAGACACGCCGGTGGCGGCAGGTGAGCATTGAGGCCTGGGTGCGCAGGGGTGGGCAGACATCGCTGGGCAGCGGACCGGTCTGGGGACCAGGGCTGGGGTGCAGCAGGCGCACAGGATCGCGCAGGCACCACCGGTCATGGCGGCGGCCTACTGGCTGGGTGGGGGGCGCCGCCCTGGCAGACACGACCCTGCATGCGATAACGAGATGTGCGCGGGTTGGCTTGGGACGTAGTCACCTCGTCTCCAGTGTGAATGCAGACGTTGAATGTGGTCGGGCACGTGTGTGTAGGCCCATGGTCACGATATGGCAGACACACGCAGTAGTTACTGTGGTGGCCATCCCAGAAGTGGACCACGCCCAGGGCCCCGGGCTACTCATTCGTGATATACGCCGGTCAAGGCTGCTCCGCTCAGGCTTACAGGGGGGGACCACATGGCTACATGTCCAAGGTCTTCCACACTGCCTGGGGTCACCTGTTTGTGTCAACTGTCCACTACACTGCAAACACCAGCAGTAGATGTCCACATGGACATGTCTGTGCTCTGCATACTGCAGTCTGTCCGTCACATCTCCGCCACACTTGGCATTGTGTCCTTTCTTTTTGCTGGGTCACTTACCACCTTCGCACATTCTTGGTTCCCACCACTCCCCACATTCTGCAATTGTGTGGCAGAGGGGCTCTGCCTTTGTGGATGGTTTGTCTACATGTCTGGCCCCTGTTACCACGGTTACTTGTGTTGTCGTGTCTGGTAGTTGGGCATGTTGGTTGGCATGTTGTATGTGATTTTGTTACGTGTGCTCTCCCACAGTTGTGAGTTGTGTGATTGTGAAGTTGAGGTGTGTGGTGTGTTCATTTAGTACTTACCAATGAGCAGTGCATTGCCATGGGTGCCATCCTGGAAGCGCTGGTTGATGATGGACTGTTGGAAGATGTATGTATCATGCACACTGCCTGTGAAGTTGGCGAGGACATTGGTGAACTGTCCCCGGTGGTCCACTATCGCCTGCACATTGATGGAATGCGTGTGCTTTCTGTAGTGGTAATTGTGTGCAGGGTCGGCAGGGGGCACAAGTGGTACATGTGTACAGTCAATTGCCCCCGACACGTGCGGTAAGGTACCTATGGCGTAATTCCCTTGCATGGTCCCCAGCTGTTCATGCACAGCGTGGGTGAAGTGAAGATGCAGGGGTATCAAGATGATACAAACCGTGATGTTTACAGGTATGATGAATTCTGCATGATGAGACCGTAACAGATGTTTGTGTGGTCGTAACCTTCCTTTTCTTTCCTGCGGAGGTTACGGGCACACAGACTTCTGTTACAGTATGTTTGGACTGGATTCATCATACCTGTATGTAATACTGGGCGTAGTTTGCGTAGTCGCGCTACGCAAGGCTACGCGAAGTTACAAAAGCGCTACGCGAGCGCGCGTAGTTGCTTGTCCCGCCCGTTCGCGATGCGTTTTTCTTGCTCGCGAACGCGTATTGCGTGTTCGGGAGTCTGTTTGCGTGCTCGGGGGATAGTATCTCGTGAACTTACCCATGCGGTCGCCTATGGGCGCGGCCATCTTGTTTTTCACTTGTCCCGCCCGTTCGCGATGCCTTATTTCCTGTTCCGGGTCGCGTATAGCGTGTTCGCGATGCGCATTTCATGTTCGGGAACGCGTCTTACGTGCTCGCGACGCTTTTTGCGTGCTCGTGGGGAAATATCACGCAAACTTACCCACACGGTCGCGATGGGCGCGGCCATCTTGTTTTTTCACTCTATGCTATGGTTCTGGGGCGTGCTTTTCTATCCTCCCTCTATCTTTGCCATCCTTAGGTTTTCACACTGTTTTTCTGATCTTTTTTATTTATTATCTATCCCTCTCTGTCCCTAAGTCTATATTTTGCATTTTATTTCTACTTTTACTGCATTTTTTTCACTTTTCTACTGTTTTATATTACTTCCTTAAAATTGTATGCACTTTGAACTTTACCGTTTCCTGTTGTCCTTAATGAATTGCTCTTGCGCGTAAGTCGGCTGTTCCCGGCTTCCTGCTGCCCCGAGGCAAGCCCGTCTGTGCCGTCCGCGTCCATCCAGGCCCAGGGGCCAGGCCCCATGCCCGTTTGCATACCTACCCCTTGGACACCCTCAAAATGATGCACTCTCCTCTTTTAAACCTCGCTCCTGAAAAACAAATTCTGATTGCTGAGCAAGGAATCCTTGTTAAAAGAGGTGCATTCCCAGAAATTCAGATCCCTACCACCCCCAAGAACAATGTGTCACACCAGCCTACGCCCCTATCAATTTACTACCTCAATACACGCTCTCTTGTCAAGCATCAGCTTGACATCTTCCTCCTCCTGCTCACTGACACCCCTGATTTGTTACTGCTGACAGAAACATGGCTTACCTCAGATTCTGCCCCTGATCTGCTTGCGGCATTACCACCTAATTACTATATTATCCATGCCAACCGCTTATCGGGTAAACCAGGGGGGGGGTTGCGGCCATCATTCACACCAATTTCAAGTTCAGCTCTCTGGCCTGTCTCGCCCTTAATGGGGTGGAGAATATAGTAATTCAACTCGAATCCACCATTAACACATTTGTCTGTGTATTAGTCTACAGGCCACCGCATCAGATGGCTCACTTTCCCCTCTCACTCAGCGAACAGTTGTCAAAAATCGCCACTGACCACGCCAAGGTCCTGCTTATAGGCGATTTTAATTATTGGTATAACGACCCTCACGAAGGACCGCAATCTGCTGAGCTATCTAACCTCCTTACTAATTTAAACTTCACCCAACAGATTTCTTCCCCCACCCACTTGAAAGGACACATCCTGGACCAGGTCTGGACGTGTGGCATGACCACTTCAACCCCCGTAATTTCCCCTGTTTATGGTCCGACCACCATCTTCTAAAATGTATGCTCGTACTCCCAACCACACACAAAACCAGCACAGTCGAAGGCAACTTTGCCAGGAAATGGAATTCCATTAATAAAAAAGATTTCCTTAACACTCTGACCAACACTAACCCATCTCCTGGCACCGACATCAATGTCACCGTAGCTAATCTCACTCAATGGCTTCTCGAGGCGAGTAACTTGCACGCGCCCCTTAGGAAAGTCAAACTAGCTAGACGTGCCGACGCCCAGAGATGGTTCTCCCCTGAACTTAAATTGCAGAAATTAGCCCTGCGCCAGTTAGAGAGGCAATGGCGCCGGGAATACTCCTCTGACAAGAAATCACTGTATACCTTAGCCCGGAAAGATTATATGAAGGCCATTCTCGCAGCTAAAGCGGCTCACTTCTCCTCACGCATTCTCAACGCCAATAAAAGCTCTAAAGAGATATTTGCCATTATGAACAAACTGTCCAACCCAGACAGGATACTTGCTAAGGCCACGCCCTCTCAAGCATTGTGCAACTCACTAAACGATTATTTCATCGAAAAAATCACCACCATTAAAGCCAGTATCCCTAAACACCCCTCCTTGTTGACCGCGGCCTCCACACACAGTAACAACTTCATACTTAGCTGCTTCCCCCATTAGCATCAAGATCTTTCAGGAGCTCCTAGTTAAGAGTTAAATCTGGTGCCCCCTCCGACTGCTGCCCACCTCATATACTCAAAGACTGCCTATCAGTCCACCCGGGCCCTGCATTCTCGCTACTGAACAAATCTCTCTCGTCTGGCCAAGTCCCTACAGCATTCAAAAAAGCTATAGTGGTCCCCCTGCTGAAGAAACCTGGAGCTGACCCCTCTCTTCCATCTAATTACCGCCCGATTTCTTTGCTCCTGTTTCTGGCAAAAGTGCTAGAGACCCACGTAGCCAAATGCCTGTCCACCTTCTTGGAAGATTCCAACTACCTCAACTCTCATCAGGCAGGGTTCCGTCCGGCACACTTCACGGAAACTGTTATCCTCGCTGTCCTGGACACTCTTCGACATAGTGCGGATAAGCGTTCCCCCCAGGCTCTGGTGCTCCTGGATCTCTCTGCCGCCTTTGACACGGTCGACCACTCCATCTTGGTCGACCGTGTTAAACAAGCTTTCATCCAGGGCGCAGCGGCTGGTTGGCTCACTTCCTTCTTGGAAAACCGGACCCAGGCCGTCCGCCAAGACCACTTTTTGGCCTCGTGGCGTAAAACCAACTGTGGCGTCCCACAGGGCTCCGCTCTCTGCCCCCCTTTTGTTCAATCTCTACATTGTCCCCCTGATTCAGTCGCTTAAATTAAAGATAGAAATGTGACGGTTTATAACTACGCGGATGACTTACAATTGGTGTTCTTGGTAGACAACTCGCATAGTTCCGTCACCGAATTTCAGGACACCATGTTACACATTCAACAATGGATGGACTACAACCACCTTAAGCTAAACCCCGGCAAGACAGAGCTTGTTCTTACTGGAGGCAGCCATAAGTTTTGGGGCCCACACTACTGGCCATCAGAGCTAGGACCTCCACCCTCCCCTTCCCCATCGGCCAAAACATTAGGAGTCACCCTCCACAGTGACCTGTCACTGAAAACTCAGGTGGGCTCGGTCATCTCTAAATGCTTCTTTCAACTGAGGAAAATCAAGAAAATACACCGTTTTCTCACACAGGAAGCTTTGATCCAAGTGGTAGTCGCCACTGTACTATCGCACTTAGACTATGCTAATTCTGTATACTTGGGTATGCCGATCTATCTGTTCAAACGGTTGCAGATGGCCCAAAATCAGGCAGCCAGACTGATCCTCCGCCAACCTAGATGGCAACCAGCTACCCCTCTGCTGAAGGAATTACACTGGCTTCCAATCCCCCAACGCTGTGCTTTCAAGGTAGGATGCCTTATATTTAAATCCCTGCATGGCAACAACCCCAAATTCATTAACTGTCTGATACTCAGGCACACACCCTCTCGGAAACTTCGCTCTGCCCATCTTTCTCTCCTCACCATCCCTGTCTTCAATCGGGTATGGCTAGGAGGCCGAAGATTTGCCACACTGGCCCCTAGACTGTGGAACTCCTTCCCGTTGGAGATCCGATCTTGCACCGACCTGTTGCAATTCAGGAGGTCCCTGAAAACGTGGCTTTTTACACAAGCCTATAATTAAAGCTGTTCACTGTCAGTTCCCAAAGCCTATAGCGCCATGAAACCACCCGGTGTACGCGCACTTTATAAATCATTATTAACATTAACATTCCTTCTTTAAGCTCCTACTTCTTCACCTAACTTTATTTTTCCAGTTTAAAATTTTCTTTTCCGCCTCCCGCTCACCCCAGAACCATGCCTAAGGGTACTGATGGGCGCTCTAAGGGCAAGGCGCCTGCGCCCAAGAGCCGCCTGCCTTCCGGCAGACTGCGCCCTGCAGGGGTGCAGGCCTGGGAGCTTTTTGGAGAGGTGGAGGTGGCCGCCCTTGTTTTTTTTGTGCAGCGCCACCTCCCCTTGACCTTGGCAGCAGGCGGCAGGCCTGGCTCCGGTTACCCAACCCAGGAGCGTCACCGCCAGTGGGCGAATGTGCGCCGGGCAGTGTTTTGTCAATCAGGGGTCCGGCGCACCCATAACCAGCTGGCCCACGAGTGGTCCGACATCTTGGACCGGGAGCAGGACCTGCTGGACCTGCTAGGTGTCGAGGTCGTGGGGCTTGGTGAGTAGCTAATATACTAGTAGTATAAGTATTGTGTATAATTTTTTTCCGAATAGCAAGAATACTGCTGCTTACATTGCAGGTAAATTACGTTTCAAAATCTTCTGTGATTGTAGGACACAGGTGCTCGGCGCTACTCTTACTTGTTTGCAACTTTGCGCTCGCTTGGGCTGATTATGTAAGAGTTTACTTAGAGAACTTAAGTTAGGTAATGCTATTGCTAGAGAGACTCTAGTCCTTCCTTTGTCCTCCTGTCACTAAGAAGAGATAGTGGTGGATGGATTGATAGGTTTAGTTAGTATTAGTTGGTAATTTTTTAGAGGTCTGCGTGACGCATCCTCTCTGTCACTGAGTGCTGCTTACCCCAGTCCTTAGTAGAACCTTTTGTAGTTTGTTTAGTGAGTGGTAAGGCTTAGCAGTGTCACTAGCAGAACATCAGACGCAACCAACCAACAATTTGGTGTATGCACAAATTTATGCATGTGTCCTCCACCTATGCATTTTTGAGGGCTAAAATTTAAATGCAGACTTAGTGAACAATTGGCCCGTCTGGAATATGTGGGCTAGGTCAGGTGGTACATAGGCTTAGTTAGTATTCTGGAATCAGAATGGAACACTGGATTAGTGTTCATAAATAATAAGTAGACGGTCCGTGAATCCCGCAATAATACTACTAGTCGATCTGATTAGATAGGTCAATTTTATTGCAATTGTTGTTTCCTAAAATGTTTTTTGAGCGTTTTTTAAAATATTTTATTTGTTTCACAGTACACCAATCATTAATGTTTGTCTCTTTCTTTATTATATCTTACATGATCAGCACCCAGGGGCAAGAAGACGGGGTCACAGCCACAGGCGGCGGGACAAGAAGAACATCAAGATGCCTCCCAGGGCCAGGACCGCTCCTCTACCGAGGGCTCTGCTGCTGGCCCCAGTAAGTCCTCCAGTGGTTAATATTAATAATTATATTTCCCTAACTTTTACTGCACCTTATTTTTTCCGAACTATTATTTCTGTTTCCTATTCCTAATTCTATTTTTTTCCAAATCTTCTTCGATCTAGACTGTTTCTAAATTCTTGTTATCCCTGCCTCTAACTGCCTCTGCTATGAGCCTATGACTCTCTGTACTACTACTATTAGTCTGTCTGTAGCTAAGCTTGCCCAGTTGGCCACTCTTTATTTAAAAGGTTTTAAATAAAACTCAGATTCACCAATAGCTCTAGCCACGGAGTCCAGTCCTTTGGGTTGTCCTCTTCTGGTCTTCTTAATCTTTCTTGAGGCTTTTCGACAATTCCCACCAACAAAATGCCCAACCAGATATTTGACTATTTTTGATAGGATATACTACTACTGTTGTGGGGATTCTGCACAGCCACATACAGAACTATGCACAAGAAAATAGGATGTTGGTGATGGGAGGTTGGACCTTCCTCACACCTCAGTCAGAACCCACAATCCCCTGACCGACTAGCTATAGTCTCTCATTAGGTCCCCGAACTCCCCCGAAGATACCCAATGATTAGACAACCCAGAACATAATAACACCCTTTCGCTCACTCACTCGTGTAAGTCCACCACACCAAATACCACAGAGTCTATGTGTAAGTTCAAAAGGTTTATTTTCAACTAACAAGCTCTGTACGTTGTTCTACAATTCAATTCAGTATACTATACGAGCCAGCTCCAACAGCAAAATGCATAAGATTAAAACAATAAACATTGTTACAAGTCCATCGAAGACAAAAGATCTCTGTGCGAATTCTGGGGACCCCTCACCTTAGAACGTAGAAGTACTGGTTACATCATAAGCTCTGCAAAGCTCTGGTTCGTAGAAGGGAATCTTCCGCCTGTTATGAGAAAATGGTGCGCGTTAGATAGTATAATGCAAGCATTTCTCAGTCATGCCAAAAAGTGTAGCATGTTATGGCTAAGCAATACAGACTGACCAGAACTCCATAACAAAGTGGCTTGTTAATTTTTCGACCTCTTGTACGCAACGCTCAGACAGTAGCTGTATGAGCTCATGTGGGCTCAAAGGCGTCACTCTTACACAACAAGCTGCGAGGTAACGTGACGTCACGTGCGCAAAAGACATGAAGCTAAAATGGTTGCATGGCTCAGGCTAACTTTGCAAAGAGTAGAGTAGACTAGAATGACCCTAGGGACCATAACACTACTAGTGTCTACTCTACTCTAGTACCCGATTTGGACTAGTGATGTATGTTGTATATGATTGTATGTATTAACTTTTTTTCCAATCTTGCTAGTGAAAAAGAATAAATAGGGGAGGTGTATATATGGCATCTAAAAATGTGTAATGCTTTTTCTAGGCGTACTACCGACCACCAGTGCCGGGGCCAGCGGCGATGCGGCCATTCTGGAGGGAGCAGGAGATGCGGCAGTGGCACCTGCAGGAGCTACTACAGGGGGTGAGCCAGCAGCAGCGGCGGGCGGTGGTAAGTTATATTCCTTACTTATTGACATTACACTAGCGGGAAGGGTGTACTGTACACTCACTGTACTGTTGAGACTTAGTAAGTATGAAGTTGTAGTGAACATTAGACAACGGTTGAAGAAGACACCCTTTACTTAGCAATGGCATTAGCAATAGCATTAGCAGCGTGAGTTGAGTAACCAATGGCCTCTTCTATCTGACTCCAACTCAGCTGTGAAAGTTTTATGGAGAAGACTAAAAGTCAGATCAGATGACCTTGATGGATGTGTTGAACAAAAAGGGAAAGAAGGGTGGAAGGAGGAAGGACGGGCGAGATGTAATATGACTGGCAGAGAAGGATACGTTGGAAGCATGCATAGGTGGCTGATAGGAATCAGATGCATGGGTTGTTGAAGGATGGGTGGAAGGTGAAAGAAAAGATGCCTGCCTGGGTGCCGACACCGTATGGGTGGATAGGATAGCAAGAATCGTCAGCGGTGTTTGGGTCAAACTCAAAGGCAAGGCAAGCAAGGAAGGACGCATGGGTGGTTGTTGGTGAAACAAACTAAGGTTTGTTGAGAGATTAAGAAGAATGATAGACGTTTACTTTGAATGGATGGATGCCTGGATGTATTCATCATAGATAGCATAGGTGGAGACTGTCACTGGATGCAGACCAGAGTCTTACTTTGAAGAGAATGTAAAAGAAACCGCGCCACAGTAGCAAAGCCGAGGGGAATATAAGTTGTATTTTCAGAATACTCCCTTGACTCACAGTAGTTTGCAAGCACATCATATATATTTATATATATTGTGTATGTATGTAGTTATCAGCGCCTTCCTCCGACTCCGAGGACCACTCCCTACCTATGTTAATTTTACTGTCAGCCAGCCTGCCATGGGGGTGGCCTATCTGTTGGTTACACAATCAATCAAAACAAAGTACCTCATGTCGTCCCATATATAAGCAATGATCATTGGATCAGATATATAATCTGCCTTTTTGTAGTAGTCAGGGCAGGGTGAAAGTGAAATTGAGCAATTGCCCTTGATGTAACAGAGAGAGTATGGCCAGTGCCACCCGTAATAGAAAAATACGAGCTTCCCCACCTGCAGACAGTAGTAAATAGAACTAACGTGAGTCTGCGTCATGACTCGAGTATGTTTGTCTTGGGCGCAAGCTGACTGAGCTGGCATGCCGGCTACAACAAGGTTATGTAATTTCGCTAAACTAAAGAGAAAAAGAAGACTGGTGTACTGTGCCATAGTGCTAGTATAATGCCTGAAACTCCCACAAATGTTAGAGGCCGAGGAAGTGGGAGGACAGATACATACCACAAATGTTATGTACTGTGCTTGCTAGTGCTACTGCTACTATGCCACTATGTGTTGAATTAATTTTGTGTTACTGTTTTGCTAAGAGTATTGGTAAAATATTCTTTTTTCTTTCTTGATATAGCTCCTCCAAAACCAACGAGGAAGGAGTTGGCAGCCATGGCCCGGCGCCGGAAGCTGGAGGCCATCTGCACCGAGTACCGGCGGCTGGTGGCTCTGGCGGAGGAGGAGGAGGAGGCGGCAGCAGCTGCAGCCTCCTCCAATGCCCCGGGCCCCAGCCAGGCCCCTCCAGTGGTACGGCGCAGCGGTCAGGCAGCCGCCCGCCGCCGCACAACATCTTCCAGCACTACTGCTGCCCCCCTGTGGATGGAACTGCAGGGCATATGCGCGCCGCATGCTCCTCCGGAATGCGCGACTGGAGGAGGAGGTAGAGGAGCTGAAGAAGAGAGTCAAGGTCCTGGAGAGGGAAAACAGAAGAGCCCGCCGCTAAGTTAAAGAGTAGACCCTGTTTGATTGCCCCTTTTTAATCCTTTTTTTGGTGGGTGGGAATTGGGCGTTGGGCTTTATGGACATTGGTTACCTTTGGACTTTCTCGTTTTGGACATTGGTTGGGGTTAGGGAGAGGGGTGGGTCAGGTGTTGTGGGATTTTTTTACATAGTTTATTTTTGTTAGGGGATTAAATTATATATATTTTTTATACTTTACATACGATGTGGTTAATGTTTTGTGGGGTTACTGTTTTACGTCACACTGTTTCCTTGCTGCTGCAGGGCCACAGCCAGTGTTTGATTTAAATAATTGGCTGACTTTGTAAGACACAAACAGATAGATGCGGTACCCCTCACTGAGTGACTTGTCCTACTAGTACGGTCAGTCTCTCCTCCTAGTCCATTATTATACCTCCCCCAAACATCTTTTCTTTTCTTACCTGTGATTGATGTTTAAGTTAGGCACAGCGATGGCTGCATGACGATGCAGGTTGGGTTTCCGAAGAGAATGCAGATGCCATGGTTGTGGTGGTAGTAGTAGACACTGGCAGTAGCATTTACAAAAAAAGAAAATGAGACAGTCAGTCGCCTGAGAGAGACTCTGGGAGGAGTAGTAGAGCGAAGTAAATAAAACATAATGGTGGAGGGGATAGCCTAGTACAACAAGTTACAAACTGTAGTTGTGTCGAGTCACTCAACTAGGCCTACACTCGACACAAGCGTAACCTTTAGTGCTGTGTGTAATAGGATGACAATCGATGCCGGCAATTAATGATGATGGATTAGGTTCCTTTGTTAAAAAAGTTACCTCGCAAATATACTGATCATCATGGGTGGGCAAGCAGAAGAAGATCCTCCCCCTGCCTTGAAATTGAATTAGTGTTGCTTTCGCCACATCCGCCCCAGCAAGCGTGTGATCAATTATTGGTGTACATTTAATTTAGTCACACCTCAATAAATCACACAGCCCGGGGGAAGAGGGTTAGGGTTTGATGAATGGTTGGGAAGGGGGTTTGGGGAAAGGTTTGACAAAGAAAAACAGTACGCATGGACAAACGACAAAAGAAAACACAATCTTTGTAGACTACCATATCCATAAATCTGTTAAGGGTGAAAAAGGAAATGCATGCATGATGATGATAACTTGATGGTTAATGATAAGTAAAACTTACTAACTACTACTAGACAATTAGACAGTGCAGGGCATCAGTATATTAATATTATGCAATTTGCCTTGCCTGTCTGCCCTCATTGAGACACGGATTACATACAGTTTGTGTTCTGTTCTGTTGTACCGGGCTTACTTTTAAAGATAGCAAAGAAAATTTAAAAATAGCTGTAGGGATGAATTATAAGCAGAGAGCAAACATAATTAATAATAACAACAACACACGGTAGTAATGATTGAAGACAAAAAATGAATCAAATTATTTAAAAGATGATGAAAGTTGATACTGTTACTGTGTTATCCTGGTCAAATGGGGAGTTGCATCTCGGCATTCCTCTTGGTCCTCAGTCCCTTCCATGGATGCTCCGTCCATCAATCTTGGGTGACGCCACTGCCTGCCTGGCAGATGTAGATTCATTGGTAAGGTAAGTGTGCGTTGTTTTTCCAAGTATAGCACAGGGTAAAAGCCGGCCTGTAAGTGTAAATGGAAAAACAAATGGGATATTGAAAAATCAATGAATAAAAAAAATGCATCAATTACGGTGGAGTGCAATAAGACAAAGAAGAGAACACTTTCAGACTGAGGCGGCATGGATAGATACATCATGTCTAATCTGTTTACAGCATTTTCAGTTACAACAACAACAGGACAGAGCAGGCCCATGGCACCGGGCCGTGACCAAACCTCCATTTAGCTTAAATTTTGACAGAGCCAGACAAAGCACATATACAGCAACCTAGCATTTTCAAAATTAAGTGACTAAATCAATGCACCGCTGTCAGTCATACCACTGCACTCGACTTCACCACTACATGGACAGGTAGTAGGTCTGCTGTGGTTCTTGTTGACTTGTGTTTGCCTTTTATGCCACTTCATGAAACGAAGTTATTCCATCAATCATCTCCGATCCTAAGTACTGACTGACTGCGAAGAGTATAGTATGTGGTCATCATGATCATGGTGTCCATGTCCAACTCAGTCTGTAGTGTACCGAGTGAGTCCAGAGTCCATATTCAAATATCCAATGGATCGCCCTGCAGTAGAAGTACAATTTTGTTATTAAACAACAAGTCTGAGTGTTTACAGCATTAACCAGAAACAGTTACAGGAGGACACATATACAGCAGCATAGCATTTTCCAAAGTAAGTAACTAAATCTCAACACACGGCTGTCAGTCATACCTCCACTACTACACTCGTGACTACGTAACTCGACTCCACCACTACACAGACATGTAGGTCTGCTGTGGTTGTTGACTTGACTTATTTACCTTTTATGCCACTTGATTTGAAATGCCCCGAGTTATTCCATCAATCATCTCCGATCCAACTGACTGACTGCGAAGATAGTATGGTCATCATCATGGTGTTGTACGTGTTGTCCAACTCCAACTCAGTCTGTAGTGTACCGAGTACGACTCCGACTAAGTCCATATTCCATATTAAAAAATGCAACGGATATTGGCCTGCAGTAGTAGGAGTACAATTTGGTTATTAAACAACAAGAAGGGAAACATTGACTGTCACTTGAGTCACTTTTAGTTGGTAGATTAATTACTAGTACAGTTCGACTTCATGCACAACGTCATCAACACAAAAAACAGCAATCACTCTGAGTCTGCATCCAACGCATGCCATCATTACCTGTCTTGCTCTTCTCTTTGGCTGTCAGATGCCTAGTTCTGACAGGTGTGTGTTTTTACCGAGGCAGTGGCCTCATTATTACTCCACATTCATTTTGAGTGTTAGTCGCTGTTTCGGTTTTCTTATTCATCTGTGGCACTTTGTCGCAGTTGAAGTTGGTTCACATGGTCAGCGCTGTGAGATGGGCCGCGGCCTGGGTAGCGGTCATTGGTCAAATTGAGTTTGCAGAAATGTGACATGTCAGCAAGTTTCTTCGAAGAGTCTTGTCTTTCTCTGCCAAGTACCTTCTGTTCTGACATTGATGAGCTTTTGATGCCTGCCGAGGCGGTAGCCTTCTGACAGTGATGAGTTTCGGCTCGGAAACAAAAGGAGGATAGCTATAGTCATGTTCCACTTCTTCTGGAGGGACTGTTAGAGGCAACATTTCTTGTACTATTCTCCATCCAATGTCTGGCTTGAGGGAAATGTATTTAGGGCGAGTCAGGAAGATGGAGCAGGACTCTGAGGAGTGGACAGTTAAATGCACAGAGGTGCAACTCCAATATGGAAATAAAAAGAGAAGACGGTGGTGATGGATTTGTTGTGATTCGAACCAGAAAGACAGAGACACACACAAATAAAGGAAGGAAGAAAGTAACAATTTGAAAGCCTAGTTGTCAGGGAAGAGGAGCTCGTCCTCAAACTCTGGTGGTTCGATCAGAAGTAGGTCATCTAACACAGTACTTCCGTCACCTAAGTCGCTCTCCTCTTCCTGCTGTGATTCAGGTATTTTGTACTCTGGTGGTATAAAGTGCTGATTCATTTTGATCATGGTTAACCTCTCCACGCTTTTGGGCGAGAGACTGGTCCTTTTCACAGTTACAATGGCACCAGCAGCACTGAAAACACGCTCAGAAGAGACACTTGCGACAGGGGAAGCCAGATACTTTATCGCCAGCCTGCTGAGCACTGTCCATTGGCTTCTTTTCCCATACCAATACACCAATGGGTTTCGATCCATGAAGACCTCTGTTGTGTCATCCAGATAGGCCTGGACCGTACGCTCAATGCTCAGGGGAGCTCCGATTTGCTTGGCCTCTTTTGCCTGTGCATCAGCACTGGACTTACCATACCCATGCCGTAGAAACCAATCAGTTGCCGATTGTACTGTGGCTGATGATCCTGTTCTTGCTGTTGTTGATGTTAGTGGTGTTGTTGGTGACTGCTGGGAGGCAAACGCACTGCCCTCAGGCTCTGAAGTAGAACTTGACTCTGGATGACCTGTAGTACTTGTTCTGGCCTGGGGTGGCGGGCCTCTAATTACCAGCCGTTCGTTTTCGAACTTAGTGGCTTCCTCAGCTATCAAAGTTTTGTACTTGGCAACATCCACTTCCGAAAAAGGAATTACTGCCTTACTGTTCAGAAATACTTTGTACCGTGGATCCAAAATTGTGGCAGTAATGTAATGTTGATGTGACACAATGTTATTTTGAATCCTTGTATTTTCAGATAAGCGAACGGCTAAGGAGTCCGCCAAATAATATGCGTCTTGTTTGTCATCCACACCTGCGTACATTTCAGACACCTCCTTCAGCTGTTGCTCTAGCATGTGCAACAATGGGATAGCTTGGCCCATAGTACAGTCCTCCCTGCTGACTTCACGTGTGAAGACCTCAAAAGGAAGTAGCATCTCTGTCAGGCATTTAACGAGGTCCCATTGGCCCATCTCAACGGTCATGCCTCTCACAGTAGGATCCCCTAATCTTTGCATGACATAAGCATTGAGTGGTATGTACTGCTCAAACAGACGATCAAGCATGTAATAAGTTGAGTTCCAACGTGTTGGCACCTCCTGGATGAGTGCTTTGACTGGCATTTTATGCTCACGTTGAATGACCCTCAGCTGCTTCCGGGCTTTAAAAGAATGGCTGAAATGTGTGCATATTCTTCTGCAGGTGGCCAGTAAGTTGCTGACTTTGTATTCATTTTTCAGAAAGTCTTGAACAACAATGTTAATGCAGTGTGCCAAACACGGGACCCTGAAATAGCCACCATCTTTCATGGCCCTAACTACATTACTGCCATTGTCCGTGGCAACAAAACCAATGTTAAGCCCTCTTGGGCGCAGCCACTCAAAGACCTTGCTGTTAAACTCATCCAAAATGTTTGCAGCAGTATGAGATTTCTCCATGGCAAACATGGCTACAGATGCATGTTTGCGAGTAGCATGAAAAATCTCAGCAGCGTCAACACCAGCAGATATCTTTTCTCTAACCCCACAAAAGAGATCCAGTGTGCAGTGATGCACATGTAATCAGTGGCTTGGCAACTGGTCCACATGTCTGTTGTCAGGTGGATACTCTGAACAGCACTCTGCTTCAAGACTTTTCCAAGCAATTCCAGCACGTCGTGATGTAGTGCTGGAACAGCAACTCTGGCGAAATAGTAGCGGCTGGGAACCTGCCATTTTGGGCAGATGGCTGTCACAAATTCCAGAAAACCCACCCCTTCAACAAAAGAAAAAGGGAGAAGGTCCAGTGCTAACATTTTAGCCAGCTTCGCATTGTACAAACGTGCTATTGGGTGGTTGCGTTCGTACTGCCCCTCCGCCCTAAACATGCTGATAATGGTAGGCTGCATGGTTTTCCTTTCTGTTAGGCTCAACGACGCACTTTTTTTCATTGCGGTACTCCTTGCTGTCTCAGGCTGACTCTTACTAGTCTTGTGCCACTGAGATGTTGCTGAGGATGTGGGCGATACCACTGCACTGCTGGGGACAGGGCTACTTTGTGTACCACTACCAGAGAGAATTTCTCCCTGTCCTTCCTCTTCCACCGTGATCGGATCTTCTACTCGTTTATCCCCACCAACACCAATGGTTGCAGTTTTTATGCCGCGAAGGTGGTCCTCCCAGTCGATCAAGTGGTGTTTTTTCAGATGGGTTATTTGGCCTCCGGTACCATAGTTTGTACCAAGCTTACCCCGACTAACAGAGGTATTACAAATGGAGCATATAGCAATGTTCTCCTCCTTTTCGCTAACCGTAAAGAAGTCCCAAACTGGGGAGCTTAACTTTTGTCTCCTGCTGGAGGTGCCACTTCCAATGCCGGATGAACTGGAGGGTGTGCGTTGAATTTGACTCTGTGCAGTACCACTACCTACTTCTACTGAGGTGGTGGTTGTGCTGGATGTAGGTCGCTGCCGGGCCTTTGCTAATGCAAATATGGAAGCTGTAGGTCGTGTTGGTGTTACCTGTGTTGGAGGTATGCGTGCTACATCCCTCGCAGCGATTTTGGATAGGGTAATAATGTTGGTCTCCATCTCCTCGGGGCCGGGAGTGATGTTCATGATGACTGGCTCATCATCATCCTGCTGTTCTACATCGACCTCCATAAGTGTAAGGCTTTCTGGAACCTTCCTTTTCCCTAGCCTGGTCTTGGGACGTGTCTCCCTCTCAGACTCAGTTTGTGGCTTCCAAGTGGCATCTAGATCATCAGAAGGGGTGCTTGGTGAAGAACTTGATGGACTAACCCTCCTTTTCCTTGCTGGGGATTTGGAAGACAATGGATCTTCTGAATGAGTGGCTTCCTCTTCTTCTTCCTCTGCATGAGGCTCAATTTCCTGAACTGCCCCTACTTCGGGAGGAACAACTACTATTGCGGGCGGTGGTTGCGGCTGTTGTTGACCACTTATCTGCTGTGTTTCCTCCTGCGTTGATTGGGTACTACTTTGAGATAGCGATAAGTTTATCTCAGGCTCAGCATCACTGGTTTCCACCATTAGGCTGGCTACCTCTTCCACACTCATGTGCTTGGGCCTGGGTTGGTGGGTTGGGCCCACTGATGCGGAGGTGCTGCCCCCAGCTTGCCCCCCGGACACCGCTGCTGCAGGCGTAATTTTTGTTTCCCAAAAAGGTATTGGGCGGCACACCAGACTTAAGTGTCACTTCCTTCTTCTGTTCCTTCTTCTCAATAGCAACTTTCTTGGTACTGGAGGACCTGGTACCTGCTTTCTTTGGGCCCATCTTCTTCAGATGTCAGCAGCACTCAGTTGCACAAGTTGCAGAGATGTCTGGTCAGGTCACACGTCACGTCGTGTACAGCAGCAGGACGTCTGTCTGGCAGTACAACGGGCGATGATGACACACCTCCTCCTCAGTCTTTTGTGCACCTAAAAGCAAAAAAGCCAGAAGAACATCAGTCAAACGTGGAATTTGTTGTGCTTAAATTACTAATAGTACAATCAAACTAATATAATATATAACTTAGTGTGTGATGGTCACAATTATTAAATTTTAGTAACTCAGTGAACAACAACAGTGTAGCCATTTATGAGACTTTGACAACAAGGGCTTTCCTGGTGTATTGTGTACACTCAGGAAGAATAAGAATAGCAAAGAACAAAAACAAAAATGTAGTGGAGCCTGTTTGGCCTTAATTTGTGCATCACGTGGGATGGATGCAGCATCAGGGAGCTGCAGCTGGCAGTGGGGATGGATTTGGAAGCAGTAAGACAAGAGGAACAATGGAAAGACATGCAGGCCTATGTGGCAAAAACAGCACACTACTAACCACCACCACAAAATGGCCCCCAGCCACATGGTCACTCACAGGCACAAGGCACGGCAAACAATGAACTCAAGCAGGCCTATATGGCCAGACAAAGGATGCCTGATAAACAACACAGCTTTAATGCAAAAACGAAAATCCACATGGCTAAAAACAGGTTGGAAAGTTACACAACAACCACAACAACAACACATACACATGCAACAAAGGCATTTATTTAACACACCCAAAAAGTGAAATACACCCCAAAAAACCCACATTTTGCAATTCAATCCAATGCCATCCATGCCCTAAATGAAATTCAACAGACACCACAGAAACAGTTGTTTCATGCACCCATGAGTACCTCTGGGCCTACTGGCTGAAAAGGCCTAACACACACCCAAAAAGTGAACCCCCCCAAAAACCACATTTTACAATTCAGTCCAATGCCATCCATGCCCTAAATGATGTTTAAATTCAACAGACAACACAAAAACAGTTGTTTCATGCACCCATGATGATTGATGAGTACCTCTGGGCCTACTGGCAGACTAGGCCACAAGCTTGGAGGCCTATGGCAAAAGCACAGTGGCTGGTCCCACAAAATGGCCGCCACCACATGGCCAGGCCACCCACAACAACAAGAAAAGGAAGACAAGACAGACAATGCAGGCCTATGGCAAAAGCACAATGCCTGGCTTCACAAAATGGCTGCCACCCACATGGCCAGGCCACCCACAATAACAAGAAAGTGAAGACAAAGGACAGGACCAGGAAGTTGGAGACTCTGGGGAACTTCCTTCCTCTTTAAAAAAATTGTAAAAAAAGAAAAATGACTCCTTGCTCAAAAAACTACAGCCAAATGACAACCTGAGGAGTTTTTTGAGCAAAATGAACAAAATCATCATTTTCGAGAAGGTTTTATGCTGCTCGAGAGATATTCTTTGCCAGATTGCAAATTTTGCGTGTTCGGCATCGCGATCTTCACAAAAAATCGTTATCGCGCGCGTAAAAACGCATATTGAGTGCGCGAAGAAGAAAAAAAGTGTAAGTCTGCGTTGTCACGCAGTGCGGAGTTGCCAAAACTCCGCGAGCTGAACGCCCAGGGTTACCTACTGGCTGAAAAGGCCTATTTATTTAACAATGCAAATATGAGAGTGACCCCTTTCTCGCCAAGATCTAGGGTGCAATCATCAGTTTTTATAAAAAAAACTATTTATTTAACACACACCAAAAAACTGAAATACCACCCCAAAAACCACATTTTGCAATTCAATCCAATGCCATCCATGCCCTGAATGATGTTTAAATTCAACAGACAACACAAAAACAGTTGTTTCATGCACCCATGATGATTTATGAGTACCTCTGGGCCTACTGGCAGACTAGGCCACAAGCTTGGAGGCCTATGGCAAAAGCACAGTGGCTGGTCCCACAAAATGGCCGCCACCACATGACCAGGCCACCCACAACAACAAGAAAAGGAAGACAAGTCAGACAATGCAGGCCTATGGCAAAAGCACAATGCCTGGCTTCACAAAATGGCCGCCACCCACATGGCCAGGCCACCCACAATAACAAGAAAGTGAAGACAAAGGACAGGACCAGGAAGTTGGAGACTCTGGGGAACTTCCTTCCTCTTTAAAAAAATTGTAAAAAAAAGAAAAATGACTCCTTGCTCAATAGACTACAGCCAAATGACAACCTGAGGAGTTTTTTGAGCAAAATGAACAAAATCATCATTTTCGAGAAGGTTTTATGCTGCTCGAGAGATATTCTTCACCAGATTGCAAATTCTGCGTGTTCGGCATCGCGATCTTCACAAAAAGTCGTTATCGCGCGCACAAAAACGCATATTGAGCGCGCGAAGAAGAAAAAAGTGTAAGTCTGCGTTGTCGCGCAGTGCGGAGTTGCCAAAACTCCGCGAGCTGAACCCCCAGGGTTACCTACTGGCTGAAAAGGCCTATTTATTTAACACACACCAAAAAACTGAAATACCACCCCAAAAACCACATTTTGCAATTCAATCCAATGCCATCCATGCCATAAATGATGTTAAAGTTCAACAGACAACACAGAAACAGTTTATATGCACCCATGATGACTACCTCTGGGCCTACTGGCAGACTAGGCCACAAGCTTGGAAGCCTATGGCAAAAGCAAGCACACTGCCTTGCTCCACAAAATGGCCGCCACCCACATGGCCAGGCCTCCCACAATAACAAGAAAGTGAAGACAGACAATGAATGCAGGCCTATGGCAAAAGCACACTGCCTGGATGGCTTCACAAAATGGCCGCTAGCCACCCACAACAAAAAGAAATGGAAGACAGACAATGCAAGCCTATGGCAAAAGCACACTGCCTGCCTTCACAAAATGGCCACCACCCACATGGCCAGGCCACAACAACAAGAAGCATAAGCCAAGGGGAACAAAGAAAAGACATGCAGGCCTATATGGAAAAAGCAGCACACTACTAAACTACCACCACAAAATGGCCCCAAGCCACATGGTCACTCACAGTCACAACAGGCCATGGAAAACAATGAACTCAAGTAGGCCTATATATGACCAGACAAAGGAGGCCTGCTAAACAACACAGCTTTAATACAAAACTGCAAAAACGAAAATCCACAGGGCTACGAAAGGTTGGAAAGCTACACAACAAGCACACACACACATCCAACAAAGGTATTTATTTATTAACACACACCCAAAAAGTTAAATACACCCCAAAAACCACATTTAGCAATTCAATCCAATGCCATCCATGCCCTACATGATGTTTAAATTCAACAGACACCACAGAAACATGCACCCATGGGTACCTCTGGGCCTACTGGCTGAAATTACAATCAAAGAAAAACAACTAGGCCCCTACTGAAACTACAGGACACCCACAACAATACATTTTAAAAATGATGAAAATCTCCAAAAAATGTAGGTACAAACAAGCCCCAATCAAACAAACAAGTACACCAATGCTCCAACTTACTTGTAAAATCTCAAATCCAAAAGTCCTCAAATCCAATCCAATGATATGATGCAGCAGACAGACACAAAAAGTGATCCTTCCAGCTCCAAATCCAAATGAAAGTGAACAGCACATGGACAAAGCACTGGGAGGAGCCTGCTGGACAGGAACAGGAAGTTGGAGACTCAGGGGCACTTCCTTCCTCTTGAAAAAAAAAGTAAAAAAAGAAAAAGGACTCCTTGCACAAAAAACTACAGCCAAATCACAATCTGAGGAGTTTTTTTTTAGCCAAATGATCATATTCGAGAAGGTTTTATGATGCTCGAGAGATCTTCTTCACCAGATTGCAATTTCTGCGTGTTCGGGATCGCGATCTTACCAACACTGCCGCCGGAAGTCAGATGGCGCGTCCGAATGACGTGTTCGCGTTCGCACACTCTCGCGGGATTGTGCGGCCGGATTCCAAATCTCGTGGCGCACGCGAACGATAGGAAATCTCGTCGGCGAACGCAGAATCCCGGTAAGTCGTTACCACGCGCGCGAGAACGCATATTGAGCGCGCGAAGAAGAAAAACAACTGCGCTATGTTGCAGATTGCGTAGTATTCGGTAACTACGCGTTCTACGCGAACCGCGAAGTTACCGAAACTACGCAAACTCCGCAAGCGTAACGTAGTTCACCGCCCAGGGTTAGTATGCATTCAGGTTTGTCCAAGTGCAATACACTGTACCAGATTACGTTTGTGACTATGAGGATGCTTGACCATTGTTACCATTTCTCCAACAGGTTTCTGACTACTGATTTCGGGATATGGAATGGTATTTGCAGTTTATTGGATCCACAAATTGCCCTGGTGAAGTTCCCCGTTGGGAATGGAACGCGTTGGCTGTGCTTTTCGTCTTGTTGTTTATGTTTTTGTAATAAAGTTCTGTTTTTCCACTGCCGTTGACTGCCAGACTTCATGACCTGGGGGGGGGTCCGGGGGGTGGTTGCGGTGGGTGTTGTGGCCCTCTTGGGTCTCCAGGCTGCATGATCATTGTCTCCATGGCATCTGTTGGTCTTCAGATGTGGCTCTAGGCTGGGCTCCCTTTCATACTGCAGGTTGTCGTCCTGCTTAACACCAGTAAGAGGCAGGTGTTGAATCCCTGCTGCTAACGTGCCTAATCGCCTGTTTTCGGATCGCATCACTGATCTGGCTGCTCGTTGTGAATATCGCAAAGTGGTGTTTTCGTGTGTTTTTGCACGGGAATGCCTACTCTGCATATTATTAGCGTTAGTTGTCGCTATCATCCGTGGCGATGTTTTTTGCGGCAGCTATCGCGGGAAAACTGGCGATGTCGGCAGTTTGCACCAGCTTTTGAATGGGGCGATATGTCTATCGCCACTTTAGCGGCGCTTAGGTGCCGATAAATCGGCGATGGCTCCTTGAGAATATGCCCCTCAGTTGAGTAGTGTGACTTTGTAGAACTCTGACTACAGTAGACAAAAGCTGCATTGCACTTCCCCGGTTTTACTATGATAATGTTGACCATGCTACACATTTCTATATTGTTCTCCTCTTCATACATATTACTGTATATCAGATTCTATTTTGTATCACCTCCTGAATCTGGTTGTCAGCTAAATATACATATATTTAGAAAAATGGTTCTCATTATCCAGCATAAGCACAATCTTCTTTTATTTGACTTCTCGTAACTTCAAGCTTTAGATTTTAGAGTAATATATATTTGTATTTCTATCCATTGAAGAGAGTGCGCTTTCACAGACTTGTGTGAATAACAGAGAGAACACAATTGATAAACGTTGAGATTCTAAAGGAGGAATGGGAACTCCAAACACCTCAAGATGCATTTTAGTATAAACATACTGTCTCCTGAATGATGGGCATGTTGATGACAGTCTTTACTTTTCTCTGTGATCAAGATGAAGCAGAACCTTTTTGTCAACTAAGTAGTTTGCATTAAAAACATGCCTCCTTGATACAGCTGATAATTAATAATGATACGAACAGTCTTCAGCATTGCATTCTATATCGATCACTTTGTTCTCCTTCTCATAACATGCATACCTTGGCTCTATTGTTCTGTTCTAGTTGGTTTAGCAACAAGTGGCTTCGTGAGTGTTGTACAATTTACCAATATTAATTGAATTGGCCTCTGAAGCATCCTTGTATGAGAAATGTTATGAATACGCTGCATGAGTCATTTGTTTCAAAATGGTCTGATCTACTATTCACATAAATGCTATTCTTTGTTATCCCTTGATGCATAACTTCAGATTGGAATGCATCTGGGTGTTTGATATGTGCTCAGAGGCTTCATTTAAATTAATCTTATATCTTCAGAAAGATTTCTGACAATTCTTTTAATATATTTGTCATAATAATTGAATTATTAGTATTGGGTTGTGCATATCTCATATATCAGGACATTTGCAAATTAATGATGGAAATTAGCAATGTGATGCAATGTTAACTATTACACTAATTCAAAAGCGCTTGAGTGTAAACAAAAACAATTATGGAGCAGGATACAGCAAATAATAAATTCTGTAGGTGCCACAAATAGTTTTCTGCAAGAAATTAGGAAGTGGTTGTCCACTACCAAAGAAAAACTTTCAACAAGGAGACAAGAGACTGTATCTACCGAAGGGGGATCGAGTACCAGCATCCACCCACCTTATGGAAAAATAGAGACCCCCTTCCAGCCCAATCCATCTTAGCAGTTTTCACCATAGATACATCAGTGCTTGTATATGATACTCTAGGTAAGTTGTTATTGAGATGCTGATATGAATGAAAACATAATTTCATATCATACACCTAACAATAATAAAGGACCACATATATGTTCACAAGTTTAATATAATATTGCACATGCTGTAAAGATAGATTTTGTACAAATGTACAATTTAATGTTATGAAGTAATCCATATATTTACATAGACCTTTGCAATGCATTATTTCAATAATGTGCATTCAGTATTGAAATGCAATGCAGGTGTTGCATATCCAATCAGGGTGAAACCAGTCTTGGGTTGCTTGTGTTCCAGTCTGGCCTGGCAGTTCAGGATGAACTGTCCCGTTTGGAGCAGGGTCAAAGCTAATTTGCTAGTGGCTGGGTCCCCAGTAATTACCAGTAGCTGAGATTAATGCAAGTATTCCAGCCAACACTTTTTGGTATATTACGAAATCGCATACCTAAGCATTTAGCTAAATATTGTAAGTTTTCCTTTTCTTTACAACCTTCACGATCTTCAAATAATATATTTGCACACAAAATCAAAAATAGGGTGTTACCGATCTAAAGATAACAAACACATGCTTAAGTAACATCCTGTTTTCAAATGTTTTAATTACAGCAAACAGTTACAATAAAAATAAGTGTATGTATAGATATATATATGTATATATATATCTATATAGATAGATAGATAGATAGATAGATAGATAGATAGATAGATAGATAGATAGATAGATATACACACACAATTAAAACAACTTGCAGGAGAGAACTGGTGTCTGGTGTCCTAAATACGAGTGGGAGTACTCTCCGACAGATCAAATTGATCCAGACCAATTGTGCCCCACATTTACATGTTAAAGTGGGGACACCAAGATTTTGACAAGCTTTATGCCTACACTGACAATATAAGCACTACTCGACGTATGATTACCCCTGACGAAGTCCGCTGTTATTGTATCAGCCATGGACAAGACACATGTTGGTGAGGGCAGAATGGAATAAAGAGAATGCAATAACACATGTTGAAACCCCGTTCTCAACTATCACTTTCCTGAGTGCTCGTAGAGACCTTCATCACATTTGAAATAAGTCCAACAGAGTAAGAGTCGATGGCTTTTCCTCCTCCTGGCAGCACTGGGCACTTATGAATATGGACATACGTAACAGACTGTAATATTGTTTTTGGCAATTAGTGTGCGCCGTTAAATCCCAGCCACCACACGTGTTTTCCCTTAATGTATTAGGGGACAGAGTAAGGACACCCTGGCAATTGTGTGGGGGGATCATGCTGGGAGTCTGTAGCGGCTCCTGGTGGGAGTGCTACCGGGCAGTGACGTGGGGCGGGGGAGGGGCAGGGCGGGGGGTAGTAAACACCGGAATACGGATGAATGCAGGTAAGTAGACAATTAAATAAATAAAACGAATTTCGTTGCGCGCGCTGCATCGCATTTGGCGGTGCAGCCTTTTATTTTTATTGAAACGCCCGTCTTTCCTTTCTGTGTAACTCTGCAGAGACTAAGCATGCACGATTGAATGAGTGAAACTGTTATCTATTGTTTCCACGATTCTGAGACATGTTCCGCTTCTAAAGGGAAACAAAGTTGTCATGTTTTTCGGTTGCCAGAAACTACTCCCTTCTTGTTCTCAAGGAGTTTCTAGTGGCCTCTGAGCTAGCTGGCACAGGTAATTAAGTTTAATATAATCGATAGGGACATACCGACCTTAGTCCTATGTCAAACCTATAGGTTATATTATTCCAATGCGCAGAGCCTATTAGGGAAATAGGAACTACACTACATGGCGCCCAACGGTTTGGTAAGGCAGTAATTTAACGCTAGATACTGAGTAACTCATTCGTGCTTTTCTCAGAGACCCCTACTCACATACTCCATAAGACGTCTGGAGTGGGTAGGGTTAAATATCCGCCATAACTAAATAGGGAAGCACCCTATATATTAGTTGTTTGGTTTGTTCAACGTTGAAGGATACAGTGTTCCAAAATATTGTGCACCTTATCTTTTGTTTCCTTGAAACTTGGTCTACATTTTTCAAAAAACAAAATATCCATAAACGGGGACAATAACACCGGAAACGGTGGAGCTGCGGCTGACCCAACCATAGCAGTTTTTAACTTTACAGGTTTAAATGAACCTGAGGAGGGTGTTATAGACATCCATCCAAACTTAAGAAGAGCCATCACTCTAAAACTTTTAAACACGGCCTACCTCCGAGAGTCGGTAGGGCAGTTTTCGTGATAGAGGCACACGAATCCTTTCAGACAGAGGTATTCTATTCATGGGTAATATTTCCTGAATTTAATTCAGTAACAAAACTAATTTACTTCTACAAAGAAGATGATCCACGAGAGGAATATATTCCTTTCGAGGATATTGAAATTCCACTAACATACCAGGAGCATCAGCTCTGGTTTAAAGGCGCCCTAAAACATCACAGAAACATTACCAGGCTCGGTCCACTGGGTAGACCAGGAGCAACATGGACGATCCTAGCCGGCTACACTCCTCATCCTGAACTGGATATAATGTCAGATGAGGAACTACTTACTCAACTACAAGAGTTAATAAAAATCTACAGACAACTAGTCCAATATGTCATGCGGACTTTCACAGTCCAACCACCATTGACACTTCCAATTCAAACTCCTCAACAGGGGAATACACAAAAAATTACACCACAGACTTTATACGCAGTCATGGGAAAAATGCCCACAAAACGTGAGCAAGTTCCATTTTGGATAGCTCAAAAAATTACTCAAATCGAAGCAGTATTTCCAAATACTAGCCCGTATGAGAAACACAGAATCCTAACAATCTGTTTACCGATGGGGATCACACCACAACTGGAAGACTGCACCACTTGGGGCTCAGTCTTTGCTGCCATCTATACTAAAACACATGGTATTCCATCAATTGCAGTAATACCAGATGTCCTGAAACAAATTCAAACCGAATACAGGGCAGAGCCTGCTCTAAATTTAGGTATGAAATTACTGAAAAATTTCGACCAGGTCTCAACAATAATATTATCTAATATTAAAGGGGAGGCAGCAGCAGTGGCGATCCGCCAACGATTAAGGGCATTCGATGTTACAGAACATCAAACTGAGCTACCCAGAATAATAGAACAATCATATGCAGAATTAGGCAGAGATAGTTTGGGTGGAAGACCAGTGAAGCCGAAACTATCTGAAAGTCCTGAGAAGGACTCTATTAAACAAACTCCTACATCTTCTAAAAAGAAGTGGGAGAATAATAAACAAAATTCAAACGAGAAACGTTCTCAATGCCGAGGTAGGTCTCCTCAAAAGGAGCCCTCTGAAAGGAGGTATAACCTCAGGAATAGGGATAATTTGAAAAAGCCTGACAGGTATTAAGATACTGATACACGTTCCTCTCGTACCTTTCAGATCTCGTCACAGACATCGGAAAGAAGAGGACGGTCAGAACATAGAGAAGAACGCGTGAAATCGAAAGACGACAAACACGTTCCAAAAAACAAATCAAAACCTCAATTCTCAAAGAAGAAGGTAGCAGGTCTGAAGATTAGACATGCCGAGGATACTGAGAACACAACTCAAGAACGGAGAATGGGCTCAGACAATGCTGGACAGTGCAGCAGAAGTCACAATAGCTCGCCAGAACCTGAAGGAACTTCTGGAGATAGTGGACTTGAATGAGTACATTACAGTTGAGACTGTAGACACCAGGGTTAGTACTCCACAAAAGTTATATGAAATAACACTCCGGATGGAGGGAAACATACCTAGACAGGTGAAAGCGCTCTTTTGGGAAAAACTTTCAAGGGGTTATGACATACTTCTAGCAGAAAAATACTGGCCACCACAATTTGTCAGGGAGTGCCCACATGGCGAGGACATTATTATGCCTGCCTTATTCCAATTCACCTAAAATACACTTATGCCAGGAAATGGGCAGTTGCCCAGGCCCCAGCATTATACAAAAATCATGTAGGATGGGATGAGGATTCACCTCACCATAAAATACATCTAAAAAATGAACCTACTGCACAGAGGCAGTACCCAATAAAGCAAGAAGCTAAAAAACAGGTCAGGGAGATCTTAGATCAACTTGAATACCAAGGGGTGATTGAAACATGCACCTCCTCAATGAACAATCCTTTGTTTCCTGTCTCCAAACCAGACAATACCTATCATCTAGTTTTGGATTACAGACACTTAAATACTTGTTCTAAAACATTTGCAGTGCAAAATGCACATAGTACAGCATTAATGAATAACATTGAGCGTAAAAAATACAAAACCACATTAGACATCTCAAATGGTTTCTTTTGTCAAAACATAGCACCTGAAAGCAGGTACTTAACAGCTTTCTCAATAATGGGGACCCAGCGTCAATTTTGTCGACTCCCACAAGAGTTCAAGAACAGCCCGGGGTTATTCTCAGCGAGAGTAATGGAGTTACTACAAATTTATGACAATGAGGCATTGTCCTATGTCGATGACATTTATCTGACAGACGATGACCTGGACAAACACTTGAACAGGGTGAGCACCATTATACTGGGCTTCGCCTCTGAGGGCTACAAATTCAACTTCAAAAAGTCCAGAATTGCCCATCTCAATGTCCTGTTTCTAGGATATGAGCTTTCAAGTGAAGGCAAGAGCTTGTCAGCCAACTTTTTAGAAAGGTGTGCGCTGCTCCAATTTCCAAAGACGCTGAAAAATTTACAATCCATCCTGGGTTTCCTAAATTTTGGAAGAACATACATTCTAAATCACGCAGAAAGGGTTAAACCTTTCTACGCATTAATCAAACCTGATTTTTCAATCAAAAACTGGACACAAGAACACACAGAAATCTTGCGTTCACTCCAGGCTAACAGGTTAGCAACAAATCACTTACAAACACACGTAAGTCAACGCAACTTAGTGATCCGAATAATTTCGGGTCAATGCGGATTCACATACTTAACATTTAATGAGGGTGAAAAAGTACCAATTGCATACAAATCTCATTTGTATACACAAGCAGAAATGCGCTTCACTTCAACAGAAAAAATTCTGACAGCAGTTCAAACCGCTGTAGCAAAAGAAAGAGCTCTAGCCCAAGGGAAACGCATTATAGTCGTAACCCCAGTTCCGGCCTTAGAGGCGGTAACAAAAGCGAGCATTCCAAATGCTAAAGCATTACATCCAAGATGGATACAATGGGTTAATTCTCTTGCTGCAACAGATGTTGAATATGTTTTTGATCCCGATCTAAAAACACAAGCGTTCCTGCAATATGAACATGAATGTCCTCTGCCTACTGAGATTCTGCCTCTCGATCAGTACGAATTCATAATTTACACTGACGGATCCGCACAACCCGCAACAGGGAGTAAGCAAGCTTACAGTGCAGCGTGTGCAATCGTTAAAGGTCGCATGCGAGATGGCAACTTCAGACCTATGGTCACAAAAACCCAGTCTCTAGGAGATTGCACAGTTCAGCGAGCTGAACTACAAGCATTCAAACTGGCACTTGAAAGTACAGATCGAGAATTCCCCACACTAATAGTGTGCGATTCTTTCTACTGTGTGCAGTCATATAATGAATATATACAAACTTGGCTTGAAAACGGGTTCAAAGATGCAAAAGGTGGCACAATAAAGCATAAAACACTTTGGGTACAAGTAGTTCAGTTAAAAAGCAAACTACCAAAGGCTCACGTGATCCATACACTGAGTCATCAATGTGATGGCGTTCACGTTGCAGGGAATTCATTGGCTGACGAAGCCGCAAAGGGGGCTGTTCAGACGGCTTCCGTAGCTGCGATCACTCGTTCAAAAACGAAAATAGACAGTGAGATAATGTTGGCTGTCAATGCTACGAGCATAGGCAGTGGTGCAGCGTTACCAAAAAAGTTTCCACTCAAGTACTCATATGTAATTGATGCAAACAACGTTCCTTTTGCTCGAATCCCTGGAGTGGGGGATAGAGTAATTCCAAACATGGAACGTAGAGCAGCTTTGATTTATGAAACACATCTGGGGGAGGGTCTGTCACATCAAGGGATCTCTAAAATAATATTGACATTAAAAGAGATGTACTGGTGGCCTGGAATGAATACAGAAATACACATATTCATCAATAACTGCTTAGACTGTAAATTACAGCGAGAAAGCCACCAGACACCATGCTACGAATGTAGCTGCCCAGTACAGACACCATTGTTAGACAGCATTAGACTATCTATGCGCAGGCGTCCCTCTGGACAAATGCAATCCCACAAATACTGAATCAAGGTTCCTATGGATATGGCCTTAGCGCTCGGCTGACGCTCGAACTGTTATACAAGATTTGCGAGTCTTTATCTGCACATACGCAATAGGCACGCTACATTCTGACCAGGGCCCTGCGTTTAGCTCTCGGGCTTACAAAGACGCCATGGCCAGTCTGGGCGTTGCATTGCGGTACTCCTCTCCATTTCATCCTGAGGGAAATTCTGTTGTGGAAAGGAAAAACCGGGACATAAAGCAGACTATAACAGCTAAGGTATTAGGTTCGGGTGATGGGTGGGTCAGACATCTATATGGGGTCCAACGCTCATTAAACAACTTGCCAAGAAGTTCTCTAGGGGGGGTCACTCCATATGAGGTCCTATTTGGGACAAGAATATGGGTGCCAGATCTGGAAAGCAGTGGCACAGTGGTGGAAAATAAACCCTTTGATATCAAAGATTGTTTGGCTGTTTTACAGGACGTAAATGAAATAAGAACGAAACAAAGCAACGTATTCCTGCAGCCAACCACCACTGGGGAAAAACCGGCGGTCCCAGCAAGGCATGTCTGGATTCCAAAAGTTGGGGATCTAGTCAGAGAGAAAATTGCGGACAAGAAGGAATTTGGACCTTCATACAGACAACCAGTACCTGTCCTAGCCATACACGGAACAAGAACAGTACTTCTGCCGCCCCTTGCTGGAAAAAAGGAGAAAAGATTAGTGTCCATCGACCTCATCAAACCACAGTATGTGGCCAATACTAAGGGGCCGATTCCGATCTCGGCCGGTAGGGCTCCGAATCGGATTCGGCTTAACCGGATCCGATTCGGAGCCCTATTTCCCGACCGATCCGTACGCGCGTCCGGACGAGCGAGTACGATGCGAAATCGCCGACCGACTCGTCCGGGCGTCCCGACCGCTCCGACTGACTCGATCCCGGCTCTAACCGCACCGACCGACTCGCACGGACACGACTCGCACCGCGCAATGGAGACGTTCCCCGGCCGGGTAAGTACGATGCGCGCCGCGAGCAGTCCGACCGAGCCGCGCACTCCGGCTCGAAAGAGCTGTCGGAGCCGTACTTTGGGGGTCCGTGTCGGACCCCCTGTACGCGTAGCCGCGCGAGTCGCACACAGGGGGACCCGTGGGTCCCCCTACCTGTGCGTGTACGGCGCGAATCGCTCGCCGCGTACACGCTGTAGGGGCGCCCTTGTCCGCCTCGCACCCATTGAGTCAATGGGAGCCCGCGTACGCATTGTACGACAGGCTCCCATTGACTTCAATGGGAGTCCGACCGACTCGAGTCCGATGGCATACGTGCGCATCGTACTCATTCGGTCGGGCTGCACGGGTCCGATTCGGTCGGATATCTCTCCGGGTCCGGCTCGGTCGGAGAGATTTCCGGCCCGAATCGGAATCGGCCCCTTAGTAGTAGGCCTCGTGGACTCCGACCTAGTAGCAGACACACTCCTCTCGCTACTATCCAAGAGGTTCAGACTGAATGACTGATAACCATCGAGACTTCAGCAGTAACAGATGAAGGACTGAGCAACAATGCTATGGAACTCATCCCTCTTGAAACACAAGTAACAGTTCGTCCAAATACACCTGTCTACACCAATGTAACAAGTGATCAACTGGTCCCAGCGATTTCTACGAATCCTGATGCAATTCCAACAATTGACAGAACTGCTTCTGGCTACTTCATTAACTTTGATACGTTTTCTGAGTATCCGAGTGAGCCCGAGACATCGCCAGCATCAAAAACTTTTAAACAGCAAGTATAAGACTTCTTGCATTTTTTGAAAAAGGCTTATCTAGTTTCACCATGGATTGAACTTTAGGTTATTTCTGGAATATTTTTCTTCCTGCTTTGGCTAGCTTTGGTTATGACTATGAGCATGCTTATAAATGGGAGATACATCCATTTGGACATTGAAAGAAAAGAAGTGAACTTACTTTTGAAACCTCACAAATCATCCCATCGTGAAACAAGAGACTTGTCTGCAGTGAACATCACAGCCGTTCCTATACAGGATGGTATAGTGTGGGAAAAAACTGATTTTGATATCTTTGGCCCGACGGAACATTTGAACATTCCACATTTATTTAAGATTTCACTAAGTGATTTTGTTTCATCCAGTACCTTTTCTGATGATTGGGACTTTGAAACTGTGAATAATATGATGTTTGACCTAGAAAAATCTGCTGCATTTTCTAATAATGAATATTTAGAGGGTTCATCAGACTATGAACAGCTGTATTGCTATAACCACTATGGTCATCATTTTTTGCATAAATCTCCAACACCTAGAAATGTGTTTATGTTTAACCAATGGGAGCATTGTCCTACACCACCAAAAGGTAGTTCAAAAACATTTGCTAAGAAGTTTCCATATTTTTCAGGATACAATACATCTGATCCAGAAACATTTTACTATAGAAATGTAAACAAAACAGGACTGAAAATTATGTTAACAAATACAAAACAAATGTACTCTGCAACATTTATTGCCCAACTGTTTAGACAGGGTTTTGACTTATGGAAAGACACAATAGACACAAAATCTGTCTGGGGTACTAAAGATTGGCAAGTGCAGGGGATAGAAGCTTTATTTAGAGCCTGTATCGTCCCTCAGCAAATAATGTTTTTGAATGACACTGTCCAACAAACGTCTTGCCTTGGGTTATCCAAGATCAAATACATGAAAAATCCTTCTGTACCAACACCTGCAAGTGATAACAATACACAGGCAGCGGTTACAGTTGACACCATACTACAACTCAACAGAACAAATCCTGATTGGAGAAAATGGTTGATCTGGCCCACAGACACAAACAACTGTCAAGATAGATTCCTGAATAAAACACAGGGGTTTACTATTCATAGGCCAGACCCACGATACATCCAAAGACAGCATCCGGGGGTAGTAACAACATACAGTGCAGGAAAATTATGCCTCGATTGGCTGCAAAAATCTACACTTAAGGATGTGAAACAACACTTATCTTTACTTAAAGAAGACGCAGACCTTAGGGAATTCTTGCTTGGACCAAGAAAACCGCGTCAAAAACGTTTCATATATGCCGGCATTTATGCTGCTTATAATGAAGCATGGAAGGTGTCACAGATGCAGGCCGCAGAACGGATACGTGAACTTGATCGTATTAATTTAGAGAAAACTCTCTCTGTGGTAGACAATGGGCTAACAACTTTGTCCTCCCGAATTTATTCATTGCTCAGTATTGTATCCTCTGCTATCGACATACTGGAACAAGATTTAGCCATGTTACAACAAGGCCAGTCTCAGTTACGTTCTATTATGTTATTAAGCTGGACGCTGCAATCTTTGCGTGCGGGCTATGTGCCTTGGCGTTTTATCAACATGACGGCTCTGTTTGCAGAATACAATCTAACTGATAAACAGATCGAACTGGCACAAAGGGGAGCAAAGTATACAGTACTGAGCATTGAAAAACTTGAAAAATTACCATTCACAGTGGCAGAAAAACCAGCTACGGAATGGCTTATTCATTGCAAAATTAGTCTACCTGTGACTACTTTCCAGTTTCAGTATTGCCTTAAACAGATGCAAGCAGGCAAATATGAAAGGTTGGGTAAAGAATACATTAAGACATCCTGGAATTTACCTTACACCTATAGATGTTGGAGTGGGGATCGTGAAGTGTTTCTAAGCAGTAGACACTGTGAAAGTGCACTAAGCGGTTCACTGATTTGTCAGGACATTTCTTTACACGGGGCTTGTAATGGTTCTGTGGCAAACTTGTCCTGCCACCAGCAGGGTACACCAGCTGCTGTGATTAATCCAACATTTGGACAACTTTCTAATGGGAGTTACCTCATGTTGAATGATCAGAGTTGCTGTGGCATGTTGCCAGGCATCCCATATCTAGTAACGGTCAACTCCAGGGTCACTTGCTGTATGCAAGTATTGTTTGCCCCAATAGACACAGTCAGGGAGTCGCCTCTATGGCCTTCGTTGAATGTCTCTTTTATTCGATTTGATACTTTAAGCAGAATGAAAGCCATGCTTATACAACAATCAGTGCCTTTGACCTCGGCCAAAGAAACCTATGATCTACAAGTTGCAAGGACTTCGGCTGAGATACAAACTTTAATTCGTACAAACTGCCCTATACATTTCGTAGAAATGATAGGACGTATCTTTAACATGTCAGATACAAGCGGAATTGTACATGTATTTAAGACCATCTGTTCCGGACTATTAGCACCTTTCCAGGCTGTCCTCGGAATCATCCCAAACTTCACACATTCGGTGTTTGGTGGTGTGCTGTTAATTCTAGCACTTGTTGCAGGAATTCTGTTTCTATTCCTCCTACTACGCTATGGCAAGACTCCGCCAACATCACTCCGAGCGATGTGGAGAGAGCCCTCCTTGAACGGAAATGCAGTGAGCGAATAGTACAGCTTTTGGGCATGCCTTGTCTACGGGAACTAAATACAACGTGGTTCCTGTCATTCAGACCAATCTGACAAGATTGCATCTTACCTGTTCTACGCTGCCTGTTTTGCGGTGAAGAATGCGTGCTAGACACCTGTCTAACACTCCCATCAGTCATGCCAACGGATATCGATACTCTGCTGGACCCGATAACGGCCCATGCTGTGTGTTGTCCCCAGCGGCTTCCAATCCTGATGGCGGCATTCATTGAGATCTCACAGACGCTTCCGGCTGCTGCTGAGGTACGAGATGGATCAACGGGCACACAGGTAACAACGGACGCGAACATTGCTACGGCATCCTCTGCTGACGGCGATGCTTCACATCTCTGTGCAGTTCACCTTCTGAACGAGGTGTTCCAAATGTCACCGACTACGGTGGATGATATTTTGGCTACGGACATAGATGATCTAATGTTTACGCCAGACCCATACACTGACTTTGATTCGGCTCACAGTGTACCAGGGCAACAATGAAATTTGGCCTTCATATTTTTCAAACTTGGAACTTTTCCCAGAATTGAACTTTTTAAATTTTTTGGAAATGACATGGCAAATGAACAATCTGCTTACAGTAGAACTAGTTTTATAAAACGGACTTCTTTGAATACTTCCAGGGGCACATTGTCACCTTACTTGTCTAGAAATTTCATTTTTTTCCATGATATGCAATGGCTTTGATTGTAAGAACTTATCGACCATTTCATCATATATATATATTACTGTTTCATTCACTTTGCATTCCACTTCCGTTATATGCTTAGAATGAAAACAATGCTTTAAATGTACAGTACCTATGGCATTTCAACAGTTTTAAGCTTCTTTTAAAATGTTTTTTAGAAATGTTTTTAGTAATATGTGGTACTCAATTTTATGTTTAGCATTTAAATGTTTAGCATTTAGTATTATCGTTCAATCGAAGATGGAGTGGGTGTTGTATTCCGCTTTAGGGGTCCGTATATAGGTTTTCCTGAATCATGCCCTTGTATAGGCACAATTCGCCTTGCCCTTATATAGGCATAGAATCCCTGTCCTTATTTAGGCATTAACCGTGCACTCCAAATACAGGCATGGTCACCGACATCCGTCCACCCTAACGTCACAACGAGTTCTTAGAAACCAGACCCTTAAGCTTCGGGAGTTCCCCTAGCACAGGACTATTGATTTCTCCAAGAACTCATCTATTATGTATGAACCGTTATACCTTAAGGGTTCATTCCTGACGTCTTCCTCTGTCCGACTTCACGTCAATGCTAACATTCCTCGACACCTACCAGGAATAAATATACCTTCCCTTGCCCAAGCAAGTTAGAGGAGACCTCGACTTCAGAGGAGCCCGTATCCCGGCCTGACGCACTGAGAAGACGCTGTCATTCCTGCACGCAGATGAATCCAGCTTCCAGTGTTCTGACTCTCTTCGCGGGGTGTTAGAGTTCCAAGATCCGGCAGGAGATTCCCACCTCTCTCATTCTCAAGGTATGGAGCTGACTAGATCCTAGAGAGGCTCTTGGCATACTAGACTTACCATACTCTTAGTCTACCATACTAGAGAATACTCCACCTACATCTACCTTTTCCTACACCTAGACTAGGTTAGGTACACTGGGGTAGAACTAGCATAGAGAGGCATCGAATGAGTACCCGCATTCTTAGCTCATGTTATTTATGTACGTGAATATATGCTAAAAGATAATGCTAGCGCAGTATTATTTATTTCTACTGCTTACGCTGTACATTATTTATCTTGCATACTGTCTTGTGATCATAACAGCACATATCTCTTACACGAGAAACAAGACTGTTCAATAAAACCCTTTTTATTGAAACGCCCGTCTTTCCTTTCTGTGTAACTCTGCAGAGACTAAGCATGCACGATTGAATGAGTGAAACTGTTATCTATTGTTTCCACGATTCTGAGACATGTTCCGCTTCTAAAGGGAAACAAAGTTGTCATGTTTTTTGGTTGCCAGAAACTACTCCCTTCTTGTTCTCAAGGAGTTTCTAGTGGCCTCTGAGCTAGCTGGCACAGGTAATTAAGTTTAATATAATCGATAGGGACATACCGACCTTAGTCCTATGTCAAACCTATAGGTTATATTATGCCAATGCGCAGAGCCTATTAGGGAAATAGGAACTACACTACTTCAGAAGTTAACTTCTCTATACTGATTATATTACTTCAACTAATTACAAGGGTGAATCATTTTAATGTGTCAATTAACTTTTTAATGGGGTGCTGGAAACGTGGGTAATTTGCTGTAGCATAATTACATAAAAATACTGCAAAATTATGCTGACTTACATGTAATTATTAGAACTGTATCTAACACTCAAAAAATGACCTGAACAGTCTGTTCGGATGAAAATTCAACTTAAAAATGTAATTTCATGTTAATTTCTGGACACTCACATTCAAAACACTGCTGTTCACGTTTGGGTTTTTAGTTTTGTGCTTAAAATTTACCCGAACGGTCCACCTGAATAAAAAATTTACCTGCAATGTTTGTTGATCGCCCATGTTAAAGGAACTGCCACTTGTGTTCATAACACTGCTACTCAGATTCTTTTTTGTTGTTTTGGGCTCGGGTAAGTCAACTACCTGAAATACCACTCGTGTTCATAAATTCTGAATTTAATTGCATTAAAATTGCTGAAATGCCTCTAGTGTTCATAAATTCTGAATTTAATTGCATTAAAATTGCTCTCCGAAACTACGCGATCTGGCATAATCTCTGTAATTTTACATAAAGCATGTTACGTGAAATAAGGAAAATTACACCAATTATACCGGCATAATTAAAATTTCACCTGGGCCTACGTTTTAGCATATGCTTCTTGTGTTTTTTGTTTCTTAGTCTTGGCACTTTATTCCTGTTGCTTTCCAGCCTCTTTCTTTGTGGCTGTCATTAGTGCAGTGCCATTTTGCTATGCGCTCTAGCTTTTTTTCTGGTGTCCCAATCAAGGATGTCCAGATTTCTTCTCCACTATATGGGGCCATCCCCACTGTGGACATGCCAAAGGCAAACCTGTCTGCTCCCATCACCATGGTCCAGGGATAAGGCCTGGGACTGCTCAATAAGCCTTTCAGGTAAGGAACCATTTTATACTCACATTGTGCAGATCACTCCTGGCCTTCATTCGTCATAGGGACTCCACCTTGTGGCCGGCCGAACTTGGACCCACACCCACCCTAACCGGTAAAACTAGGAACCTAGGCCTCATCCTGGACACCAACCTCATCATGAAGACCCAGATCAACTCTGTCACCCCCTCATGATTCCACATCCTCTGCATGTTACGTAAAATCTTCAAGGGCCTCCCAACCAATAGCAGACGTACCATAATGCAGGCCCTAATCACAAGCAAATTGGACTACAGCAACACAGTCTACAACAACACAGTCACAGATGTCAAACTCTCCAAAATGCATCTGCCAGACTCCCACGCCGAACCCACGCCGAACCCACACCATACCCCTCCTCAGAGAGTTCCACTGGCACCCCATCCGGAAGCACTACCAGTTCAAACTTCTTACACACACATTCAAGTCACTACGCAACACAAGACCTGCATACCTCAATCACCGGCTTCACTTCCACCAACTCACCAGACAACTTCCCTCAGCATCATTCTCAATCGCACACATGCCGCATTCACAGAAGCAGAACAGGAGGAAGATCATTCTCCTACCAAGCCACCAAATCCTGGAAGGACCTCCCTCAACACATCAGGGCACCCCCTCACTTCTTGAATTGCGCAAGAAGGTGAAGACCAGGTTTTTCCATTAGACTTCTTGCAGGACCATTAAGAATGCTTGTACTCAGGCCCAGCCTCACCACATGCCTACACTCACCTACTCAGCACCTGGATACCCTCAAGGGTGACAAGCAGTGCTCTAAAATCCACCTTGCATTACAGTCATTCTGCCAGTACAGATTTCTTTCCCTATGCAATGAAGTTGCCTCCATCTATATCTGTATCTCAGCCTTATTGTGGCTCCCTTCATTCCTAACCTTGCCATTTCCATTATAGAATTGTTTCTATACCTCCTGGCAAGATTCTTCTTCTGTCCCCTCTCAGGAAAAGAACTATGAACTTCAGTGCCTATGCTCTCTGGCTAAACATACATTGGAATTCGGGAACCTGTTCATTGATTTCAATCTGGATATAGTAGGTGTTACTGAGACAAGGTTAAAGGACCATTCAGCCCCAAACATTGTTCTAGCTGTTCCTCCAGGCTACCTTAATTATCATTCTATTTACACAAACCACCCTTTACCGTGTCAGATTTGAAGATATTATTTCCACAAGACGGTGAATCTCTAGCTTTTACTTAATCTATAGGCCATCAGTTTTATCTCAAATGTATCCTAGTCTATATATCCCCAGACCAAACAAACATTTTTCTATTCTCTCTTCAGAAAACTCTTTTTCTCTATTTTGCCCAATTCAACAATCTCAGGGTGTTGCCAATTTTCATTAAATCCTGATATTCCCACTGATCTGCAGGCAAAATAATTAAAAGGTATTTGTGAGTATGTGCATCTTTTTTCCATTAGTCCATTACCCTATACATTCAAGATGGTTGTGACATCTTAGAGAATCTTGGTGGCTGGAATCTCAGATTGGAATGTAGAATGGTATGTGATAGAGATTCCAGCCACTGACAGTTGGCCCAGGCTTCTTCTCTTGGAGCAGGTTTGTTCCTGCTGTCAATACTTTCAACAAATAAACCTACCTTGGTGAATCCTGATGCTTGTAGAAAAATTAATGAAGAACAGGGCTTAATAATGGTCTTTAACAACATCCTGCTAACCAGAAAGAGAGAGGCTGAAATCAGGGATCGATGCTTAAGAGGTTTTCTTCTCTCATGATGGACTATTTTCAAGTTCCTTTCTTGGCTAACTTTTGCTTCATGTGCATGCGGAGTTCAACAGAAGTTCTCCCTGAGTCTCACTCTTTTTAATTTTTCTATTGCTCCCCTGGCCAATCTTATGTAATCTTTTTTCCTGAACTTTTATGCTTATGCTGTAGACACTAACATTATTTTGAGAATGAAAAGACTTCTAAATACTACTCAGAAACAGCGTCAAAAGTGCATTTTGTCACTAGCCACCAGGATGAAAGTTACCTCATTGTGTCTGAACACCGTCAAAACTGAGGTTTTTATTTTAGGTATGTCAGAGATTGGGATTTCTTGCTGGTGGTCTATCTCCTTTAGTGCATATCGTACTCCGATAAAATTTCTGTGTAATTTAGGAATAATATTTGAATCTAACATTTCTTTCAGGGATCACATTTCCAAGATCAATGCTACTTGCCTTTACACGCACAATTTTTTTTTTTTTAAAAACATTCCTCTTCTCCCTTCATCCTTGAAGCAGATTTTAGTCCAGTCACTGATTTTGAGTAGACTTGGATGCTGCATTTCTTTGTATGATGGCCTTTTTTAAGTAGTCCATTTGAAAATTGCAACCTATTCATAGTGGGACTGCTCACCTCATTATCCCAGCTTTAAAATGTTTCTTGGACTGGCTTCCTATTCAGAAACAAGCCATTGTTAAGTCTTTTGTGCTGTTGCCATTACGCACGTTTTTGTTCTCTTTCTAAAAACTACATGTCTGAGCTATTTTCAACAAATGAGCCAGTTTGCTGTTTGTGTTCCACATTGGGAAAAGTGTTGGAATCTAAAGGAGTCAGATTAACTGCTCCCACTTCAAACTTAATCATATTTGGAAAAGTATTGTTCTCTGAGTGGGTCTGATTTACCATTTACAATTCCCTCTCCAAAATATTGGATTTGCTATTCCAAGTCCAAGCTATGTGTTGAACTCTAAAAGAGTCAGATTTACTATTCTGCCTCCAAAATTATCCATGTAGTGGCAAGTATTGCATTTAATAAGTGACAAATTTACCATTCTCACGCAAAGCAAAACCACATTGCCTAGGTGTTTGACTCCAAAAGGGTCTGATTTGTTGTTCCCACTCGAAATCGAGGCACATTGGAGAAGGTTTTTGACTCAAAAGGAGTCAGGTTTACTCTTCCTATTCCATACTTAAGCACGTAAGGCAAAGTATTGGATTCAGAAAATGTATGTATATTAATAGCAAAATAACCATAAAAATAAAACATTAGACATAATAAATAGATATCAATAAAATTGCACTAATAACTATTATACGTTTATCATTAAACTCAAACAATATCAGTAAATATATATTAAAAAAATGACTAAACAGACATGTACATAACATAACATTATATTTAAATAAATTAAATTCTAATAATAGTATTAATGAAGAATAATTACTCTTGCCAGTCAAAGCCCTAACACACACAAAACAATTGTTTCATATTTAATTAAAAAAATAAAAAAAATATTTGGAATAATTACCCGTCATATCTACCTCTCACTTTTTATTAATAAACTTGATTACTTTTGAAATGATTGTTAGAATGATAAAACACAATAAAATAACTGTTTTCATAAAATAATTATTTCTTTAAAGGATAAATAAATACAAATTATTTAAAAAAATAAGAAAAAAATCGCAAATCAATCCACTGTGAAGGCAAGAGCCCCCCCAAAAATAATAACATTCCAAAAAATTAAACATATGTCACAAATAATCAAAATGTAACCAAACATATATGAATTAATTCAAAAAATGAATTACATTTTTAAAACAGTTTATTAAATTAATTAGCATAATTTAATATGTATTCAATTAACACACTTTACAATAATAACATAAATATTTTAAAACACTTTCCATTCTCCTCTTTTCCAAAGCCAACAATCTGTAAACAAAACAACCTAATAATCAATAACATCAACAAATAACAATAAAATAATTTATAATAAACTTCTTAATTTAAAACAATTAAACAAGGATATATAAAATATAAGTAAATGTCAATCATATAATAATATATAACAATATGATAATCAATTCATCAATTAAAATAAACAAGCAAAACTTTAAAATAACTATTAAAGAAAATATATATATTTTTAAAAACTCCCAATTTTAATCCTCTAAAAAACACTGATAAATGAATGTATAACTATACAAAAAATACAATACAGTATAAACAAAACAAGCTAAAATGCATACTCTAACACAGTGGAGCTCATTGCGATGCTGGTCGGACGAATGTATGACCGACATCGCATCTGAATTGAGACTGACCGACAAGTAGTTGGAGGCCCCACCCTCCTTATTATGATGCAACTGCCATGTAGGTGGTGGGAATCATAAACCTTTCCATTGTGGCTTGTGCTGCAGCCCAAAAGGGCTGCAGCACAAGCCACTATGGAAAAAATGGATGTTTGCAAACATCCATGCCCCCTGTGCCAGGCACCATGTGGTGCCTGGCACAGGGGGCATGGATGTTTGGGGAACCCCACAGATGCCCCCCTGGGCTCATAGCAGCGGCCCACGGGGGACGGGGGCCCTGCTAGGGGCCCAAAAAGTCCCATTCCGGCTGCCTTTTCATGGCTCACAAAACTAAAAAGGGTAGTGATGGTTTTTACGATCGCACCTCTATTGGCATGTGCTAGTATATTTATAAAACTAATCCCAAAAAGAATAATCTTATTGTGGTGCTATAAGGTACAAGTGCATCATACTCCCTATATGCATCTAATTCATTGGTGAGACACCTCTGTTTACATAAGAAATTACCAAAGCACTCATCATATAGTCAATAAATGGTGTTGTCACCATATATAATATTGCAAAGTGAACACAATAAAAGATCAGGAGTCAAACGTTTTAACGAAGCTTGTATTAGAATCCGGAAAAGACAGCCGAAACGTGTTTCATCACACAAGTGACTTCTTCAAGGCTAATGCATCGGTCATGTAGTCATGATCCTGTAGATCAACAAGTGTGAGTCGAAACAATATCAATACAATTAGAGCCAGAGTAAGGTAGAACATCCAAATGTCATCAGAGGTATCCAACTGTTCCAAACCGCAGGCGACCAAATTCCCAAATGTTCAATAATCAAAGAATGTTGTCAGTGAAAAATATTATCCCATTGTAGCCAAAGTAGGTTGACCATCCAAGTGTCATCAAAGGTATCAAACGTTTTCAAGTGCAGAGGACAAAGTTTTAGCCGGTTATTAACCAAAAAGCATAGTCAGTAATAGATACTGTCCAGATGTCTCCTTAACTCTGGTCGAGACTTCCCACTATTGAGAATGTGGAACCCTCAAGGGTGGGAAGGCTCGACCAGAGTTAAGGAGACATCTGGACAGTATCTATTACTGACTATGCTTTTTGGTCATTGACCGGGTAGCACTTGGTCCTCTGCACTTGAAAACATTTGATACCTTTGATGACACTTGGATGGCCAACCTACTTTGGCTACAATGGGATAATATTTTTCACTGACAACATTCTTTGATTATTGACCATTTGGGAATTTGGTCCCCTGCGGTTTGGAACAGTTGTATACCTTTGACGACATTTTGATGTTCTACCTTACTCTGGCTCAAATTTTATTGAAATTTTTTCGACTCACACTTGCATGACCGATGCATTAGCCTTGAAGAAGTCACTTGTGTGATGAAACACGTTTCGGCTGTCTTTTCCGGATTCTAATACAAGCTTCATTAAAACATTTGACTCCTGATCTTTTATTGTGTTCACTTTGCAATATTATATATGGTGACAACACCATTTATTGACTATATGATGATTGTTGATCTACACCATTTATTGCCTTTTCATGGCTGTCTGACTGCCATGAAAAGGCAGTCGGAATGGGCCATTGTAATCCCTATGGCGGTGCCAAAACAGGCACTGCCCCATTGTAGGGTATTACATTCTGACCAAGGGTCGGACGGACTCCTTGAGCCCGTCGAAAGTGTTGGTCGGTCCCTCCAACCGCAGCCTTCAAACTCCGCACATCATAATGCGGTGGTCGGATTGCAGCACCAGATGTCGGATGGACCGCCACCGACAGGCTGTCAGTGGCGGTCCGTCTGACATGATAACTGCGTCCAATGTTTCCAAAACTGTAGGTCGCAACTCACTGGTGGGTTGCAAGCCGATTTTTGTTGGGTCATGAAATTCCAAGCAATAAATAAAGATGCCTTTAAATTATGTATATACCTTATCACATTTGCTGTGCTTTATGACATAGGTCAAATGTCAGGCTATGTGTTCTGACAAATTGCTGTTTTTTTTTAACATGGGTACTGGTGTTTACAAACTCCTCTCACTTTACAGTCAGAGAAAGAAAGGTTAAGTAAATTGGGAGACATCCTTTACAACGCAGGCATTACAATGCAATGCCTTAACAACGCAACTATTACAACGCAGATACACTTACATCGCATGATTTTACAACGCATGCCATTACAACGCATGTACAAGTACAACCCATGCTTTTACAACGCATTGGTAAGTATTATATGGTAAGTGTTTGTTTAAGTATTTGAGAATGTATGTTTAATAATATAACAAATATTAATTTATAAATGTAATTTTTGATGGAAGTTATTAATATTTAGGTATTAATATTGTTTTTAAATAGCTAATATTTCGGATAATAATCATATTAATTATTTTATGGAATAGGTATATCTTTTTGTAAATTAATACTCATGTATGAATATTAATACTAACTTGTTATTAATTAGGCAAAAATATATAAAAAATATTAGTTTGATTTTTTAGGAAAAAAAATAATACTTGGGTATTAATTTTGTTATTAAATAGTTTATATTTATGATAATAATGATACTAATTATTTCATGGATTAGGTATAATTTTTGGAAAATTAATATTCAGGTATTAATATTAATTGTAAGTAGTTATTTGTTATGTAAAAATGAATAGAAAATATTCTTTTGAGTTATAAAAAACATATTTTAATATTCTAAACATGAAAAAATTAGTAATGCAAAAATAGGTATTGTGATGTTTAAATATTATGGGGCCGATTCCGATTCCGGCCGGAAAACGTACCGACCGACTCGGAGCCGGAATTAATTCCGACCGACACGTACCGGTGCAGCCCGACCCGCCAAGTACGATGAGAAGCGAGCAAAACCCGACCGACTCGTACGGAACACAAGCCGAAGGACCGAGTCGCGCGGAAAACAGCAATCCGGCCGGAAAAACACGCGATTCGAACCGACCGACTCGCACCCGGAACAATACCGAACGAGACGTACCCGCGGACTCCCACCCGCCAAGTACGATGCAAGGCGTGAAAAACACGACCGAGTCGCATGGAGGACAAGCCGTACGACCGACACGCATACAAAACTGCGAGCCGAAGCAACCCAAAACACCGTGACCGACGCGTACACAGCATAGAAAACAGCACAAACACAGCGTGAACAAAACGGACGAGCCCGTACGAGACAACTGCAGGGTCCGACTCGGTCACAAGAATGTCTCCTACATGCACGAAAAGTACAAAGGGAAAATACACAAAAAAAGGCCAAACAAGCTATTACAAAGCCAATAAATACTGGGGGGAGGGGCAGGGAACAAAGACACACCCACAACTCCACCCATATAAAGGACACAAATCCCTACCATGATCCTTTGCAAATTCAAATTACCTGCCAGCACTCAACAGACAGCAACCACACACCCACAGCTCATCCATCACACAAGCCACACACCATCAGCACCACAACAAATAGAAACCTCACATACACCTAGCAAAACACACACTCACACACCTTCACCTGCACACCAACACACACATCACTCACCATCACCACCCATCACCATGCCCCCAAAGAAGAATCACAAGTTCCTAGATAGTGAATTGGAAGTCATGGTAGATGAGATCCTCAGGGTAGAGCCACAGCTCTTTGGTACACTGGTCCAACAGACACCCATGTCACAGAAAACAAAGATGTGGGAGAGGATCGTCGACAGGGTGAACGCACAATCACCATGTTTGCGCACAAAGACAGACATCCAGAACAGGTGGTATGACGTGCGCAGGAGGGTCAAGGAGCTGCTAAAGAAGGACTACATCTTGAGCCAATACACCGGCAGTGGCCCTCCTGCCAAGCCAGTATACCTCAGGCCCTGGGAGGAGAAGGTGCGGGCCGTCCTACCACCAGTGAGCGTCTATGGACTAGAAAACATCCCAGAGCCTGGTGAGTACACAACAAATGTACACAATATTCTGCGACTACACACACACATCACTGTCAAGGGAGAGTCAAACAATGCACTCTTAGCAAATACACAGCAACCAGAACAGAATCATCCCAAAATGTGTATGTCACTCAGAGAAACACAACACATGCCATCACAAAGTGACATTTAACTGTGTCATCACATGTACAAACACAACTACAACTACAGGTAGGCAGTGGCACAAATATAACTGACAAACACATCCAGACAAGTAGCCACCACTACAACACCAGCACACAGTGAAGACCACTGAAAGAAAGGAAATATGTGTATGCTGGGCAAGTCAGTGTAGCCAATAGCATGATGGGAGTTGTAGACACAGATATTGCTCACCCCCACAACTGTCCCATCAACACCACCCTGAACTATGCGCACATCACAGGGAGTGGAAAACAACTCACAAGATGGCTGACACTGGCTACTGCTGTGGGGAGCACAAGGCCCTGCTGGCAACTGTGCACCAACCAACAGCAGGACACCACTGACTGACATCCTGAAAGACAACCTGCACTCCCTGCAATGGAAGCACGGTCCATGGTGGGATATCTGGCTGGGTGGGAAGGAGGACTCACAGCCCTGACCATAGTTACCAGCAGCGTTTCTCACACACACCCCTAACACAAACTCCACAAAACTCACCTGGGAGAATGCATTGCCTCACACTCCAATCAAATATCCCACAAAGAACCACAACCCTGGGTCATGCTGAGTGAAGCACAGGGACACACATGGGACTTGTAGCAAAACTAACCCCAGGATAACACTGTCAGCCATCTTGTCAGCACAGGCACACAACCCCACAGGGAAGCAGAGTCAAAGGGAAGGAAGCATGGGCATGCTGGGAAGGGGGTGTGGAGGCAATAGCATGATGGGAGTGGTAGTCACACTCAACATACCCCACCCACATGGCCCAGCAAGCTCACCCTCAAGCAAGCACACCACACAGAGAGTGGAAAGCCCCATCAAAGATGTCTGACACTGGTGCTATGTTGTGGGGATCACAAGGCCATGCTGGGAACTGGCCACCAACCAACAGCAGGACACCACTGTCAGCCATCTTGCCATTGCTCTCACACACACTGAAGTCCACCCAAAAGCAAGTAAGTATGGGCATGCTGGGAAGTGGGGTGGAGGCAATAGCATGATGGGAGTGGTAGTCACAGCTCAACATCCCCCACCCACATGGCCCAGCAAGCTCACACTCAAGCATGCACACCCCACAGAGAGTGGAAAGCCCCATCAAAGATGTCTGACACTAGTGCTCTGTTGTGGGGAGCACAAGGCCCTGCTGGCAACTGTGCAACAACCAACAGCAGGACACCACTGCCAGCCATATTGCCATTGCTCTCACACTCACACACACTGAAGTCCACCCAAAAGCAAGTAAGTATGGGCATGCTGGGAAGTGGGGTGGAGGCAATAGCATGATGGGAGTGGTAGTCACAGCTCAACATCCCCCACCCACATGGCCCAGCAAGCTCACACTCAAACATGCACACCCCACAGAGAGTGGAAAGCCCCATCAAAGATGTCTGACACTAGTGCTCTGTTGTGGGGAGCACAAGGCCCTGCTGGCAACTGTGCAACAACCAACAGCAGGACACCACTGCCAGCCATCTTGCCATTGCTCTCACACTCACACACACTGAAGTCCACCCAAAAGCAAGTAAGTATGGGCATGCTGGGAAGTGGGGTGGAGGCAATAGCATGATGGGAGTGGTAGTCACAGCTCAACATCCCCCACCCACATGGCCCAGCAAGCTCACACTCAAACATGCACACCCCACAGAGAGTGGAAAGCCCCATCAAAGATGTCTGACACTAGTGCTCTGTTGTGGGGAGCACAAGGCCCTGCTGGCAACTGTGCAACAACCAACAGCAGGACACCACTGCCAGCCATCTTGCCATTGCTCTCACACTCACACACACTGAAGTTCACCCTAAAGCAAGTAAGTATGGGCATGCTGGGAAGTGGGGTGGAGGCAATAGCATGATGGGAGTGGTAGTCACAGCTCAACATCCCCCACCCACATGGCCCAGCAAGCTCACACTCAAGCGTGCACACCCCACAGAGAGTGGAAAGCCCCATCAAAGATGTCTGACACTAGTGCTCTGTTGTGGGGAGCACAAGGCCCTGCTGGCAACTGTGCAACAACCAACAGCAGGACACCACTGCCAGCCATCTTGCCATTGCTCTCACACACACTGAAGTCCACCCAAAAGCAAGTAAGTATGGGCATGCTGGGAAGTGGGGTGGAGGCAATAGCATGATGGGAGTGGTAGTCACAGCTCAACATCCCCCACCCACATGGCCCAGCAAGCTCACACTCAAGCATGCACACCCCACAGAGAGTGGAAAGCCCCATCAAAGATGTCTGACACTAGTGCTCTGTTGTGGGGAGCACAAGGCCCTGCTGGCAACTGTGCAACAACCAACAGCAGGACACCACTGCCAGCCATCTTGCCATTGCTCTCACACTCACACACACTGAAGTCCACCCAAAAGCAAGTAAGTATGGGCATGCTGGGAAGTGGGGTGGAGGCAATAGCATGATGGGAGTGGTAGGCACAGATATTGGTCACCCCCACAACTGTCCCATCAACACCACCCTGAACCATGCGCACATCACAGGGAGTGGAAAACAACTGACAAGATGGCTGACACTGGCTACTGCTGTGGGGAGCACAAGGCCCTGCTGGCAACTGTGCAACAACCAACAGCAGGACACCACTGACTGACATCCTGAAAGACAACCTGCACTCCCTGCAATGGAAGCACGGTCCATGGTGGGATATCTGGCTGGGTGGGAAGGAGGACTCACAGCACTGACCATAGTCACAAGCACCTCCCCTCACACCCCCCTCAACACATACTCCACAGAAGCCACCTGGCGGAATGCAATGCCTCACATCCTAACTCAAGGTCCCACAAAGAATCACCACCCTGGGTCATGCTGTGTGAAGCACAGGGACACTCCTGGGACATTTAGCCAAACAACTGCCCGGACAACACTCCCAGCCATCCTGTCAGCACAGGCATCCCACCCCACAGGGAAGCAGAGTCAAAAGGAAGGAAGTATGGGCATGCTGGGAAGTGGGGTGGAGGCAATAGCATGATGGGAGTGATAGGCACAGATATTGGTCACCCCCACAACTGTCCCATCAACACCACCCTGAACCATGCGCACATCACAGGGAGTGGAAAATGACTCACAAGATGGCTGACACTGGCTAATGCTGTGGGGAGCACAAGGCCCTGCTGGCAACTGTGCAACAACCAACAGCAGGACACCACTGACTGACATCCTGAAAGACAACCTGCACTCCCTGCAATGGAAGCACGGTCCATGGTGGGATATCTGGCTGGGTGGGAAGGAGGACTCACAGCACTGACCATAGTCACAAGCACTTCCCCTCACACCCCCCCTCAACACATACTCCACAGAAGCCACCTGGCGGAATGCAATGCCTCACATCCTAACTCAAGGTCCCACAAAGAATCACCACCCTGGGTCATGATGTGTGAAGCACAGGGACACTCCTGGGACATTTAGCCAAACATCTGCCCAGACAACACTCCCAGCCATCCTGTCAGCACAAGCAGCCCACCCCACAGGGAAGCAGAGTCAAAAGGAAGGAAGTATGGGCATGCTGGGAAGTGGGGTGGAGGCAATAGCATGATGGGAGTGGTAGGCACAGATATTGGTCACCCCCACAACTGTCCCATCAACACCACCCTGAACCATGCGCACATCACAGGGAGTGGAAAATGACTCACAAGATGGCTGACACTGGCTACTGCTGTGGGGAGCACAAGGCCCTGCTGGCAACTGTGCAACAACCAACAGCAGGACACCACTGACTGACATCCTGAAAGACAACCTGCACTCCCTGCAATGGAAGCACGGTCCATGGTGGGATATCTGGCTGGGTGGGAAGGAGGACTCACAGCACTGACCATAGTCACAAGCACCTCCCCTCACACCCCCCCTCAACACATACTCCACAGAAGCCACCTGGCGGAATGCAATGCCTCACATCCTAACTCAAGGTCCCACAAAGAATCACCACCCTGGGTCATGCTGTGTGAAGCACAGGGACACTCCTGGGACATTTAGCCAAACAACTGCCCAGACAACACTCCCAGCCATCCTGTCAGCACAGGCAGCCCACCCCACAGGGAAGCAGAGTCAAAAGGAAGGAAGGATGGGCATGCTGGGAAGTGGGGCGGAGGCAATAGCATGATGGGAGTGGTAGGCACAGATATTGGTCACCCCCACAACTGTCCCATCAACACCACCCTGAACCATGCGCACATCACAGGGAGTGGAAAATGACTCACAAGATGGCTGACACTGGCTACTGCTGTGGGGAGCACAAGGCCCTGCTGGCAACTGTGCAACAACCAACAGCAGGACACCACTGACTGACATCCTGAAAGACAACCTGCACTCCCTGCAATGGAAGCACGGTCCATGGTGGGATATCTGGCTGGGTGGGAAGGAGGAGCGGATGACAACCAAATACAACCAATGCAGACCATGTACACACCCCAACATTCACATAGAAATGCCCAAATAATGCAGGACAATGTGCTACACCAATATCAACCCCTGACTGTGACAACTTAGGACAATGCATTGTACAGGCTCGCATCCAGAGGCACAGTCACAACTGTCAGGTGTGTCAACCATTGATGCCTGCAGAAACATAACATACATTGTGTGTGTCTCCCAAAAACAGGTGATGATGGGGACACAGCAGCAGATCATGAGGAGTCCTCGTCCCAGGCTCAAGAGGATACAGAGCTCACTGGTGTGGAACAGCCTCTGCCCTCCTCGGATGATGAAGACTTACCTGGCACCTCCGGAGCAAGTCATCATGCAGCACCAGCAGGACCACCAGCTGCACCCCCTGCACCCACCCCTCCAACGACTGTCAACACACATACCACCCCTGCCGACACGGACAGACCAAGGAGCAGCACCACCACCAGCACAGGGACCCTGGACCAACGTGGGGCCATGGACACCACCACCACCAACAACCCACAAGGTGGCCCAGGGTCACCTGTGCCTGCCACCTCAGGTACTGCACGTGTCGCCAGGGGTGGTGGGAGGGGTGGGAGACATAGGTCGCTGCTCACAGAGGGGTCTGGACTGCATGATGACCCACAACTGGCACGCATAGCCGATGCAAAACCAGTCCAGCACCGGAGAGTTCAGCCAGGTAGTGGGGCTCCTCAGGGACATCACACAGCAGCAGGCTGCCCATCATGCCCGCTTGGACTCACACATGTCCCGCGTGGAGTCCAAGTGGGACACACTGCAAGAGATGACGGCGGTGCATAGGGACATATTACAATGCCTCCGCCAGATGAGCAGCAACCAGTCAACACCTCCCTGTGTGCCCACAACATCTGCTGCTGAAACAACTGCAACTGCCACAGGGAGGCAGGATGACTCTGGCGGAGAGTCCCCTGCACCGCAGCAGCCTGCACTTGAGGATCCCCCCCAAAGAAGAGGGGCCGTCCGAGGAGGGGCAAGTGAGAGGCCGATGGCCATGTGCAACCCCCAGGAAGCCAAAACCTGTTCTGGAGAATAACCTTTGTGCGCAAACTGTTCACCCTGTTGACTGCAAAACAACTCTCCCACATGACATGGGGAGCTCAAGTTGGACCAATGTCTCTGATTACTGTGGACTTTACTCTGGACATTTCTGCTACCAGGACTTCCAAATTATCTAGGAACTTTGGATCACAATCACAATGTACAGCACCCAACAACCTGTCCACTATACTCACACATGTATGTCAATAAACTCACTTATACACCATACTTGCCTCTGTTGTGATTCCAATGTTGTCTCAGAAGTTGCGATGATGATCGGGGAAATGACACTGTGCATGCTAACTGCTACAGCAAGTACAACACCGGCATGTGAGTCATGGCGACTTCACACATATGGGGAGGCACACCACCAGGGCTACACAACACATACACACCATGGACATCTGACTCATCGCCTACACTGGTGTTGCCAGGAAATACGTTGCATTGCAGAGACCCAACACCTATTCACAGTCTGTGTTAACTAGCCCACTGGTGCAGTAAGCAAATGTCAGTCAGATGTGTGACCATAGACAACGCACATCACATAGTGAAGCACAGGTTTATTACACATTTGCAACATGTTGAAACCACCACAGATGCAAGGTAATCCCACCTGGCAGCGGGCACATAGTCAACAAGTGTAGAAGGAAGGAAGTCCATGGGTGTGGTGCACATCACCTGTAGGGACACAACAGCTACCACCCGGGAAGTCGAATCACGGTGTTGGGGATCACAGTTGACCAAACGACTCTGAAAGTACCCTGTGAAGGACAGAAATGACACACAGTCAAAAGTACTGAAGAACAGGACAGAACTGCAATACTCATGCACAATACATGTTACAAGATACCCACCCAGAACCAAGTTAGCATGTCAACACTGTTGGGGAGTACAGACTACCTGCAAGGACACATCGCTACACGCATACAGACATGTAGCCCATGGACACACTCAAACAGCACCAGAGCACCACCAACACATATCATGCAAACTCACATCATTGACATGCCATCTCTGGATACTCACATTCAGCTGAAGAAGTTGGTGATGAGCTGTGTGCGGACATCACCCTCAACATCATCATCATCCTCACTGGCATCGTGGTCCAGGCCAGGATCCTCCACAGGTGGCGGACGTTGGTCATCGTCATCCAGGATGAGAGGCAACTCCTTCCGCACTGCCAGGTTGTGGAGCATGCAGCAGACGATGATGATCTTGCACACCTTTGCTGGGGCATATGGGAGGGACCCTCCTGTCTTGTCGAGGCAGCGGAAGCGGCTCTTCAGGAGACCAAATGTCCGCTCAATCACTCTCCTGGTCCGACCATGTGCCTCATTGTAGCACATCTGGGCTGGTGTCACAGGGTTCCTGAGGGGCGTCAGCAACCACGGCATGTTGGGGTATCCGGAGTCACCTACATACAGACAATTGCACATTAGCAGAGTTGGAAAAGAGGGTGGAACACTACATAGCAGAACACACACAATGGTACAAAGTCAGTACACACCTACAAGCCAGGCACGCTGGTTCCGCATCTGTGCCATCATCCTCGGGATGCGACTACTCCTCATCACGTACGCATCGTGTGCAGAACCAGGGAAACGGGCACACACGTGTGTGATGCACATATCTGCAAGACAGACCACCAGTGCATTGACCGAGTGGTAGTGTTTGCGGTTACGGTAGGCCTGCTCTTGGGCCTGTGGTGGTACCAACGCCACATGTGTCCCATCAATGGAGCCAATGACATGCGGCATCCTCCCCAGGGCATAGAAGTCACTCTTCACGCCAGTGAGTCGTTGGAGTCTAGGGAAATAGATGTACTGGTTCAGGTATATCAACATAGCCTCCAAAACATCCCGGAGCACACGGCTGAACATGGTCTGTGACATCCCACCAGCAGTCGCCAGAGTGTGTTGAAAGGTACCAGTGGCAAAGAAGTGTAGGGCTGCCATCACCTTCACCTTGGGGGTCAGCGCTGTAGGGTACGGACGGCCAGGTTGCAAATGTGGTGCCAAGCGCACTGCCAAATCCTCAATCAGCTGCCTGGTGAAGCGGTACGGTCGGATGCTGTCCCGTTCCACCATCGTTGCCAGGTCAGGGAATGGTGTATGGACAGCTGGTGCCCTGCAGTGCAAAGGTGAAGAAAGCAAGATTGTCAGTCACCCCACATATGTGGCATTGAACACACTCAACATCACATGATACATCATAATGAGGCACAAGTACATGATGTGTGCAGTTCCGTACGGATATGTATGGCACATACATGGCCAATATCTAACATCACAGTCCAACAAGTGGCATCAAGAAGTCCCAGGTCATGCCATCGGATACCATGAGGCCGTGTCCCAGTACCCATCTCCTGCTGCCAAATAACAAACACACGCCACAGTGACATGTGAGGACTGATGTGCCCCAGGCATCACAGCTCAACGACAGGTAGATTCCCAGGGACCCTGTATTGCCACATGGACACTGGCATGACATGGTGTATCATGTATACACCACAGCAAAACAACCATGACCCCCACAGGTAGTGGTCCGTGTTGCCTCGGCAGGACAGACATGGACGACTGTGACACACACACGCACAACATCAAAGTCCATGCACAAACAACGTGGATGTGGAGACTGCCTCCCATTGTGCACATGAAATCAGAGACATTGTAATCACAACATGCACACAGACTGTGGAGGACCATCAACATTGTGCCAATGGGTCACCCTGGGTTGAACATAACGTCCCACATGGGACTGAGGGGGTATGTGACATGACATACACATACACCACCGTGAACTGTGACCATGCCACATACTCAGATATGAACAGTTGCACATCACAGTGGTCATGTACACGAAACACCAAGGATTCTGTCCCCATAAACACGTGCACAGCCTGGGGGTGGCTGCCCCCAAGTGACACCCACAGAACAACATGTTCACCCCCATACACGGAATAGGTAATGCAGCCTTACATGCCCTAGGATACAGTTTGGACAGGCTGTGGTGTTGTAGGTGTGCCCCTCACTGCCTGGGAAGTATATGTGGCTGGCATATGTTCACCTGTGACAGGCATGGTGACATATGCCAGTGACTTGTACAGGGATGCGTTGGACAGCAATGGACCGATCAGTGCGCACACATTGGCCATTGCATTCAATGTGCGCTGGTACGCGTTGTATTGGCAATACGCCTTGGACAGCAATGGACCGATCAGTGTGCACACATTGGCCATTGCATTCAATGTGCGCTGGTACGCGTTGTATTGGCAATACGCCTTGGACAGCAATGGACCGATCAGTGCGCACACATTGGCCATTGCATTCAATGTGCGCTGGTACGCGTTGTATTGGCAATACGCCTTGGACAGCAATGGACCGATCAGTGCGCACACATTGGCCATTGCATTCAATGTGCGCTGGTACGCGTTGTATTGGCAATACGCCTTGGACAGCAATGGACCGATCAGTGCGCACACATTGGCCATTGCATTCAATGTGCGCTGGTACGCGTTGTATTGGCAATACGCCTTGGACAGCAATGGACCGATCAGTGCGCACACATTGGCCATTGCATTCAATGTGCGCTGGTACGCATTGTATCCTATGTACGCATTGAACAGCAATGGTCCGATCGGTGTGCCCGGCCGGCCCATTGCATTCAATGTGTGCGGGTACGCGTTGTATCCTATGTACGCGTTGAACAGCAATGGTCCGATCGGTGTGCCCGGCCGGCCCATTGCATTCAATGTGTGCGGGTACGCGTTGTATCCTATGTACGCGTTGAACAGCAATGGTCCGATCGGTGTGCCCGGCCGGCCCATTGCATTCAATGTGTGCGGGTACGCGTTGTATCCTATGTACGCGTTGAACAGCAATGGTCCGATCGGTGTGCCCGGCTGGCCCATTGCATTCAATGTGCGCGGGTACGCGTTGTATCCTTTGTACGCGTTGAACAGCAATGGTCCGATCGGTGTGCCCGGCCGGCCCATTGCATTCAATGTGTGCGGGTACGTGTTGTATCCTATGTACGCGTTGAACAGCAATGGTCCGATCGGTGCGCACCCATTGGCTATGGCCTGGCCTGGCAACGGACGCGTTTTCAAAATTTGAACGAGTCTGATGCTGTAAATTCAGTTGGTCACCCACAACAATGTTGCAATTTCATGGGTGTCACGAAGTTGAACATTTGAAGGATGCTGGGGGCGTGTGTAAGTGGTGCAATTCCATGGATTGGCCAGATTCAGATGATGCAAACGACTTGGACCTATCACTTTGGACACATGGGACAGTATCTGCCTCTGCAGCACACATATAATGCTGGCTGTTCCCCTGAGAGCTCTCTTGCCTGCACTACATGCTCCAGGACGACATCTGCCACTACACTGCTGTTGTATCTGCACCCTCTGGACCCTGCAATGGCACGTACTGTGGAGAGAGCCCCAGCCTTCAGCACTGAGGAGAACCAGGCCCTGCTGGATGGCCTCCTTTCACAGTACAGCAAGCTGTATGGGAAAGCAGGGGAGCAGGTGAGTGTTCTGTCCACTGCCTTTCTAAATGTGCATGTTGTCTGACTAGCAAGGCTAACAGTCTGCACGCCACTGGCTAGCAGGCTCACTGAGTAGTTGTCACCCCCCATAGTGTGTAGTTACATGCACTGGACAGGTATAGTGCAGTGACAGTGCATTTAAACTAGGTTTTACTTCCCAGGCAATGATACCATGTAGTAACTGCTGGCATACTGTCCATAGCCATCGTTGCACTGCCTGTGTACATCATGTGCCCCTGTGATTGAGACATGTATATCCAACTGTGTAATGCACGGATATGTTGCATGTGTAGTAATGGCATTCTCACGTTGTTATCCTCACAGGTTGATGCCCACCAGAAGCAGAAGATATGGCTGACCATCGTCCGGGCAGTGAGATCCGTGGGGGTCTACAAGCGCCGGATCTGCAACTGCCAGAAGAGGTGGCAGGACCTTCAGGGCTGGACCCGGAGGATCACACGGGTCCAGCTGAAGCTGTCGCCTCCTCGCAGGAGGGGCAGACACCGGACCCTGACCCCCCACATGCTGAGGATCCTGGCGGTGGTCTTCCCTGATCTGGATGGGCAGCTGAAGGCCAGAGAGCAGCAAGGAGGGGGTGAGTCCATGTCTGCATTGTGAACTATGTCTGCCATGCTATGTGCCCTCCTCTGGCCTGGTTAAACTTCCACAGTACATCAGTCTTGTGGTCCAGGACCCATGTCCCTCTATTGTGCACTGCCCACTCCTCATCTGATACCCAGGTGTGGCCCTTACAGTCAGGGTATTGTGTCTCTTGGGTACTGTGTCCTTGCAGTTTGCTTGACTCAAGGTGGGGGACAGCATCTGTTTCCCTGACTCTGTGGTGGGCATCATGGGTGGGTCCATTGCTTACACATTGCCTGTGTTCTGACATGTGTTCTGCATGTCATTTTGATATGTGGCCCAATTGCTGAGCTGATCCACCACATGTGCCTGGGGTATCTGGCACACACTCATGCTGCGGGTGGGAACAATGTTTGTGCCCCAGGAGTGTGTATATAACGTGTGTCACACATACTTAGCTAGCTGCCTACTGTCCAGGGCTCATCCCTCATTCATGTGGGACAGGACAGTCATGCCTACTCCAGGCCATACAATACACTCTGTACTCCCACTGCCGTGTATCAGCTGACACGTTTTGCTCAGTGATTCGTCCCCTTAGGTGTCTGCCTCTGTGTCAGTGTGCTGTGGCTTCGTTGTCAGGTCTGCTGGGGTGTTCCTCGGTTGGGGCTCCGCATGCCACCGGAGATGTGACCATAAGAGATGATACATGTGTGACACATAGGTGTTTGATCACCTGACCGTGCAGACTGGGGTATGCGAATATGAGGTTCAGGCAGCTGTTTCCCATACACAGCAGATTGTGATGTGCTCAGGTGCAGAGGGTAGTGTTACAGGTCTCCCATATGTACAATGGGTATAACCTGGACAGATGAGGGTACAGATGATGTGGTGTGTGGGGGATGTACATGTGCACTTGTTCAGCTCCAGGACTTGCATTCCCCATGATCTACTATTGTGACACAGTGCAGAGTGTTGTTGTCTGGCTGCCCTGCCCATGTGACTGGAGACAGTTATGTATGACTTAGCAGGCATGGCTGTGCCATGGCATGTGACTTCCTATTAGTGATCCTGCAGGGGAGTGACATTTGCTACATGCACACCATTGTGGCAATGGCTATCAGGACACGGGTGCATCATGGTGTCTGTCGCTGGTATGCATCACATGCATTTCCTATTTGACTCTGGGCATCCCTTTCATCCGGACACCTGCACTGACTCAGTGGCAAGAGTTGTGATGTGTGCATGTCCACATGCTTCACCGGGTTCTCTGCACTGTCCAAATACTGTGTAGGTGGTGCATGTGTCCACACTGGGGTATTGCCATCCCACAGACACCATACAGATGGGTGCAAGGCCAGGTGGGATGTGAGTGCCATGGTTGACCATCAGACTGACAATTGACTTCTCCTGTTCTGTTTGTGCAGTTTTAGCAATGTTCAACTAAGGATGCCAGGGCTTGCTCTGTAATGTGTTGTACTTACTGTGGTGTGTGCGATCGGTGCAGGTGACTGATGTCTGTCTGTTTCCCTATTGATTGCAGTTACATCCACGGCCACAGGAGGGGACAGCTCCACGGACCAGGAGGAGCCGCAGAGCCAGACTGGGTCAGCAGCCGAGGAGTGGTCGGAGGGACCCAGTGGCACGGAGGGCGAGGGGAGCCACACCGAGGAGTCCTCAGCACCATCCACCTCAGCTGAGGACCAGAGCAACTCGGACGATGACTCCCTTATGGAGGCGGGTGTCAGCAGCCACCACACCCCAGCTAGTGTTGCTGTCCCCGCCACCACCACCACCACCATCGCCCTCCCGTTGGCTCCCATTCCCGAGGTCCGTGGAGGCTCCGATGATCGGGAGCGTGTCTCCTTCGGGCCAGGCACCGCACCCCCTGCACCTGTGTCCCCTGCTGCCCTGAGTGAGGAGTCTGTGTACCTCCTCTGCCAGCTCCATGTAGGACAGACTGCGATGCTAAGTGTCCTCCATGCACACACCAGTCTGTTGACTCAGCTGGTGTCATTCATGGAGGGCATCTCATCGGGCATGTCTGACCTACAGAGGGGCAATAGGTCCATGGACTCCTCCCTGACGGCAGCAGTGTCCCTCCTCTGAAAGTCCCTCACCCCTCCTGCCTCTGCCCCATCCACACTCCCCAGCACCTTACCCGTCCCAAGCACACACACACTGGCACAGGCACACACCAGCACAGACACATGCAGCACACGGACACACACGCCAGAAACAAGACGCACACGCACGCACCATCAGGGGACTGCAACCACACTCACAGGGGATGGGGCACAGGCACAAACACACGCATCCACAAGCACTGTGCAGTCCTCAGTTGCCTCTCCCTCCAAAGACCCCTCCCTTGCCTCACCTGCAACCCCATACAAACAGCGGCTCTTCCTCTGTGACCTTGGCCTCTCCCCCTCCGACCCAGCTGATCCAGCATTCAGGGGGAAGAGGAAGCCCACCCACACAGAGCGGAGTTCCCCTGGCTCCCGGACACCATCCCCCAGGCGCGGACCGACTGAGGCCCCCACCCGCAAGTCCCCCCGGTCCCGGAAGAGCAAGACCCCGCCGCCGCCCTGCAGCTCAGGCACCAAGTCTCCTTCCTCCATCCCTCAGGCCCCCACTCCACAGGTGCCCCCACCACACCCTGCCCCAGGTTCCCCCACCCACAGATACACCATCCCCAGAAGGGTCAGGCCTTCTCCCCCTGCCACTTGCTCTTCCGGCCCCACACCCCCGCTGCGCTTGTCTGTACCACTGATGTGGTGAGGGTGTCCTCCCCCTCTGTCCTGCCCACCTTTCCTGATCCCCATTCTCCTCCCCTGGAGGTGGGCACTGCAGTGGAGTCCACTATCACCCTGTCTGACTTGGGCGCTGCAGTGGCGGACCTGTCCAATCCATCTGCAGGGTCCACTGCAGTTGTGCCGGCACCCACAACATCTGAGTCATGCCCCCAGTTGTGCCGGCACACACCATGTCAGACACCTCCACTGCAGTTGTCAGTGGCTCTCCAGCACCCACCACCCCTTCCCTGCCTCCTCCTGGTGAGCCCTGATCCTGTCCCTGCGGTGCCTGGCCTGCCCCACGTATGCCCCTCCTAGGGGATTGTCCCCGGTTGTGATCAGTGCAGGCATGCATAGGGTGACATCTGCCACTGTCACCCTGTATAGACTTCCTTGATGGACTGGCCATTGGCCTTTGTTGATGCCTTGCAGTTCTTCCAAGTTTTGAACCCACATGCTGAATAAAGCAACTTTCTGTTCTCTAGTGGTTTTGCTTCTGATGTACATGATGTTGATGATGCTAACCGTGCCCTTGCTGCAGTGATGGTGATTTTTGGACTCATGAAAATGAAGTGTTACTGTGCATGTACCCATGTGTTCCAGGGGACAGTCTCCTATCCTGTGGTGAATCCATGTTGTCCTTAGCAGCATCTGAGGGTGTCATGTATTCAATATTTGGCAATGGGATTTCCTACTTACATTAGCAATGTCACATCTGTGGGTTCCACCCATGCACATCTGTTGTGTTTGCCATTGTTCAATTAGTCTAGTTCCCTGACCGTGTGGCCATCTCCACTGGACATGCAGGTTTGGGCATCAATGGGGAAGGACTCTTCTGTGTTGTCAGTGCAACTTGCTATACATGTGTGTTGGATCTGTGCTGTTGATTTCATTGGCATTCCCATGATCAGGCTGATGTGACGGGAGCCTTCATTTGGTGCTAATTGTTGACTGTGTGACCAAGTGTTCTGCTGACATGATGGAGCCCTACTGATGCGACATATGGCACAGCTTTCCTCACACAGGAGTGGAGTCCCCTCATGGCAGTGTGTACTCCTGTGACATCTCGTGCGCCCAAGGTGTGTGTTGTATGAGCATGTGTGTGTGTTCAATTCCATGTTGCTGTGCATGCTGGGATCCCTAGTGATGTTCCTGTTTGTGATGCTTGCTGAGTTGAGCTATGTTCCCCCAAAGTCTTCTCCCTGGGTTCTCTGTGATGTGGGTGCATGGCACATTACTGGTCATCAGGTTGTCACCCATAGGTGTGTTTGCTGTCAGGGCTGAGTTTGTGGGCAGACGCTGATGTGTCAAAGTCCGGATTCCCCTTTGCACTTGTTGTTGACACCTGTCATGTGATTTCTGGTTTGTGTTAGCTTTCATTGGTTGTGGCACGTTGTGTGTGTGACTGCTGGCACTCCTCAGGGCTGCAATGTTGGTAGTTGTCTATGTGTGTCCTTTGTGGGTGACCTTGGCTTCTTCATAGGTGTGTGACTGTGGCTGGGATCCCATTGGTTTGTGTGGCATTGCCGTCATGTCCATGTACAGCGTAGTGTGCAGTGTGTCAGACAGTCAGGAGTCTGGTAGAGTGGCCATGTGTGACGTGTTCCTGCACCTTGGTTCCCACCACCCCCCTGGGATTGTCATGGGTGCATGTGCAATGTCACCAGTGCATGTGAGCTTCACTGCTGCACATTGTTGGAGGTCGAGGTGTGTGGTGTTGAGTGTGTGCAGATGAGAGTTGTTGCCCGACTAGACCCCTGCCTCCATGTTGGCCTTGGCTGACAGGCCGTGCTGGTTGATTTGTGCTTGTGTAGGTGTGATGGGAGTTTGTTGCTCAGGACACATGACTGTGGTTCACAGTGTGAACGACATCTAGCTTTGTCATCACAGTGGGATTGTAATGCAGCCCAGGGTCACCACATTGTGGGGGCCCTGGGTGTGGTGCTGTGGTGTCTCTGTGTCTTGCTGTGTCAGTTGCTGTTCCTACATGCTTGTGTGACATGTGTGATTTGTGCTCCCACTCATCTGACAATGCCTGATTGCCCACATAGGGGATTTGGATCCATGAGTTACCTTTGTGTGGCACTGTATGCACGTCTGTGTAATTGGTATTCAGGCCTCCTCATGTGTTGTGTGTTTGCCTGGGGACACTGGTACCCCCCTCACCTGTTGTGTTTGATGTGCAGTGTGGGTCTGCCTGTTTGTGTTTGTGCATCTGCACCACTGCATTGGCATATCTTTAGTGTGCCATTGGCTGTATGTTGTTTGGTGTGTTTGCCCTGCTGTCCCTGGGACTCCTAGGTCATCAGTCAGCACAATGATCATTGTGTGTGTCCCCCATTGCTGCCATGGTATGGTATCTGTTCACCTCCCTTCTACAGTCTCCACTGGGTATCTGGATTTGTGTGCCCATTGGTGCAAATATGTGGGTCTGCATTCTGATGGTCACTTCTGTCATTGAGTCATTGATGAGTGTTGACAGTGTCAGCCCCCATGGGTGATGTTTGTCTGCACATGGCCAAAGGTATGTCTTGTTTGCACTGCACTGTTTGCCTCCCCCATTCTATGTTGCTATGGGACACAAGCACTACTTTGCCACTGATGTGTTTGTTGTTCTGTGACCAGGAATAATCCATGAAGTTTGGCAGTTGCAGCTTATTCTTTGTCAACACATACATTTTGGTCACTGTGATGATGGGGGTCTGGACCCCACTGCCACAATGTTCAATATGTGCTTCAGCTATGGACCCCACACTCACATTTTGGTCACTGTGATGATGGGGGTTTGGACCCCATTGCCACAATGTTCAATATGTGCTTCAGCTATGGACCCCACACTCACATTCTGGTCACTGTGATGATGGGGGTCTGGACCCCACTGCCACAATGGTCAATATGTGCTTCAGCTATGGACCCCACACTCACATTTTGGTCACTGTGATGATGGGGGTTTGGACCCCATTGCCACAATGGTCAATATGTGCTTCAGCTATGGACCCCACACTCACATTTTGGTCACTGTGTTGATGGGGCTTTGGACCCCATTGCCACAATGGTCATGGCCTGCTTGCATTGTGGGTGCCACACACATTTATGTGTGGCACTTGTGATAGGGGGTCACATTGTATGTCCACAGTCCTGTTCAGTGTTGTAGGCATTTGACACAGTCTACACACGCTTGTCATGGTGTTGGGGGGGATGTCTTTGTGTTGCATTCTTTCTGCTGGTGTGTGCTTCTTGTGGCATGTATTTGCCATCCTGTAAGTGGGGGTGGTAGTTGTAGGCATCCAGCCACCCCTGGGTAGAGGTGGTAGTAGTGGTAGGCACCTGGCACCCCCTGGGTAGAGGTGGCAGTAGTGACAGGCATCCAGCCCCCCATGGGTAGAGGTGGTAGTAGTGGGAGGCACCTGGCACCCCCTGGGTAGAGGTGGTAGTAGTGGGAGGCACCTGGCACCCCCTGGGTAGAGGTGGCAGTAGTGGGAGGCACCTGGCACCCCCTGGGTAGAGGTGGCAGTAGTGACAGGCATTCAGCCCCCCATGGGTAGAGGTGGTAGTAGTGGTAGGCACCTGGCACCCCCTGGGTAAAGGTGGTAGTAGTGGTAGGCACCTGGCACCCCCCTGGGTAGAGGTGGCAGTAGTGACAGGCATCCAGCCCCCCATGGGTAGAGGTGGTAGTAGTGGTAGGCACCTGGCACCCCCTGGGTAGAGGTGGTAGTAGTGGTAGGCACCTGGCACCCCCTGGGTAGAGGTGGCAGTAGTGACAGGCATCCAGCCCCCCATGGGTAGAGGTGGTAGTAGTGGGAGGCACCTGGCACCCCCTGGGTAAAAGTGGTAGTAGTGGTAGGCACCTGGCACCCCCTGGGTAGAGGTGGCAGTAGTGACAGGCATCCAGCCCCCATGGGTAGAGGTGGTAGTAGTGGGAGGCACCTGGCACCCCCTGGGTAGAGGTGGTAGTAGTGGTAGGCACCTGGCACCCCTGGGTAGTGGTGGCAGTAGTGGGAGGCACCTGGCACCCCTGGGTAGAGGTGGCAGTAGTGGGAGGCACCTGGCACCCCTGGGTAGAGGTGGTAGTAGTGGGAGGCACCTGGCACCCCTGGGTAGAGGTGGTAGTAGTGGTAGGCACCTGGCACCCCTGGGTAGAGGTGGTAGTAGTGGGAGGCACCTGGCACCCCTGGGTAAAGGTGATAGTAGTGGTAGGCACCTGGCACCCCTGGGTAGAGGTGGCAGTAGTGACAGGCATCCAGCCCCCATGGGTAGAGGTGGTAGTAGTGGGAGGCACCTGGCACCCCTGGGTAAAGGTGGTAGTAGTGGTAGGCACCTGGCACCCCCTGGGTAGAGGTGGCAGTAGTGACAGACATCCAGCCCCCATGGGTAGAGGTGGTAGTAGTGGTAGGCACCTGGCACCCCCTGGGTAGAGGTGGTAGTAGTGGTAGGCACCTGGCACCCCCTGGGTAGAGGTGGCAGTAGTGACAGGCATCCAGCCCCCATGGGTAGAGGTGGTAGTAGTGGGAGGCACCTGGCACCCCCTGGGTAAAGGTGGTAGTAGTGGTAGGCACCTGGCACCCCCTGGGTAGAGGTGGAAGTAGTGACAGGCATCAAGCCCCCCATGGGTAGAGGTGGTAGTAGTGGGAGGCACCTGGCACCCCCTGGGTAGTGGTGGCAGTAGTGGGAGGCACCTGGCACCCCTGGGTAGAGGTGGCAGTAGTGGGAGGCACCTGGCACCCCCTGGGTAGAGGTGGTAGTAGTGGGAGGCACCTGGCACCCCCTGGGTAGAGGTGGTAGTAGTGGTAGGCACCTGACACCCCTGGGTAGAGGTTGTAGTAGTGGTAGGCACCTGGCACCCCCATGGGTAGAGGTGGTAGTAGTGGTAGGCACCTGGCACCCCTGGGTAGAGGTGGTAGTAGTGGGAGGCACCTGGCACCCCCTGGGTAGAGGTGGTAGTAGTGGTAGGCACCTGGCACCCCTGGGTAGAGGTGGTAGTAGTGGGAGGCACCTGGCACCCCCTGGGTAGAGGTGGTAGTAGTGGTAGGCACCTGGCACCCCCTGGGTAGTGGTGGCAGTGGTGACAGGCATCCGGGCCCCTATGTGTATATGTGGCATTGGTGATGGGCATCCCGCCCCTATGGTGCTGCTGTTTCTGGAGTAAGTAATTTCTGCATCCATGTGTGTGTGTGTGATATGTCTGGTACGTGTAGTTTGTGTTTGTGGTTGGTGTCTGACTTACCTTCTGCGCCGTACGCGTCCGTACCTGTTCCGGTAGTAGATGTAGAATATTGGTAGGATCGGAACGATGGGATTCATTGTTGGTTCGTCTCGTTCGTCTTTGTCGTTGCTTCGCCTCGTCCTCGTCGCTGGCGTGTTCGTCTCGTAGCCGTGGATCGTGTTGTGGCCCGAATCGGAGCTTATGTGCGCCTCTCCCGGATGCTTTGACGTGCCGTGCGTAGCGACGGGTTCGGCGCGTACGGGATGCGCATCGTACTTGTCCGGCCGGACGGGGCTGCATTTTGGCTTCCGTGCGACTCGATTCTGCGTTTACGGATCCGGCTCGGTCGGGGAACAGGACCTGGATTGGGTGAGTACGACTGGGTCGGAATCTATGCTGTTGTGCGCATCGTACTTGCTCGTTCGGAATAATGTGCGGATCGGTCGGGAAACAGGCATTCGCATGGCTTTTTTCCCGACCGAATGATGTTAGGTGCGCCTCCGACCGAGATCGGAATCGGCCCCATAGATGGGTAAATTTTTAATGGGTAAATTAAAAAAAAATATTTAACATTTTTAATTTTTGGGGGATATAAATAAACATGTATAAATAAATACAACATATGTAATGTATTTATAACTATTTTTTAATCATAAATTTACATATTTATAATTAGTGAAATAAATTAAGAAAAAATTATAAAAAAATACAGTAGACATTCATATTTTATAAAAATAATTTTGTATTTTATTATGTACAGTAACATTTTATAGTACATTTTTGTAAAATTTTCTCACGCTTTTCCATTGTTTTCAATGAGAGAAAATGTCCTTTTTTATCTTTACAGAAAGCAATGACGTCAACGCGTTAACGTAACTTTCATCATTACGGAGATCATCGCGGGAGAGAACAGAAGCAAGGGAGAGCTGCGTTAAGGTAAGACAAATTTACATTATTAAAATACATAGGGGCCCATTACGATGGCGGGCGGACAAAGTCCGCCCGCCATCGCAACGGAGCCAGGGACCGACCGCCGAAGTTGCGACGGTCCCGCAAAGCATATTATGATGCACCCGCCACACTTGCGGGCGCTTCCTGGGCCTATTACATTGCGGGTGGATCTGCTGGCTGCAGACCGGCCCGCAATGCAATAGGAGTGCGCACATCATTGCCATGCATTACATGGCAGGCACCATGTGGTGCCTGTCATGTAGTGCATTGCAATGAGGGGTACCCCCCATGTGCACCCCTCACCCCCACAACACTTTGGGGGCCAGCAATGGGCCCCCAACAGCAAAAACCGCATGCCTTTCCATGGCGGCAAAGCCGCCATGGAAAGGCTGATCACCGCCAGCATCATAATATGGATGGCGGTGTCTTGCAGACACTGCCACCATATTATGCCCCTTTTCCGCCCGGTTGACGAGTCAACCGGCGGAAAAGTGGCGGACGGTCTTTCCGTCCGCCGCGGACCCCCAGCCATACTATTATGGCGGGGGATCAATCAGGCATGGATGGCAGGCGGATCGCCCCCGCTGGGCCAGCATCTTTTGGAGTTGGAATAGTAATTTAAAGCCCACCACTATCCAGCGTTTTCTCTGAGGCAAGCACCCTTTGCAGTGGGAATAGTCATTTTAACATACCACTATCCTGCACCTTTCTTGAAGCAAGCACCTTTTGGAGTTGGAGTAGTAATTTAAACCCCACCACTATCCAGCATTTTCCCAGAGGCAAGCAACTTTTGGAGTTGGAATACTAATTTTAAACCCACCACTATCCAGCATTTTACAGGAGTAGGAATAGTAATTTTAACATACCACTATCCTGCACCTTACTTCAGGCAAGAGTCTTTTTTATTTGGAATAGTATACTTTATATTTGGAATATTTTTTATAAACCCACTATTATACATTTATTTAAAAACGGTAAAAATATATATAGTTTTAGTCACTTACTTTATATATATTGTCCAAAATAGAGTATTTTGCAATGTTTTGTCGGATTTTGAAAAGTTTTCGAACAAACTGAAAAAAGTTAATATACTTTATTTTAGTATGTTTGCTTATGTAGAAATTGTTAAGTAGTTAAACATTTCAATAGTTTGTACTTACTTCGTGTTTTAGATGGCTCGCTCCGAGGTTTATCGTTCTGAGTAGAAAAACGCGTGTGCAGTCTCTGGTAATCAGGTAACTACAGTTTTTAAAATGGTGGTCGGCTTCTTTTATACGTTTTGTTGTGTTGAACGTAATTTGAAAGGGAAATATGTTTTGTTTATAATTTTTATTTGTGTTTTTAATGGAGTGTGAGAATGTAAATAATTATTTTGTTATGTTAGTTTTCGTAACTTTTTATTTTTGTATGTTATAACATCCGTTTTGGTTATTTCCGGGTCAAAGTAATTTCATTGAAAGAGTTGTAGGACTTTTGTTTTCCGGAATTTAAAAACGGAAGTTTTCTTTTTTGGGTTGATATTAGTTGTGTGTTATAGTGATTTTGTTATGTGAAACTTTACGATTTATTAATTGTAGTTTAGTTTGTGTAATTAAGTGTATTAATGTTTGTTCATTTGTTTTGTGTTTACATAGTAAATATTTGAAAATGTTGGTTAAATGTATGTTATGTTAAAATATCGTATATAAATTATTTTGTATTAATTTAAGTTTGATATTTATTTTATATGTGTTTTATACATTTTGGTAATGTTTAGTAAAATTATATATAAAAAATTATAATTGGCGAAAAAAGTACTTGAGTATTAATTTTATTACTCGAGTATTATTTTTACAACTGGGTAATTTTATTAAATATCGTGTTATAAAATAGTATCTGTTGTAGCAATATTTTTAATAAATGTATATACGTTTTATTTATTAATTTATTAATATTATACGCGAGTATTAATTTTGGTACTCAAGTATTAATTTTAAGAGTTATGTATTAATTTCTAATATCTACGTTTTAATACACTTCCCCACCCAAAACCCCTATTTTCCCTGCATCCCGCTCCAGGTGTTTATTATACAAAAAATATATATATCGCGTTGTAAAAGTGTGCATCGTTGTAGTATGCGTTGTAATGGATCATTCAATGTATTATACTACATTTGCGTTGTAATGGTATGCGTTGTAAAAACTAGCGATGTAATGTGATTTGCGTTGTAAAAGTTGCGTTGTAAAAGCATGCGTTGTATTTGTTTGCGTTGTAACGTCATATAAACAAAGTAAATTATGTGACAATCTTGCTGGGGTACTTGAAGTGTGAAAGAAAAGACTGTATGATGTCATTAATATTTTCATAACAAATGTAAATACCTGTAAATGAACTGTGCAAATTCAGCAGTTAGGAAAGCAAACAAGAAGCAATTTTTGGGTAATTGTGAAGTGGGATGGAAAAAAAGATTTTAATAGGATAGGAACAAATCAAGACACTTTACATGACAATGCACAAATATTAACTATTCACTGAAACATGATTTTCACACATTATAATTTGTGTGCAATTTAGTTTTAATAGTAAAACTGTATGTCTGTGCAAATTTAATGACCATTTCAATGGAAACATGCTGTCTGTAAATGGCAATGCACTATAACAAAATGATGCTTTAGTTATATTAAAAAACACCTGCCTCGTGTCTATTAAAGCTTGATGGGTCGTGAAAGTTTGACGTATCAAAAATTGGGTTGTGGTTCTAAAAGGTTTGGGAAGCACTGTTTTAATAAAAGATATTGAAATAATTGAAAATATATATCAAACCTAAAAAAAAGTTACTCTTAACTCCAACATTAAGGGGCCGATTCCGATCCCGTTGGAAACCGTACCGACCGACACGGACCGGGCCTGGAGTCCGACCGACACGTACCGGCGCAGTACGACCGGCCGAGTATGATGCAAGTCCAGTAAATCACAAACGACTCGCACGAAGCACAATCCGCACGACCGACACGGACGGAAAATCGTGATTCGGCCGTAAACTGACCGGGAACCATTCCGAACGACACGGACCGGGAATGGGTCTGACAGACATGTACACCTGCTGTACGTCCGGCCCAGTACGATGCAGTGCGTGTGAAATACTAACGACTCGCACGGAGCACAAATTGCAAGACCGAAACGTACGGACATACTGACTACCACGTAAAAGATCCAGTCGTGACCGACATGTACGCGCATGCTGCAACATAGCACAATGTGAGTGTGACACACTCGGATTAGCCTGCAATTGCCGCTGTAAGCGTCCGTCCTGGACAACTGAACGTGTCCGTCATGTTCACCAAAATGGCAAAGAAACAAACTGAAAAAGACCAAACAAGCATTGACAAAGTCAATAAAAAAAAAAAATGAAACAAAGACACACCCACAACTCCACCTACATAAAGGGCCAAAATGCCTACCATGATCCTTTGCAAATTCCACACATATGACAGCAGAAAACACCACCAACCTGCACTCAAAGACACACTCACAACTCACCCACCACACAACTTTCACACCATTTGCACCTCTCAAAAACACACTCACAAACACCCAGATAAACTGACACCCACCCACCCTCACTTTCACCCTCACACACACATCAATCTCCACAACCACCCATCACCATGCCCCCAAAGAAGAATCCAAAGTTCACTGATAGTGAGTTGGAAGTTTTGGTTGATGAAATCCTCAGAGTAGAGCCACATTTATTTGGCACATTGGTCCAACAGACCCCCATGTCACAGAAAACAAAGATGTGGGAGAGGATTGTCAACAAGGTGAATGCACAAGCACCTTGCCTGTGCACAATGGAGAATATCAAGAACAGGTACTACGATGTGCGAAGGAGGGTCAAGAAGTTGATTTCCAGAGACCATGCCCTGAGCCAGCGGACTGGTGGTGGCCCTCCTGCAAAACCAACGCACTACACTTCCTGGGAGGAGAAGGTGCGGGCCATCCTTCCACCGGAGGGCATCCATGGATTAACAGGAATACCAGAGCCTGGTGAGTACATAACCAAGTAGCCAATATTGCGAGGCAATACCCACACAGACTTCACTGTCAAGGGGACAGTAAAACCAATATCTGTTTGCAAAGCCATAGCAACCGAAAGCTAATCATCCTGCAATGTGTATGCCACTTAGATAAACACAATACCTGCAATCTCATAGTAAAATGGAACCATGTCATAACATGTACAAACTTACTAACAAATACAGCAAGGCATTGGCCCAAAACACCAACAAACACTGTCAGCCATTTTGCCAGCACTGTTACACCACCTCACAGGGAAGCTGAGTCACAGGAAGGGAGGCTGGGTATGCTGGGAAGGTGGGTGTAGCCAAAAGCATGATGGGAGTTGCAGTCTCAGCCAACAGTCCCCCTCCCACATGGCCCATCAAGCCCACCCTGAACCATGCTCACCTCACAGGGAGTGGAAAGAGACTTCCAAGATGGCTGACACTGGGCTCTGCTGTGGGGACCACTAGGCCCTGGTAGGAGTACTGCTCAAACAAACAACAGGACACCACTGTCAGCCATCTTGCCAGCACTGTTACACCACCTCACAGGGAAGCTGAGAAACAGGAAGGGAGGCTGGGTATGCTGGGAAGGTGGGTGTAGCCAAAAGCATGATGGGAGTTGCAGTCACAGCCAACAGTCCCCCTCCCACATGGCCCATCAAGCCCACCCTGAACCATGCTCACCTCACAGGGAGTGGAAAGAGACTGACAAGATGGCTGACACTGGGCTCTGCTGTGGGGAGCACTAGGCCCTGATGGGAGTGCTGCTCAACAAACAACAGGACACCACTGTGAGCCATCTTGCCAGCACTGTTACACCACCTCACAGGGAAGCTGAGTCACAGGAAGGGAGGTTGGGTATGCTGGGAAGGTGGGTGTAGCCAAAAGCATGATGGGAGTTACAGTCACAGCCAACAGTCCCCCTCCCACATGACCCATCAAGCCCACCCTGAACCATGCTCACCTCACAGGGAGTGGAAAGAGACTGACAAGATGACTGACACATGGGCCTGATGTATGAATTGGCTGCAAGTCACACATAGGCACTGGCCCCCACAAGCACGATCACACCCACAGCCACCGCAACTGTATGTTTCCTCTCACTGTCTGGGGAAGCAGTGTCCCAGGGGTGCCCCCTGGCCTGGCTGTGAAGGTGTGTGGGTTACATGACAATTGGGGAGATGCAGACATAGCACATATAAAAACACACACACAAAGCTACATATACATCATTGACGGGACATATGACAGTGAATGGAATGGCCACAGCAAGATAGCTGACACTGTTGCATGGTGTCATGTACACAAGGTGCTGTTGTGAGCTGCATCCCACTCCTACATCATGCAGCATTGTCAGCATCCTTGACACAACACTCCCCTTACTGTCATTGACACTTGCAACACAAGGAGTAACCTGGACTGGGTAGGAGGAGCCACACAACGTACAGCAGCATAACCCAAACACACAAACCTCTGGCCCTCACTGTCATGAGCATTGAAAATCAAGAGGGCTGCCTTGGTTAACTCCTCTTCCCATGGAGGACATTGACAAGATAAATGACGTGATCACGTGCAAAGCTCAGCAGCAACATCATTTGTTACGGTAACACCATCACATTTGTGCAACGAGATATAAACCAGGAACACGTACATCAATATGGTAGCTCACAAGAGATTCCAGACATACCGGACTGTGACCATGTTGTTCCGAAACACCAATGTGACCCAAATAAACATGCACAAAGGCCAGCACACATGCCCCAATCTTGGAACACATCATAAGAGGAAGTGCACGTATGTCCTTGTCAAAGCACAAATGATGATAAGGTAAACACACCTGTGTCAGGCACGGGATAGCACTTGAGCAGCAATGGCCATGTACAGTACTTGAATCAATACATGAGCTGACCATGCACACAGCTCCAACTGCCCATCAAAACGCACCAGGTTGCCATGACAATGAGCTTAAGCAATATAGACCTCTCTCTGTGACAATGGAGGACAATGAAAGGTACATACACTCATCATGAAGTACAGTAGGAACTGTAATGTGTGTGATCTGTTGATGTGTGCTGAACCACAACATACATTGTGTGTCTCTTCCACCCACAGGGGATGTTGGGGACACTGCAGGGACTGAAGAAGGATCCCAGGCCCAGACTCTGGTCGACCCTGAGCTCTCTGGTGTGGATGTCTCACAGTCCTCTTCGGACAACGACGAAAGACCTGGCCCCTCCGGTGTGGCTCCGCGTCCAGCCCCAGCAGCTGTAACATCAGCACCCCCTGCCACTACTGCTGCCACATCTGCAGACACACCAATGACCTCTGCCGACACGGACAGACCAAGGCAACAGAACACCGACCGCACAGCTACACAGGGCACCCTGGAGGTGAGGGACAACACCACCAGTGCCAACACAGAAGGGGGCCCAGTGTCATCTGTGCCTGGCACGGCAGGTCCTGCCTGTGTGGGCAGTGGTGGTGTGAGGGTGGGCAGGCTGAGGCCACGGCCTGCAGATGGGGCTGGACTGCAGGATGATCCACAGTTGGGACGCATCATAGATGCGTACCAGGAAAGCACCGGAGGCTTTGGCCAGGTAGTGGGGATCCTCAGGGACATGCAACAACAGCAGGCTGCCCATCATGCCAGATCGGACTCCCACATGTCCATAATAGAGTCCAAAATGGACAAACTCGATGAAGTCATGGCCGTGCATAGGGACATCCTAACATGCCTCCGCAGATATCTGACAACATGAAAACACCTCCCTGTGTGCCCACTATATCTGTTGCCACTACATCTGCAACTGCCACAGGGAGGGATGAGGACTCTAGCGGAGAGTCCCCAGCACGGCAGCAGCCTGCACCTGAGGGTCCCCCTAAAAAGAAGAAGAGGGGTCGTCCGAAGAAGGACAAGTGAGAGGCAGATGGCCACGCATACCCCCAGGAAGTGAATACCTGTTCCAGACATCCTCTATTGTGTGCAAAGTGTTCACCTTGTTGACTGTCGCTAAACTCCCACACATGTGATGGATGGTCTAAGTTGGACCAATGTTACAACTGACTGTGGACTTTACTCTTGAAATTTCATCTACCAACACTACCAACTCCTCTGTGAACTTTTGATTCCTATCGCACTGTACAGTACTTTCATTTAAGTATACTATTCTAACACATGCATGTTAATAAATTCACAATCACACAAAACTTGCTTCTGTTGTGACTTTAACTTGGTTTGTGTCATAGATATGATGACCTGCTAAAAGTATACTGTGCATGAAAACTACTACAGCAATGTAAACACAGTTATGAGAGTCATGGTGATGTGACACATATGAGGGAGACACACCACTACGTCAACACAACACATACTTACCATGGCCATCTAACTCATCGCCTACACTTTTGTGAACTGAAAATACAGTGGAATGCACATACACAACACCCATCCTGAGTCAGTGGCAATCAGCCCACAGGTACAGTATGGAATTGATTGTTGGATGTGTGGACACAGACAAAGCACAGTCCAAAGTGACGCACAGGTTTAATACACAATCACCACATGTGAACTCCACAACATATGGAAGATAACCTCATGTGACAGTGAGCACAAAGTAACCAAGTGGTAAACAATGAAAGTCCAGGGGTGTGTGGCACATCATCGGTTTGACAATGACAACTTGCACTCTGTAACAGGAATCCTTGTTTCGGGGGTCACACATGACCAAACTACAGCCAAAGGACCCTGTGAAGGACAGACACTATTAATATCACAAAATAACAGCATACATCTGCAATACACATGCCAAACACAAATCTTAAGATACGTGAACACAACCTAGTAATCATGTCAACACTGTTTGGGAGTACATACTAACTTAAAGGACACATCACTGCAAGCATCCTGTCAAGTAGCACACAGCCACACATATGCAGCAACATTGCACCACCTACACATATCAGGTCCTTACAAAACGTAGACAACACATCACTGTATACTCACAATCATGTGAAAAAGTTGTTGATGAGCTGTGTCTGAACATCCCCCTCACCCTCATCAGCACTGGCAACATGACCCAGAGCAGGATCCTCCACGGCTGGCGGCTGTTGGTCTTCATCAGCCTGGATGAGAGCCAACTCCTCCCTCACTGCCAGGTTGTGTAGCATGCAGCACACAATTATGATTTTGCACACCTTCTCAGGGGCATATGGGAGGGCCCCTCCAGTCCTGTCCAGGCAGCGGAATCTGCTTTTCAGTAACCCAAATGTCCACTCTATCACTCTCCTGGTCCGCCAATGTGCCTCATTATAATGTATCTCCGCCGGTGTCACAGGGTTCCTGAGGGGTGTCAGCAACCACGACATTTTTGGGTATCCTGAGTCACCTACATACAAACAAACAAACATTTAATGGGTCTGAAAAGAGTTAGAAAAATAATTTACCAAAAACACACAAGGGAAACAGATATTACACACCGACAAGCCAGGCACGCTGGTTCTGCAGCTGTGACATCATTGTTGGGATCTGACTAGTCCGCATGATGTAAGCGTTGTGTGCTGAACCAGGGAAACGTGCACACACACATGTGAAATTGTCATGTCCAGCAGACATACCACCAGGGCATTGATGGAGTGGAAATGTTTTCTGTTCAGGTATGTCTGCTCATGTGCATGTGGTGGTACCAAAGCAACATGTGTTCCATCTATGGAGCCTATGACATGTGGCATCCTTCCCAGTGCATAAAAGTCACTCTTTATGGGAGTGAATTGTCCTGGGGTTGGGAATTGGATGTACCGGTGCAGGAAATGCAACATCGCCTCCAAAACATCGCGAAGCACACGGCTGAACATGGTCTGTGACATCCCACAAGCAGATGCCACAGTGTGCTGAAAGGTACCGGTGGCAAAGAAGTGTAGGGCTGCCATCACCTTCACCTTGGGGGTCAGCGCTGATAGATATGACCGGCCAGGTTGTAGATGTGGGGCCAACTGCTCCGCCAACTCCTCAATTAGTGGTCTGGTGAAGCGGTACCGTCGGTCTGGGAACGGTCTATGGACAGCTGGTCTCCTGCAGTACATAGGTGAGCAAAGAAAGATTGTCAATTCCCCTACATATGTGGCAATGACCATGCTAAATACACATGCTACATCATAGCAAGACACAATTACTTGATGTGTGTGCTGTTGGGCATGGACACATATGTCGGCTATGTGCCCCTCACCTGACATCTCAGCTCAACCTGGTTACACAACAAGTGCAATGCTGTGCTGTGAACAATCTATGGGGTCTGTCACAGTGCATCTGAACAAATGTCACATACCAAACACACACCTCCGTGACTAGTAAGAATAGATGTGTTCCCCACATGACAGGTGCTTTGTCTGTCACACACAAGGATCTTTTAGTGCCACAATGACATTGTCATGATGTAGTGTCTGATGTACACGTACCAACACACCCATGAAACACACATGATGTGCTACCAGATTTGCTAGCAGGGCATACATGGATGTCTGTGACACACAGACACAACAGCAACTCACATGGCCAAATCACATGGATGTTGTACACAATTGACATCTACCACATACAATCAGAGACATGTGTGTAGCACAATACGCACATACTCTGGATTAACCCCACAATGCTAGCTCTGGGACACCCTGTGACACACAGTCCATTTCACCAATGAGTCAGGGTGTATGTAACATGTCATCACACAATGTGCACCTTGTCCTGTGTACAGGGCTCGGGGTTTGATCTGGAGAGTTGGCACTCACAATAGTGATGTGCCTCACACACAATGGTTTTTGTCCCCATTAAACATGGCACACCCTGGGAGTGCGTGCCACTAAGTTCCCCGTCCAATATGAAATGTGGAGCCATATACCCACACATGTCATGAAGCCTGAAATGTCATTTCATATACTGTGTGACAGGCTGTATGTTTGTTGTAGGGCACCGGGGTCCCTGCCAAGATATTGTGGGTGGCATCCTTTGGCTATTGACTGTAATGGTGACAGAGGCGGGTGAGTTTCCAAAAGACGCAACGTTCACTTAGGGTCCGATCCGGGCGTAAGCATTGGCTATTGACTGTAATGGTGACAGACGCGGGTGAGTTTCCAAAAGACGCGACGTTCACTTAGGGTCCGATCCGGGCGTACGCATTGGCTATTGACTGTAATGGTGACAGACGCGGGTGAGTTTCCAAAAGACGCGTCGTACACTTACGGACCAAGCCGTGCGCACGCATTGGCTATTGACTGTAATGGTGACAGACGCGGGTGAGTTTCCAAAAGATGCGTCGTACACTTAAGGACCAAGCTGTGCGCACGCATTGGCTATTGAATGTCATGGAGACGGACGCGGATTTGAAACTTGTGCGATTCGTGTTCAGAAAATTCCATTGGCTCCCTACAACAATGTATCAAAGTCAATGGTGTCATGGTGGGGAATATTTGAACGATGCGGAAGGCGTGTACGAAGCGTGCAATGCAATGGATTGGCCAATTTCAGAAAATGCAAACGTGTCGGACCTATCACTTTGGACGCATGGGACAGATTCTGCCTCTGCAGCACAGATATAAGACTGTCTGTTCCCCACAGACTTCACTTGCCTGCACCACCTGCTATAGCATTACATCTCTGCTACCACTGCTGCTGTCTCTGCATCCTCTGGGTCCTGCAATGGCACGTACTGTGGAGAGGGCCCCAGTTTTCACCGAGGAGGAGAACCAGGCCCTGCTGGACAGCCTCCTTCCACAGTACAGCAAGCTGTATGGGAAACCAGGGGAGCAGGTGAGTGCGCAGTCCACTGCCTTCCTAATTGTGCATGTTGTCTGACTAGCACTACTAGCATTGTGTTCACCTAGGGCAAGCATGCTCACTGAGTAATTGTAAGTCTCCAAGTGTGTAGATACATGTTCTGTACAGGTACAGTGATGAAAAAGTGTATATTACCATGTTTTTGATTTCCAGGCACTGTTTTCATGTTGTTAATGCAGGCTTGTACACAGATCAACTGCCCATGACCATAGTTGCACTACCTGCATAGATCATATGCCCTTGTGATAACGACATGTATGTGCAACTGTGTGATGAACAAACATGTTGCATGTGTAGTAATGGTGTCTTACTTTGTCATCCTCACAGGTTGATGCCCATCAGAAACAGGAGATTTGGCAGACCATCGTCCGGGCAGTTAGATCTGTGGGGGTCTTCAAATGCCGCATCCACCACTGCCAGAAGAGGTGGCAGGACCTTCGTGGCTGTACCAGGAGGATAGCCAGAGTCCAGCTGAAGCTGTCACCTCCACGCAGACGGGGCGGACGACAGACACTGACCCCCCCACATGCTCAGGATTCTGACGGTGGTCTTCCCTACCTGGATGGGCAGTTGAAGGACAGACAGCAGCAAGGAGGGGGTAAGTTCATGCCTTTTTGGTGAACTATGTCTAACATGCTATTTGCACTCCTTCAGCCTGGTGACACTCCCACAGTTCGTCTGTCTGCTGAGACAAGACTCATGTGGCTAAATTTGGTGATGCCCCATTCTCATCTGATAACCAGGTGTGGCCCTTTCGGTCTGTGACTTGTGTCACTTGGGTTGTGTGTCCTTGCTGTTGGCCAAGGTTAATGTTGGGAACAGCATCTGCCACAGGTGCATCGTTTTGGGCTTCATGGGTGGGACAATTGCTTGACATGTGTCTGCACATTGCCAAATATCTGACATGTACTCTGTGTGGGCCATACATATGTGTTCTAATTGCTGATCTGGGTCACCATAGGTATCTGAGGTATTTACCACACACCCATGCATCAGGTAAGACCAATTTTGGGGCCTCTGAAGAATGAACATCATGAGTGTAACACATGCATAGCCACCTGCCTACTGTTCCTGGTAATGACATGTTGCACATGGACCAGGACAGGTATGCCAACTCCGGCCATATGAGACACTCTGTCCTCCCAATCCTGGGTGTCAGCCAACATTTTGAGCATTGTGAAATGTGAAATCAGGTGTCTGCCTCTGTTTCATTGTGTATTGGCATAGCTTCTTGGACTTCAAGAGTGTTAAAATGTTTAGGATGGACAGCCATCTGATATGTGGCTGTTGGATCTGCACATGGGGCAAAACATAGGTGTGTGCCTAATGGTGGATTCAACATTAATGTGCAAGCAGCTTTACTTTGTTCTTGTCAGCCTGTGATGTGTTCATGTTTACTGATTTGTGTTAGCACAAACTCAAATGTCTCATTTGGATACCCTGGGATCATCTGATTCTTGATGATGTGGGTAGCAGGGTGTGAACATGTGTACTTGACAGCTACAGAGCTTACATTCCCTGCAAAAACATGAGTGTGACACAGTGCACACTGTTGTTTTTGGATGCACTGCCCCAGTGACAGGAGCCAGTACTGACTGAGTGGCCAGACAGCCCTGTGGCATGGTGTGCCACATGCAAATCTGGATCCTGCAGTATTGTCAGTTGTCCTGCATGCACTGCATTGTAGCATTGACTATCAGGACATGAGGCCATCATGGTGTGTGGGGATGGAAACATATCCATCATGTCAACAATGACTTTGGCCATCCCATTTCCTGACACATGTACTGAGTCACTGGCAGGAGATGGGATATGTGTGTAGTGACACATTACAATCACAATCCTTGCAGATCAGACAACTGGCAATGTGGGGCATGTTTGCACATATTATTAGTGACATCATACATGCACCAGACAGATGGGTCCATTGCCAGGATGGGTACGAGGGGCATGATTGACTGGCAGACTGACAAGTGCCTGCTTCACATATGTGTCAGTCATGTTAGCAATGGTTATCATATGATGCCAGGGCTTGCTCTGTGATGTGCTGCAATTACAGTCATGTGTCAGGTCAATACAGGTGACTAATGTGAATCTGTTTTTCATCATTGTTTGCAGCATCATCTACGGCTACTGGAGGAGACAGCTCCACTGACCAAGAGGAGACGCAGAGCCAGACTGGGTCTGCTGTGGAGGAGGCGGAGGGACCCAGTGGCACGGAGGGTGAGGGGAGCCACACTGAGGGACACTCAGCTACTACCAACTCAGCTGAGCAACACTCCAGCTCCAGTGAGGACTCCCTTGTGGAGGCGGGTGTCAGCAGACCACAGACAATAGCTAGCATGTCTGTCCCCGCCACCACCATCATCTCCACCCTCCTAGATGCTCCCATCCCTGATGTACGTGGATGCTCCCCGTGTCAGGGAGCATGTCTCCTTAAGTCCAGGCACCGCACCCCCTGCCTCTGTCTCCCCTGCTGCCCTTAAGCAGATCCATGTAGGGCAGACATCGATGCTGAGTGTCCTCCATGCTCACACAGGTCTGCTGACACAGTTGGTGTCCTTCATGGAGGGCATCTCAGCAAACATGTCTGCCCGACAGCGGAGCAATCAGTCCATGGCCTCCTCACTGACGGCAGCAGTGTCCCTCCTCCAACAGTCCCTCACCACTCCTACCTCTGCCCCATCCACAATCCCCACTACCCTTCCTGCCCAACGCACACTCACACAGGCCCAGGCACGCACATCAACAGGCCCAAGCAGCACACAGCAACGCAAGCCAAAGTCAAGATGCGCAAGCACGCACACTCTGGGGACTGATAGCACACACACAGGGGATGGGGCACAGACACACAGACAGGCATCCACAACCACTCCGCAGTCCTCAGATACCTCTCCCTCCGAAACCCCTTCCCTTGCCTCACCTGCAACCCCACCTTCCCAGAAGCTCTTCCTCTGTGACCTTGGCCTCTTCCCCACAGATCCATCTAATCCAACTCACAAGGGGAAGAGGAAGTCACCACACACAGAGGGGAGTTCCCCCGCCACACAGACACCCTCCCCAGGAGCAGGAACACTGAGGCCCCCACCTGCAAATCCCCCCGGACCAGGAAGAGCAAGACCCCACCACAATCCCCCACTTCCACCACACAGTCTCTGTCCTCCAGCCCCCAGGCCACCACTCCAACGGTTCCCCCACCACACCCTGCCCCAGGTTCACCCACACACAGGTACACCATCCCCAAAATGATTAGGCCCTCCCCCCTGCCACATGCACTTCCACCCCCACCTCACAACCTCTGCCTGTTCCTGCGACTGCTGTGGAGACCGTGTCCCCCCCCATCTGTCCTGTCCACTTCATCTGAGCCCCAAACCACTCCTTTGGACAGTGGCACTGCAGTGGAGACCCCGTCCACTCCGTCTGACTTGGGCACTGCAGTGGTGACAGCGCCCATTGTGTCAGACACCTCCACTGCAGTTGCTACTGACACTCCTGCACCCACCACCCCTCCCCTGCCCCAGACTGCTATCCCCTGATCGTGTCCCTGCGGTGCCTGGCCTGCCCGATGTATGCCCCTCCAAGGGGAGATGTCCCCTGTCCGTAGCAGTGCAGGCAAGCAATGTGTGACAGGCAGTCATATGTCACACACAATGGACTATTGGAATGGACTGGCCTTTGGCCTTTGGATTATTCATGAGTTCACAAAAGTTTTTTTGGCAAGCTGAATAAAGCCGATTTTTGTTAATTTTGTCGTTTTGCATTGAATGTACATGATGTTGCTGATGGGTGTCATGAAGTTGCTGTTGTGATACTTTTTGTTGCTAATGATTGATTTGGTGATGTGATGGACTCCATGTGGTCCATGGTATATGTGTCCTATTACGATATGTATCCATGTCATCCTTTGCTGCAATTTGAGGGTGTCATGATCCCAATATTTTGGCACAGGGAGTGTCACCTTTTATTCGCAACTTCACATCTGTGGCTTGCACTGTTGCACATATGTCGGGCTTACATTTGTGCACATTCTGAATTTTCCTGACTGTGGGCACATCTCCACTGGACATGCAGGTTTGCGCATCAATGGTGAACAAGTCATCTGTGTCATCAGTGCAACTTGCTATACATGTGTATTGAGTATGTGCAGATGACTTAAGAGACACTCCAGTACACAGGCTGATGTGATCAGAGCTTTCAGTGTGCTTTAATTATTGGCTCACTGACCAAGTTTTATGCTGACATGACAGGGCCCTGCACAGACAACGTTTGGCACACCTGACCTTCCGCAGGAGTGGAGTCACCTCATGGCAGTGTGTTATTCCGTGAAATTGCCTGAGCCCATGGTGTATGTTCTGTGAGCATGTCTCTGTGTGTTCCCTTCCCTTTTTATACACAGCCTGTATTCCCTACAGATTTTCCTGTTTGTGATGCTTGCTGAGTTGTCCTATGTTCATCCAACATCTTTGACCTGGGTTTTCTGGGATGTGGGTGCATGGCAAACTATTGGTCATTAGGGTGTCATCCCTAGGTGTGTTTGTTGTAAGGGCCTGGGATGTGGGAAAACACACGTGGGGCATATTCAGGATTCCCCAAGGCACTTTTGTGTTTACACAATCAGGTAGTTTTCACTATGTGGTATCTGTCTGTGTCTGGGTCACTTGTATGTGTGTGTGATTGCTCCCACTCCTCAGATTCATGGCTGCAATGTTGGAAGGTGTCAACATGTGTTCTTTGTGGGTCTCCTTGGGTTCGTCATTGGTCTGGGACTGTGGCAGGGATCCCAATGATTCAGATACATTTCATGTCATGCACATGTACCGCATACTGTGCAGTGTGGCAGACATTCACAAGGGTTGTTGACTGGCCATGTGTGATGAGTTTGTGCACCTTAGATCCCCCCACCACCCCTGGGATTGTCATAGGTGCATGTGCAATGTCACCAGTCCATGTGGGCTTAGCTGATGCACATTGGTGCAGATCAAGGTGTGTGGTGTTAAGAGTGGCCAAATGTGAGTTGTGTCATGGCTAGGCACCTCCCTACATTTTGGCCTTGGATTACAGGCCATGCCCAGTGATTTGTGTTTGTGTAAGTGTGATGGAAGTTGGTCTGTCAAGACACATGACCCAGTGTGCACAGGTGACTGTGCTCCACAGTATGGGCAACATCCAAATTTGTCATCACAGAGGCATTATCATACAGGCTACTGTCACCACAATGTAGGGTCCTTGAGGGTACTGATGGAGTGGGTCTGTCCCTTGCTGTGATGGTTGCTGTTCCGCCCAGCTTGTGTCACATGAGTCTGTTGTGATCCCACTCATCTAACAATGCCTGATTGCCCACAGAGGGGTACCCAATTAATGTGTTACCTTAGTATGGCACTGTGTACTCATATGTGTCTTTGGAGTTCAGCACCCCCTCATGTTTTGTGTACCAGCCTGGGGATACTGACACACACACACATGTTGGGTTTGATATGCAGTGTGTGGCTGCCTGTTTGTGTTTGTGCATCTGCGCCAATGCATTGGTATGGCTTTTGTGGGCCATTGGCTGGATGTTGTTTGGAGGTTTTTCCCTACTGTCCCTGGGTCTCCTACCTCATCAGTCTGCACATTCATTATGGTTGGTATGTTCCATTGCTGCCATGGTATGGGACTTGGTCACCTAACATCTACAGTCTCCACAGGATTCCTTAGTTTGTGTGTCTGTTCGTGAAGCAGGCACGGCCCGTGGTAGGAGTGCCGGTCGGGCGGTGACGTGGGGCGGGGGAGTGGCAGGGTGGGGGGTAGTAAACTACGGATTAAGGCCGAATACTGGCTAAGTCAACATTTAAATAAATAAAACAAATTTCGTTGTGAGCGCTGCATCGCCAAATGCGATGCAGTGCGCGCAACGAAATTCGTTTTATTTATTTAAATGTTCACTTACCTGTATTCTGCCTTAATCCGTAGTTTACTACCCCCCACCCTGCCCCTCCCCCGCCCCACGTCACCGCCCGACCGGCACTCCTACCACGGGCCGCGCCTGTCGTGAAGATATGTGTGTATGCATTGTGAGGATCACTTCTTACATTGTCTAATTGGACACTGGAGGCATTGTCAGCTCCCATGGGCGATGCTTGTCTGCACATGGTAGAGGTTATTTTTTTATACACAACAATCTTTCCATCAACATATCTATGTTTGTATGGCACACAACTACTACTTTGCCACTACATTGCTTGTGGTGTTCGGACCAGGATTCATACATGCTGGTTTGCAGATGCTGCTATTTTTATGACCACACTCACTTTTTGGTCACTGTAGTGAGGGGGGTTTAAACCCCATAACCGCAATGTTCCTGGGATGCAGGAGGTTTGAACCCCACACTGACCTTTTGGTCACTGTATTGAGGGGGGTTTAAACCCCATTACCACAATGTTCCTAAAGTGCTGGATTTTTGAAGCCCACACTCACCTTTTGGTCACTGTAGTGAGGGGGGGGGATTTAAACTCCATTACCACAATGTTCCTAAAATGCTGGATTTTTGATCCCCACACTCACCTTTTGGTCACTGTAGTGAGGGGGGGTTTAAACCCCATTACCACAATGTACCTGAAATGCTGGAGTCTTGCACCCCACACTCACCTTTTGGTCACTGCAGTTAGGGGGGGTTAAACCCCATTGCAACACTGTTACGGTAACTGCTTGGGGTTTAACCCTCACATTCACCTTTTGGTCGCAACTGTGATGGGAGTGACATTATGTTTTCCCTTTCAGTGTCACTGTTGCAGGCCGTTGACACAAAATACACAATCTTGCCATGATGGTAGGGGGGGTGTGTTTTGTCTACAACCCCTATGTGTGGGACTGCTGGTGGTGATAGGCATCCAGCCCCCTATTTGTGTGAGTACTGGTAGTGATTGGCATCCCCCCCATGAGTGGGGACTGCTGGTAGTGATAGGCATCCAGCCCCCTATGAGTAGGGAGTACTGTTAGTGATAGGCATCCAGCCCCCTATGAGTGAGGAGTACTGGTAGTGATAGGCATCCAGCCCTCTATGAGTGAGGAATACTGGTAGTGATAGGCATCCAGCCCCCTATGAGTAGGGAGTACTGTTAGTGATAGGCATCCAGCCCCCTATGAGTGAGGAGTACTGGTAGTGATAGGCATCCAGCCCCCTATGGGCTGGACAATGGTGGTAGTGATAGCCCCCCCTATGAGTAGGGACTGCTGGTAGTGATAGGCATCCTGCCCCCTATGAGTAGGGAGTACTGTTAGTGATAGGTATCCAGCCCCCTATGAGTGAGGAGTACTGGTAGTGATAGGCATCCAGCCCTCTATGAGTGAGGAGTACTGGTAGTGATAGGCATCCAGCCCCCTATGAGTAACACTGTAGTTCTAATCCAAAGTGGAGATCTCACTCTCTCAGTTTTGTGAGAATGTCATCCTGAAGTAATGTATATCCCAGTACCCAGCAGACAGAATGTTCTTGAGAATAATAAGTCATAATAATAATGAACAATGTATAAAAGAAATATAACTTACAGTAGGGCCTCCACTCCACAAAAGTACCTTTAGACACTACGTGGTACAGGTAAAAAACATACACTGCTTTGTGGGATGAGTGGTTTCTATTGATAAATTAAATATTGAAATCCATCATTCTAAACACCTCTGCAATAACTATTGAGGTCATTTAGACCCTGGTGGCAGAATGCCCAGCAGGCTGTCACCTTGGCAGATGACCGTACTCTCTTTTGAGAAATCCCTCTTACCTGGCAAATAACTCTGTGCTGAAAGGGGGGCAAATGCAGCTGTGGCTCACTTCACAGCACTGAAGCTTTCCTAATTAGGTGGCATGTTAAAAGTACTTGCTTGGCAAACCTTTTTGTATTGAGAAAATAATCTCCTAAAGTGCGAGTTTGTCTTCTCAATACAAAATATAAATGGCTCTTATGCACAGAAAGTGTTCTCCTTGCCCATGAGGACCATTCTACATTTTCCCAGCTTATATTTGATATGCCTTGCAAGGGAAATGAGTGAATGGTCACCCTGTCTTCAACAGGTTGCTGCAACCATCAAGATGACATTGCAGTCCTTTGGCAGATGGACAAATAGATAAGAGGTTGCAAGCTTGCGGAGCCCGCAGAGGCTCCACTGATTAAAATGCTATCCATTTTATGCACGCAAACAGTCTGGTTTATGATCACGCTGCAGCATAGAGATTGCAACCTTACCCACAGTTGCTCGGATATGGATTTACCTTCATTAAATGAAAAGACAAGAGGCATTTGGCAAAACAGGAATAAGTTGGTTTAATTAAACGCTGCAGCCGGGAAAGCCAGGATAGAATGCCCCTGCTCAGAATCTCTCAATATACAATGTTTTGGTCGTCAATTTATACAGTTCATGAGGTACAATAAAATGTTCTCTACATTCCAAACAGAGCATCTTAGTCATAAATCAATCACATGTGCACATCTGATAAGGACACAGGTGGCTCTTGACCTCGGGGAGAGCGTAATGTGGGCCAGTGTGTATGTGTCCAGATGTCCGTGTGAGGAGCGCATGATCGCTATGTGTGGTGTGCATGTCATGTCCTGATTGGATGAGTTTTTCTATCTATATGTGGTATCCAGCTTTTTGGTATTTCAGGGGAACACGAGCCTTTGAACAAATTGGTTTTATTGGGGCCAATTATCTCGGACTTGTTTGTGGTGCAACTATCTGTGGAATCGATCATGGTTTTCCCTGGGTGCGTGTTTGCCTTGAATTACCACATGTGACTTGTAACTCGATAAGCGTGGGCATAGGTTGCAGGACCTGCCTGACCACGTATCTTGTGATGGAGAGGTCACCCTGGGTGAATCTGATAGAAATGATGTGAATTCATCGGAACTCCTAAAAATAATATGGCAGCCATTGGTATCATTTTTATCGACATTATCAACATTACCTTTACATAGGTCATCTTGTACATCAATAGCGTTCGTACTGGTATTAATGAGGTTATGTCTGGTCTGAATGTACATTGACATTGGTCTTGGTAGCAACAACAATATTATCATACAAGCATGGATTATTACATACATTGGTGTCACTGTTGCTGATGTCGGTGCTGCTGTGCGGGCACAAGTTATGGTATACATTCACATTGCATTGACGGACATTATGAGGGCACAAGCTATGGCATACGTTCACACTGCATTTGCTGATATTGTCTTTGTCAGGCCTGCACACATTATGACATTCATTGACATCGTATTCACCCATCCCAACAACATCATAGATGTTGTCCTCTTGTCCACAATTGACGATTACTCCTGCCTCCTCATATTGCTGCACCTCTCAGCTGTCTTCAACATAATTGACCATCTGACCCTTATACACACCTTGGAGTCCCACACAGGATTCATCTGCAATGTCCTTGAAAGGTTTGCCTCCTATCTTTTCTACTGACAACAGTTTGGTCACATGGACGCCTTCAGGTCACAGAGGATCCCAGTCACTTGTGGAGTCCACTTGGGCCCCATACTGTCTCCTGTCATCTTCAACCTATGCATGGAGTCTCTTGATACTCTACTCACAGATACCAAAATCAAGTTTCACCAATATGTTGATGATATACTACTCTTCTTAAAAATCTCCTCTGCTTCAGACATCCAAAGCCTCAAACACTGCCTGCAAATCATCCAGATGTAGAAGTCCAGTGCCTATCTGAAGCTCAACCCAACCAAGACAGAATTTCTGTTAGTTACCGAGAACAATAACAAAGATACAATACAAACCTAGCTCAATGACATGAACCTTTATGGCTTCGAACAGCAACTTTCACTAAATGCCAAGTCACTTGGATTCACACCAACATCACCCTCAAGAAAAGCATTTCCAAAAAAAGAATTCATGCAATGCAGCAAGTAAAGTTGTTGGACTGTGATTCGTGAAAGGGAGAGAGAAGAACTGTGCCGTATCTTCAAAGAATTGGACTGTCTACTGCCTAGCGTCAAGATAAGCCCCCTTGTGCCACAGTACAGGGTTGCCTTTGCTATGGTCAGGATAGTTTTTTGTGATAGAAGGGGTACCTTCCTGCACAAAAACAATCCTTGAGGCTATTTGCTCTTTGTATATGCGCTGCAGAATGCAGCACACATGTTAAGAGGAAATAATGAGGAGGAATAAACATATTTCTCATAGTTACACCAGCCTCAGGCAGGCAAACCATTTTGGCGCAAACCCATCTATATCTCTTTGTAAATATGGGTTTGTATCAAAATCCATGGGTGGGTGCACAGGAGCGCCTATGCACCACCCATGCAGCATCTTCCTGACGCAGAGTAATACAAGGCAGTACAATGAGCTTTGTTGCGGTACTTCTTCTTACAAAACCATGCAAATTGACATTGGTTGCCTTTCTATATACAAAAAGACTTTTGCTTCAGGCTGTATCAAAAAGTGATGTAACCCTTCAAATCTTTGAACATCTGGGCCAAAGTCGGCCTGGTACCAGCTCTCTCTTCTAAAGAAAGTCAAACTGTTTCTTCCAGAAAGTGACTTCAGAAGTTCTGTTCAAGACATAATGCTCTCAGACCTTGTTAGAAATTGGGTTTCTGGTGGGCAGAGGTATGCACCCTATCCAAGCAGGGAACACAATCCTAGTAAGGGTAAGTCAGATACAAACCATAAATTAACCTGTGCTCACCCTCTAGTAGCTTGGCACAGAACAGACAGGCTTAACTAAAGAGGTAATGTGTAAAGTATTTGTGCAACAATGCAAACAGTAACAAAGTGAAAACACAACAAAAAGAATCCACACCAGTTTAGAAAAATAGATTATGATTTTATAAACAAAACAATACTAAAACAACAAAAATCCAATAAGTAAAAGTCACAATATGAATTATTAAAGAATAAAAGTGAAAATAGCGCTTAGAAGCAATAAGCGCCTATGGGGTTATCTGGTCACGCTGGACCGGGGCAAAGTCAAGAGTTCAGGCTGACTGCGATGTATCGCAGGCCGGATACAAGAGCCCTGCAAGGCCCGCTGAACAAAAGTATCTTGATCGTCTATGGTCTCTGACTACGACAGCGGCGATGCGGGGGTTCCGATGCATTGGTTCTGACGGCAATGCGCTGGTTCCAAGTGAGAAGCACCGGTTCTGCTCCCGCAACAGCTGTGATGCATCGATTCTGCTTCACGCAGCAGAAGATGCGTCGTTGCACTAGAGCAACCACCTAAATCCACTTACAATGGACCAGGCACAGCAGCAGGGAGTAGGACTTTGATGGCCCTGAGTCTTAAAAAAGGCGGCAAGCCAGCATCTCCTTGGAGATCACTCTGGGTTCAAGTCAAAGATTCCAGTTCTTATTCAGCAGGGCAGAGGGTAGCAGGCAGCAGGGCAGCCCAGAAGAGTGCAGTCCAGCAGAGTGGCAGTACTTGTAGCAGCACAGCAGTCCTTCCTCCTGGCAGAGTCCTTCACAGTTCCAGTAGTGTCTGATTTGGTGGGGTCAGAGACCCAGTCCTTTTACACAGTTGTGCAATTGAAGAGGAGGTGACTTCAAAGAGGGGCTTTGAAGTGCACAGAGGTCCCCACTCCCAGATCTGATTCCAGACTCACTACAGGGGGATATGCAGCACTTTGTGTGGGGACAGGAGCCGGCCTATTCAGGTGTGTCAGCTCCTCCCTCCCATCCTGCCCAGGATAAGCCACCAGGATAGGAATGGCCCATCAGTCACACCTAAGCTCCTTTTGTGTTTGGCTGTCTAGAGGGAATGCACAAAGTCCAGCTATCACCCACCCCAGATGAGTATTGAAAACAGGCTGCAGGCACACAGAGCTAAGAGCAGAAAAATGCCATCTTTCTAAAAGTGGCATTTTTAAAAGGGCAGTTTTAAATTCATCTTTACCAGTAAAGAGGATTTATCATTACCATTCCAACGATATGAAACATGACAGAGCTACTCCTTCACAATCAGGAATTACAGCTTCAAAGTGTATTAAGGAATTCCCAATGGTAACCTATGAGGGGAGTAGGCCTCACAGTAGTGAAAAATGAATTTAGGTGTTTTTCACTACCAGGACATGTAAAACTTAAAAGTACATGTCCTATCTTTTGACTACACAGCCCCCTACCCTATGGGCTACCTAGGGCCTAGCTTTGGGGTGACATATATATAATAAAAGGGAAGTTTAGGGCTTGGCAAGGGGTTTTAAATTGCCAAGTCAATATGGCAGTAAAACTGCACATACAGGCTCTGCAATGGCAGGTCTGAGACATGTTTAAAGTGCTACTTGTGTGGGTGGCGCAATCAATGCTGCAGACCCACTAGTAGCATTTAAACAACAGGCCCTGGGCACATGTAGCGCACTCTACTAGCAACTTATAGATAAATTAAATATGCCAATCATGGATATCTCAACCAAATCACATTTTAGGGGAGTAGCACGTGCACTTTAGCACTGGTTAGCAGTGGCAAAGTGCTCAGAGTCCTAAGGTGTTAGAAATGGGGGTCTCTAGGTGGCAGTGGTATGCACCCTGTCCAAGTAGGGACCCTTCCTTCTATTCAGGATAAGGGAGTTACATATCTAAATAACCCCTGCTCACCCGCTTGGTAGCTTGGCACGAGTAAACAGGCTTATCTCAGGGGCAATGTGTAAAGTAATTGAACCCAAACACACAGTAACACAGGGAGACTACAAATTGACACCTCACCAGTTTAGAAAAATAAAGTATCTTTATCTCAACCAAACAAGACCAAAATGACAAAACTCCAATATGCACAATTCAAAATATGACTTTTAAAAGGTTTAAACAATTATGTCTATAGGAAACTATGGATATGTGATTTCTATACAAAGTACCTCAAATGCATCAAATTCTATAAAGCAAAACAACCGCAGAGGAAGGAAGCGTCGGAAAGCACATCGATGCGTCAGTTCCTGAGTCCTTTGGGAGGCGTTGCAACATTTCTACTGCACGCAGGAGAAGTGGTGCATCGAATCCGGACTGTAGGGCGAAGTGATGCAACGATTCCAAGACGGTACTGGTCTGCGGGTGCTGCGCCAGAGATGCATGGTACACAGGTGCGATGCGTGGTAACTCGGATGCGCTTGAGGTTGATGCAGCAGCGGCAAACAGCGCCATCGTCCACAAGAACTCCATCAGGGTCTCGACCAGCTCCGACGACTTTCTCTGCACCGCCAAACACATGCACTTCCAGATCCACACGGACCCCAACACCACCCTTAGAGGCACCCTTGTCTACAGACCCCCTGGGCCCCGTCCCCAGTTCAGCGACTCCATCGCCGACTTCATCAGCACGCACGCCCTGACCTCTTCCCGACTACATCCTCCTCGGAGATCTGAACTTTCACCTGGAGAACAACAACGACAGCAACTCCACCACCCTGATCGACAACCTCGCCAACCTCGGACTGAGACAGCTCGTCACAACACCGACCCATTCCGCCGGCCACACGCTCGACCCCGTCTTCTCCTCAAGCTCCCACGTCTCCTTCAGCCACACCACGGAACTCCTCTGGACCGACCACCGCTGCATCCACTTCACCTTCCAGAAACCCACCACACACCACCGCACCCAACAGATCCCACGCCGCTGCTGGAGCAAAGTCACCGAAAACCAACTACGGGCAAACCTCGCTCTCATCCCTCCCTCCGACCCATCCAACACCGACGACGCTGCCTGCAACCTCAGACGATGGATAGAGCGACTGTGCCAACACCCTCGCCCGCTGAAAAAATTCACCCACAGTGACACCACCAAAAGAGCCAGCTGGTTCACCCCGGAACTCCTAGCATCCAAGCATACCTGCCGGAAACTAGAGAAGAAATGGCACAGTGATAAGACACCGGACAGCCACGCAGCCCACAAAGACGCCATCCGCAACCACCACCACCTCATCAGGTCCGCCAAGAGAATCTCCTTCAAAGACCGCCTCGACAACAGCGCACACAACAGCAAGGAGCTCTTCAACATCGTGAAGGAACTCTCCAACTCCAGCTCCAACACCAACGACATCCCGCCGTCGCAAGCTCTGTGCGATTCCCTCGCCACCTTCTTCCACCGCAAGATCGCCGACATCCACGACAGCTTCAACACCCAGACAGCCCCAACTAAGATCGATGCACCAGACCCGCCGCACACCATCGACCACGACCCCTTGCCAGCCTGGGCCAGCGTGAACATCGATGACACCATCAAGACCATGAGCACAATACACTCCGGCTCCCCGTCAGACCCTTTTCCGCACCACATCTTCAACAAAGCCAGCAGCTCCATCGCACCCCACCTGTGCAACGTTATCAATCTCTCCTTCGAGACCGCGACCTTCCCAGAGAGCTGGAAACATGCAGAGATCAACGCCCTACTCAAAAACCCAAGGCGGACCCGAGAGACCTCAAGAACTTCCGGCCCATCTCCCTGCTTCCGTTCCCAGCCAAGGTCATCGAGAAGATCGTCAACAAACAGCTAACCCGATACCTCGAAGAAAACAGCATCCTGGACCCATCCCAATCAGGGTTCCGCAGCAACCACAGCACGGAGACTGCCCTCATCGCCGCCACCGACGACATCAGGACCCTGCTGGACAACGGTGAGACCGCAGCCCTCATCCTGCTGGACCTCTCCGCCGCCTTCGACACTGTCTGCCACCGCACTCTACGCGCACGCCCACTAGTAACATTTGATTTACAGGCCCTGTGCACTTTACAAGGGCCTTACCAGTAAGTCAAATATGCCAATCGTGGATAACCAATCATAATCACAGTTTACACAGGGAGCACTTGCATGTTGGCACTGATCAGCAGTGGCAAACTGCCCAGAGTACCTAAACCAGCAAAAATGAAATCCAATACACAGTCAAAAATACAGGAGGTAGAGGCAAAAAGACAGGGGAAGCCATGCCAAGGATGTCAGGTCTAACATAAGGCCAACAAAAAGAAATTAGCAAAAAGGTGAGTCAATCAGGCAAAAGGTTTGGGGAAGACCACCCTAGGGTGTCAGGTCTAACAGACCCGGATATTTGGTAATGTGCTACTCAATTGACTCCCAGACTTCACAGTGACACCCCTTTGGGGCATCCTTCATGCTGCAGAATGTTTCATCCAGGACCTAAAGAAATATCCTCACATCACCCCAATCATGAAGGAACTCCATTGTCTCCCCTTGCCTGCATCATCTTCAAAACCAGCTGCATCACTTACAAAGCAGGGATCCGAGACAAGGCCCTGGAATGGGCCACCTCCTTCCTCACCGGCAGAACCCAGAGAGTCCGCCTCCCACCATTCCGATCCGAAGCCTCCGAGATCATCTGCGGCGTACCCCAGGGATCATCCCTCAGCCCAACACTGTTCAACATCTACATGGCCCCGCTCGCACGCATCGCCAGACAGCACGACCTCAACATAATCTCCTACGCCGACGACACTCAACTGATCCTCTCCCTCACCAAGGACCCCCTCGCCGCCAAATCCAACCTCCATGAAGGAATGAAGGCCGTCGCTGATTGGATGAAGATCAGCCGACTAAAGCTGAACATGGACAAGACAGAGGTCCTCATCCTCGGCTCCAACCCCTCAGCCTGGGACGACTCCTGGTGGCCTACGACACTGGGAGCAGCCCGACACCCACCGACCATGCACGCAACCTGGGAGTCATCCTCGACTCAACGCTCTCCATGGCCAAGCAAGTCAAAGCAGTCTCCTCCTCCTGCTTCAACACCCTCCGCATGCTTCGCAAGATCTACAGGTGGATCCCGACAGACACAAGAAGAACAGTCACCCCGGCCCTCGTCAGTAGCAGACTTGACTATGGGAACGCCCTCTACACGGGAGCCCCGGCCAAGCTCATCAAGCGACTGCAACGCATACAAAACGCCTCCGCACGCCTGATCCTCGACGTACCACGCCACAGCCACATCACCCCCCACCTGAGGAACCTGACTGGCTCCCCGTCGACAGGAGAATCTCCTTCAAACTCCTCATCCACGCACACAAGGCACTCCACAAGACTGGCCCAGCCTACCTCAACAGACGACTCTTCTTCTACGTCCCCAACCGCCAGCTCCGCTCCGCCGACCTCTCCCTCGCCACCGTCCCTCGCATTCGAAGAACAACCACCGGCGGCAGATCCTTCTCACACCTCGCCGCCAAGACCTGGAACACCCTTCCACTAAGCCTACGACAGACCCAAGACCTGCTGACCTTCAGGAGGCTACTCAAGACCTCGCTGTTCGACCAGTAGCAGCAACCCCCCCCCTCTCCCCAGCGCCTTGAGACCCTCGCGGGTAAGTAGTGCGCTCTACAAATTCTGTGATTGATTGATTGAAACAGGCGCTGCATCCATTTCTTCATCCGTGGTCCAACAATGCATTGTTTCTTTCAGCCGCACAGCAGGGCTTGCATCGGGGTTAGGGCAGTGGTCTCGGACTTCGGAGACCAGTGCGCTGGAGTCGGCGTGGAATTCTTCGGTCGCATGGGGCTGTGCGTCTGGAATTTCTCCTGCATGGCGGTGCTGCATCGGAAAATTAAACTGCAAGAAGGGCGAAGACTCGATTTTTCAAGTTTCTCAAGTTTTTGTAGTTCTTTGCAGCCTGAACAACCTCTAAGGGCCCAGAACTGGATTTGGCACCACTAAACAGGTCAGAACTCCCAGCAGTGGAGTTCAAGGAAGCTGCAGATGAAGTCTTTTTTGTGTCCCTGAGGCTTCTTAAAAGGAGGCAAGCTCTAAATCAAGCCTTTGGAGATCTTCTTAAGCAGCATACCACAGCAGGGCAAAGATTCCGTCCTTTTCACTGCCCACAGACAGAAACAGCAACTGCAGGTCCACCCAGCAAAGCAACACACAGCAAATGGGGCAGCACACCTCCTGAAAGCTCTTCAGCTCTTAGTCCTCTTAGTCCAGAAGAAATCTAAAGTTTGGGGGTTTTAGGTCTAATAGTTATGCCCCTTTTTCCTTTTGAAGTCTTTGTTCAGAAAGTCTCTCTTGCTCAGTAAAACCAATTCTGTCCTCCCTAGTCCAATTTCACTACAGGAGGTGGAGACATCATTGTGCAGAGCAGCCACAGCCTATTCAGGTGTTAGTGACAACTCCTCCCACCACTCTAGCCCAGGATGGCCCACCAGCATATGCAGGGCACACCTCAGCTCCCTTTGCTTGAATGTATAGAGTGAATGCACAAACAGCCTTTGTCAGTCTAAAACCAGACTGTGAATCCACAAACATGCAGAGGCACTCAGGATGTTTAAACAAGAAGATGCCCACTTTCTAAAAGTAGCATTTTCAAACACACAATTTAAAAAACACCTTTACTAAAAGGTGTGTTATTAAATTCTGAGTACAGAGAGCCCAAACTCCAAATCTCTAGCTATTCCCAATTGTAAGTTACATTTGTAAATTGTTACAAGGCTGCTACAATCAATGATAGTCTATGAGAGAACTAGGCCTTGTAATAGTGAAAAACGAAATTGGCAGTATTTCACTATCAGTCAATCCAAAACACTCCAGCACATGTCCTACCTTTCACCTACACTGCACCCTGCCCATGGGGGTAACTTGGGCCTACCTTAGGGGTGACTTACATGTAAGAAAAGGGAAGGTTAGGGTCTGGCAAGTGGGTGCACTTGTCAGGTCAACATGGCAGTTAAAACTGTGCACCGAGACACTGCAGTGGCAGGTCTGAGACACACTGGAAAGGCTAGTTGTGTGGATGGCAAAATCAGTGCTTCAGGCCCACTAGTAACATTTGATTTACAGGCCCTGTGCACTTTACAAGGGCCTTACCAGTAAGTCAAATATGCCAATCGTGGATAACCAATCATAATCACAGTTTACACAGGGAGCACTTGCATGTTGGCACTGATCAGCAGTGGCAAACTGCCCAGAGTACCTAAACCAGCAAAAATGAAATCCAATACACAGTCAAAAATACAGGAGGTAGAGGCAAAAAGACAGGGGAAGCCATGCCAAGGATGTCAGGTCTAACATAAGGCCAACAAAAAGAAATTAGCAAAAAAGGTGAGTCAATCAGGCAAAAGGTTTGGGGAAGACCACCCTAGGGTGTCAGGTCTAACAGACCCGGATATTTGGTAATGTGCTACTCAATTGACTCCCAGACTTCACAGTGACACCCCTTTGGGGCATCCTTCATGCTGCAGAATGTTTCATCCAGGACCTAAAGAAATATCCTCACATCACCCCAATCATGAAGGAACTCCATTGTCTCCCCTTGCCTGCATCATCTTCAAAACCAGCTGCATCACTTACAAAGCTATCACAGCCAGCACCCTTGCTGATCTTGCAGACAAGCTCACCATCTCTGGTGGATGATGGTGCACCTGCAACCAGAACACTTTCAGACTGCAGGCTAAGAAGTGTAAAAAAATATAAAACAAAACAGTAGGCATTTTCCATCAATTTATTCAGGACCTGAAACAACATCCCCATATCCGTCAGGACTGCCCCAAATCTTCTCTTTTTCACTTCTCTAATTTAGGAAATATTTGAAGACTCACCTTTTACCTTTTTAATTTTTACCTTTTGAAAACTCAGCTTCCTCTCCTCTTACTCATTGACATTATGCTTGTGCTTATGCTAATACATACATACACACAAAGCATTTCAACTTACTCTAAATAAAGATAGGGAACCTCGACTTTGGCGTGGTGGAAGAACCGTCAATTTACATCAGAGGTCTGCCTCCACTAAGATTCAAATGAGTCCCCATATTCTTTACTATGGATTTACCAGGAAATCAAATGCACTAATCAAGAAAAATACTGATAAATATTAGTTAACATTTTTAATATAAATAACACAATACAACAAATCGAATTTTAATCCCACTTTTCTTGCTGCCTTAACAGTCTTTAGGTAAATAAGTGTGTCAGTCCTTTAAAATGATGAGATTATATCATTTCCTCCATGATGTACACTTTTATGCCACTCATCTGTTGACATTTGTAAATTGAGCCCCTTGGATTTGTATGTTTCAATGTTTGTAGTTAAGGTACATTACTGCAGTGCTTTATAAACAAACTTTGAGGTTTTCAGAATGTATAGTGTGGATCTTATCATTTCACTTTAGATTAAATGAAAAACTATAAGAGTTTTTGTAAATGTCATTAGTCCATTATCAATCCATTAGGCCTTTAAACACAGTCTACATCACTGTATGGTGGAATCCAGTGCAGGTGCCACTTGAATTTCAGGATTCTGAGCTATATTATAAGGTGTGATCGGTCATGGCTGTTAGTTTGTTATAAACTTCAGCTGCTTGCTGAAAAAGCCTTCTGAATTCTTGTGCTGCACAGCATATTGTCAGAGATTTATCCCTTGAGTCTATCAGGCAGATAATCTTTGGGCATCTGGCGTATTCATATTTCTTCTTTGCAGCAATTGCCAGTTTATGTAATGGGACATATTTATCAGCTGACCCGAGCCTCTTCATTATGGCTCTGGAGTCATGATTCTCTCCACAAGGCAGCGGGAATAAATATTTATGTGGCGACAGAGCAGCATGCTGTTCATTTGGCTCTGACTTTTGTAAATGAAATAGATTTGCTACATTCCGTCCTCAGACTGAGCCAAGATGTTCCCTTCTAAAATGACACCTGATTTGGGTCATTGATGATGCCATATTTAATCTCATCAATGATGTCATTGATTATGTCATTTGTGGTGTCATCAGTGATGTCATGTGTGAAGTCATGCAGGGTGTACGATGGTGGCCTGAGTTATGATTTGTGTATCCAGCTATCCAGTTTAGCCTGTTTCAAGGGATTTAGGGGCTGATTTATAAATTAGTGGATGGAGTAATTATCATGGTCATGGTGAAGTACTTTTATGGATGTCCCCTCCCCAGCACAAATCTCTTGCATTTTCAGGAACCACCATCACGGTTCCTGGAAATGCAGTATAATTTTGCTAGACGGATTCCTCAATATACATATGTAAATGGATTGTCTCTTTTTTTTAAAATAATGCCCCCTCGCCACGAAAGTTTACACCCATGGCGAGGGGGTATTGAGCATTTTTCAATGCTACCCTAACCGCCAAGGTTAGGGAAGCATTGAAAATGTGCTGTATATTCGACCATCGAAATTAGGCGAGTGGACATATATCCAAACCTCAGACGACCATTACTCCATCAGGAGAAGGAGTAGTCTTCGCTGTGCTCAAACCTATGATCATCATGACTCTAAATCGGGCAGGTGACCGAATGTTGGCATTGCAATGGAGTGTCCTTCCCACTAACATAATCAGGCCCTTTAAGTTTTTCTTTCATAACCATAACTTCATTTTAACTGTGTTTTTCCATTAAAGTTCTGAGGTTTACATTCCTATTGCATGAGTAGAAAAAATCTTAAATTATCCTTATCAGGTTTTTTCACTCAGTTTTAATTTTTTAATGCTATTCTGTTTTAAAGACGATTGCGTCTAAGCCCCACTGACCAAAGCCTTTGGCTATGCACAGCATGGGTTGGCCTGGTCCTGCACCCAACCAACTATGTGACTGAGTGAGTGAGTGACAGATTTATAAAGCGCACGATTGCCGAGGCGTCTTGGCGCTAGGAGTGACATGTTGCAGTTGCCCAGGCTCGACCGAAGTTTATTGCGGGGGAAAAGCCAGGTCTTGACCAGTTTCCTAAAGAGAAGCCTGTTGGATTGTAGCCTAATAGTAGTCGGTAGCTTGTTCCACAATTTGGCTGCTCGATGAGATAGGCTTTTGCCTCCCCATCTGGCTTTATGAATCTTGGGAACCTGTACTAGTCCTGTGTTGGCTGATCTAAGATTCCGCCGCGGGGAGTACCAGGAAAAAAGTTTCTGTATATCCATGGCCCCCCCACCATACTGCGCCTTATGCACCAGACATAGAGCTTTAAATTCTACACACTGTTGGATTGGGATCTTGCCAGCATGCGTAAAATCTGCAAAAGGTTGGAATGGGTGTGGAGACGTGACTATGATTCTCTCTCCAAGGGGCTGTATCAGGCAGCTATCAAGGATTACCATAGGGCCATCCAGTCAGAGCGGGCAGCCTATTACGCAGCTGAGATCAAGGGCAGTAAAAACCCCACTAAATGTATCTTTGGTATACTCAAGGATCTAAAACAGGCAGGGCTACCCCCAGCACCCCGCATTACATCAGACGAGCAATGTGAGGCTCTGGCCACCTTTTTCGTGGAAAAGGTGGAAAATATCTACTATTCTTTCTCACCAGCTCCTTTAGCTTTGGGTCCAGCACTCAGTTCCTGTACCACCCACACTCTTGTGTCCTTTCCATCTATCTCTCAGGACGAGCTACGTGTGCTATGCAGCAAGGTGAAATCAGGCTCCCCTGCTGACCCCCTTAAACCGGAGCATTTTATGAACTCCTTACCCATGCTCCTGCCTCCTCTGTGTCAGGTGATCAATTTGTCCCTGTCCAGAGCAGTTGTCCCTAGAACATGGAAGCAAGCGAGGGTGACTCCCCTGTTAAAAAAGCCTTCCCTGGACACAACCAAATTGGAGAATTTTCGTCCCATTTCTCTCCTGCCATGGATATCTAAGATTGCGGAGTCCCATGTCAACTCCATTCTGACAGGCTACCTGGAAGACAATAACATCTTGGACATCTCTCAGAATGGCTTTCGCCCTGGCCACAGCACGGAGTCAGCCCTCCTAGTAGTGACTGAACATCTGAGGGCCGCATTGGATGAGGGACGTACGTCGGCACTGATTTTATTAGACCTCAGTGCCGCGTTTGACACGGTCTCTCACCAGATTCTGTTGCAGCGGCTGGAGGAGGCGGGGATCACGGGCCTAGCCCTTGACTGGTTCGCCTCCTTCCTCTCTGAGAGGACCTTTCAGGTGTCGGCTCCCCCGTTTTCCTCCCGGATCCATAATATTCATCAAGGGTTGCCACAGGGCCCAGCACTGAGCCCTACGCTGTTCAATTTGTATGTTCAACCTCTGGTAGCGGTGGCTAGGAGTAGAGGCTTGACACTGGTATCGTATGCCGACGATACTCAGTTGGTAGTGGCACTTTCTGGTAATTCAGCGCAGGATGCCTGTATGTTTCGGAGCAATCTTTTGGCCATCTCTGAGTGGATGTCTGCCAACTGTCTGCAGCTTAACGCAAGCAAGACTGAAATCCTGTTGGTTGGGCGGGACGGTGAGCTGTGGAGTGAACATTGGTGGCCCACCACCCTGGGCTGTGTCCCCGCCCCCAAACAGATAGTAAAGAACCTGGGTGTTTGGGTGGACTCCGCTCTCAGTTTTCAGGCCCAAACCAAGAAAGTGGCGGGGACCTGCATGGGTATTCTGCGGGGGCTCTAACCATTGCTAGGCTATTTTGACCCGTCCACTCGGCAAGTTATCATCCAGGCTGCCATTCTGTCGAGATTGGATTACGCCAATCGCTTTATTTGGGTTCCAACAAGTCAGAGATCTTAAGATTACAGAGAGTCCAGAATGCGGCGGCCAGAATCCTCCTTGGCCTCCCGAGGACTTGCTCCACCTCTGCTGCCATTCGCCGATTACATTGGTTGCCAGTGGCCAGACGTGTGGAATTTAAATCTCTGTGCATTGCTTTTAAGATCTTGAAATCCTCCCCCCCGGCCATCTTGGCCACCCTGCTCTCGCCCTACATCCCCCCCGCCAACTTCGTTCGATGGGCCAAAACTTGGCGGTGGTTCCGAGGGTGAGAAGAGCACGGGCTGGGGGACGTGCTTTCTGCACATTGGCGGCCAAACTTTGGAACTCTCTCCCACTGTCCATTCGTAGCCTAAACAATTATTTGGCATTCCGCAAGGCCACCAAGACTTATCTTTTCCCCCCACTGTAGGTTTCTATGCCTTCTGGTGGCCTCTCCTCCTGACTGTTTTAGCGCCGGGATGCTCCTTTGCTGGAGCAGCTGTGCGCTCTATAAGCTATATAACATAACATAACATAACAATGAAGCTGCCTGATGCTAGCGGAAATGGAGTGATATTTGGGAATATTAAGTAGTAGTCGCGCTGCAGCATTCTGCAAGGACTGCAGTGTCGCAGTCTGGCACTTGTCAATTCCCAAAAATAATGCATTGCCATAATTAATTTTTGAGAGGACAAGAGCTCCTATTACCGTTTTCCTGAGGCCCAATGGAATAAAAGGCAAAGTTTTCTGCAGAATTTTCAATAGAAAGAAGCAGGAGGAGGTCAGATGATTAATCTGTTTTGCAAAACTTAGTTCATTGTCAAATATTCCAAGATTTCTTGCCTTAGTGGATGGGACGGGGCAATTACCTGCCTCAGATGGCCACCACAATCGGCTCCATATGTTTGGACCCTGCCCAAACTCCATGACCTCTGTTTTCTCTGTATTAAGCTTGAGAAAATTTAAGTTCATCCAGTCCATAATGGAATTTAGACAATTGTGAAAGCTGACGGCTGTGGCGTCCACCCTCTGCGCGACAGATACAACTATCTGGGTGTCGTCCGTGTATGAGATCAGCGTAAGACCGTGATCTTTGATTAGTTTGGCCAGGGGGGTGACATAGATATTGAACAAGGATGGTGATAGAGCTGAGCCTTGTGGTACTCCACAAGGGAGGCAGAAGTTTTCTGATTTAAGATTGTCCCAATAGATCATCTGCTCCCTTGATGCCATGATAGAGGAGAGTAGGGTTAAGGCCGTCTCTTTAATACCTATTGCCTTCAGCCACCGCATTAGTACTGCATGGTTAACGGTATCAAATGCTGCTGATAGGTCAAGTAGGATGAGGACGGCTCATCCCCCCCATCCATCTGTCTACGAATCTCCTCTGTGGCCATAATTAGGGCTGACTCTATGCAATGGCGAGATCTGAAGCCATGTTGGGTGGAATCTAAGAGATTGTTGCAATCTAAGTAGTCGGTTAGTTCCATGTTAATTGATTTTTCTAAGATTTTAGCCGGTATTGGTAGACACGATATTGGGCGATAGTGTTTCACCTCAGTGGGATCCAAGGCGGGTTTCTTCAGGATAGGCCTAATACATGCCTTTTTCCATGACTGCGGGAAAGTCCCAAAACTGATAACCTGGTTTAAGAGAGGGGCTAAATGTGCACTGATTTTTCTAGAGACCAGGTGCAAAATGGCAGGAGGACATGGATCAGTAGGAGAACCTGACTTGGTCAATAATAACAGATCATTAACTTTCTCTATCGTTAGAGTTGAGAACCTAGACAAGCTACTGCGGGTTGTGTTCTCCTCCGCGGTATTTTCATTGTTTTCAATGGAATTGGGTAACATCTTAAGGAGTTCATTATAGACTGTCTATACTTTAGTTTGAAAGAAGGTAGCAATCTTGTCACAGAAATTTTGATCAGGTGTAAATTGGATATTCTGCTGCCGTTTAGATAAAACAGTAACTGTTTTAAAAAGCTCCTTAGAGGAGTTTTTGGCCGCGTCTATTTTTGTTGTGAAAAAACACAGTTTTAGCTTTTTTGAAAACTTCTTTATATTCCTCCAGGACTAGATTGTAGGCCACTTTGCGTTCTTTACTGTAATCTATCCTCCATAACCGTTCGAATCGCCTACATTTGGATTTGATAAGTCTGAGATCTGCATTATACCAGGGTGTGGACGCATGGCTTCTTCGCGATTTTTTTGTTATTTCCGGAGCTAGCTGGTCTACTGATGACCTGATCCAGTCATCAAATTTGCTAGCTGCCAAATTGATGTCAGAGACATCCATGGGGGGGTTCCTCGCAAGGACTACTTCTAATTCTCTTTTTTGAATTCTGTGCCAGGGTCGAGATTTGACAGGAGGTGATCTGTTCAGGTGGGAGCTGTTTTTTCCTCGGGATTAGTACCTTAAAATGTACTGCTTTATGATCTGTCCATGGCAGGAGAAGAGTGTTAACCAACACAATGTTAGGATTATTAGTAAAAATGCCATCCAAAGTATGGCCAGCCTTATGCGTGGATTCAGAAACAATTTGGGTCAAACCGTAGCCTGCAAGATTGTCCAGCAACATGGCAGTATCTGCATTGTTATTAGCTTCTAGGTGGAAATTAAAATCCCCCAGAATTGTAAAAGTAGGAGATTCTAGACAAGATTCTAAAAGAGTCTGGAGCGAGTGGGTAAAGGTGGACCTTACCCCCGGTGGCTGATAAAGAAGTAAACTCGGGAAGGACAGAGAATTGTTAATTTTAATATTAATAATCAAGGCCTCCACTTCCAATTGTTGGGTAGGCTCAATCCTAACATTAAAATGAGATCGATATAGTATGGCAATACCCCCACCCCGTTTTCCCTTTCCTGTCTACGCAGGCTACTTGATATCCTGCAGGTCGGGCGATGTTCCAATCAGGTTCAGATGTATCATTAGCCCATGTCTCCGTTAGAAATTCGTATTTATGCTTTATCAGGGATCTGGTATTCAGCAAAATACACTGTATTGGATCTGCAGAAAAGCACTGAGAGACGCTTCCACCTATAAGGATGTCCGTTTTCCTGGTATCTAAGTAAGTTAACGGCGCTAGAGTGACTCCTAGCTCTTCAGCTCTATCATAACTATTTCTTATTGCAGGAGGTGGGACTGTACCATTGTTATCTTCACCATTTGTGTGTTTACTAAGTGAGTTCATAACCGTAAGGCCACAGGAATTGCATTTGGTTGGCCCTTTGTTCACATACTCTATCAATATGCTCGGGTTATAACACTCACTGGTATTGTGCTTGAGTAGCTGATCTCTTGTATAGATCTGGGGGTGAAAACGGGCAGGGGTCCTGGCACTGGGCGTGCTCCAGCGCAGACGGGCGCAGACAAGCTTACCTTTGGCGTGCCTTCAGCGCGCCGGCGGCGCGGTAGCGCCAGTGTGTGTTTTAAAGTATATGAGCAGGAACAACTAGTGCGCCGACCTTGTCCAAGTGGGCCCGCTCTTACATACGGGCACCGCGGTCGGGCACGAAGCTAGTTAGTACAAGTGATTTTAAAATGCATTCCAACAGAATTAATACAAACAAAGTGCAAGGTGCGGGCTAAAAACAAATATACTGAGTTCTTTGAGCTATTACAGATTGGGCTAACGAGGCAGCGTTGCTAAGGCACTGAGCACGTCACACCCTTCCCTACATATGGATTTTTGCTCTGCACTGGACCTGCGCCAAACCCTCCAACATTCACGGTGCATGGCCCTGGCCATGGACATTGGGGATGATAGCAGGGCCAGTGGACATACTTTGCTGTGCATGAACTCTGGCGTTACATGGGAGATGGCTTCTTGTGGATTGGACATAGAGTCTAGACACATGTTAGCAACTAGCAGTAGCAAAGCCAGTGGACAAGCAACCACAAATCTATACAGCTTCTAGCCATGTGTAGCAAAGGTTGGTAGCAGTGGTTGAACTCAGGGACTTGGTCTGGCAGGTGTATCTTCTAGTATTTATTATTCCCCCAATGTTACATACTGCTTTTATAGGCATACCAGACTATCTAAATGACATATTTAGGACGATGAATAACATGATATTCATTGGAACCAAGGAAACTAAATAAAGAACTAATTCTAGTCTAAAAACTCCCTTTCTTTTGAGTTTCATTTTTTTTAGTTTTTCTATTTTTCGTGACCTCATGTAAAATTATTGTAGCCATTGACTAACTTTTCAGAAATCTTGTACTTTTAATATACAGAGCATTCCTGTGCATCCCTAGATCTGTTTCCTCCTCCTGTTTCCACAGGATCTCTTTTGATATGGTTGATGTGATAGTAGAGTAGAGACAAGATTGTCCCGGACTCAAGACTTGCTTCCAAGGTTTGCTCGATACTTTGAAATCATTTCGTTTTTTTTTGATTGGGGGTGTGTGAAATACTCTAAAACACACTATTCCTTGATGGTCATTCCCTCATACCACGAGTATTTGATGTTTGTAAGATCTCTTGATGTATCTGTTGGTGGTATTGGAGTCTGAGATGTGCTCCAGTGTCCTGTTCTGTTATCACTACCACCTCCTCTGCAATAGATGCCATGGATTGATTAAGTTACAAGAGAGGAGTTGCACTCTCCACTCTTGAAAACAGAACAATCAGCGGCGGCTGGCATGGCTTGCAGGTTGAGGGCCAGGGGGTCATGCTGGGGGTACGGAGGTTATTGGGGGGGTCGCGCTTCGCAAAAATAAAAAATAAACTTCTCTTTGCGTCGGGTCCCTCGTTTTTGCTCCTGCTCTCCTCGTGGAACTCGAGGAACAGGAAGCAGGTCCCACTGACCAATCACAACGCTGCAATGCAGCGTTGTGATTGGTAAGCACCCAGGTTCCCCTGACCAATCCCAGCGCTTCAGTGCTGTGATTGGTTTTGAGCCAACCAGGGAATGGGGGCCTGGGCTTGTTCTCCATGCAGGCTGTAATGCTGCCTACATGGAGAACAGGGAAAGTGTGCATGACTGGTTTGGGTGACCCGAGAGGGCCGACCAAACAGTCATTGCGCACTTAGGAGTGGGCAAACGACTCCTCCCCTGCCCTGCTCCGACAGCAGAGCAGCCCCGCCCACCCGCCCGCAAAGAAGCAGGAAGTATAAAATGATAATAACTTTATGTTTCATCTTCCCACTGCCTAAAAGCAGTGGGGCGACGCTCCTCCGCCACTGAGAACAATGTTGAAGCACAAAGGTTTGGTCCTCTCTTCTAATGATCTTTTAAGCCCTTGCGTGCGGCGCGAATTTTCGCGCTGTGCGTGGATTCTAATGAGTGGGCGGGATTCGGACGGCCAGGGGCCGTCCTGCGCACATGCCCACCGTGACGCGTGACGGCTCCCGGCCATCATGAGCATGCAAGGGGTTAAGTAGTGGTCTCACTGTTTTTTACGTTTTTTCAAGTCTTCAGGCACGGAACCAGATGTCCGTGAGCCTCGAAAAAGACTTCCCCAGCTTCAGTGGCATTTTAGAGAGGACTTCCTGTGTGAGGCTCTTGAGCTTTATGTTCAGTGCTTGCAAGCATCAAACATTAAAACAATCTGAGTGTAATACAATGTGCTCTATATTTGACAGCATAACTTTAGGCATCACATAATAGTGTAATATAACGACCAATGCTTGTATATTTTTACATAACTTACAATGTTTATCTCTACGAGTTGAGTCCACGGGCCCAGAAACGGTCTGCAAGCCTCAACAGGAAAACCTCTCTGCGCCAATAACATTTTAAGGGAGATCTTCCTATTCAGGTGCAGGAGCTTCCACTTCCATGTGGAAAACTATATATTGTGGTCCTAGACAAAACTTAGCTAGTAAATATAAAGAGAGATGAAGGAGTGAACATACTTTTTTTTTTTACAAGTTGACTCAGTGAGCCTGGAGCAGGAAGCTCACCACAAGCCTGAGATAGGAAGCCCTGCCTGTGCCAATGACACTTTAGGGCTGGACATCTTCTGTGAGGCTCGCTGGCTTCGTGTTCCAAGCCCATGATCCGTGAACATAAAAAAGTTTGGATTCACTATAAATTCCCCCTTTATTCATCCCTGTGAGGCTAGCCATTAACTATCAATTATAATAAGTAATGCGTGTTTTCACATATTTTAAAAGCTAGGTTTTCTTTAAGTGATTGTCCACAGGCCCTGGACATAATGCCCGAGAACCTACAAAGTCGGAGATCCAGAAATATGTGGCTTTGCAGACTCTTACATAGGAATTCATTAACTTATCTAAAACGTACAATGCTCCTTTGTAAATCAAGGAGAAGGTCCTAGATGTTTTGATCCAGATTGTTTGACACCTTTACAGTGCATTTGCTGAAAAAGTACTTATGGCATCTTCAATAGACTAGCCATCAACACTTCTGGGGTCCCTGCTACTGAATATAATGACGGTAGTGTGAAGTTTGTTAGAGAAGGGGGTGGCATTGAAAAATCATACTCTGCAGCCACCATCTGCACTTTTTTTTCTATTCTAGAGGGTGAGAAAAACAGAAACCCCATACATGTTACATGTTAACTATGTCAGCAAACACTCAGTCATGGCAAAAATAGAATTTTATAGTTTTGGCAGCCAAATTAACAGCCTTTTTACAGCTTAACAGCAAACAATACGATGGAAGGAGTAGTTCCCATCAACATCCACGTCTGCAAAAGCATCAGAATTTTCAGTGGATAAAAAAAGTGCCACAAAGTGTTCTGGACGTAAAGGATGGCAAAGTGGACGAATACTATCAGGACATAGGATTGTACTACCTAGAGTGTGGAAAACTTAGAATAAATAATTAGCACAAAACATCAGTGCACACTATCTTCAAGAAGTGAAACTCTTATCTTTATCTTTTTTAAACTTTTGCTATCCCTCAGATTTCTTAATCCCTCTCCATTTTTTAAACTAAAAGATTTTACACCCAAGGAACATTTTAGTTCGAATTAAAAAGAAAAAATTGTGAAAATACAAAGTATAAAATAGATTTGTTTGAGAGCCAACATTACTGCTCAAAAATACAATTCTTGCTGTCATCTCTCTCTTCTTTTTTTTTGTAACCTACCTTTTTTAGGTCGAGCATTCGAGACCTCTTGTACATACTTTAAGTGTATACTTATATGTGTATGTACTTTGTGGGCTCTGGAGATAAGCCCTAGGACTTGTCTGCTTTCGCTTAGGGACTTTTTTTTCTGTTCAACTGCCTCTATTTAACTGTCTTGATAGAAAACGACCAGTAGAGGTCAGTAAAATACCAGAATTGCTTTCTGCTTGTTCAACTGCCTCTATTTAACTGTCTTGATAAAAAACAACCAGTAGAGGTCAGTAAAATACCAGAGTTGCTTTCTGCTGAGGGACTTTCTTTTTTTACATTTTTCTGGCAACTGCCTCTATTTAACTTTCTTGATAGAAAACGACCAGCAGTGGTCAGTAAAATACCAGAATCACATTAGCATTCTCTAGATTCCAGTCCATAGAAATTGTCTTCCATGAGCACCCATAGACAATAATATTTTTTTCAAATCTTGTATTTTCAGTGATATGACCACCGAAGACCCTGATTTTATATTAAAAACAGAGCTTTGGACTGTACCATTTCCCGCTGAAAGGAAATATTTCTCTCCATGTGTTCCCATCCCTGGAGTGTCACGCAGTTTGGTGCTTACTTTCCCTCCATGTTAAAGAACAGTAGATGTTTCAGCACCCAGGCTAATGTGCTGCATAGCTAAATACATATAAGGTCCCAAAGGCCAGATCGATTGCATTGCAAATGCTTGTTTTTGTTTAATGATGATTATCAGTAATGGAAACATGAGGCCACACTTTACCTGGTTTTAGCACCAAGAACACCCATGGGGGTAATAGTTTTGCTTTACAAGAAAATGAAATCTAGTAATCCTGCTTTGGATTTCATTAAAGCTCAGTCAAACAATAATCTATTTGCAAGACATAGGAAAAGTATATAGATAGTTGCTGGAGCCTTCCCTTAAAAAGCCTTTGCACATAGCAGTTGCAGTAACCTTTGGTTAAAGCTGCAGGTTATTGTCCAACCCTTGCTTTGCATGGCCTTTTGTGTGTTTGCTGAAGAGATGGAGGCAGGGAATGACTGTGCCCGCCAGCCATTGTGTCCACCCTCCCACTGCTTTGCATAGCCTCAGCCCAGTCTTGTACCCAACCCTGTAGGTCAGCCAAGCTATTTTGTGCACTGTGCACAGAGGGAGTTGGTCTCTGTGTTCAAACACTTCATGATCTGTCCAACTCCAGCAGAAAAGGTCTTTTAGCCATGGACAGTGCAGATTGCGCATGGAGTCTTGCCTTTAGCCGGACCCTGCAACCAATTCCCCGGTGTCTGCCAAATTAGCAGAGACTTTGGGTGCAGAGTATTCAGCCAGCGCCTGCGCCCACCTATCATTCTGACTGGCCATACAGCATTGTACATGGATGCAGACCCTATCCTGTTTTTTAGGTCTATTGTTAGACAAGACCTTTTGATTTTCAGCCTACTCTCTTCATCCATTGGCCTGTTGTGTCATTCACATTTTGCTTCCACCCACTACAGCATATAGCATGGGGCAGTGGGTCAGTCTACGCAAGTCACTGGTTAACTTCACTTTAAGTGACTGCATTTTGCTGTCTCACAAGGAGCACATCCATACACAAGCTAGTTCCCTTCTGTGCCAGTGTTTTTGTTTTTACTTTATATCACTTCAGTGTTGCCTTTTTGTTTAGAGCCTGATGTGATAGCATGATGCTTCTGATGCACATTCCATCTTTATCAGATCCCATCGCCTGCCAGTGCTGTTGTACATTCGTTTTGGAGTGTTTTTCTTTTCTGACTGCTGTGATTTTACAGAATACCAGATCAGATTGTGTCCCTTTGAAACAGTTCTGTATTTGGTTATTTTCTTTTTACTATGCCTTTCTCTCCTTCTTTCTGTCTTTCCTTCTTTCTTTCCTAATTTGTTTCCTTCCTTCTTACTTTCTTTCTTTTTTCTTTGTTTCTTTCTTGCTCTCTTTCTTTCTTTCCATTTTCTGTGGTAGCCAAGACCTTTTGATTTTACTAAAATGATATGTAAAACATAGTTATTTATAGGGTTTTCAGCCAGACTTCATCCATAAGTCTGTGGCTGGTGTCCTTCACAGGTATTTCCACCTACTTCTGCATGCATTAAGGGCAATGAGTCAGCCCACTTAAGCCACTAGCTGACTTCACTATGAGTTATGGAATTCTGCCCTTCCCACAAGGAACACATCCACATACAAACTGGCGTGTGTATATAAAACATACTTAAACTTTTCAGAAACACACAGTCACTGGATGATGTCATCAATGATGTCATTTGGGATGGCATCAGTGATGTCACTGACCATGTAATGAGTGATGTAATATGTGACGTCATCAGCAGTGCATTGCAGGGGCGCGAGTTATAGTTAGCTCAGCTAACAATAACGGCCGAATTTCTCTGGTTTTGCACGAGTGAAATGTCAGCCTAATTATAACGTCCATGAAACCTGTGTTTTTTTCAGTGAATTTCTATGGTTTGTAAAATGCTAATTCCTAACTATAACTTCCCTGAAACCTGTGGTTTTTTCAGTGAATTTCTAAGATTTTTCAAATGCTAATAGCTAACTATAACGTCCCTGAAACCTGTGGTTTTTTCAGTTAATTTCAAAGGTTTTTTAAATGCTAATTTCTAACTATAACGTCCCTGAAACCTGTGTTTTTTTCAGGGAATTTCTATGGTTTTTTAACTAGCAATCATGTTTGCAGAGTAGGGGAGAAAGGGGGCTGGGCCCCCAACCAGCGCTCAGAAATTCCGCTGCGTAGGACTTACAGGAGGGCTTCTTGGCCCCCAAAGTCTCTCAGGAGTAAAGTGGACTTCATCCTACAACCCGTAGTGTGCCTGGAGGCGCATTTGCAGAGAGGTGGAGAAAGGGGGCGTGGCCTCCGAAGACCTCTTAGCAATCTGTTGCAATGGGGTTCTTGCATTGTTCTGTGCTTTGCTGTTACTAGCTCCAGTGTTCCACTCCTCTGGAATGTCACGGTCGCGTGGTTCTACCAGCGGCAGTTGGTCTGTGGCTGGCGATGGTGGGATCACGCTTCGTGCTACTGTCGTGTGACCTGAGAATAAAGGGCTACAGACTGTTACCCGGTGTCTGGTGTCATTACTACATTTCTTGGCGACGATCGCCAGCCAAATGTAGTGACACCCGGGTAGCACGAAGGCGTGTGGATTCACGGAGCGAGGTTGTCGTGACGAACTGGAGTGAGGAGCCTTTCTACGGACCGGCTCTGTTCAAACACAGCCCGTAAACGCCATCTCACTTGAGGAGGAAGTACAGCGGTATGCTGTGGCAGGCAAGGAGCATCTGTGGAGAGCGGAGTCTGTTTGCACTCTTTTTGACGTGCGAAGGCGAGGTGAGGAGCAGGAGGAGTTCTAGCACAGGCTACCCTACGTGCAAGAGCAGAACAGCTCAAAAGCGGATGTGCGACTTGGGCCGCACCCATTTTCTTAAATCTGGGTCCCTTGTGCTGGCGCGCTGCAAGTGTGACGTTTGTCTCCGGCTCACCTGTACCTCATTCGGGGGGACAGCGTCTGAAGAGTCTATCCTCACTGTGGTGCAGATCTTCCCAGTCTTTGCCTGTGGCTCCTCAAAATGTGGTGTCTGTCACGTGACTGGTTAGAGGAAAGGCACTTGTGTTTGTGAGCGAAGCCTCCTGCTGGCCACTGTCATAATTGCACAATTTAAGAGGGAAGTGACCGTGTAGAGCAAAAGCACTTTGCACAATCTTTCATTCTGCTTGGATCAAAATTGTTGTGTTTTTTCTAGTGTCTCATCCCGTTACCTTCTAGATTTACACGTATTCTGCAGTTGTGTGCTTTCCTCTTGGGGCCAAGATCCACTACGACAGGCTCCTCCATAGTTATTCCACCTCCTTTTCTTGCTCATCCTGGGCAACCATCTATGCAGTGGGAGGAGTGGATTGGCTTATTTTAGAACTACATTGTTGCGTTGGATGGCCTTGAGTTTTCACCTGAAAGGAAGAAGGCTTTATTTCTAGGTACCATTGGAAAAGAAGTGCATCGTATTTTTAAGTACTCACCTCAGATGTTAGGAAATAACAAACAGCCAGTGGAGGATGTGTTTAAGGAGGCCAAGCTACGCCTGGAGAAGAGGTTTGCTAAGGAGGAGAACATTGTCATGTCTCGCTACAAGTTCTATACTAGGCCGCAAAGGACTGGCGAATCTATGGATGAGTTTGTTTCTTGTTTACGGGAGCAGTCCATTAAGTGTAAATTTGGGCAAATGTCAGATGAACTCATTCGGGATCAGTTGATCGTACAATGCCATAGTAAGAAAGCTCAGGAATGTCTTTGGGCTGCGAAGAACCCCACCTTGAAGGATGCCATCTCTATTGCCAAAGTGGTGGAAGAGTCTGAGCGGTGCATGTTGGAGATGAGCAAAAAAAAAAGTGCTGAAGAAGATGTGGGAGCAATTGGGTGAAAGGGTGAAAGCACAAAGAGCTCAGTGGACAACCAAATCCCAAGTTTCAGAGGTCTGCAAAGTCCAAGGGTTGTTCTAGGTGTGGCAGTACTTATCATGCCAGTGACTCCAAGTGGTGCTTTGCATCCAAACAAGACTGCAGGTAGTGTGGTCGAAGGGGTCACTACGCCCAAATGTGCAAAGACTCCGGCAGGCCCAGGGTTGCCGTGGCCGAGGAACTGAGTCTGGATGGTGACAGTGAAGATCGGGTGTTGATGGTTCTTCCAGGCAGTGGCGATTCGGAGAGAAGGCGTGGTCCCAAGGCATTCTTTGGGATTTTGGGGAAACAAGTGGAACTGATGGTGGACTGTGGTTCTTTGTACACCATCATGCCCAGGTGGATGTGGGAAAAAGAGTGGCCACAGGTTTCACTCTTGCCGAGGGACATTGATCCTAGGGGGTGCCAGAGGGAGAGGATTGACGTATTAGGTTATTTTACTTCTCCCATTGTTTTTAAGTCTAGACAGGTGGTGGGTAAAGTCTACATTGCAGAGGATGGTCCCCCTATCCTGGGTTGGGGTCACCAATTTGACCTTCATATTGTCATCGATCCCCATGCTGCTGGTCAAGTTTTGTGCTTGGCCGATGTCTCCACTGAACAAGTTTTGAGGGAGATGGTTGATATTTTCGGTGGCGTTCTTGGTGAGTTGAAGGGGTATACGCATAAGATTATCTTAAAAGAAGGTACCATCCCTGTCAAGCATAAACTGAGGAGGGTCCCAGTTATCGTGAGAGATGAAGTCAAGCAAATGTTGGAGGACATGCTTAAAGATGGGGGTCATCGAACCGGTTGAGGCCTGTGAATGGGTCTCTCCGGTGGTGATCACAAAAAAAGTGATGGGAAGCTCAGGTTCTGTGTGGACCTTCACAGCTTAAACAAGCATGTAGTCACTGATACTTTTCCCCTTCCCAACATCAATGAGCTGTTGCTTTTACTTAAGGGTGGCAAGTACTTTTCCAAACTCGATTTGAAAAGTGCTTACCACCAAATTAAGTTACATGAGGAATCTAAAAACCTCACAAAACTTATTACCATGGAGGGCACTTTCTGGTTCAAAAGGTTGCCCTTCGGGCTGTCATCCGCTGCCAGTGTGTTTCAGCGCATCATATCTGAGGTTTTGAGGGGCATTGAAAATGTACATTTTTTTCAGGATGACGTCCTCGTGTTTGGGGAGTTTGTTCAAGTGCACAACAAAATTTTGAGGGAGGTCCTGGGTAGACTGAGGGAGGCGGGCCTTACCCTGAGGAAAGACAAGTGTAAGTTTCTGGTGGAGGAGATTGAGTACCTTGGTCATACCATTTCTGGGCAAGGCGTCCGTCTCAAGGTCGATCTTATAAAAGCTATTCGTGATGCACCCGTTCCTCACGACAAGGACCAGTTACGGTCGTTCATGGGCCTAATAGAGTACTATGCCAAATTTGTCAAATGCTTTGCTACCAAGACGGAGGCCCTTCGGTTGTTGTTAAAGAAAGGGTGTTCCTTTGTGTGGGGGGATGCTCAACAGCATGCTTTTGATCTTATTAGAAAGGACATTTGTGAGGCTGTGGTTCTTGCACCCTTTGACACATACCTTAGTACCTTCCTTACAGTCGATGCTAGTGCTTGTGGGTTGGGGGCGGTCCTGTTTCAAGTGCATGTGGGGGTGAGAGAACAGTGGCGTTTGCCTCCCGCTCTTTGTCCAAGTGTGAGAGTAACTACTCGGTCATCGAGCGTGAAGCGTTGGCAGCGGCCTGGTCAGTCGAACATTTCAGGACCTTCTTATGGGGTCTTGCTTTTTGCATTCGCTCTGACCACAAACCCTTGGTAAAGGTGCTGAGTCCAGGTGGGGCTGGTAAAGGCTCAGCAAGACTGGCCAGACTTGCCTCTCTGCTCCAAGAATATCGGTACTGGGTGTCTCACATTGTGGGGTGGAAAAATGCACAAGCCGATTGCTTGTCTCGCTTGTCATTAAGGACCAGGGGAGAGCTGAGCGTGGGGTCTTTTTGGGAACAAGATGGTGCTGTGGCCTCTTTGGGTAATGTGGAGGAGTGCGTTGGTGGTGCCGTGTTGGCAGACGAGTGGCGCATGTTCATGGATCAAGACGTCACTCTCAAGAGTGTTTAACGCATGTTGGACTTGGACAAACGAAGGGAAAGCACTGTGGCCCCCTCAGTAAGACCTTTTGTAAAGGTCTTGGACGAGATGAGTGTAAGTGACTCAAAAGTTCTCATGAGGAATGATAAATTTGTACCTCCTCATTGGTTGAGGCCCAGGATTATTGAGCTCGCCCATGAGGGACATCTCGGGCAAACCATGACCAAGAAACGGGTGTAAGTAAAAAAAAAAAATGTAAGTCCGTTTTTATATAGCGCAGATACTCACCCTTACGGGTCTCAAGGTGCTGGGGGCCGTAGTGGAAATTAAGTGATCTATTGCCCAGAGTCACATGGTGCTGAGCTGAGCTGCCGCCGGAGCCGGGGATCGAACCGTGAACCCTGTGCTCCGAAGTCAGCTGCCCTGGCCGCTGCACCACACCTCTCCACTTTTGCATGAAATGAGGGACTTTCTCTGTAAGTGTGGTATTTCCCATCACCGCACAGCTCTTTACAACCCCAAGCCAATGGCATGGTGGAACGTGCCAATCGTCTGGTTAAGGGTACCATTTCCATGGCTATAAAGAGTGGGAAAAATGTCAGGCAATTGGTTGATGAGATGGTGCAGGCCCATCGCACGATTGCTCATTGTGTGACGGGTATTTTATCATTTGAAAAAATGCGTGGAAGCAAGCCTGGCACCTGGCTAGTCTCTCCCAAGTCTGTATCCGACAAGGGGGAATGGGGTCAGTGTTGATGCCAGGGGAGTGTGCGCCAGCGATTGGGTCAAAATCAAACATGGCAGACCTGGAAAAGGTTTGTCCAACTTCTGGGGTCCGTTTAGAGTGAGGCAGGTTTTCAATAAATACGTACTGCTTTACAATGGCAACAAATGGAACAAGCGCAAGGTTGCGTTGTATTGCAAAGGAGAGAGTGTGGGTGCCAAAGCAGCTGGGCCTCTCGGCAGCTGTTCTGGCGACAGTGTGAACGGCTTCTTGCTAATGAATGACATGGATCTCAGTGCCAGTGACTCGGGAGGTAGTAGCGAGGGTGGTTCTGGCAGTGCTTCCATTTTGCTTGCCTCGTTATTTGGAAGATTATGTCCTAACATAAGGTTCTTCCTTCTACCTTCTGCTTATGTAGTTTATATTGTTTACTCGCCATTTCAAGTTCTTGTTTTTGTTCCTTTCTTTGCTGTTTGATTGTTTGGGTAGAAGGGAGGGGGGTGTTGTAATGGAGTTCTTGCATTGTTTTGTGCTTTGCTGTTACTAGCTCCAGTGTTCCACTCCTCTTGAATGTCACGGTCCCGTGGTTCTACCAGTGGCAGTTGGTCTGTGGATGGCGATGGTGGGATGAGGCTTTGTACTACTGTCGTCTGACTTGAGAATAAAGGGCTACAGTCTGTTACCCGGTGTCAAGGACAACCTTGAGGGCCAACCACCCCTCCTATTAGCTCCAGTAAGTCCCACACAGCAGCATTGGTAAGTTCTCATAGCAGGCCACGTCCCCTTTGACCACCAGTCTGCAAATGCGCTCCCTGGCGCGCTCTTGGATGGGGATTGAAGTCCCCTTGCCTCCTGAGGGTCCTTAAGGGTCAACTAGCCCACCTGATACCTCCAGTAAGCCCCAGCTAGTGGGATTGCTGAGAGGTGGACACAGGACACAGGTGGACACAGGACACCTTTCTCCACCACTCTGCAAACGCGCCCCCTGGCGCGCTCTTGGTTGGGAGATGAAGTCCCCTTGCCTCCTGAGGGTCCCTGGGGGCAAACTAGCCCTCCTGTTATCTCTAGTAAGCCCCACACAGCTGGATTGCTGAGGGTTGTCTGAGGCCATGCCCCCATTTTACAACACTCTGCAAAAGCGCCTCCTGGCGCACTGCTGCTCGGGGATGAAGTCCACTTTAGTCCTGAGGTCCTCAGGACACAATAGAACCTCATTGCCCCACCAGCAGTGCTCCACGAGGTGTGTTTGCAGAGTGGTGTAAAAAGGGGCATGGCCTCGGACCACCTCTCAGCAATCCCACTGTGTGGGGCTTACTGGAGGTACCTGGTGGGCTAGGTGGCTCCTAAGGACCCTTAGGATTCAAGGGGACTTAATCCCCCAACCCAGAATGCGCCAGGAGGCACGTTTGCAGAGTGGTGCAGGGAGGGGGCGCGGCCTCCGGCAAGATGCCAGCTTCTCTTTTCTTTTTTTTAGAAGGGGGGCTGTGTGGCCCCCCTTCTCTTAGTATTTTTTGGGCCCTGGGGACCCCATCACCCAGGGCCTGAGCCATTTTGATTATTTATTTATTTTTTAAACGGGAAAGGGGCCGCGTGGCCCCCCTCCCGAGGCCGATTTCGGCCCCGGGGACCCCATCCCCCGAGGCATGGCCACTTTAAAAAAAACAAAAAAAAACCTATATTTAAAGGAGGGGGCCGCACGGCCCCCCTCCTGAGGCCTTTTTCGGCTCCGGGGACTACATCCCCCGGGGCTTTGCCTCTTTTTTAAAAAAATTTTTTTTATTTAACGGGAGGGGGGCCGCGTGGCCCCCCTTCTCTGGGCCACGTCTGGCCCCGGGGACCCCATCCCCGGGGCCTGGCCTCATGTTGGGGACCTCAGGGGGAGCCCCAATGCCCCCGCGGTCCCTGCTGGCTCCCCACCTCCTGCGGGAGCCGGCGTTGCTTTTGGACAAGGGGAGCTGAAAACATGCAGCTCCCCTTGTCCAAAAGCAATTCTGCTTCGCTTCATGGAAGCGAGAGCAGTTTTTCTGTTCTCGCTTCCATGAAGCGATGCAGAAGTTTGCAATGACAGGGCGGGAGCAGTGCTCCCGCCTTGCCATTGCAAACTGCAATGTCCCGGCGGTGGACACCCCGGGACATTGCTGGAGCCGGCCCTGGGGGGTGGCAGTCCACAGGGCCATCAAAGGCTCCTGGAGGGGGGCTGCGCGGCCCTCCTCCCTTAGTGTTTAAAGCCCCAGGGAGGTGGTGGTCCCCGGGGCCGGGGGTCCGCAACGGACCCCCGTATCTTTGTTATTCAATGCCCTGGGGAGGTGGTGGTCCCTGGGGCAGTGTGGGGGGGCTCGAGCCCCCCACACTTAGTATTTAGAAGTAGTCCCGGGGAGGTGGCGGTCCTCAGGGCTTGGGGGGCCCGCGAGGCCCCTTCCCTCCTAATAAATTGAAGCCCCAGGGAGGTGGTGGTCCCCGGGGCAGTGAGGGGGGGCTTGAGCCCCCCAAACATTTTTAAAGCTAGCCCGAGGGAGGTGGCGGCACCCAGGGCTGCGGGGGGTACGAGACCCCCCGCATTTAAACATTGAAGCCCCTGGGAGGTGGCGGTCCTTGGGGGGCCCGCAAGCCCCACCCACTAATTATTATGCAATGCCCCGGGGAGGTAGTGGTCCCCGGGGTAGCATGGGGGACAGGAGCCCCCTCCCCCGCTTTTTATTTTAAAAATGCCCCGGGGAGGTGGTGGTCCCCACATTGCCCCCGGGACCTGGCCCACCTGGGGGCTTATTAAAACGAAACACGGGACACTGCGCTTCGTTTTTTAAACGTTTTTGTTCTCCGGGATTTGCGGATCCTACGCGAATCCTGCTGAAAATGTTTTAAAAAATGCTTTTTTTGGCCCCGCAGGCCTAGGGGGTCAGGGTGTTTCTACCCTGCCTCCTTTTCTTCATTTTTAACCTTTTTTCTTGTGACTCGGTTCACTGGCTGCCAACACTTTTTGGTTTGGAGCGTTGGCAGCCATTCAGAATAAAGCTCATGCTCGGGAGGATTCGCGGATACACTGCGGCAGCCAGATATCGATTGCTTTTTATTTTTTAATTTCTCAGGTACCACTGAACGGATTTACACCATTTAAAGCAAAGAGTGCACTCTGAACCAAGAGCTACCGCTCTGCCAAATTTGGTGTAATTCTGTTCAACAGTTCGGGCTGTAGCTGCGACAAAAGTTTCCTATGGAAATTAACATCGAGAAAACGCATTTTGGGAACTTCTTTTTTCTATACAAAATGGTTTTTATTAAAAAATGTATTTATACTTTTATATAATCATGCATTGGTGCAGACATACAGTATGTTGTCTATTTTCATCATTTGGTTTACAACCACTGTCACTTTAAAAAGAGCGATCTATTGAGCCGGCGTTGTCATGTGATCAAGGCAGGTCACGGCCGAAACGCGTTATATAAATATTTGCACAGAATTTGGGTCCGCACTCATTATTCTCCACGGAGGAGATTGAAGTAGGCGAAGATTTTGGATATTTACCGGATTGACTTCCTCCGGTGCAGTGGACCCCCTCCCTCAAAGTTGGCTCCGAGACTGGCAAGTCAAGCTCCCGGCAGACACGGACGGCGGCATCTTCTGTTATTGTCGCGGCTGTGAAACCCGGAAGCATAAAGGAGTATTTCGGCAACGGAAACTACGGAAGCCCCCTGCAGATACGGAAGGCGTGCCTTGGTGAGGTGGACAAAGCGGAGCGGAGCTGAACCCGCAGCGGCTGTTGGTTGCAGCAGAGCGGTGAGAGGTGACCGCATCACAACGTCTCCCGAGAGAAAGGTAAGCGGAATTTGTATATTGCCCAAGGCAGGTGGGGAGGTGTGTGCCTGTGGGACCCCCGGCGCTATTAGACAAGCAAGGAGGACCCATTTGGAACAATCAATAAAGTTTTTCACTCACAATGTCCGCCGACATGCTGAGAGATCGTGAAACTGCCGCAGAGGAGATGTTCTCGGACTCTCCCCCGGAGCAGCGGGATATCAGTAGCAGTGCAAATGGAGAAGCAAGTGGAGGGGCGAAAAGCATGAAAGACAATTTTCACACTCTTGAGAAACTTATGCGACAAGAGCAGTCTAATGGTGGGAGTCTAAGTCACTCCAAAAGTACCTGGATGTGGGAAGAATCCCAAGGGGCCTCAGGATTATGATAGCCCCAAGCTACGAGACACCAAACCCCCGGATGATGGCTGAGTGGGCGGAATGTAACCTAGATTCGTCTCGTAAGCTGGTTTATGTTGGTCAAGTACGCGGAGAGTGACAGAGCCGACCTGCAATTGAAAATAGACGCTCTAAATGAGAAAATCAAGGCGCAAGGAGATTCCCAACAAAAACAGAAGTTGCATGATGAAATGATGATTAGGCTGCATAAAGAGGAAGATAAAATCAAGATAAGGAAAACTTATAAGTTAAAAAGAGACAAGGAGGACTATGCAAATGGGCAGATTTTTACATTTGCACGTAAATACGACTCCCTGAGGAATGACACGGCCAGTAAACGGATGCAATTGCCTCATCAAACCGATAAGGACCACCATCAGGCAGAGATTACATCAGCATCCGAAGTAAGTTCGGCGCTCGAAAGCTAATCTGAGTCGGAGGCAACTGGGAAAAGATCTGACCAAAGCACCATCAGACTGACCTTAGGGGAGGAGCTGGATTTTTTAAGGAGAAGCAGAAGGGAAACACTGCGCCCAAGAAACAGCAGGCCTGGAAAAAGCGAAATACTCAGAGAAGAAGGGAAAGAAGGAAGGTCTGCAGAGAGCGCAGGCAACAAGAAGCCAGCACGCGGGCGGGGGAAATGGAAACGCAAGTAGGGGAGGCACAACAGCTCCCAACACCCCCTACCGGTGCAAATACAATCATCAATCTTGCCCACATAGACCTCAATGCGGCCGAACAACAACTGCTCTCCTTGGGTTTATCTTATTGCCCAGAGAGCAATTTCAACTACACACAGACTCGAACAGACATATATAAATTCATAAGAAAACTCAAATTGAAAAAATACCATCAGCTCCAAACCCATTCAAAACATATGGAAAATGCGGCATCAACAATGAATACCCCGATTGCTTCTAATCTGATAGTTGCAGATTATGACCTGCTTCGGGATCTTTATGATTTGGAAAATGATAATAGGGCCTCAGAGAGAAGTGACATTGGGCAAGGAAATCAAGTCCGATGTCATGGTGCTGAGTCACCAACACAAGAAACCAGTGCCAAACCGGACACCCCATTCAAAATCAAATCTAAATTTATCCCGATAATGCCTTGCGACTCCATAGTTGTGTTTAACGAGCAGGTGGTGGCGCAGGTTAAAAAATTGAACATTGGCATCAATAAAACAAAGAAGAAACTCACTTATCAGGAAAGAAAATATTATCAACTCATCGACAAATTAAAAAAAGAAAAACAAGTTGTGGTCAGAAACTCTGACAAGGGAGGGAACATTGTGTTGTGGCCCTTGCAAGACTATATGGAGGAAGCATCTTCACAACTCAATAATCCAGAATGCTACAGGAAAGGTTCGCTTCAAAAATTTACAGGTACACAGGATGACTTTTTTGCAAAGCTTTTAGCATGGAATCGCTTGGGCTTACTTAATTTGGAAGAATATAAATATTTGAAGAAAGAGTACCCTACCATCCTTGTGATCTACTTCATTCCAAAAGTTCACAAGAACATACACAAGCCACCAGGGAGACCTATAATAGCGGCATGTGATGGGCCCCTGAAAAATATGTCAAGATACACTGATTATTTTTTGCAAGAGCATGTTAAAAATCTGAGATCCTATGTGTAGGACACAAGTGACTTCCTGCGCAAAATAGAAAAGATACAGTGGAAGCCTGGTTATCTTTTATTAGCCCTGGATGTGACATCACTTTATACATGTATAAGAAATAATGATGGCATCAGGGCTGTGGAGCATTTTCTAACCAATAGACCATTGAAATATGCCCAGCATAACAAAATGTTAATCAGTATGCTACTGTTCTGCCTGGAAAACAACTTGTTTCTCTTTAAAAACCAAATGTACCAGCAAATACATGGGGTGGCAATGGGGGCCAGCTTCTTCCCCATCTATGCATGTTTATTCATGGGCTGGTGGGAGGAGCTGGTCCTCAGAAAACAATTTGAGTACATCTACCAGGAAAAGGTAGTTACCTGGTTAAGGTTCATCGATGATTTGTTTATTGTGTGGAGTGGCACTGAGCAAAGTGCAATTGAGTTTATCACGCAGATCAATGTCAATGATGTTAATTTGAAATTTACCTCATCCATCAGCGCAGAAAGGGTGACATTCTTAGATGTGCAGGTTTAGATCGTCAATGATAAACTAACTACGTCATTGTATCGCAAACAAACAGCTGGCAACAAGGTGTTGCAAGCGTCGAGTTCGCACCCTCCACACCTCATACAGAGCATTCTGTATGGGGAAATGCTAAGGATAAGACGGATTTGCAGTGACGAGGTAGACCTTTCTGTTAAACAATGGGAGAGTAAGGAACGTTTCCTAGCGAGAGGTTACAAAACTGAGATCAGAGATGCCCCGATCATTAAGTCCAGGAAGCGAGCCAGGGAAGATTTGCTCCAATATAATATAAGACATCAAGATGCAGTTAGCAAGGCTGTGGATTCAACCAATGAACCGACCAGATTGATTCTATCATACTCCAGGCAAGAGAAACAACTTAGGGGTATTATTAGGCGTAACTGGCCTATTGTGTTGGACGACCCTGTAATAGGCGGCCTATTACCAAAAATGCCAGGTATTACCTATAGGAAGACTGCATCAATGGGGAATGTGCTGGTTAAGAGCAGTCCAGAGGACCAGGATTCAGGGATCTGGTTAACAGCTAGAAAAGGCTTTTATAAATGTTCAAGCTGTAAAGCCTGTCAATATGGTGTAAATAAAACTTCGTACCAAACCGCATTCAACTGTAAAATACAGGCGATCAACAAGCACCTAACCTGTAAAACAGATCATGCAGTCTATCTGCTGGAATGCAGCTGCAACCTTCAGTATATAGGTAGTACCAAGCTAGCTGCACACAAGAGGATCTTACAGCACATAAGGGCCATCGTCAATATATACTCAAGTTACCCGGTTGCAAGACATTTTAAAGAATGTCACAATAGCAATCTTAAACACCTGAAGTATTTTATTATTGATGCAGTACCAGCACAAAAAAGAGGTGGCAACCGGGAAGCTAAGCTTAGACTCTTAGAGACATGATACATACTGGAGTTAGACACAAAGTACCTAGGGGCCTGAACACCAGTGAGGATTTGCACACATATCTTTAAATCTGTGTCAGGTAGGAGTGTGATGCTGGCATATCTATGTGCGTGTACAGCCCATTTTAAGTATCGAACTCGGATTGGCTATTGAGGGGCATTGATATTTAGTAATATGTAAAAGGTTTTTAAGATTCTCCAGTTTTAAGTGACATATTTTATAACAATTTTTAGAGGGATCAATTTTATCTCTATCTATAAGTATGCACTTTAGAATATGGTAAACCTAGGACGGCAGCTTTCGATTTTGAATTCTTTCCGACAATTTGTTTGAATTTCTATATGAATTATCTGTGATGCACTTTAACTATTTGGACCTCAACCTAGCTTTATACTTCATGCACTTTAGGATGTGTTGCCAGTATGCCATTAGGAGATTAAGTCAAAATAGATGCTGCTGGTGACAGTTATTATGTAGCACTTTAGTTTCATTTGCACTTCAGCCTATCTAGGTTGAAAAGGAGTGGTTGAGCACCAAGTCACTTTTCCAGTATTTGCTATTTTGCACATTAAGTTGACTGTACAACGAAGTGGTCAGACAGGTATAGGTAGATATATTATATAGGTATTTGTACTACCAATTTCTATGCTGTCTAGGCTGAAAATGCATATAACATTGTATATTAATTATGTATTACATTTTGTGCACTAGTCACTTTATGCAAAGCAATGGTTTAGAAATCTAAGCATCGCTGTAGAAGATTTCAAATACAAAAAGGAAATATTCGGGTGGTTGAAATTAGGTTTGTGGGCACGATAAGTTTTATGAAAACCAAATGGGTAAGAGGAAAACAATTGACAGGATAAAAATGCATTTGAGCTATTAATTAATTCTGTATAGTACACCGATCTGCACGCAATGTAACCACAGTATGTGATTTAAATTGTATACAAAATGGTTTTTATAAAAAAAGTATTTATACTTTTATATAATCATGCATTGGTGCAGACATACAGAATGTTGTCTATTTTCATCATTTGGTTTACGAGCACTGTCACTTTAAAAAGGGCGATCTATTGAGCCAGCGTTGTCATGTGATCAAGGCCTGTCACGATCGAAATGCGTTATGGCGGATTGAGTGTACAATAAATATTTGCACAGAATTTGGGTCTGCACTCGTTATTCTCCATGGACGAGATTGAAGTAGGCGAGGATTATGGATATATATATATATATATATATATATATATATATATATATATATATATATATATATGTTGGAACAAACAAGGAACAGACTGACATACCTACATCAATAGAGTTGAGTGACAGTGAGGAAAGTGAGACACCGATTCAATCTGAACCGATGGGAGCAAAAGACCGTATTTTAACAGAGTTTCACCTAATGGCCAAAGAAAGATTAATGGCACAGTCACACAGCGAAAGTTCGGCCAGAGGTCGTGGGCACGGCGCAAGAGGAGGAAACAGACAAAAATCCGTCAACAGCAACATATTGGACAGCCCCGTGGGAACTCGTACAAGGGGTCGCTTTGCAAAGAAATGATGGATACAAAAACTGTGGTAAACCTCTCCAAACGATCTTTTACTAGGAGTCAACTCGAAGTATTATCATTAGGGTTGTCTTTTTGTCCCACTTTTAAGTTTGATTATACTGAAATTCGCATTGATTTGTTTTCATTTCCTCGGTTCCTCGGAGCTGTGAAACGGCTGGGACCACAAAGGGTGAGCCTGTCCCGAAGTCACAACGCTGCAGATGAGAAGCCCCCCACCATCAGGATCATAACCAGGGAAACCCCTCGATGTCCAGGCTGCAGGAGTGGGTCTACTACCAGATTTGTAGCTGTACAGTACAGCTGTTGGTCTGTGGCACAGCAGTTTTATTGCCCCAGCCATTTTGAGCACAGAACTGCTCCTCCATTCCCCACGAAAATGGCAGCAACTGGCAATGGCAATAGAAAGAGGACTACGCCATAAAAACAAATAAGGGTCTACAGCTACACCTTGAGCCAGGCGCGATAAGGTGGCGGCCATCTTGGAATGGCTCTGACTTGCTATAGTAGTCAATGAAAGACTTGTTGGAACTGAAAAGTTCAGGGATCTACTTCTTACCTACGACCCAGCCACTTTTATTTGTTTATTTATTTTTAAATTCCTATGAAGATACTATCCAAATGATCACGGACATAAGGAATCCAATGACAATAAAGACACCGACAGGGACTACAGCAAAAAGCGTAGATGTTTTTGGGAAAGACAGCGGATTGCAGTATACATCAAAGAGGATGTCACTACTACGCAAGTACGTTTGAGCCTCTGCCCCAACGCTTAGACAGCCCGCTCCCTCAAGACAGTCCACCAGGGGACACATGCTGCTGTGATGTGGTTCCCTGCCTCTAAGAGACCAAGTCAGTCACTATAGCTTCCCTCGCTTGGTATGTGGAGACCCATCCCCTTTGCTGCTTACTGACCCATTTCGTTCCTATAGTGCCCAACCTAGCAAGCATGGCAGGTCCCGGCCTGACCGCTACTGGAGAAAACTCATATACCCTGGTTTACCCCCAACCTCTCCAAAGCCGCTGCAAAAACTTTCAAGCACTCCACCCTGAAAAATCACCCTGAGACATTGATCTCTGACCTGCGTTACAGCGCGGACAACGGCATAATCATTAATGACCTCATTTTCTACTCCAGAAGAACCCCCTCTTGGCGCAATACCTTTGCGCACCTCCTTAATGTACGCGCAACCAGGAACATTCCACACGGCACTAAGCTCACAATAGCGCCCTCCTCAACCCTGCGAGCCGACCTCACCATCACCCTCTACAAAAGCGGCATCGTTTTGATCCAAGCCTCAACCAAAAACCTCAATAATTTTGCTGACCTTTTTACCCTCCTCAGAAACCATGTGCACGACCCTGGCAGGGCAACCAACACCGGCCTCGAGGACCCTCCGACCAGCCTGCCTAGCGTGACTAGCCTCCCACAAACCACCTCCCTAAGGGTTTCCAACACAGTTCATCCTAACCCCTCTAGCTCGTCTCCCGGCCTTGCCAACACAATCGTCCCGAGACCTTTGGTCTCCTCCCCACTAATTCCCCACTCCGACTCTGAGACTGGTACGCTTCAAAAGTCCTACGATACAGGTCGAGCTAGCCATGCTAGCCCACAGACCACCCCTCCAAGTGTTCCTAACACGGTTCATTCTAACCCCTCTAGCACGTCTCCCGGCCTGGCCAACAGAATCGGCCCTAGACCTCTGGTCCCCTCCCCACTAGCTCCCCACTCCGACCGTGAGACTGAGACGCCCCCAAAGACCTACGACACAGGTCGAGCTAGCCCTGCTATCCTATCCCGTATGCATGACGATAGAACTGCCTCTGAACCACTACCCCCTGTCCTTTAGCGCCTCCCTCTCACATGGATACCGAAACGCTGCACCACAGAGCTGCCAAAATAATTCAGAGCATCCACTCTTCCATTCTGGATCTAACGAACCTCCTTCACCGCGCCGAACTCTCCTTCGCTAACCTAAAGCCCCTGCTGAACCCCACCCCCTCTTATCACAGAGCTCCCCAAACACCCACTACCTCTATCCCTGAGACACCTTCGCCCTCGCAAGCATCCTTGCCACCTCTCGGAGGAGGAAACCCTAGCTCTCGTCCTCTCCTACAACCCTACCCTCGCCACACCAAGTCCGCTAGACCTCACTGAAAAGGAAATCCTTGCCATCCTCCGGGACTACAACGCAGCCCCAGTTACCCCATGCCTATTACACGTGAGGGCCGAACATCCCATCTGCACGGTCACTATCAACCCCTGCAGATCAGCTACCCTCCGTAACAGAAGTGTGATTAAAAGCAATCTAGCGCCTGTACCCCTGTCCGCCCCGACTCCCGACACTCCCTCCGACCCTTCTCTGACTGGTCTCTTAATTAACTGCCGATCGGCAGTTAAGCACGCCGCCGATATTGCTGCCCTCATCCTGAACAAAAATTTCGACTTAGCAATTCTAACAGAATCTTGGCTCAACGAATCCTCATCCCCATGCCTGGACCTCTTAGTCCCTCCCAACTATAACATTGCAAGGCTGGACAGGCAACCTAGCAAGAAAGGAGGAGGCATCGCCTGCATCTATCGCTCTAACCTTCTTGTCACGGAACTTCTGGCGGATACCACCGACTCCTGCGAATACCTCGCCCTCTCCATTTGCAGCAACTCCGCCCTACTGTGCAACCTGCACATCTTTTACCACCCCCAGGCAGGAATGACTCCTTCACTGACCACCTCATGGAAATTTTCACAGCTAAGAGTTCCTCCAACGCTAAAGACATTTTCCTTGGCGATTTCAACCTGCACTGGAATGATCCCAAGGATCCTCATGTCAACGCCATCAAAGACCTCCTGGCCGATCAAGCCCTGACCCAATCTTGCTCACTCCCAACTCACTCGAAAGGGGCCATTCTTGACTGGATCATCTCTAAGGAATCAACAGTCAAGCTTATCTCTATAGACCCATGTGACTGGTCTGACCACCACGCCATCGCCTTCCTACTACCTGGCACCCACAAGACTAGGGCACCGCAGCCGGTGATTCCTAAACGCTGGGTCAGAGACACCAAGAACCTGGACCACAGAGAACTGGAGGCTCGGTGCAAATCTGACCTCCCCCTCGCATATCACTACGGTCAATGACCTCAACGATCACTACTCTGCGACCATATCGAACATTCTGGATGACCTAGCCCCACTAAAACTAAAAAGAACACAAATCAAAGATAGAAACCCCTGGTTCACTGGATCCCTCAACAATGAGAGGAGATCCCTCCGGCAAGCCGAAAGAATCTGGAGACAGCACCCCTCTGCCGCACATCTAAAACTTCTCCGCCAGGCCAGAAATACCTACAACAGGAACATCCTCAACTCAAAAAAAGAATTCTTCAGATCGGAACTGGGAAACACCAAGAACAGACCCCGCAAACTCTTTGAACTGGTCAAACATCAATCCAACAAACTGGCCAAAACATCGAAAGAAAATCCCAAGTCTCTAATATCATCCGAGGAATTCGCCTCTTTTTTTGCGGACAAAATCAAAGCCTTAGGTAACGAACTTAGCTCCGCCTCATACTCGCTACCCACTACTAACCTGACTCCTCCTTCCACGCCGCCCCGACAGGCTTCACCTAAGAATCAAGCACACTGGACCGACTTCACACTCTACGACGAAGACTCCGTCTCTAAAATCCTATCTACCTTAAACCCGAATAACCATTTTAACGACCTGCTCCCCTCCAACTGCCTAGCTGCCGCCGCCCAATCCATTTTTCCTAGCTGGACTGCAATAATTAACGCCTCTCTCCGGCAGGGATCGATTCCTGACTCTCTGAAAGCCGGCCAAGTCCTCCCCATTTTGAAAAAGCCGTCGCTGGACCCAGCCTCCCTGACAACTTCAGACCTATTTCCAACATCCCTCTCTTAGCTAAAGTGTTGGAGAAGTGTGTGCAACTGCAGCTAAGTCAACACATCAACAACTTCCACCTACTCGATGATTTTCAATCCGGATTTAGACCTGGACACAGCACTGAAACCACCATGCTCCACATCGTTGATGATGCCCTCCAAGCCCTTGACCAAGGCAAAACATGTCTCTTAATCCTCCTAGATCTATCCTCTGCCTTCGACACGGTCAACCATGGAAAGCTACTCGAACGCCTCAAACTCAGGATGGGATTGGATGGCTCTGTCCTAGAATGGTTTAGATCCTTCCTCCAAAACCGATCACAGAGATTCCTAATCAACGGCAACCTGTCTGCTCCCTCTCCGGTCACGATTGGAGTCCCTCAAGGATCAACGCTGTCCCCCACCCTCTTCAACCTCTACCTAGAACCGCTTGCCGAAGTCCTACGCACTGCAAATATCTCCTACCATATGTACGCTGACGACACTCAGATCTACATCAAAATCTCATCCCTCGAGGAGATTCTCTCCCTGAATGAGGCCCTGAAGCTGACCGTCCAATGGCTCGCCTCCAATCAACTCAAACTGAATGCAAAGAAAACAGAATTTCTCCTAATTTCCCCTCCTAAAACCAACACTGAGATTCAGATATGGATTAAGGCCATCACAGCCTTAAAATACCCACCGACCATTGTGGACTCAGCCAAATCACTGGGAATAACCCTCGACTGCAACTTGAACATGCGGGACCACATCAACTCGATGGCCAAATCAGCCAGATTCCACCTGAGCTACCTTTGGAAACTGAAACCCTTCCTTGACGCTCCCGACCTAAAAATGGCAGTCCAAGCACTAGTCATCTCCAGACTGGAATATGGCTGCTCTACCCTCTCGGGTCTACCCAAGATCTCCCTGGCACCTTTAAAAGCCTGCCTCAACGCTGCCGCCAGACTACTTACCGGCACAAGGAAATTCGATCACATTTCTCCACACCTGAAAGCGCTGAACTGGCTTCCTCTCGAGGCCAGGATACAGCTTAAGCTGGCATGCATCACACACAAGGCTTTATACTCAAACTCCCCTGCATACCTTGCACAGAAACTTGTGGTATCCGGAGGAATCAGAAACTCCCGGTCCGCCAAAGACCTCTTGCTCCAGCCTGCACGTTTTAGGAAAAAAAAACTTACAATCGGGCTTTCGCTGGGGCCGCGCCAAGAATATGGAACTCTCTCCCACCCGTCATAAGAAGAATCCCCTCTCTGGCACGCTTCAAAAGGAGGCCAAAACCTTCCTTATGGGTAAATTCCTCGGTTAAACTTTTTACCTTCAACCACCACAGAGACCCTGATCAACTGCCGACTATTGCCTCCCTCGGATGACCCAGTCACCCCTCCAAGAAACCTGGGGCCTTGTCTTGAGTAACTGCAATGTAAACTGTACCTATGTATCCTTCTATCCCTTATGTATCCAACACCCCGCCCCTCCCAATCGATTGTTTACTCTTGTTATTCCATGCCTTTTGTACAACCCTAGGATTCTGTAAAGCGCTCTGATACCCTAACGGGTCAAGTTCGCGCTCTATAAAACATAAAAATAAAATAAAATAAAATAAATATTTGTTAGAAAACTTAAATTTAAAAAATGGTTTTCTAGTAACAAACCTAAAAAAGTGTCTTTTGCACAAACTAACCCATCGATCCTCAGTATTGGGGATATTCCTCTATTACAGACTGTACATGAACTAGTAGAGGTTGAAACTAATATTGATGATCCGTGTATGAATATTGATTTTGAAATGGATCTAGGAGGTGACACGGGTTTTAAACCTAAATCAGTGTTCTTCCCACAGATCAACAATGATGCCATCAACTGCTTTGAAAAGGGAATGATTAAAGAGCTAGAAAAACTCGAATCACGCAAAATTAACAATACCCCTAATCTGAAGAAAGCACATAAAGATGCCATTAAAGAACTAGAAATGTGTGAAGACATTGTGATAAAAAGATCAGATAAGGGAGGGAATGTCATCATCTGGCCCCTTGATATGTATCTTGAGGAAGGTATCGGACAGCTATCTAACAGTGAAAGATACTGCCTCACATCTAAAGCTGAATATGATTTGACAATAACAGAGACGATGAACAAACTAACTCATTGGAGAGACAAAGGCCTCTTAAATCAGAATGAATACCTTTTTCTGATATGTAAAAATCCTAAAATCCCGGTTTTATATTTACTCCCAAAAATACACAAGAATGCGAGTAAACCACCAGGCAGACCAATTGTTTCTTCCAGAGAAAGTGCACTAGAAAACACCTCGAAAATATGTAGATTTTTTCTACAGCCATTGGTGCAGTCCCTGCCATCATTTATAAAAGATACAGGTGACTTCCTCCGCATCATTAATGAGATCACTTGGGAGGAGGGGTACCTATTGATGAGCATGGACGTTAGTAGTCTCTATACCTGCATTCCCCAAGACAAGGGTTCACAGGCCTGTAGATACTTCATGAATGACAGGTCTCTCTCATTCCTACACCATACTGAGATGATCCTGGAGATGATCCAGTTATGCCTACAGAACAACTTCTCTCTGTTTGATGACAAGATGTATTGCCAAATCCAGGGAACGGCGATGGGAACTTGCTTCGCCCCCAGCTTTGCAGGTCTGTACCTCGGCTGGTGGGAGAAGCAAGTAGTCAGTAACAGCAGACAGTACATCGACCACGTCGTTCTCTGGGTACGTTACATAGACGATATTTTCTGCATCTGGAGAGGTACAGAAATACAGGCTCAGGAATTTGTCACAGTACTAAACCAGAATTCACTCAATTTACATTTTACTAGTGAGACGAATACCACCACCATTGAATTCCTAGACCTTCAATTAGAAATCCAGATAACAAGATCTCAAGCAAACTCTTCCGGAAAGCCACGGCGGGCAACAGTTTGCTTCATGCGAACAGCTGCCATCCAAAAAACCTCATTCACAGCATACCTTATGGGGAATTATTGAGGGCCAAACGGAACTGCAGTACTAAAGAAGGCTACTTAGAAGAAAAAAGCACTATGATCAAAAGATTTCAAACACGAGGATACAATAACAAGATCATCCGTAAAGCTGCCATCAAAGTAGACAATATAACTAGGCAAGAAATGCTGGTCCCCAAAAAACAAAGACGAGGCACCACAAAAGGAACAGATAAGATTCATCACTAAGTACAGCAGTCAGGCTTGGGAAATTAAGAAAAGTTTACAAAAATTCTGGGAAGTTCTTAAAGGGGATGACGATCTGAGAGAATATGTAGGAAATGGTCCCTCCCTGACTTTTAGGAAACCCCATTCCCTGAGCGATTGTCTAAGTAAAAGTCTTGTCAATCAAACTAAGAAACATACCAATATTCAAGGATTCTTCACTTGCAATCAATGCAAGGCGTGTAAATTTTGCACCAGTTGCAAAACTGTCAAATTGTGCAATGACAAACCCCGTTACATTATTAAAAAACATGTTTCCTGTAATACAGATTATGCGATCTATGCACTGAAGTGTCCCTGTGACAAAGTTTACATAGGCAGTACCATCCACAAGTGCAAAAAAAGAGTACTTGAACACCTTCGGGCCATTAAAAACAATGTAAAACAGTACCCAGTAGCACGACATTTCAGTCTTTGCCACAAACAAAATGCTAACCTGTTAAAATTCTGTGTTCTTGACTGTATACCACTCAGAATTAGAGGAGGAGATAGAACCTTGGAACTGAGGAGAAGAGAGTCAAAAATGATCATTAAATACAGAACCATGTCCCCCATTGGTCTGAACTTAGATGAAGAGATGTCAGTCCATTTGTAAGCAACCTAGCATTATATCTATTGCCACGCTCACTCTTGATGTTTTTAAAGTTTTTAGTTGTTTTCATCTTATTTTGTCTTCGTGCACTTTTCTAATTTCTTGTCTGTCTGGTCTATTACAGATGCGGTATGGGGAATGCTGAAGACCTGAAATATCTAATCACAATATTTTATTTTGCTCACCACGCAGAGTTAAGAGGGGACTGACATGCTCACCTGAGCCATGATCTGTATATTTTGCCATGGCAACAGTATGCTATTGCCCACTGGGGCTGTGGACTCTTTTAAGGCACATACCTTGTATAGTGTGAAATTCGCCCACTGGGGCTGCGGACTCTTTAATGCAAGTACCTTGAAATGTACCTTGAAATGTGTGAAACATAACACGACTCACTGGTTATCATAAAGGCGATATCATTAGCATGCTAACAGGTATTCCTTGTTAGAGCGCCTGCTTCAGCGGTGGTGAGCTTAAGATTAATTATGGGTATTTACCCCCTTAGGTAGAGATTTATTCATGATATCTCTGTTTTTTCCCCATTTTTTGCACTAAATAACTTTATTGTACACCATGCAATTGACCAACAGAAGTATGTTGTTTATGTTTATTGTGCAAACTAAGCACTATGTCTCTTTAAAAGAAAGTGAAAACGCACTATTCACTGCCCGTGAGAAAGGAGTGTTGTTAACTCCGAAACGCGTCGGGACCTAGACGTTGTGTAAATAAACACTTTATGGAATTGAGGCCACGGCTCCGGTGTTTTCTTGCGAAAAGAATTGATAACTGGATAGTGTTTGGATATTGAGGGGTGGCTACCCTGCCGTGTCGCCCACCGTGTCAAGAGGCCTGGGATCAGCCGGTGAGGTGTGGATATATATATATATAGATATATATATAGATATAGATATATTGTTAAGGATGGGGAACTTAAAAATTACCTTAGCTGCGAATTAAAAGACTGAAAACGTATGTGTGATGTAACTCCGGCAATGTAACTTCGTCCAATGTAGTGCATGCCAAGTAAAGACATCATACCATTCCATCCATTTGTCAGGGTCAAGTTCCATAAGTATTGTCAACATAATTACTCTGACAATGTTTATGGGTAATTTACTATTGGTGAGGATTCCCTCTTAGGCTCCTAATTGGAAAAATGTTCTTTTCCTATGTTTCCTGGGCTTCATGAGTTGTAAAGCCATGGTTCTATGAAGGGATGCAGGACACAGGCTAATTATTGTAATTTTTGTTCTTAATTATTGTGGATCTGATCACCACGTGAAATGACAATGATAAGATGTGCACTTCTTTACCAATTATATGAAAATAGGCCACCGTTAATTATATGCCATTGTAGTTTAGCGAATGCTTGTCAAAAGTAATGAATTTAGCGCTGTTAATAAAACAGCCAATCATTCCATTGATAAGTAATTCTAATTACAGAAACGTTGTCTTGAACGTAAAGAAGATCTTATCATCGAAAATTAAACAGGACTTCAAAAAATGAAATATAAATAATGCCTGAAAAAACTTAAGCTTGAGGGAAATTGCCTTCTTGGAGAGCACTATGAAAAGTGATAGATTATTTTTATAGAGAAAATCTAACACTTAAGATTAGAATTCTGTCACAGTTTATGTAAATAAGATTCAACTAAATAAAAAATAAATTAATTACTGATGGTAAATAAGGTAGGTGGCATATCACAACAATTAACAGGTTAAATGTCTAATTTTAACTTTCTCATTGTTATCTGTCCAGGTTTTATCAGCTATTAATGTTGTTTTGAAACAGTATGCCTGATCTAAACGTGTATGACAAGCAAAGCGTGTCTTAACAAACAGGTTTCTGTGGGTAGATTTTGCAAGAACATGTATTTAGCTGAAGCATATCTCTTTTCTTCTGTTTATTTAGTTTTTGCTGTTGGTTATTTCATCGTGTTGGATTACTGTGGATTTCTTTATCTGAATTGGCATATCATCAACAGTTGCAGTGGTCAGAGCAGAGGTGAGTACCTGTTTTTATGCGTTTGGTCTATCTAATGCACACACATAGAGCGTGGGATTTCTTTCAGTTAGTGCATGAACTGCAGGCAGCAAAGCTCTAGAACAAAAGTAATCACTGCTAACTGTTTCCAGATTGCACTGTCATTTTACGCTTTAAGTTGGAGAATTTCTGTGTTATACATATGTATTTTAGGTAATGGAAAACACATAATAATAGATGCTCGGCTCTTCGATGTACCACTGCACGTGTTTGTGATGTGGTGCCTGGGTGGTACCCCTACTCGATCGGTGTGGGTCTGGAAAGAAGTGACCATTACCCAAAAACCATCCTCCCTGTCACAGTCCTTTACATCATAAGGCGCCCAGCCTCCTCACAGAACACAATAGCCAAAAGTCCTTTTTGTCTTTTCATGAAAAGGAGGAACTCCCCCCTCCACAGATGGCCCCTCCCTTCCCTCAAAATTGCATTCTTGTTTCTGTCACCATTGAGGACCGGAAAGTAAGGTAAGATCTATTTGGCATTTCGCTGTAGTGAGTGCACTGACCGGCTTGTACACTGCTTCCATGTGCTGAGCTGGGACTCAGGGATTGTACCAATGGGCCAGTCAGGAGGGCTGCACTCCCCCTTCACAGTGGACGAGTTGACATTGTTGGTGCTTGTGTCCCACAGGAATTGAGAGTGGGGGGTGGGGGAGCCTGACATTGAAGGGTTTTTATGGTGAGGACATTTCATGAGATGAGACTTTGTCTCTATAGAAACCCTTCTCAAACAGGAAACCAGGAAACTACTGTGGGGCCAGTAGTATTGTGCGCACATCTTGTGCAAGAGGCACTATGGGGCAGGCTCAATGTTCCAGGCAGAGGCACAATGCAGAGGAGGGGGAAGGGGAGGATGTTGTTACTCTTTCAGGAACTGAATTACAGACTTTAATTCAGGAAGCAGTATCCACTGCTTTAAATGAGTCTGCCAACAAAAACAGTTGATGGACTGTACTAATGACGAAGATGAAGTATACCCCAAAGGGAAGTATGTATAGGGGCTTAAGGTACAGCACCTACAGCAAATGGTGGCACACATTAGACAGGTGCTAGAATGTGGTCCTTCTACTACAACCCAAGGGGAAGGCTTTTATTCCCAGTCTGAGGACCAAGTCCGGATCAGCTCCTCTTTCTAGATGTCTTGACCGACAGTGTGCTAAAGGAGTGGATTAAATCTAGCTTTCCACGTTTTCTATCGAATAGGTACACTTTGGAGCAATTTGATAAACAATTTCCACAAGTTCCCAAAGTGAACACGATTCTCTCAGGCATGACGTCATCTTACTCGCTGTCCTTTGAAGAGTCACTTTTGTCAGATCCGTGTGACCAAAAAAACAGAGAGCGCTGTAAGCGGAACCTATGCATTTTGATTATATGTTCATGCTCTTGCTTTGCTGCTCAATTTTTAACCCTGATACACGTTTGTGGTAATATTTGCTACCACGTCGGCATACACATCAGGCTCCATACACATCAGGCTCCATACACATCAGCTCCATCCTGCAGCAATGCTTTACTACACTATTCTAATAATCAATGCATCTTAATTTGTTTCATGAAATTTCAAACGATACACCCATAATATTTCATGCCAATTTTAAACGTAAAGGTTAATATCTGACTTTTATTCAAAACAATTTAAAACATTAAGGATCATAAAAGCAGGGAGATGGAAAATAGAACACAAATAAGTTCAAAACATAATACTTTGCAAGAATTGTTGATCCTCGAACTGCTAAATCCTGCATTAAAAATTCCCTGTAGACATTCACGAAAATGGGGGCTTCAGCAACATCAAGTGCAATAGTGCAAGTCTGCACTGCCGGATCTCAGAACATTGCAAAACAGGTCTGACAAATCGAAATTTATGCTAAAACGTGTAAAAAAAAAAAAACACATCAGGGCAGTATCCAGAAAGTTGGAGCCTCCTCAGGAACTAACTCAACTATGGTGTGGAAATGCGTCCCTCTAAACTCTGCTGACACAAAGGGGAAAAAGATTTGAAACGAACCTTTGATAATCCATGTCAACGCATTAGAAAGATTCAAATATAAATGTGCAAAATTTAACTGTACAATACCAAAGAAGGACTTGAAAGGACAAAATATACATTTCAACTCCAGACACCCATGCTTGACCAGAGCAGCAATTTTAGAAGGCACTTTGAAAAGTAATAGACTTTTGGTTAATAGGAACCCTAACACTTGGGATCAGAATCTTGTCACAATTTGCTTAAATATGATTCAACTCACTGATAAATATGCTAAGCATGCTATTACTTTGTTCCACGTGTTTCATTCAATGCTGCAGAAAGAAAATATGGGACCTTTGGGACCAATACACTGAGGGCTCGAGGAGGTCCCCATTCATTGGAAATGCGTAACCTTCTCTGGTTATTATTGCTGGACACTTTTTCATAAAGAACATACATCTGAATATGTAAATATATATGTTGGACATTTATAACATGTAGAGTCATTATGTCTTATTATGCAGTAATGTCGCATTGTATGTATGTAAAAAAATGTTTTTGATGTGATGTTTATGAATATTTGCCAATATTGAGTATTGTGTGTTTGTCACACTTTACATAATGCATATGTGGTGGTGTTTGAAGTGAAGACACGAATTTAAGTAAAAAGTATTTTTCATATATGCCAAGTCTTTTTCTGAGCAATGTGTATAAAAATATATATAAATGTGAGCTGTGTGAGCAAAAATGTAATATAAGTAGAGGTAGCTGTTATTGGCTCATACAGACACAGATTAGTGGCGTAGTCTAATACAAGAGAGAACAAATAATTAATGGTGTAGGGGTACATATATTTTCAGTACAGAAAGATAATACGGCAGGCATCATATCACAGCACCCAGTTACATGTTACAACCTCCCCTCCATTACATATTAGTTTCTGTAATCTAGTTATACGGTTCTATTTACAACACCTGATGTTTGAGAGTGTCCTGCTACAGTAGATTAAAGTGTTCACTATAAAGTAGTTTCTTGCTGTTTTGAGTAGGCTCTGCACTATAGCTAATACCTAAAATAAAATAAACAATAAAGTGTATGTAATGTAAGATACTCTTACAGTAAGATTCAAGTAGTGCAGCAGGTCTATTCGCATTGGTTTGCAGTAGTGTGAGGGCCAAACTCTAAAACACAATTTACAAATATTGTGCAGAATAAAGCATTGTGCATGTTTTTTCACTTAACCATAGGACACTGTGATCTAAACTGCACTCATTTGACCTACTAATCAAGTACAGCATATTCTTTGGAAACTCAAACAAAATCATGCTTGTGCTGTAATGTGGCACTAGTCCACATGGCTGTATATGTTTATATGGTTCCAACCCCCAAACCTCTTCACCCTTATGACATGAACTAGCCCTCCCTTATTTCAAGTTTCTATTCAGTCTCTAGACTACACTATTAATATCAGGATGATAAAGTGCGGTTTGCCTATCCTAAGCACTCCCAATCCTTGAACACTCATGCTTTCCTGTGACCGCTCAGCCCTCCACAGGACTTGGTCGCCCCACTCACTGCTGCCGCTCCTGCCTGCCTTGCCGCCTCCTGCCTGGAGATTCCTTCGCTCGCTGCCTGCTGCTCCTGGGACTTCCCGCTGCCCGCTGCTCCTGGGACTTCCCGCCACTGCCTCCCTGCGGCCCCGCCCCCCGTGATTCCATTCGCCGCCCCGCTCCCGCCACCCAGCTGCTCCTCCCTCCAGGCTCCTTACTTAAGGGGACCGTAGGAGACCACAGAGTGTGACCGCTCAGCCCTCCACAGGACTTGGTCGCCCCACTCACTGCTGCCGCTCCTGCCTGCCTTGCCGCCTCCTGCCTGGAGATTCCTTCGCTCGCTGCCCGCTGCTCCTGGGACTTCCCGCTGCCCGCTGCTCCTGGGACTTCCCGCCACTGCCTCCCTGCGGCCCCGCCCCCCGTGATTCCATTCGCCGCCCCGCTCCCGCCACCCAGCTGCTCCTCCCTCCAGGCTCCTTACTTAAGGGGACCGTAGGAGACCACAGAGTGTGACCGCTCAGCCCTCCACAGGACTTGGTCGCCCCACTCACTGCTGCCGTTCCTGCCTGCCTTGCCGCCTCCTGCCTGGAGATTCCTTCGCTCGCTGCCCGCTGCTCCTGGGACTTCCCGCTGCCCGCTGCTCCTGGGACTTCCCGCCACTGCCTCCCTGCGGCCCCGCCCCCCCGTGATTCCATTCGCCGCCCCGCTCCCGCCACCCAGCTGCTCCTCCCTCCAGGCTCCTTACTTAAGGGGACCGTAGGAGACCACAGAGTGTGACCGCTCAGCCCTCCACAGGACTTGGTCGCCCCACTCACTGCTGCCGCTCCTGCCTGCCTTGCCGCCTCCTGCCTGGAGATTCCTTCACTCGCTGCCCGCTGCTCCTGGGACTTCCCGCTGCCCGCTGCTCCTGGGACTTCCCGCCACTGCCTCCCTGCGGCCCCGCCCCCCCGTGATTCCATTCGCCGCCCTGCTCCCGCCACCCAGCTGCTCCTCCCTCCAGGCTCCTTACTTATGACGCCCCCTGAGCAACCGCGCAGCGGCCGCGCGCAGCGGGAGCACCGACGGAGCGCCGAAGGTGCGCCAAAGGTAAGCCCGTCTGCGCCCGTCCGCGCCTGGCCCGCGCCCAGCGCCAGGACCCCTGGATCCCACCGATGCAACACTACTCGACGGACCTACGACGCCGCCACCCTCACCGCACTCAATGCCAGCCGGAACCCTGCCTGCTACCGAGCCTCGCCGAGACGCACCCACGGACCCTTCACCTGCCAAGCCTGCCGATTCACCTGCCCCCGGACGTGCACCACCTCCGCCAAGTCAAGCACCAGCAGCAACCACCTGAAATGCATCCTGTTGAACACCCGCTCCGTCCACAGGCACGCCGTGGAACTCTGGGACCTGCTCGACGCAACAGCACCGGACGTCGCCTTCCTCACCGAAACCTGGATGAACGCCTCCTCAGCACCCGACATCGCCATAGCCATCCCGGACGGATACAAGATCACCCGGAGGGACCGCGTCAACCAGACGGGAGGAGGCATCGCCATCGTACACAAGAACACCATCCGCATCTCGACTAACTCCGACGAGACCTTCACCGCCGCCGAACACCTACACTTCCAGATACACACTGACCCCAAGACCACCCTCCGAGGCACCCTCATCTACAGACCCCGGGACCACGCACACTATTCAGCGAAGACATCGCAGACTTCATCAGCCCGCACGCCATGCCCTCCGCCGACTACATCCTCCTAGGGGACCTCAACTTCCACCTGGAGAACAACAACAACAGAAACACCACCGCCCTGCTGGACAACCTCGCCAACCTCGGACTCAAGCAACTGGTGAACACACCCACCCACTACGCCGGCCACACGCTTGACCCCGTCTTCTCTTCCAGCAAACACATCTCCTTCAGCCACGCCACCGGACTCCACTGGACCGACCACAGCTGCGTCCACTTCAGCTTCAGAAAGACTGCGACCCACCACCACCCGCAACAGGCTCCCCGCCGGAGCTGGAGCAAGATCACCGCCGAGCAGCTCACCGCCTCCCTCAGCCAGAACACACCCACCAACACAACGGACCCAAACGAAGCAGCCAGCAACCTCGCCAAGTGGCTGACCGCCTGCGCCGACGACCTCGCACCACTAAAAACCCTCCCAGCAGACCCGGAAGCAAGAAAACCCCTTGGTTCACCAACGAACTCAAGGAATCCAAGAAGAACTGCCGCACTCTCGAGAAAGCCTGCCGACTCGACCAGACCACAGACAACAGGACCGCCCTCAAGCACGCCACCCGCAAACACCACCAGCTGATCCGTGCCACCAAGAAGTCAGCACTCAAAGAACGACTGGACAACAACGCCCACGACAGCAAGGAACTTTTCAGCATCGTCAAAGAGTTCTCCAACCCCAGCGCCGGAAACAACGACATCACCCCCTCGCAAGACCTCTGCAACTCACTCGCCGCGTTCTTCCACCGCAAGATCACCGACATACATAACAGCTTCGACGCACAGACCACGCACCCTACCGCCGAACCAACGCCCGCCACCACCACCCTCTGCAACTGGACCCCGATCAGCACCGAAGACACCACCCGCACGATGAACTCCATCCACTCCGGATCACCAACCGACCCCTGCCCACACCACGTCTTCAACAAAGCCGACGCCACCATCGCACCCCATCTCCGGGACATCATCAACTCCTCCTTCCACACCGCCACCTTCCCGGAGAGCTGGAAGCACGCCAAGCTTACCGCCCTCCTGAAGAAACCAACGGCGGACCCCACCGACCTCAAGAACTACCGTCCCATCTCGCTCCTTCCGTTTCCGGCCAAAGTCATCGAGAAGACCGTCAACAGACAGCTTGCCGCCTTCCTCGAGACGAATGGATCCTCGACCCCTCGCAGTCCGGGTTTCGGGCCAACCACAGCACCGAGACCGCCCTTATCGCAGCCACCGACGACATCAGAACCCTAACCGACAACGGGGAAACAGCAGCCCTCATCCTCTTGGACCTCTCCGCGGCGTTCGACACCGTCTGCCACCGCACCCTAGTGAAGCGCCTCAGCAACATCGGAATCCGAGAGAAAGCACTGGAATGGATCATCTCGTTCCTCGCCGGAAGAACCCAGAGAGTCCGCCTCCCCCGTTCAGATCCGAGGCCACCGAAGTCATCTGCGGCGTTCCACAAGGATCTTCACTCAGTCCAACCCTCTTCAACGTCTACATGAGCCCCCTCGCAGCCATCGCACGCCAACACAACCTCAACATCATCTCCTACGCCGACGACACCCAGCTGATCCTCTCCCTCACCAACGACCCCACCACCGCCAGAGCCAACCTACACGACGGGATGAGAGACGTCGCCGACTGGATGAGGAACAGCCGCCTTAAACTGAACTCAGACAAGACGGAAGTCCTCATCCTGGGCTCATCACCCTCCGCCTGGGACGACTCTTGGTGGCCCCCGGCCCTGGGCACCGCACCCAAGCCAACGGACCACACACGCAACCTGGGCTTCATCCTGGACTCCTCCCTGTCGATGACCAGACAAGTCAACGCCGTCTCATCTTCGTGCTTCAACACCCTGCGCATGCTCCGCAAGATCTTCAGATGGATCCCCACTGAAACCAGGAAGACCGTCACCCAGGCACTCGTCACCAGCCGACTGGACTATGGGAACACCCTCTACGCCGGAACCACAGCCAAACTTCAAAAAGACTCCAGCGCATCCAGAACGCCTCCGCACGACTCATCCTGGACATCCCCCGACACAGCCACATCACCGGACACCTGAAAGACCTGCACTGGCTCCCCGTCAGCAAGAGAATCACGTTCAGACTCCTCACCCACGCACACAAGGCCCTCCACGACCTGGGCCCCAAGTACCTCAACGACCGCATGACCTTCTACACGCCCACCCGCCAGCTACGATCAACCAGCCACGCCCTCGCCACCGTACCACGCATCCGCAGAGCCACCGCCGGAGGAAGATCCTTCTCCTACCTGGCAGCCAAGACCTGGAACTCCCTCCCCACTCACCTTCGGCGAACCCAGGACCATCTCTCCTTCAGGAAGCAGCTCAAGACCTGGCTGTTCGAGCAGTAACTTACCCCTTCCCCCAGCGCCTTGAGACCCTCCCGGGTGAGTAGCGCGCTCTATAAATGCCGTGATTGATTGATTGATTGATACTAACTGAAAACTATATAGTAAAACCAAAGGGGATGATGGACGGAGTGTTGAACATTGCAAGCACTCACCCCCAGTCAACTGATCTGGGTTTAATCCATCATCATTCTTTAGCTCACTCCGCCACCCCAGTTCAGACATGGCCATATGCAAATCAGTCTGACCCTGTGCCTCATGGGAACAGTCCAGCCCGAACTGCCAAGCCATGTCTTCCCTGGACCAGAAACAAGCATCCTGGGACCGGTTTCTGGCTTACAGCCGTCATCTGCCAAGCTATCTTGAATCCAGTGGCAAAGTGAGCAAGGGACCCACGTCTGGGCATACCCTGCCAACTTAGGGCAAACATAGCAAAACCAAAGGGGATGATGGACGGAGTGTTGAACATTGCAAGCACTCACCCCCAGTCAACTGATCTGGGTTTAATCCATCATCATTCTTTAGCTCACTCCGGCACCCCAGTTCAGACATGGCCATATGCAAATCAGTCTGACCCTGTGCCTCATGGGAACAGTCCAGCCCGAACTGCCAAGCCATGTCTTCCCTGGACCAGAAACAAGCATCCTGGGACAAGTTTCTGGCTTACAGCCGTCATCAGCCAGGCTATCTTGAATCCAATGGCAAAGTGAGCAAGGGACCCACGTCTGGGCATACCCTGCCAACTTAGGGCGAACATAGCAAAACCAAAGGGGATGATGGACGGAGTGTTGAACATTGCAAGCACTCACCCCCAGTCAACTGATCTGGGTTTAATCCATCATCATTCTTTAGCTCACTCCGCCACCCCAGTTCAGACATGGCCATATGCAAATCAGTCTGACCCTGTGCCTCATGGGAACAGTCCACCCCGAACTGCCAAGCCATGTCTTCCCTGGACCAGAAACAAGCATCCTGGGACCGGTTTCTGGCTTACAGCCGTCATCAGCCAGGCTATCTTGAATCCAGTGGCAAAGTGAGCAAGTGACCCACGTCTGGGCATACCCTGCCAACTTAGGGCGAACATAGCAAAACCAAAGGGGATGATGGACGGAGTGTTGAACATTGCAAGCACTCACCCCTAGTCAACTGATCTGGGTTTAATCCATCATCATTCTTTAGCTCACTCCGCCACCCCAGTTCAGACATGGCCATATGCAAATCAGTCTGACCCTGTGCCTCATGGGAACAGTCCAGCCCGAACTGCCAAGCCATGTCTTCCCTGCACCAGCAACAAGCATCCTGGGACCGGTTTCTGGCTTACAGCCGTCATCAGCCAGGCTATCTTAAATCCAGTGGCAAAGTGAGCAAGGGACCCACGTCTGGGCATACCCTGCCAACTTAGGGCGAACATAGCAAAACCAAAGGGGATGATGGACGGAGTGTTGAACATTGCAAGCACTCACCCCCAGTCAACTGATCTGGGTTTAATCCATCATCATTCTTTAGCTCACTCCGCCACCCCAGTTCAGACATGGCCATATGCAAATCAGTCTGAACCTGTGCCTCATGGGAACAGTCTAGCCCGAACTGCCAAGCCATGTCTTCCCTGGACCAGAAACAAGCATCCTGGGACCGGTTTCTGGCTACAGCCGTCATCAGCCAGGCTATCTTGAATCCAGTGGCAAAGTGAGCAAGGGACCCACGTCTGGGCATACCCTGCCAACTTAGGGCAAACATAGCAAAACCAAAGGGGATGATGGACGGAGTGTTGAACATTGCAAGCACGCACCCCCAGTCAACTGATCTGGGTTTAATCCATCATCATTCTTTAGCTCACTCCGCCACCCCAGTTCAGACATGGCCATATGCAAATCAGTCTGAACCTGTGCCTCATGGGAACAGTCCAGCCCGAACTGCCAAGCCATGTCTTCCCTGGACCAGAAACAAGCATCCTGGGACCGGTTTCTGGCTACAGCCGTCATCAGCCAGGCTATCTTGAATCCAGTGGCAAAGTGAGCAAGGGACCCACGTCTGGGCATACCCTGCCAACTTAGGGCAAACATAGCAAAACCAAAGGGGATGATGGACGGAGTGTTGAACATTGCAAGCACTCACCCCCAGTCAACTGATCTGGGTTTAATCCATCATCATTCTTTAGCTCACTCCGCCACCCCAGTTCAGACATGGCCATATGCAAATCAGTCTGACCCTGTGCCTCATGGGAACAGTCCAGCCCGAACTGCCAAGCAATGTCTTCCCTGGACCAGAAACAAGCATCCTGGGACCGGTTTCTGGCTTACAGCCGTCATCAGCCAGGCTATCTTGAATCCAGTGGCAAAGTGAGCAAGGGACCCACGTCTGGGCATACCCTGCCAACTTAGGGCGAACATAGCAAAACCAAAGGGGATGATGGACGGAGTGTTGAACATTGCAAGCACTCACCCCCAGTCAACTGATCTGGGTTTAATCCATCATCATTCTTTAGCTCACTCCGCCACCCCAGTTCAGACATGGCCATATGCAAATCAGTCTGACCCAGTGCCTCATGGGAACAGTCCAGCCCGAACTGCCAAGCCATGTCTTCCCTCGACCAGAAACAAGCATCCTGGGACCGGTTTCTGGCTTACAGCCGTCATCAGCCAGGCTATCTTGAATCCAGTGGCAAAGTGAGCAAGGGACCCACGTCTGGGCATACCCTGCCAACTTAGGGCAGTTCGGGCTGGACTGTTCCCATTGGGCACAGGGTCAAGACTGATTTGCATATGGCTGGGTTCAAACTGGAATGGCATGGTGAGCAAAAAAACGATGGATTTAGGCCCAGATCTCTGTACTGGGGTGAATGTATGACATTGCTCTGCATTCTGTCCATCAATTGTTGTTTTTGCATTTGTCACCCGAGTGAGACGGGTATGCCCAGACGTCGGTTCCGAGCTCTCCATGCCACTGGAGTCAAGCTATCCTGGCTGAAGAGGGGTGAAACCCGAAACCGGTCCTAGGATGCTTGTTTCCAGTCCAGGGAGGACCTGGCCTGGCAGTTTGGGCTGGACTGTTCTCATTGGGCACAGGGTCAAGACTGATTTGCACATGGCTGGGTTCAAACTGGAATGGCATGGTGAGCAAAAAAAACGATGGATTTAGGCCCAGATCTCTGTACTGGGGTGAATGTATGACATTGTTCTGCATTCTGTCCATCAATTGTTGTTTTTGCATTTGTCACCCCAAGTGGGACGGGTATGCCCAGACGTGGGTCCCGTGCTCTCCATGCCACTGGAGTCAAGCTATCCTGGCTGAAGAGGGGGTGAAACCCCAAAACCGGTCCTAGGATGCTTGTTTCCAGTCCAGGGAGGACCTGGCCTGGCAGTTTGGGCTGGACTGTTCCCATTGGGCACAGGGTCAAGACTGATTTGCATATGGCTGGGTTCAAACTGGAATGGCATGGTGAGCAAAAAAACGATGGATTTAGGCCCAGATCTCTGTACTGGGGTGAATGTATGACATTGTTCTGCATTCTGTCCATCAATTGTTGTTTTTGCATTTGTCACCCCGAGTGGGACGGGTATGCCCAGACGTGGGTCCCGTGCTCTCCATGCCACTGGAGTCAAGCTATCCTGGCTGAAGAGGGGTGAAACCCCGAAACCGGTCCTAGAATGCTTGTTTCCAGTCCAGGGAGGACCTGGCCTGGCAGTTCGGGCTGGACTGTTCGCACTGGGCACAGGGTCAAGACTGATTTGCATATGGCTGGGTTCAAACTGGAATGGCATGGTGAGCAAAAAACGATGGATTTAGGCCCAGATCTCTGTACTGGGGTGAATGTATGACATTGTTCTGCATTCTGTCCATCAATTGTTGTTTTTGCATTTGTCACCCCGAGTGGGACGGGTTTGCCCAGACGTGGGTCCCGTGCTCTCCATGCCACTGGAGTCAAGCTATCCTGGCTGAAGAGGGTGAAACCCCGAAACCGGTCCTAGGATGCTTGTTTCCAGTCCAGGGAGGACCTGGCCTGGCAGTTCGGGCTGGACTGTTCCCATTGGGCACAGGGTCAAGACTGATTTGCATATGGCTGGGTTCAAACTGGAATGGCATGGTGAGCAAAACAACTATGGATTTAGGACCAGATCTCTGTACAGGGGTGAATGTATGACATTGTTCTGCATTCTGTCCATCAATTGTTGTTTTTGCATTTGTCACCCCAAGTGGGACGGGTATGCCCAGACGTGGGTCCCGTGCTCTCCATGCCACTGGAGTCAAGCTATCCTGGCTGAAGAGGGTGAAACCCGAAACCGGTCCTAGGATGCTTGTTTCCAGTCCAGGGAGGAACTGGCCCGGCAGTTCGGGCTGGACTGTTCCCATTGGGCACAGGGTCAAGACTGATTTGCATATGGCTGGGTTCAAACTGGAATGGCATGGTGAGCAAAAAAACGATGGATTTAGGCCCAGATCTCTGTACTGGGGTGATTGTATGACATTGTTCTGCATTCTGTCCATCAATTGTTGTTTTTGCATTTGTCACCTCGAGTGGGACGGGTATGCCCAGACATGGGTCCCGTGCTCTCAATGCCACTGGAGTCAAGCTATCCTGGCTGAAGAGGGTGAAACCTGAAACTGGTCCTAGAATGCTTGTTTCCATTCCAGGGAGGACCTGGCCCGGCAGTTCGGGCTGGACTGTTCCCATTGGGCACAGGGTCAAGACTGATTTGCATATGGCTGGGTTCAAACTGGAATGGCATGGTGAGCAAAAAAACGATGGATTTAGGCCCAGATCTCTGTACTGGGGTGAATGTATGACATTGTTCTGCATTCTGTCCATCAATTGTTGTTTTTGCATTTGTCACCCCGAGTGGGACGGGTATGCCCAGACGTGGGTCCCGTGCTCTCCATGCCACTGGAGTCAAGCTATCCTGGCTGAAGAGGGGTGAAACCCCGAAACCGGTCCTAGGATGCTTGTTTCCAGTCCAGGGAGGACCTGGCCTGGCAGTTCGGGCTGGACTGTTCCCATTGGGCACAGGGTCAAGACTGATTTGCATATGGCTGGGTTCAAACTGGAATGGCATGGTGAGCAAAAAAACGATGGATTTAGGCCCAGATCTCTATACTGGGGTGAATGTATGACATTGTTCTGCATTCTGTCCATCAATTGTTGTTTTTGCATTTGTCACCCCGAGTGGGACGGGTATGCCCAGACGTGGGTCCCGTGCTCTCCATGCCACTGGAGTCAAGCTATCCTGGCTGAAGAGGGGTGAAACCCCGAAACCGGTCCTAGGATGCTTGTTTCCAGTCCAGGGAGGACCTGGCCTGGCAGTTCGGGCTGGACTGTTCCCATTGGGCACAGGGTCAAGACTGATTTGCATATGGCTGGGTTCAAACTGGAATGGCATGGTGAGCAAAACAACTATGGATTTAGGACCAGATCTCTGTACAGGGGTGAATGTATGACATTGTTCTGCATTCTGTCCATCAATTGTTGTTTTTGCATTTGTCACCCCAAGTGGGACGGGTATGCCCAGACGTGGGTCCCGTGCTCTCCATGCCACTGGAGTCAAGCTATCCTGGCTGAAGAGGGGTGAAACCCCGAAACCGGTCCTAGGATGCTTGTTTCCAGTCCAGGGAGGAACTGGCCCGGCAGTTCGGGCTGGACTGTTCCCATTGGGCACAGGGTCAAGACTGATTTGCATATGGCTGGGTTCAAACTGGAATGGCATGGTGAGCAAAAAAACGATGGATTTAGGCCCAGATCTCTGTACTGGGGTGATTGTATGACATTGTTCTGCATTCTGTCCATCAATTGTTGTTTTTGCATTTGTCACCTCGAGTGGGACGGGTATGCCCAGACATGGGTCCCGTGCTCTCAATGCCACTGGAGTCAAGCTATCCTGGCTGAAGAGGGGTGAAACCTGAAACTGGTCCTAGAATGCTTGTTTCCATTCCAGGGAGGACCTGGCCCGGCAGTTCGGGCTGGACTGTTCCCATTGGGCACAGGGTCAAGACTGATTTGCATATGGCTGGGTTCAAACTGGAATGGCATGGTGAGCAAAAAAACGATGGATTTAGGCCCAGATCTCTGTACTGGGGTGAATGTATGACATTGTTCTGCATTCTGTCCATCAATTGTTGTTTTTGCATTTGTCACCCCGAGTGGGACGGGTATGCCCAGACGTGGGTCCCGTGCTCTCCATGCCACTGGAGTCAAGCTATCCTGGCTGAAGAGGGGTGAAACCCCGAAACCGGTCCTAGGATGCTTGTTTCCAGTCCAGGGAGGACCTGGCCTGGCAGTTCGGGCTGGACTGTTCCCATTGGGCACAGGGTCAAGACTGATTTGCATATGGCTGGGTTCAAACTGGAATGGCATGGTGAGCAAAAACGATGGATTTAGGCCCAGATCTCTATACTGGGGTGAATGTATGACATTGTTCTGCATTCTGTCCATCAATTGTTGTTTTGCATTTGTCACCCCGAGTGGGACGGGTATGCCCAGACGTGGGTCCCGTGCTCTCCATGCCACTGGAGTCAAGCTATCCTGGCTGAAGAGGGGTGAAACCCCGAAACACGTCCTAGGATGCTTGTTTCCAGTCCAGGGAGGACCTGGCCTGGCAGTTCGGGCTGGACTGTTCCCATTGGGCACAGGGTCAAGACTGATTTGCATATGGCTGGGTTCAAACTGGAATGGCATGGTGAGCAAAACAACGATGGATTTAGGCCCAGATCTCTGTACTGGGGTGAATGTATAACATTGTTCTGCATTCTGTCCATCAATTGTTGTTTTTGAAAACTATGTAGTGGCAGGGAATCCTTTCCTAGCAAAGATTTCTATCCGGAATTTAATTGCTGTTCTGGTGGACAAATCCACTACCACCATATACTTTGGCCATTTAGAATCACTGTCCTGCAGTACTAATATGTAGTGTGGCTGACCAGTAGTGTGGCATTCTCAGTAATGCTTGCATCACTATTGGGGCTTCGGAGTAATAAATACCATAAAGCTTTAAAGCCAGTAAACACATTCTTCATCCCAGACCAACAATAACCAGCTCTAATCCCTTGATTTTTTTTAGTCATTTGCATATGACATGCTCATCTAACCTCTAACAATCTTCCTCTCAGTTCCTCAGGAGGAAGTAACTAATCAACCGTTGTTAGAAATGGGATCTCTGGTTGGCTAAGGCTTGCGCCAAAGCCAGGCAGAGACCACCACTCTAGTCAGGGCAAGGGAGTTACACACCCAAGATAACCCCTGCTCACCCCCTTGGTAGCTTGGCACGAGCAGTCAGGCTTATCCCGGAGGCAATGTGTAAAGTGTTTGCGCAACACACACACACAGCAGCAACCCACTAGGCACACTACAAAAGGAACTCCACACAAGGTTATATATAAAAATAGCCTTTGTATTGTCATAAACACATTAGAATAATCATCACACAATATACACTGTGCCACCTGGCACTAGGCAATATTTACAGGGGATTATATACACCTGACAGGGCCAATCGGGCCACTGTCAGAACCATCACAGATGCACAAATAGTAAATAACGCACCCAGTAACTACTAGTAGAATAATGACCTCAGCATTATCGCCTGCAACATAAACACATTATGTCCGCATCACATTAGGCATAAAACATTATGCGCCAACCTCATATCATAAACCAAATTATGTCATCATATCATAAACATAAACCACATTATTCATAACCTCATAACATAAACCACATTATGTCATAAATCAGGGTGCATGAAAGACATTTCAGGTGCACCACATAACTCACATTAGGGCCTGGCGCCCTACAAACCTCACAGTCCCCCTTGCCAACTGGCCTTCTAAAAGGGGCTCAAATGCCCTATGTCTAAATGTCAGGGCGGCTGCCAATGCAGCAGTATCCACAAGTGCGCAATTGCGCTGGGGCACAGGAGTGTACTTCACTCCTGTCTCACTGAAAATACCCCCAAAGAACTAATGGCCTAAATGTTGCAGCTGACGCTAATTGCCATGCAGCTGTGATGCAAGGAGGCCTGGCACTCACTGTGCCCTCTGAACCAATGTGCAAAAACGTTGCAGCTGCCCACTGTCCGGTGGGGCAGCTGTGTACCAATTAGCCCTGTCACCAACGTGCCACCTGAGCCCCTCTCTGGGACTCTCTAAACAAATTGCCCCCATCGGTGCAGCTTCCTGCGCTTTCGCAGGGCAGCTGGGACTGGCAATGGCACCACTGTGCCCCTGACTTCCAAAAAGAAATGCCCCCAAACGTTGCAGCTGCCTGCGCTCTCGCAGGGCAGCTGGGAATAGCACTGGCTCCTCTGTGCCTGATGAGCCCCCCTCTGAGGCTTAGTAAATAACTTTTGCCTCACGTTGCAGCTGCCCGCTTCTGCTGTGCAGCTGTCCGAATAAGGCCAACGGAGCACAGGTTAAGTTGGAGCCCCTCTCTGGGACTCGGAAATTGGAAATGCCCCAAACGTTGCAGCGGCCCGCATCTGCGGTGCCACTGTGGAAATGGGCACACACTGGCACTTCTGGTGCCACTCCCAGCACCCTCAATACCACCAAGAGCTCCCCCACTCACCGGGCTGCTGGGTAGGACTCCTCCGGTCCAGGCGGCAGGCAACAAGGGAGCCCCCACTCCTCGGGGACTCTTCTCGTCTTCTCTCTTCCCCTCGGGATCGGCGCCACTTCTCCCGTGCGGCAGGGGCAGGCACCGACAATGTGCCTCGAGCCCCCTCCGCCTCAATCTCCATGGGCTACTGGACGCGGGGCTCTCCTTCCTCTGTTGGACTCCCCCGGTCAGCACGGCAACACGCAGGGCTCTCCCTTCACCACGGGAGCCCCGCCGAACCGCCGCAGCACTTCTCCTTCCTTCACCCGGGCCCCCTCCTGGGACCCGGGACTTCAACATGCAGCCTGCGAGGCTCCGGCACGTCACACACGCGGGGCTTCCCTTTCCTCCCGGAAGCCCCGCCCATGGACAGGCACAGGCTTGCCTGACTTCCTGCTCGGGCCGGCAGTGGGGATTCTCTTTCCCTCGGCGGCACCATGTGGGGTAGGCACCCGCTAATAACATAAACATCGAGGCGGGGTGGGCATCCGCGAAGCAGGCAAAATGCGGGGTGGGCACCCGCCATTACTATCAAAATAAGCGGGGTGGGCACCCGCCGATTCCAGCATCACGGGGGGAATCCCTACGCCGGGGATTCCCTCAGGAGCGATGTGCAGCTTGACGCTGCGAAGCTCCAGCGCTCCTCTCTCCTAGGGGAATTGAAGTATAGCGCTCACCAGGTGCTAGGAGCCACAGCTCCTCAGCAAAAGTCCATGAGAGATTAAAGGGGCAAGGCTGGGCCCAGGGAGGCAAGCCCTCATGGCGGTTCCTCCTGGGCCCCAGCAGCAGCACGCCCCAGCAAGTTTCAGGAACAGTACGGAACCATTTCATGGGGTCACAGCCCCTATATTTATACCACAAATCTCTTTGTCTGCAGGACAGGGCATGGGGGAACCAGATGCAACTGGTTCAGGGGGGATTTGGAGCACTTTGTTTTCCATGCTCCTCTTCCCCTTTGTCAGGTGGGGGCTAGGTGCTCAGACACACCACAGGGGGCAGAGCCAGCATTGTACAGGCTGGGCACAGTCCTATTCAGAGTCAGGGGATTACTCCTCCCACTACTCCCAGCCCAGATGTCCCATTCAGCCTAGCGCTGACTCACCCTGCCCCTCCTGGAGCCACACACACCTCCCAGCCCCTGTCACTCACAAGCCAGACATGCAATTCACATCAGGCAGGCAGACACATAGCACACAGAAATGCCAACTTCTAAAAGTGGCATTTCTCCAACAGTCATAATAAATCTGTGCACACTATTGCGCAGCATTTATTCTCACAATTTCATACATACTAAACTTGACCACGCTGCTCCTCCCATTCCAGGAATTACCACTGACACACTTTACCAGGGAATCCCCCATGCATTCCTATGGGAGGGCAGGCCAACCTTACTTTATGTACACAGAGAGCGCACACACTTTCCACTGGACCATAGTGCGAAAGTGCCCAGAGGCCTAAAACCACCAACACCATGTCACAGAAAAGGCAAAAAGTTTAGGGGTGAACCTGCCAAAAAGGGCCAAGTCCAACAACCATTAATAACAAATCTCTATCCAGCCATAACTTGTCTTCACCAGACAAAATCCTCATCTCATTGCTTTTCCTTCAAAAGGTCAACCACTTAGCACCCATGGACAGATAAGCTACAAATCAACATCGTTTTCCCTTTACTTTCACCATTTTACCTCTGAAATAATCTCTTTTGATTGTACTAAACATCATTTTCATAGTGCCGCATCAGCCATTTCTTTTCAGTCACCAGGACCAGGCAGTCTTGACAAACAATCTGCAGCCTTGTTCCTCTCCCCTGGAATAAGTGCCATCCTGAGTATCTGTTCTTGCAGCTGTGTCACTCAACTGCAGAGCCCTAATGAACTTATTTAAACATTTAGCAGTAAACACTTCCTTTAAAGGTTTATAATCCAAAAGGATCACAAATGTGCTTCTCCACAAAAATGTCCTGATCCTATGAAATTTTAAAGGAGAGCATCAGTGCCTGTTTCTCTATAACAGCGCACCTCCGGTCAGCCCCGTCAACAGCATTCAAAGCAATGCAATTGTGTTACCCTTGTTACAATATGGCTCCAATGCTCTATATACTGCTATCAGTTGCTATCATACTTAATCCTTGTTGAATCAATGATTCCTAATACTGGGGCTTGTCCCAGCTTCTCTTTTCACTTCTTGATTTCTAAATCATATACTTCTGATCACGTAAACACAACTCTGCTTTCCTCAAATGAACAGATCTTTCAGTCAACGTTTTTAATAAACTTGTGATAAAACACAGCAGTGCCTAGGAGTGCTAACACATGTCCCTGTTTTCAGCACTGAAATCTCTATGTTTGTCTGCATTAGTCCTTCTTTGGGTTTAAAATCCCTCATCTTGCGCTAAAAAATTAAAACATTTCCAAGAATGCTTTTTTTTTTTATCACCAGTCCTTTTTCTGATAATTTATTCAGTGTCTCTCTCAGTATTACTTAATGTTCCTGTACAACACACTCTGCCACCATAATATAATCTAAAAAATGTGAAATAATGAAAACACACCAGGACTCCCTAGAGTAGATGAATCCTGGTCTCTAACAAACTACTGATGCTACAAATAGTTCAAGTGGCATGCCACAGAATCTGAAATTCGTTTCTGGTACAATGAAACCATTGTAATCCTTATATTTATTGGGTAGTCCAAACTGATTGGCATTACCCTCTCACTTGCTTTCACCTCTTCAATTATGCCTTCTTTGAACAACCTCTTTAATGCATCCCTCAATTCAAAGGAACACTTGTCACCATATGCTTTACATATACCACTTCACCCACCAACCTAAACTTATATGCAACACCTTTCAAAGGTCCCAGGTATATCTGGAGCAAATGGATACATTTACAGAACACCCAATCACCCTCTATCACACAGCAGAACTTGGTGCTTAGAGGTGGGGTACAATTTAATCCAGAATCTTCAAAAATATCTTCATCCTACTTCCACTTTTCATTACATACATTCATCCTAATGATTTCCTCTCTTTATATACCAGTGATGTTTGAACAAACACATACACCAACAACATAACCCTCATCCTCTCCTGGCTTGATTATTGCAGCATATCAGTTCATCTGTTCAGAGAAAATCATCAAAACAGCCCTCAGCAGGCAGCTTTACTTTCAACAGTGAATTCTTCATCACATTCTTCTTTAATATTCTCATAAAGACCAATAACTTTCCTCAGATTCCGATAAAAAGGACTTGGCAAAGAAAGAGAAATGCACTCCATACTTGCCACATCATGTGCTTGTGAATCGCTTATAAAATACCATGGTTCTTTGAAAAGAGGGTCCTTCCTCAGACAAGGAGAAACAAACAGAGCCTGGTACTTAGCCCAGTTGGCACCTTGGGGGAAGAAGGAAGGGTCCTTCACACCTTTAGCCATTCTGCAAACCACCTCTACCCATGGCATAGACGACATCAAATCGTATACTATGCTACTAATTTTCTTTTCCAATCTGCATAGGAATGTAGTAGTGTACTCCATGTGGTACTGGAGAACTGTATGTGAAACCCTGTTTTTTACAGGACCATGACATATGGAATTTTGTACAATAAAGTATATCTATCCTGTTTATGTGGACAGCGTATAATTCACACTAAGATGCAAAAATATATTTGTGTACCATCCCCCTCTTCTAGCTTAGTCATAATAATAAAATGGCTCCAGCACTGCCCTTGTACTTCTGATGTTCCATTGAAGAACGCCAAAAAACATGTGACCTGCTCTGACATTGCCACGATTTCAGGGTTGTAAGACATTGGATTATTTGTTGAAGGGGTGAAATCCCACTTCAAATAATAACCACAAAAGTCATTAAACAAACCTGTGTTTACCCTGTTGCTATTTTGGCACCAAAGCAGTCAGGCTTAACTTAGAGGCAATGTGTAAAGTATTTATGCAGTACTCAATCAGCACTAATGTGAGAACTCAAGACAACAATAATTCCAGGCCAACTTAGAAAAATAAAGGCTACTTTAATAAATAAAATGACACCAAACAGCAAAAATCCAATCAGTAGAACCTGAGTTATGAGTGAGAGGGACACCTCCTTTGTCTAACCTTTGTCTAACCCTAAACTAGTTCTGGGAAGTTCTTCTCTTTCATCTGGGTTTGGCTCTAGCCTGCCTAGTGAAACAAAGGGCAGGCAGTCCCAGATGTGAGTTGCCAGTGGCAGGATAGGCTTCTTCTGAAGTCAGGAAGGGGCTTGGTACAGTCCCCAGGCTACCCTGCAAAGCTCAGGAAGAGGCCGGGTACAATCCCTGAGGCCGTTCTGCTCAGGAGAGGAACACCCTTCCCAACAACCAAGTCCTTTGTCAACTGTCTTTGAGAAATAAACATCACACCACAGTAGAGCCATTTACAGTCAAGTGAACCTGGACACTGACAGCAAGGCATATTTGGTGTAGGCAGGAAAATGCCAACTTTCTAAAAGTGGCTTTTTAAAAATAGCAAGTTAAAATCCGACTTTACTATTAAAGGGAATTTAAAATTATGATTCACATGAGTGGAACAAGCATTTCTATACCCGTTCCCAAACTGAAGGTATCACTTACTACATGTAATTAGGTAACCCAGTGTTAGTCTATGGGAGGCTGGCCTTGTCACAGTGAAAAAACAACTGTGTGGCTTTTTCACTGCCAGGACATGTAAAGCTTAAGTGCGCATGCCCCACATTTTAACTACCATGTAACCTGCCCTGTGAACTATCAAGGCCTACCTTAGGGGTGACTTATAATTATTAAAAAGTAAGGGGTAGGCCTGGAAAAAGGTTTATTTATCAAAGTCAGAATGACAGTTTTACAACTGTACACACAGGCTGCAATGGCATGTTTTACAGAACTGGGAATAGTCGCTCTTCAAGACGCTCTAATTCCCAACTGCTGAAACCACAGAAGTTCAATAAAATGAAGACTTACAACCACTCTTTCTCCGGTCTTACCCCAAGAATATGGAACACACTTTCACCAGAAACAAGGTCAACCCCTCCTCTTCATTCTTCAAAAAATAAATGGTCTCCTCCATTAGGAATACTTAATTACTAGTGATATTTTATCACTGTGCTTGATCATTTACAGGTGGACTCCTTTGGATCATAGATCTAGCAAGCAACTGTGGTTTTCAGTATTTGTTTGCTGTTTGCATTGCTCCCTTGTAGGAAAGTGCCCCTTTTTGACAAGGTCACCCCCACTTTTAATAAATGATGTAATTCTGGCTGGAAGTGCACTGGGTTCCTGCAAACCAGGTCTCCAGTGCCAGATTTCTTTCCCAAAACTGTACAATTGTTCCCCCAATTGGCAAAACCTTTATCACCCTCTGTAAGTCCCTAGTAGATGGTACACATGGTGCCTGAGGTACTAAAGAGGGTTCCCAAGGGCAGCAGCACGAATTGTGCCACCCTAACGGACCCCTCACAAAACACATGCAAGGCTGCCATTGCAGGCTGCGTGTCTTGATGCAGACAAAAGTAAAGACAAGACATGTCACACAACCCTGTGTGCCACGTCCCTAACACTACATGTATTATTTGTGAGCCACCCCTACAGCAGGCCTGACAGCCCTAAGGCAGGGTGCTGAATTTTAAATGGGAGGGCATACCTGCATGAGCAGATATGCCCCTGTGCTGGAAGTCCTATTACTGCCAGTACAAATGACCAGGGAAGCTATTTTAAAACATGTGCTGGGCCCTGGTAAAAACGAGTTCCCCAGCTACATAATGGCATTCACTGAAAATAGGGATGCCTTGTATCAAACATCTCGTATTGGAAAAACATACTGATTTCATTGAGGGATTTACCCATACATGCATCCAGAGGGCTTGTTAGAAATGGGGTTTCTGGTTGGCTAGGGTATAAAGCTAAGCCAGGCAGAAACCACCTGTCTAGTCAGGGTAAGGGAGATACACACCCAAGTTAACCCCTGCTCACCCCCTTGGTAACTTGGCAGAGCAGTCAAGCTTATCCCAGAGGCAATGTATGAAGCATTTGCGCAACACACACACACACACTAGTGACACACTAGGCACACCACAAAAAGAGACTCCACACAAGGTTATATAAAAATAGCCTTTGTATTATATATACATCAAAACATATTAGACCATAAACCACTGCGTAGCATGTAAAGCACTTTTAGACCACATAACATAAATCACTGTGCCACTAGGCACTTGTCATAAAGATGCATGTACACCCTATGGGACCATAATCACATAAAACACTGTGCCACTAGGCACTTGTCGTTAACACCTTCGCTGCGATCGGAATTCCGCTCAGGTGCTGGACATTCCGATCGCGGGCGTGGTCGTGACGAGCTCAGCTCGTCATGCGCACACGCCCACCGCGCAGCATGACGAGCTCAGCTCGTCATGAGCATCGAAGAGGCCAAAAAGGAACTTAACACATCAGAGCCCACTCCACAAGGCACTTGTTACTGACATCACATAAACCAGATTATCATTTTCAATGTGAGATCTCATAAACCAACATGTCATTTTCAATATAGTTTTGCTTAAACTACTTGGTCATTGTTAATAACACACTTAATTGACCAGTACCGCAATAACAGAACACCTTATCAATGAAAATGATTTACTCATTTGAAAACATCCCAAAACTTTTGATTGAGCAGCAAATATACCTTAACATGCTGAAGAGCATACAGCCCCAACAAAAGTGAGCTTAGAATTGCAACAAAAAATGAGGGAGGTGATGATTTTGGGGTCCCCGCTAACCTAGGGCAAGGACCAAACAGATGACTTGAACAGAAAGAGCACACCATGCTGAATGATTCAGTGGTGGTCCCATCCTCCTAGTACCCCCCCAAGCAAAGTTATGGGCAAAACTTCAATCAAAAAACAAATGCCCCGCAAAGCATTATGGGGCGTGATTCCAGAGTGCAGTGAATAACATAGTATCAGCTCTCCCGCTGAGCCGGGAGAGCTGCTGTGGCTTCAGGAATTGTTTCCTCTAGGTCTGATGGAGGTGCCCATCCCACCGGGCACATCAACAGTGGTCCGTGGTGGAGGGCAGCTCGGGGAGCCCACCCCCGGCTGTCCTCATCGGTTCCCTGCCCTAATAGCACCCATGAGTGCTGCCGCAGGAGCCGGCAACAGGTAGGGAGGTCTGCCCACTCTGCAGACTCCGCGGTCACCTCCCACTCCCCCCAGACACGGGCACAGGGAGCAGGGAGAGCACCACGTGGGGGAGGCAGCGGACCTCCCTTTCCTTACTCTTGCTTCAACCTCAGGAAGCACACGGAGGCCCAGGGATGGGGTACCGGCCCCCTTTATCATAAGTCCACCCGGGGGATGGGGACCCTGGGCGAGATGGAGGCAAGGGAGGGGGGACACTCACGCACGCCCCCTGCCCCAACGTAACACGATACCACAGCAGCTCTCCCCCGATCCCTGGCCCACCCCGGGGGTATCCGATTGAGCAGCAGCGGAGCTCCACGCACTCCCAGCAAGGAAAGGTCAAAGGTTGCCAAACTTTAAAAGGACATCACTTGGGCCCCATTAGGCTGATTTGGACGATCTTGGGCTCGTTTTATTCCTGGCGACCAGGTCTATCCACCAGGGGCATTTGCAGCAACCTTCCTCACCTCTAAAGTGGTTCAGTCCTCCAAAAGGTGGTCCTTCTGACTCCCTGCACCAATTATTCTTTGTGGTTTTGTTGGGGGGAGCAGAAGAGTCCAAGGTTTCCCCCAACTGGTCCTAAGGAGGATAAAGGGGGCCAGCACACACAAGCCCTTGGGGATTCTTCACAAGCAGAATACCATAGCAGGGCAAAAAGAGTCAGTCCTTTTCCTCCACCACAGACAGAAGCAGCAACTGCAGGCCAACCCCACACAGCACACAGCAAAGGGGCAGCACTCCTCTTTACAGTTCTTCAGCTCTTCTTCTTGGCAGGGTCCTCTTGTTTCTTAAAGCCATCCAAAGTTCTGGGGGCAGATTTACAAGAACTGGCGCATCTCTGCATATTTGCAGAGATGCAGCAGTTCATTTGCGTGACGGAAAAATAGCCTTGCGCCGCATTTACAATGCGGCGCACCGTGGCGCAAGGACAGACAGATGCGTTACGCATCTTTTGTCGGAAAGGCAACGCATTGCTGGAGTCGTGTCGTAAGCACAACGCAACTCCAGCAATAGTCAGGAATGCCTATTCCGACCATGCTGCGTCACTCCTTACGCCTGCTTCAAGCAGGCGCAAGATTTTGACGCAGTGGCGTCGTAAAAGTCACTCAGTGAAATCTTGTAGATTTCACTGAGTGACTTTTACGAGGCTTCCTTGCGACGGAACGCCCACCCTGCATACATTATACCTGACGCAGGTATAATGTAGCGCATTGTTTACAACGTGACGCATCTCCCTAGATGCGTCACTTTGTAAATATGTCGCATCGTGGCGCATTGTTTACAACGCCGCTGCGTCACAGAAGTGACGCAACGGCGGCGTAAAGTTGGCACAAGGGGCTTGTAAATCTGCCCCCTGGGGTTTTAGGTCTGATACTTATACCCCAAAATGCCTTTGTTCTCTTTGTGCAAGGGTCTCTGAACCCAGTCCAAACCAGTTCTGCCTTCACTGGTGCAGCATGACCACAGGGGCGGAGACAGCATTGTGCAAAAGGAGACACAGCCTATTCAGGTGTAAGTACAATTCCTCCCCCCACTCTAAATGCAGACCAGGTCTATTCAGGCCTGCTATGAGTCACCCAGGCAAGACAGGGCACACCTCAACCCCCCCAGTGACTGTCTAGAGTGAATGCACATCTCAGCTCCTGTCACTTACATACCAGATGCTGAATACACAAGCAGCCAGAGGCACACAGGATGGTAAAGTAAGAAAATGCCCACTTTCTAAAAGCCGTGTAAAGGGGGTAGGCCCAGTGACCAGTAGCTAGATAGGGCCTAGTTAAAGTAACACAACAAGGAACCTAGCTACCATTTTATGTGCTGCTATCTACTTAGACACACAAAGGGCCCATATTTGATTTCATTGGTCCTGGTTATTTATTCGACCATTACTTCATCATATCATTATAGCATTTCTTCATTTCATAAGAGTCTGAAATGGGGAATACACTATTTGTTTCAGACAAGTGCAACACAGTGAATTATAAACATGAAAGACAACATACTATACATTTGACAAATAATACTTAAAATTAGTACAACAGAAAACAATAATACACCAGTCGGATTTCAAACATTAAGCAATCCCATTGTGTGTAGTTCATACAGTCCTTAAAGGGATGCTAGCCATTGGGAACGAACGTAGGTACAGCTGTGGTTAAATCAACGCTACATCTCCCTCAAAGCTGTTTGTATTCATGAGTTGTCAATTCCTTAATGGTAGGAAAAATGCTGACGTGTTTCGAGTCCCAGTGGCACTCGTGGGACTCTCTTCAGGGCTATTGACTTGGTGTAATCTAAAAAATAATGGACATAGTTGCTATTATATACATACTCTATCCCTTTCTCCAGATCTACTGTGTGAGGTCACCATGCATACTATGCAGTACCTGGTTAGTGTGGGCTCTTTTACTTCAAAACTGGCGAATTCTTCATCTCCGATGTTTTTTGAAAGGGGGATTCCCTACGCTTTTTGGTGAAAACGCTGTAACAGGTAAAAAGCAATCATTAGGCATCTGATTCTTTGTAGGAAAACTTCAAAGTTACTTTTTCGTCCCTACAGCATCTTACTTGGGAATGCCTGTATATATTTCTTCTTTTGGGCGTGTGTCGCGTGGAAGTGGTAGGACCACTCAGATGCTTAATAATTGCTTTTTACCTGGGACAGTGTTTTCACCAAAAAGCCTAGGGAATTATGTTAATAGTGTCATGTTTTACAACATTGATGGTGTCATTTATAGGGGAATATGGTGGGAGGTAAAATATGTATAATTAATTAATTATTTGTTAATTAATGCTAATTAATTAATTAAATATTAAATATGCTAATTGTGGAATAATTTTGATGTGTGAGTTGTGGCGTTTATAGTTGTAAATGTTGGGAAGACATTTTTTTAAATTAATTAATGATTTGTTGTTAATTGTTATTAATTTATTAAGGTAAAATTAGTTATGGAAACTGTGTAAATATTTTTAGGTGTGTGTTTTTGTGTTTATTGGGGTAGAGGGTTGAAAGTAATATACTTAAAATAAATTTATCATTAGCTGATCATTGATATTCATTTATTAATTGATAAATATTGTTAGTAATTGTTTTGTTTTTATTTTGTTTGGGGATTTAGGTTCAATAGCTGTAATGTTTTGTTTTATCCCCTCCGCTATCCAACACTTTCCCTACTGTTGCACTTATTGGAGTGGGAATAGTAATTTATTCCCCTCCGCTATCCAACACTTTCCCTACTGTTGCACTCCCTAGAGCGGGAATAGTAATTTTTACCCCTACGCTATCCAACACTTTCTCTAACGTTGTATTCGTTGGAGTGGGAATAGTAATTTTTACCACTCCGCTATCCAACACTTTCCCTACTGTTGCACTCCCTGGAGTGGGAATAGTAATTTTATCCACTACGCTATCCAACACTTTCCCTACTGTTGCACTCATTGGAGTGGGAATAGTAAATTATTCCCCTCCGCTATCCAACACTTTCCCTACTGTTGCACTCGCTGGAGTGGGAATAGTAATTTTTACCCCTATGCTATCCAACACTTTCCCTACTGTTGCACTCACTAGAGTGGGAATAGTAATTTTTACCCCTACGCTATTCAACACTTTCCCTACTGTTGCACTCGCTGGAGTGGGAATAGTAATTTTTACCCCTACGCTATCCAACACTTTCCCTACTGTTGCACTCGCTGGAGTGGGAATAGTAATTTTTATGTCTCCGCTATCCAACACTTTTCCTACTGTTGCACTTGCTGGAGTGGGAATAGTAATTTGTTCCCCTTCGCTATCCAACACTTTCCCTACTGTTGCACTCATTGGAGTGGGAATAGTAAAGTATTCCCCTCCGCTATCCAACACTTTCCCTACTGTTGCACTCCCTGGAGTGGGAATAGTAATTTTTACCCCTACGCTATCCAACACTTTCTCTACTGTTGCACTTGCTGGAGTGGGAATAGTAATTTGTTCTCCTTCGCTATCCAACACTTTCCCTACTGTTGCACTCATTGGAGTGGGAATAGTAAATTATTCCCCTCCGCTATCCAAAACTTTCCCTACTGTTGCATTCATTGGAGTGGGAATAGTAAATTATTCCCCTCCGCTATCCAATATTTTCCCTACTGTTGCACTCGCTGGAGTGGGAATAGTAATTTTTACCCCTACGCTATCCAACACTTTCTCTACTGTTGCACTTGCTGGAGTGGGAATAGTAATTTTTTCTCCTTTGCTATCCAACACTTTCCCTACTGTTGCACTCATTGGAGTGGGAATAGTAAATTATTCCCCTCCGCTATCCAACACTTTCCCTACTGTTGCACTCATTGGAGTGGGAATAGTAATTTTTACCCCTACGCTATCCAACACTTTCCCTACTGTTGCACTCGCTGGAGTGGGAATAGTAATTTTTACCCCTCCGTTATCCAACACTTTCCCTACTGTTGCACTCGCTGGAGTGGAAATAGTAAATTATTCCCCCGGGCTATCCAACACTGTCCCTACTGTTGCACAAGCTGGAGTGGGAACAGTAATTTATTCACCTCCGCTATCCAACACTTTCTCTATTGTTGTACTCAATGTAGTGTGAAATGTAATTTTAAAAAATAATAAATATTTTAATATTTTAATTTATAATATATATATTTATTATTTTTATGTTACAGGTGTATGTATATATATATATGTATTTATAATTTTTTATATATTTCTAACATTTTATAATTTATTAAAATAATTATTTCTTAATTATTAGTAAGTAAATATATATATATTACATTTTATATATGTGTCTTTAATTTAGTTTTACATTACATTTAATGCTTATAATTGTTAAAATGTTCTAATAATTCTAAATATTTTTTTTAAGTTATATGCATTATTTAATTTATTTTACATTATTTTTTATACATTTAAAAAAAACGATATTTTGTACTCCTATATTTTTAACAACGATATTTTTTTTCGGGATATTTTAGTACTTACCATTATGAAGATAGGATGTCGATATTTTTGACATCGGAATTTATGTCCCAATATTTTGGGAACACGATATTCTGTCACTCGATATTTTGTCAGTGAACCTTTTCATGTCTATAATTCACTGTGTTGCACTTGTCTGAATCAAATAGTGTATTCCCAATTTCAGACTCGTATGCAATGAAGAAATTATATAATGATATGATGAAGTAATGGTTGAAGAAATAACCAGGACCAATGAAATCAAATATTGGCCCTTTGTCTGTCCAAGTAGATGGCAGTACATACAATGGTAGCTAGGGGGCTGATTACGATGGCGGGCGGAAAACCATTCCGACTGCCGTGGTAGCGGAAATTAACCGTCCGCTGGTACCGCAGCAAAACTGGTGGTCCGTTTAGGATCAACCGCCAGAAAAATCCGACCGCGGTGGAACGATGCCACGAAAGACCGCCGGTAGCGTGCGGAGCTGGTGAAAATCCGTCCACGGCGGTCGGACTCGTGGCGGAAAAACCCCAAACCGCCGCACGGCCAGCGGATTGACCGCACGTGAAATTAGGATACCATTGAGGTGACAGCGAAACGATCCGCTGTTTCCGACCGACGCGATCACTACCAGTAGTGAATGGGAGAGATGGCGGAAGGGCAGTTGTCAACCCACCGCCGCGACCGCTCCGGAACAATTATGGTGGACGAAAAAAAAAATACACAACAAGCCCACCAAGTGTACCCATGAAACTGGCACAGCCACAAAAAACACCTAACACACCCCAATGACACATCCCCAGGGCAACTAAAAAAATAAAAATCTCAGGTCAACCCACACAACACACCTGACAGGAATACTCCATCTTGACACACCCACATAGTTGAGTATAAATCCAGCCCCTTCCCTGACCAGAATCCTTTGCAATACTCCACCACTGAAGGAACCTACCATACAGCACAAAGGAGAGGAAAACCACCACACATCTCACCAGCACAACAGCACACACACACACCACTTACATCACCACCACCACTCACACACCTGCACCTTTAACCCGTTTGCACATCACACACCATGGCACAGAAGAAAATGCCCAAATTCACTGACAATGAGTTGTCAGTCATGGTAGATGAGGTAATCAGAGTAGAACCACAATTGTTTGGAAATATGGTCCAACAGACACCATTAGCCACCAGAACACAAATGTGGGCAAGGATAGTCAGCAAGGTCAATGCAGTAGGGACTGTCCCGCGCACAAAGAAGGAGATCGTGAAGTGGTGACATGACCTCAAGAGCAAGGTGAAAGAAAAGAACAACAAGAACCTCAAGCTGGCTTAGATGACTGGCGGTGGCCCTCCCATTCCACCAAGAACATTCACCGCATGGGAGGAGAAGGTGCTTGACATACTGCATCCAGAGAGTCTCACAGGAATACCCGGGGGAGTGGAGGCTGGCAAGTAACAACAAATGTCCACCATCACACTGCTATGTACTGTCTTAAACAACTACAAAGCTACACCTCCTATGCCCAAATGCATCCATGTGCACCACACACTCCCCAACACATGTCTCACAGATCCAACATTCACTCCCTCTGATTCACCCCAAAGGTAGCTATCAACATTACCATGGGGGCATGTGTACAGGCAGCCAGCACAACGACTCCCACCAGGCCCCTTGTCACACAGCTGAGCAGGGTGGAGCACTCCCACCCCACAAGCACGTGGCAGCCATTGCATTCCCCTCATCAAACCAACAGGTAGGTAGCCATTTTCACATGGAGGAGTGTTTGTGGGTGGCAAGCCAGCACTACAACTCCCACCAGGCCCCCTTGTCCCACAGCTCAGCAAGATGGAGCACTCCCCCCCACACCCAGAAGCATGTGGCAGCCATTGTATCTCACCAACCAAACTCAGGTAGGTAGCCATCTTTACAGGGAAGGTGTTTGTTCACATCAAACTAACAGGTAGGCAGCCATCTCAACAGGGAGGGGTGTTTGTGGACAGGCAGCCAGCACTACGACTCCCACCAGGCCCCCTTGTCCCACAGCTCAGCAGGATGGAGCACTCCCCCCCACACCCAGAAGCATGTGGCAGCCATTGCATTCCCCTCAACAAACCAACAGGTAGGTAGCCATCTTAACATGGAGGGGTGTTTGTGGGTGGCAAGCCAGCAGTACAACTCCCACCAGGCCCCCTTGACCCACAGCTGAGCAAGATGGAGCACTCCCCCATACCCACAACTATGTGTCAGCAATTCCCCCCAACTGTGGCACAGAACAGGTAGGTAGACAGTGCATGCACCCTGCCATGTCTCCCAAAAAGCATGGAGCCATATGACCACACCAGCCCTCACAACCCACCCAACTTGGCATAGATCCAATAGCCACTTCCTGTGTGCAGACAGCTAAGCATATGTAACTGTCACAGAAATTGAAGTTTGAACCACAAAGTCACATGTAGAAGAAATCAAGGGCACAATCATGCACAGCACTGAATGCTATCTGTAAGTGCCATGGGGGCAGAGCATCAAGGCCCATATGAAAACAAAACAAGCATGGTCAGTTGTAAAAAGAAAGCAAAGCACATGATATGACAGAGGGATGCATGAGATAACAATGGCCAGTACATGTGCAGAATGAACGTCTTACATGCAGAGTAAACAACAAATACGCTTCACATAAAGTTGTTGTGCTGCTAGTCGTTAGATGACGACATGTCCTTGTAATCACACAATCTGTACGTGGAGCATGGTATCTATTGACATGTCACATCATGGACAAGTAATGTATGTACCTCCACATCATGTCATGATGCTCAGTACCGTGCAGCCATACAAAGGGATCTCAATGTAAACTGTGTGGTGTATAACATGTAACATCTAAACATCTAACACCAAGCTTGTGGGGTGCACTTCAATGACCATTTCTTCTCTGTACCACAGGTGACCAAGAATTGACTGCTGCAGATGACAACACCAACCTGCTGAGCCACTCCACCCCCGGAACCTGGACTCTCGGATGCAGACTCCCTAAATTCCTCGGATGCGGACACAGAAGCTGGCCCATCAGGCCTGCCATGGCGCACCAGGGCCCAGGCCCCCACTGTCCCCACCACCACCTCAGCAACAACAACTGCGCTGACCCCTGCTGTAACGACCTGTGCGGCCTCCAGTACTACCACCACCACCACCACTACCACCAGTGCTGCCTGCAACACTGTCCCTGCCTCAGAGGATACCCACACCACCCCACAATCTGAGGAGGGCAGGGTGCGCCGAGTGGTGACGCCACAGGTCTGAGACAGCAGGGCAGGTGGGAGGGCAACTGGGTGACAAATCCAACAGGGCACTGGGTCCGAAGCCCTGGCCAACATCGCAAGAGTCCTTGGGGCCTATGAACAAACCCAGGGACAGATGGGCCAGGTTCTGGAAAAAGTGCGTGAGGTCCGCCTGCTGCTGAGGTCCATGGACACGCATATGGGCCAAATCGTGGACCTCTTGGGCCAGCTTGTGGGTGTTCTGAGGGACAGGCCTGCGGCCCAAAGGACAGCTCAACCTCCCTCCAGTGGCCTGCAGGATAACAGTCCCACCATCTCACCTGCGGCCACAGAGAGGGGTGAGCTGGAACAGGATGAGTCCTCAGACACCGCAGATACCGCAGCAGAGGCCCCCCTGCCAAACTCTCAAGGGGCCTTCCGCGGAGAAGCACGGGAGGATCACGTGGCAAAGCACCAGCCAAACGCCAGTCAAAGAGCCAGCCATGATGGCACCTCTCTTCACCTTGCCATTGACTTTGTTGAGTATCCTTACCCACACTGCCATGTTGATGGCAGGCGTCTGTTGGACTGTGTCACCACTCACCACATCAATGTGGTGACTACTCTATTGTCTCGTCTACCATCACTGATAACTCATTGATTCACTTTCCACCTTTTTGTAAATAATCACTTCCCTGTCACATATACTTATTGTAAATAAACACTCTTTACACACCTATGTTTTCGTGTAACCTCCATGTTTATCACAGGATGTACAATCTTGACTCAGATTACAATGTACCAGGTGCACTGATTGTTGTGAGGCATTGAGAGGCTGAAGGGACCTAGGAAAACACAAGAGAACAACATTCACTTGTCAGGTGATGGCATCACACCCATTACCCAACACTTGTCATCAAGGTACTCAAACCTGCACACATTACAATGAGCAACGATGTCGACATAGACATCATGTAGCTGTGCATAACTACCCTGTCCCAGAAACATCAGCCCTCTGCACAGAGCCACCAACAGGCAGCTGTCACAAAGCTCCCCTAGGCATTTCCTACAACAACAAAAACAGCATACAATGGCACCGTTGTACAATGTCACTCACCTTCAAGGGAAGTAGCGGTTGATGAGCTGTTGACGCAGGTCGACACCTTCCTCCTCTCCACTATCCTCGCCACTGGACATGTGTGGGTTGGCAGGCGCGGGCATCTGCTGCTCACCATCGTCCAGGATTAGGGGGATCTCTTTGCGCAAGGCCAGGTTGTGGAGCATGCAGCATGCAACTACGAACTGACACACCTTTTCTGGCGAGTACATCAGTGCAACTCCGGTCCTGTCCAGGCACCGAAATCGAGACTTAAGAAGACCAAAAGTATGCTCCACCACACGACGTGTCCTCCCATGGGCCTCATTGTAGCGGACTTCACCCGGGGTCCTGGGATTCCGCAGTGGGCTCAGCAACCAAGGCCGGTTGGGATATGCAGAGTCACCTAGGTGTGAGATACACAGACCAACTTTGTAATAAAACTGTGGCAGCATGTCACACATACAGCACACTACTTGACTCTGCGTACTCACACACAATCCACGCACGCTCTGGATGCAGATTTGCCATCAGCTGTGGTATGATGCTGTTACGCAGGATGTAGGAGTCATGGCTGATCCTGGAAATTTGGCACAGACATGGGAGATTATCATATCCGCCTGGCATACCACTTGCACATTGATAGAATGGGTATGCTTCCTGTTCCTGTAGATGTGCTCACGTGCCAGTGGTGGAACCAGGCCAACTTGTGTGCAGTCAATGGCACCAACAACATTAGGGATGTGGGCAAGGTCATACAAATCTCCCTTCACAGCTGCCAACTCATGTCTCCTGGGGAAATGGATGTAGCTGTCCTTGTAGTTCATCATAGCGGACAGGACATCACGTAGCACCATGCTGAACATTGGTTGAGACACCCCACCTGCGCTGGCCACCGTGTACTGGAATGAACCAGTTGCAAAAAAATGCAGGGCCGCCATCACCTTACATGTTGGTGTCAGAGCAGTTGGATAGGTTCGGCGAGGCCTCAGATGGGGCTCCAACTGAGCACATAGGTCCAGAAGGGTTGGACGATCCAAACGGAATTTCCGTATGTCCTCATCCTCCATGTCCGCAAGCAATGTGAATGGACGATGCACATTTGGCCTCCTCCTAGGTAGGATGAAAGGGGACACATGTCAATTCAATTCCCCTCTCAGATGTGTCCAACATCTTACGATTTGACTGACACAGCGCCAACAATGAATGGCCTGAAACTACAGCTTACAGCACTAGTCACATGTAGAGACACCTTGACCTAAAGTAGTTGTACACGTGTCCAGTATTTACACAGTGAGTACCCCCAAAACAGATTCAGACTATGTGAATGCCAAAGGTACATTCCTACATCTTGTGTCACCAGCCCTGAGAGTAGTTGACACAGCACATGTCTGAAACAGCAACACTGCTGGCTTCTACGTAGCTGCTGTACCTGCCACACCTTCTTGCGTAATTAGGACAGGGCACAGATCAACAACACAACAAGCACAGTGCGTGCATGAAGATCCAGTATCAACATGAGTACAGCAATCTACACAGTGAAATAGGCACATCAGGTAGTCAGTACTTCATTAATGTGGGTTGCTTAGCCATCTCACACATTGACATGTGTACATATTTGAGAGTCCATCACACAACAGATCTGTCTACATGCACAATAACATCATGAGTGACATGTGAGGGAGTACATGCCAATGCATGTAATCCTGTGCACTGTCATGGCATGTGTAGTCATCATTGAGTTAAATGTCACACTAGCATTGAATTACACTATCTGGTGGCATGATTCATAGTAAGTGTCTACTGTTCAATGCTGACAACTGGCCATTGCCATTGCTAACGCATGATGTGTCCATAGGTGCCGTAAGTGTGCACCGCCACTGCAATCACGGCCATTGGCACCAATGTCAAGCGGCCAAATTGCGGTAGCGACCGCCTGGCCCCTGCGGTGTCACACCGCCAATGCCCATGCCCTTAGAACCAATGGGAACCGCAATCGCGGTAGTGATATACACATTGGAATATGGCGGTTGGCGTGCTCCGCCATTGTAATCACGGCCATTGGCACCAATGTCAAACGGCCAATTCGTGGTAGCGACCGCCAATGCCCATGCCCTCACAGCCAATGGGAACCACAATCGCGGTAGTGATATACACATTGGAATATGGCGGTTGGCGTGCTCCGCCACCGTAATCATGGCCATTGGCACCAATGTCAAGTGGCCAAATTGCAGTAGAGACCGCCTGGCCCCTGCGGTGTCACACCGCCAATGCCCATGCCCTCACAGCCAATGGGAACCGCACTTGCGGTAGACAAATGCACTTTTGAAAATCGCGGTAGGCGTGCTCCGCTACTGCGGGGCCAGTCATTGGATGCAATTGAAAGATGCACCATCGCGGTAGCGACCGCCTGGGCCCCGTGGTGTCACACCGCCAATGCCCATGCCCTTACAGCCAATGGGAACCGCAATCGCGGTAGACAAATATACTTTTGAAAATCGCGGTAGGCGTGCTCCGCTATTGCGGGGCCGGTCATTGGATGCATTTGAAAAAAGCTGGCCTGGACCACCAATTGCAGCAGCTGAGTACCACTGAAACAACCCCAGGGGGCAATATATGTGTGGGAGAGAGCCACACATTTCCACGGCTTCCAGACACTGCTGACTGACACTCTTCACCACCACCTGCTGCTGTTCCTGTCTCCTGGACCCAGTGATGGCGAGAACTGAGAACATCAGGGCCCGTCCCTTCACTACAGAGGAGCTGGAGGTCCTTGTGGACGAGGTGCTCTCACAGTATGGGAGGCTATATGGTGCTCCAGATGTCATGGTAAGTGTTTCAGAGTGGAAGTGAGAGTGCAGGGAGTGCACACATGAAGTTGATCTGCTGCAGCATGTGCCTGAGAGTGTGGGTTTGTGTGATACACTGCCTAGTATGCTGACTTCAGTTACATGGAGTTTGTAGCCTATTTTACACATTTCCCGGGCAGCACTTCAGGATGGGAGTGACATGCAGTGTCCTTGCAGCCATACAGTGACACTGCAGGTTTTGAAAGTGGAAGTCAGTACATACATTGCCTGTGCTAATGGATGTTTGAGTCCATGAGGTTTTCACATGCTCATTTGTGACATTACAAAGACTTTCCGTCCAGAGGGTACTGATGGAAGTGTGTTTGACTTTGTATTGCCACCATGGATCTGTGAGCAGTATGCACAAGAGTGAAATGCCTGAGGGTGACACTCCTGGTGGAAATTCCCATATGACACAGCAGATTGTTGTACTTCAGAAACATCCCCCTTCCATTATTTTCATTATGTGTACTGACTCGCATGTGTAGGCACTGTTTGCCCTCTCATATTGTACATGCATGTGACTGTTCTGATGGCCCACGTTTAACCTCAGTGTGAGCCCCCCTGGCCTGCACAGTTACTGCCCAATTTGACAGGGAGCCATCACTGAAGGGACAGAGTGAGACATATGTGTTGTCTGCCACCCTATTCCTCAATGACCTATCTCAGGCCTGTGGATTGCACAAGACAGACCTTGTGAGAAGGGTGTGAGAATGTTAGATTATGTCCCTAAATGTGACCTCCATGGCACAGGTAGCCATTCACAGCCCAAGGACCATGAGGGGTGTGCATTGTTGGACACAGTGATTCTGCCACAAAACTCCATTTACAATGTGATGTATGTCTTGCTCCCTCACACACTGCATTGCAGATGTGGGCCTTCTTCACATTGCTTTCTGTGCTGGCATTCTGCATGTGCATGAGATGGCCATGCACTGTGTCCATCCTCATACCTGCATGCATTTGGTTACGATTGTCTTATGCTGATGTAGTACGTGTCATGCTGTATGGCCCCTGCTACACATATCTGAATAGCTGTGCTAAGTTTGTGCATGCTCCTGTACTGAGACACAGTGGTACAAAACCCAGTGTTACTGATATTTCCTCCTCTTGTCTCCCATGCCTGCAGCTTAAAGTCCACCAGCGTAAGGCCTTATGGAGGGTGATTGCACGCAAGGTGCGGACTCTGGGTGTCTCCAACCGACGGCACACACACTGTCACAAGAGGTGGGATGACATCTGCCGGCTGAGCAAAAACGTGGCAGAGATGACGCTGGGGCTGCTCCCTCGGACTGGCAGGTTGGCGCGCAGGATCATGACACCACTAATGGCCCGCATCTTGGCAGTGACACAGCCAGAGCTGGATGGACGTTTGAGGGCCCATCAGCAGCAAGTTGGGGGTGAGTATTCTGCGAAGTGTGAATTTGGGTGTGAGTGACTGCATGTATCCCAACCCTGAGCCAATGCGGAGCTCTGTGATGTTTCTAGTGTGATGCTATGGCTTGTAATAGGCCTCTGTGTTGAGTGCAGCTGTCATGCATTTACGCCACATGTACTTTATCATGTGTTTAATGTACTGGCCCTTGACATTGCATGCTGAGATGTGGCCTTATGGCACCAGCTGCATCTGGGGAGTCATGGTCATCACTGGGCAGTGAACGGCAGTGTGCCTCATCTTAGTGTGCTTTCGTCGATGTGTGCAGTGCCTGACCTCGAAATTGTGAGAACGACACATCTGACACCAATGTGCAAGTGTAGTTGTGCTTTGAAGCACAACATGGGGCACAGCTGAAGCTTGTGGCCATTGCAAAAGGACATTTTGGACTCTGTACCTGTGTTGTCCCCTTAAAGTGACTCCATATGTGACTGTGACAACATGTTGAGATGTACATCTTTTTCACCTACGGGCACCTAGGTATGCTTACAGGAATCTGTATGTCAGGTTAAATGGAGGCACGGGCAAGCTATTTGGCTGTGTGAACATCACATGAGTTATTAATGTCAAGTATGCATGTTACCATGCATCTTTTGCTTTTTGCATTTAGGTTGCACATGCAGACTACACAGGGGGGTGTGCAACATGGGGGTATCATCATCTTGTTTTGTGCTTTGTTTGCATATGATGTTTGTGAGTATGGCACTAAACTGAACCTACGTCTCTGTCTCTTGCAGCATCTACCGAGGGCACAGAAGGACAGGGGACGGACACCAGTAGTGAGGCATCTTGCACGACTGCTACACATGATCTCACTGACACTGATGTGACCAGCGCCTCAGAGGGGGACAGGAGTGCCCTTGAAGAATCACGCCCAGAAACACCAACCTCAACGTCATCTGATGCCAGCGGTGACTCCTCGATGTTGGTGGGCACAGGGAGTGGGAAATCTGCCTCTTCTTCCACCACACATTGTCCAGTGCCCACCCTCCCAGCTACTTCCACTAGTGCTGCACGTGCCCGCAGTAGTAAGAAGGGAAGAGTGTCCTTCTCCCCAGGCACAGCTGCCCCTGTCTCCCCTGCTGCCCTCAGTGTTGAAGCTGTGGACCTTTTGCGCCAGCTGTGTGTGGGTCAGACAACTCTTCTGAATGCCTTCCAGGATCATGACAAGAAGTTGGCACAGGTAGTTGCCTTCATGGATGGGATTCATTTAGACGTGGGTGGGCTACACAGAACTTTCCAGTCTTTGTCCTCCACAGTGACGGCAGCCATTCAGCTGTCACAGGCTCAGAGTCCAGCTCTAGTCCCTTTGGCAACCACCCTGCCAGTGGCAACATCTGACGAGAGTGACCACACACCACAGCCCTCAGGCTACAGGTAGTCCACACGCAGCACACAACAGCAGCACCCCAAGTGGCCCAGATGCAGACACCATCCCCCAAACAAAAGAAACTCACACAGGAGCGCAAAGGGAAAAGACCATCAGGTGACACTCAGGGGCATCATGCCAAGAAGCAGGCATCAGGCTCACATGCCTCCAAATCAGCCCCATCCAAGGACACTCCCGTCCCAAAAAACGGCTCCCAAAGACAGGCAAACAGTTGCCGTGCCTGCTGTGAAGCTGGTGCCTGCTAAGAGTCCGCAGAAACAGCCCTCTAAGGCAGATTCACCCACAACTTCAACTCCCACCCACACCCCTGTGAAGTTGGGACAGGAGGGCACTGTGGGGGGTTCACCTGGTCAACAGGGGATGGAGAGGAAAAGGCAAGGCCAGGCCAAGCGTACCGCCAGATCCAGCAAATCCCCACAGGGAGAGCCACCTGCACCTGATGCACCTTTGGTGGAGAGTGAGGCTGTTGTGCCCACCACACTTCCTACTCCTACCAAGACAGTTCTTCAGTATCGAATCCCCAAGAAGTGGAGAGGCAGCCCTCCACATTCACCCTCACACACTGTGTCTCACGGCAGGATGTCGCTGCCTCCCTGTGCCACCATGCCACCCGGTCCAAGCAGCCCTCCACCTCCCAAAGCCACTGATGCCTCTACCTCAGCTGGTCCTCTCTCTCCCAGGTCCAGTACTCCAACTGGCCCCGACAATCATCCACCTCCCAGTTCAACTGACAGCCAAGTCTTAGGCAAAGTCCCCCTCCCAAACCTATCTCTCCCACAGCGGTGTCTGGACTGCCCATTGGTAACCCCCTAGCTGTGTTGCTTACCATGGCAGTGTATGGTGTCACACATTCCCTGTGCAGGTTCTCATGCACACATGTCCCTCCTTTGAACTATGGACTGGCCACTGGCCTTGCTGTTTGTAACTTTGGATGCCCATTTCCTGTGCAAGTTCTCATGCAAACATGTCCCTCCTTTGCACTGTGGACTGGCCACTGGCCTTGCTGTTTGTAACTTTGGATGCCCATTCCCTGAGCAGGTTCTCATGCACACATGTCCCTCCTTTGCACTATGGACTGGCCACTGGCCTTGCTGTTTGTAACTTTGGATGCCGATTCCCTGTGCAGGTTCTCATGCACACATGCCCCTCCTTTGCACTATAGACTGGCCACTGGCCTTGCTGTTTGTAACTTTGATGCCCATTCCCTGTGCAGGTTATGTTATATGAATTTGTAACGCGCACGGCTACTCATGAGTGTCCCGGCGCTGTGCCTAGCGGGGTGTGGGCAGAAAGCTTCAGGGAAATAGATGTGCTTTCAATTTCCTCTTGAACACGACTGGGTCCTGGATGGTACGCAGGGCAAGAGGAAGAGCATTCCAAGCAACTTCCGCTTTCACTGCAAATGAGCTGCCCCCTATCCTCTGAAGCTTGAAACGAGGGACCTGAGCATAATATAAGGAGGAGGATTGCAGGGAGCGCGCGGGAACATAGAAGGAAATACGCCTCTGCAAGTAGAGAGGACCACAGCCATGGAGAGCATGGTGGGCTAAAGCTAGTAGTTTAAATTTGACTCTATCCACCATGGGGAGCCAGTGGAGAGAGCACAGCTGTTGACGAACACTGCTCCTAGCCGACACGCCCAATAAAAGTCTGGCTGCCGTATTTTGAACCACCTGTCACTTCTTCAACAGGTAGCCCGGGATACCAGCATAAAGGGCATTGGCATAGTCCAGCCGTGACAGAATCAGCGCACAAGTGACCGTTTTCCTCGCCAACAGAGGTAAGAAGGGGAAAAATCTTCTGAAAGTTTTAAGCAGGCCGAAACAGCAGCCAGCCAGCTTCTTAATGTGTGTTGAGAAGGAAAGACCTTCATTGAACCATACCCCCAGATTTTTGGCTGGCTTCCCTGACGAGGTGGGTAATGGGTTATCATGCACACATGTCCCTCCTTTGCACTATGGACTGGCCACTGGCCTTCCTGTTTGTAACTTTGGATGCCCATTCCCTGTGCAGGTTCTCATGCACACATGTCCCTCCTTTGAACTATGGACTGGCCACTGGCCTTGCTGTTTGTGACTTTGGATGCCCATTCCCTGTGCAGGTTCTCATGCACACATGTCCCTCCTTTGAACTATGGACTGGCCAATGGCCTTGCTGTTGTCTATTTTTAATGCGATTTTATATAGCGCGAACATTACCCAAAGGTGTCAGAGCGCTTTACAAAAGAACCAGTTGCGTTACATAAGGACTTTGAATTACATGAGTTACAAAAGAAATGCGAACATAGCGAACATTACTCAAAGGTGTCAGAGCGCTTTACAAAAGAACCAGTAGCGTTACATAAGGACTTTGGATTACATGCGTTACAAAAGAAATACAAGCAGAAAAAAATTGCAAATGTACAAGTTGCAAAGTCACTCAAGGAAGAGATACAAACGGATAAACGCTAAACTCCTAGGAATGGTAGTAAGTACAAAGGTCTACTACATATACTAGTGGTTAGAGTAATATCTAAGCATATATACACAAGTAGTGACTTTACTCATGATTACATTTTACCAGCGATTAGGCTTGGGCACCTCAAAATTACATATTAACAGATTGAACGGAGAAATGAAACATCAAAAGGGGGTAGAGAGCGGTGGGGGTGGGAGGGGGAGAAGAGTCGGAGGCTGAGATTGGCGAGAGGGGGACCTAAGGCAGTCCAGCAAAGAGAAATGTCAGAAGTTCGGCACCCTCCCCCCCTGCGTCAGAGGGCTTTACAAAAGAACCGGTAGCGTTACATAAGGACTTTAAAAAAATAAAATGTAAATGTACAAATTGTAGAGTCACACAAGGAAGAGATGCACACAGACAAAAATTGCAAATGTACAAGTTGCAAAGTCACTCAAGGAAGAGATACAAACGGATAAACGCTAAACTCCTAGGAATGGTAGTAAGTACAAAGGTCTACTACATATACTAGTGGTTAGAGTAATATCTAAGCATATATACACAAGTAGTGACTTTACTCATGATTACATTTTTACCAGCGATTAGGCTTGGGCACCTCAAAATTACATATTAACAGATTGAACGGAGAAATGAGACATCAAAGGGGGTAGAGAGCGGTGGGAGGGGGAGAAGAGTCGGAGGCTGAGATTGGCGAGAGGGGGACCTGAGGGCGAGAAAGAGATAAGGCAGTTCGGCAAAAGAGAAATGTCTGAAGTTCGGCAAAACGAGAGCTGGAGGTCCTCTTGATGTCAGGCATAGTCCAGGGAGGGATGAGTAGGTAAAAGTTCAGCACGGGGGAAGGAGTCACCAGTGTCGGCCATGTTGGGGTCCGGCATCCTGGGCCCCTTTTCCAAACCCCTTTGTGGAAAGGGAAGGGTCGGACTCACCCCCGGTGTCCCTAGGCTCTCGAGGCGCCCGCAGACCCCGAAAGGGCGCTGGGGCACATCACCCACCATGGTGCGCTTTTAGTCAGCTGGCCCCAAATCGAGGGAGGCTGAGGCTGCTTTTGTGATTGTCACGTTCATTTGTTGGGCCGCCTTCATTCCAGCCAGGACGAAACTTCCACAGGATTACTTGCGGGCTGGCCAGAGTCCATCATATCTGTGTGATCTTTCTTGATGTGTGAACAGCAGTGTTGATGTATGGTCATCTTGTGATGGCCTGTCTTCCTAGTCACATGGGTACATTTGGATGTGTGCACTTGTGTGGTCATGAAGTGTGAATGGGCTGTAATTGTCAGTAGTGTTGGTGTGTGTGTGCCCCTGCAATGCCAACTGCACACATGTATGACCCAGAAGATGAGTGCCTGTTTGTTTCAATTGTCTGCCATGTGCTTCATATTGTGGGCACATGTAGGAGTTGTAGGTTGGGCACTGTGCAGTGTGTGGGTGTGTCCTTGCACTCCTGGGGGACACCTACTTGTTGTTGCTGCCAGTTGTGAGTATGCAGAGTGTGTGACAGCCAAGTCTGTGTTGTGTTTTGTTGATCAGCCATGTGTCTTCTTACTGTTGGTGCACACTGTGCAGACCTGCTCAGCCACACTGACATTATTTGTGAGTTTTCTCATGCATTGCTGTCACTTGACCCATTTGTGGCTCCAGTATGGTATGTGGTATGTGGAGTCATGCCATCCCCTATATTTGCTTCTGATGCCTACACATTGTGAGTAACTCCTCTATGTGTTTGTGTACTGTACCCTGCTCACCTGTCCACTACTCAAGTACACACCACTTAAGTCTTCCACCCCATGGCTTGCCAGTGTGTGAGCCTCCCCACCACTTCATAGTGTGACACTATGCTGTGTGAGGCTGATCTGTTTACAGGGCAAATGTGCTACTCAGGACAGTTTCCCAATTAGTTATGAGTTATTTTCTTGTACTGGTTTGCTGTCATGGTTGCTCATGTGCAGTGCAGATGTTTGGGCAGCACAGTCCTCTGGTCATGTTGTTTGCACCTGGGTGTCCATGAGTTGTGCATCTGTGGGTGATGGCTAAGCTGTATGTGTGTTTGCTGAGGTACTGCTACCCTTCCAGAGTGTGATGTTCTCTGTGTGCTGTGATGATTTGTGTTGTGGGAGTACATGGTGTTGCACTCAGCTGTGTGTGCTACTGATTTGGTTGTTGTGCACACACTGCTTGGTGTGCATGCAGTGTTGTCAGTGTATGTTGCCTTGTACTTGCTTGTTGTGCATCCCCCTGATGTGCAGCTGAGATTTCATTGTGATGGATTGGTCTGTGCATCTGTTGTGTTTTTGTTGTGGATGTATGCAGTGTTGGGCCTGTGTTGGCTCTTTCTACTGACAGATGCTATGTGCGTGTGATGTTCTATTTGCATGACGTTGTGTGTGAGTGGTTGTTGCTGTGTGATACATTCAGATGTGTGTTTCAGGTGTGGTGTGCATTACTTGTGTGTTTGTCACATGCAGCAAGGTGGATTCTTGTTGCTGGGCTTGTTTTGAGTGCACATTGGTGGTCTGTCCTATTTTTGACCTGTCACTTTTCAGGATTGTGCATGCTTGTGGTACAATATGGCACCTTGTCCACTTCATGAGTGGTGTTGTGTCTCTGTCTGTGTTAGCTGATTGTCCCATTGATCCCAGTTGGTGTTAATGGTTGATTTTTGAGGATGCACCTCTTGTTTGTAATGATGTATGGTGTCTGTGCATTGGCCATGAGTGACAATGTTGTGTATTCCTGTTCTGTCTAGGGTCACATTGGCTTTCCACTGTTTGGCTGCCCATGTGTGGGCTTGTTGGACTTCTGTGTATGTTGTTTGTGAGCTTTGTGTTTGGCTATTGTTTTTGTGTCCGCATTGGTTCAGACATCCCTGAGTGTGAGTGTGATGTTTGTGGATGCACCCCAGGGAGTGTAATTGGTTGTCAGTGAACTCACAGGACATCATTTGCACCATTCTGTGTGTTTCACACTGGTGTTGAGTGTTGCAGGTGTGTGGTGGGTAAATGAGGGGCACGTGTGAAGCTCCTACTTGTGTTTGACAGTCAGGGAGTGTGACAATGAGCCTTGTGTGTTGTGCTGATGACATACACATGTCAAGTAAGTTGACACAGATGGGTGGCTGGTCACTGTTTGACTTCAGACACTTCCTATCATTCCTATGCCTATGCATGGCTTGCCTTGATGCCTCCCTGAGTTGTTGCATGTAGGTCACTTTGGGTTAATTTCAATCACCCGTCCCACAGGGTTAACTAAGTTGTTGTGGCAGGTAGCATTTGACATGACGGGGAGCAAAGGTAAAGGAGGGGACTGAACAGTAACTTACAAGAAAAGAGAAAAAAACAACTGCACCGTTAGAAGACTGGTTCTTCCAGCCTGACCAATACCTAGTTCTGCAGCTGAACTGCTAGTCCCAATGTCAGTGGCCCTGACACGAAAGAAACAGTGACTTCTTTACTGTGAAACGGCATATGTGTGTCCTTAAGGCCTGGGTCAGTAATGCTGATTTTAAGGTAAGTCCAAAATCATATAGGGTGTCAGGAAAATGAGCAGGGAATTGTTGGCTAAGTTACGTTATACTATGTTATGTTCTTTCTTGTCATGTGATATGTGATTTATGTTGTTAGGGCTCATGTTGGTAGGGCTCGCTCGCTACGCTCGCTCGCCGCAGTACACTCCAACTAAATTTTTACGCCTCACCACTTTCAAATGTCACCAGCCGCCACTGGTGTTGTGTTCTAAATATTGTTTAGAAAACTAGCGTCAGGATGTATTTTCTATTATTACCCACAATAGGGCGATATTTTGTAAGCGATATTCACACACAATGTGTAGGTCAGACAGTATACCAGCAACGCAATTCTGGTACCACACTGCGCAATCACATTGTAGTTGTGCATAAACTAAGAACACTGAAACTAAAAAACAAAGTTCAGGGAAAGTTCTAGATAATCGAACAAAATAAATGTCAAATAAAATAAACTAAAAATCAAAGGAACATATTCAACAACAACCACAAATAAAGAAAAGGAAAAATCGGTAAATACGTGCCAGACTCGCCTCCATTGGAAGAGACGGAGACCTGATGTCAAAGCCTGGGGCTTTTTAGAATGAAAGGACATTAAATGACAGCTAATGATTCCGTAAACGCGTTGACTCCGCGTTGGGAAAGGTCAGCTCGTCTCACTGTTCGCATTTACATCCGATGTGTTCTAGGTGCCGACTCTACTTAATCTCGTTTTGCAGTGAAAATGAACGTGTCAATACCTTGTACAGTGACAGAATGGCTTTTACTCTATTTATACTTCCCCGCGCCCTGTCAGGGGCAGTATTTTCCAGATGTTTAGCCAGCTGCCGTCTGACGCTTTGCGGTCAATCCCATCTTCTTGTCAAAATCAGCGGCTCGGTCCTATTCTTCTTTGCAACTAGTAATTTCGTTTCCTTTTCGGCAAAAGCATAAATTAGGTTTTCGCTGCCAAGATGAATCACTTTTCGCTTGCGAACAGTTCATCTTATTGCCTTTTTACTTCCCCGGGAGCATGAGTTGATGCCAACTGCATTAACCCATGCGTGTGCGGGGCCTCCAACACTACTGGAACCTTAGGTTTCACAACAATGTCTTCCAAACAATGCATTCACTCATAGGCGTATACAGAATTCATTCTTTACAGAAACACTACAGACCAAACTTTATATGCATTGCATTTATATAGCGCTTACCCCCTCTGATGAGGGATACGAAGCACCTTATGCAGAGTAGCACGCTATTCTAGATCTCAAGATTTAGCGTTGAATTTAGTGGGGGTTTTTTGGTTAGTGAGTTTAGTTTTATATGCATTAGTCGAGTTTGTTTGAGGTGGAATCCGAGGGAGTTTAATGTCATAGCTAGCAGGGGTGGAGATGCGTTAGTTCATGTGAATGATTGATGGGGTGAATAATGTAGAGAAAGCTCCCAATAGAGAGTTAGATGTGCATGCTAGTGGGAATTTGGGAGCATGCTAGTGTGAATGATTGATGGTGTGAATAGATATTGTAGAAGAAGTTTAGAAGATGGATAGATTGCAGGTTAGTGATTGCTAGTATGTGAGAAGGTAGGAGCTGTGGGCTGTGGATGAAGACAGGACCAAATCACACAAGTACATGTAGAAAAAGTAAGCCACAGGGTGTAGAGTTTTGTGTAGAAGTTGAATAAGGACATGCAATTTGGAAGACGAGTAGAATACGAGAAGTAGTGCATTTAGATGGCTTTAGGAATTTGATGGTCATTAATCTGAGTCCTTTTCTTTTTAAGGGGAATCTATGCACTGTAGTGGGAGAGCATTTATTGGAATGTATACTGTCTTGGGAAAGGGAAAGTAAAAAGTAGAAAAAAGCTGATTATCTGTCTTTTGGATAGTCCTTTTATTTTATATTGCATTGTACAGGGACTGTGTGAAAGGAAGATCGCTCAGAAGGTAGAATTGATTGAGTTCTTGCATAATATCTTGACAAGTTGGCCATAGCTTCACATTTATTTAGACACATAGAGGAAGTCTGTTGACCGATGGGGAACATCAGCCACCAGACTCCTCCTGAGACTGAAAAAACAGGCAGTATATATACAAATCTTCACAGTCAGAGGTCATCTGGTTCCCAGTAAGAGGGGGTCTGTTCAAACAAAATATTTTACAGCTTAACATGTGTGCCACATAATTTAAGCAAGGCTTCCTGCAATTAGAAACTGTTCAAGCGTCCCAAAAGGGACAGCAAATGTCTCAAAGCAGAAACTGCTATTTTTTATTCTTCCAGGGACGAAAAAGTGAGATGCACTGATGTTCTTGGGTTTGAAGAGAGGCGCACTGGTCACACACAGACACACACACACACATATTCACACACAGAGGCATGCATGCAGGAATGCACGCACACACACACACATATTTTATTTTTGCTTTCTCATCATGGGCACTGTTCTGTTTTTCATGTATCTTCCACACTAGGTTGGAAGTAGTTGCTGATTTTTATCTGAAGAAGTCAGGGACTTTATTATGTATTGTATTGTGATTGCCACATAATATTTTGAATGAAAATCTTCTTACGACCAATGGAGAGCTTTCAAGGTAGGGCAGATGCATGTGCACATATTTAGATGTAAAAGTAATCTTGCAGATGAGTTCTGAATTCTCTCCAGTCGTCTCATGGTTTAGAGAGGAATCACATGATAAAGACCATTTGGGTAATCAACTTTGAAGTGATGAGAAATGTTGTTTCTTGAACCTTTCGTGGAAATGCAAGATAGGGAAAAATGCCACAGAGTGTCTTCATAGTCTAGAAGTCTGCCTTGGTTAGTTTGCTCACTTGTGTTTTCATTTAGGCTTTAGAGACCATTATATTTTTGGTAATGGTTCTAGATCTTGCAGCAAGGGTGTTAATGGACCATACGTTTTCCCGTCTCCATAAGAGAGGAGTTTAGTTCTTCATATATTTAGTTTCAGACAGTTGTAGGTCATCCTTTGGTCTACAGCTCTGAGACAGTTTTTGAGTTGAGAGTTTTTTTCTTTTATATAATACTTTATTCGGTTATAAAATAACCATCAAAGTGTACACAACCAGAAGTACAAAAACACTAGACATATGCCATAAAAATACATAACAATCATCTTGTACCTCATCACACATTAAAAAAAGAGTATGAGTAATAACAATAATCATCTCATATTCTAACTAAAAACAGATAAGAGTACATCATCAATCTCTTGAAATAAAAACAACCAGGCGACATCAATCTATTTCATAAAACAGCATTCTCGCAGGGGCAATATAAGAGACAGTGCAATAAGTCAGAAAAGTGGCCATGCATAGTGCAACTAATAGTAATGTGCAAAAAGCAAAATAGTTAAAAAAAAAAAAAACTTTTTAGTTAGCACAATGTTAAACAAGAAACTTTAAAATTTTGGTTCGCTTAAATCAAACTACTGGAAAAGAATTTGCGCACTGCAAATACTATTGATGGTATTGTATCAGTTTTTCTAAAATCCTAAAAACTACCAACTATCTATGAGTTCCCACATTGAGGCAAATGGAGACAATCCATATACAACATAAATTGTAGTATTCATATACGCAGGGGCAGCAAAAGACAGTGCAAAAAGTCAAAAAAGTGGCTGTGCATAGTGCAACCAGTAATGATGTGCAAACAGCAAGGTAATTTAAAGGGCCTAATTGGTTAACACAACGTTAGACAGTAAGCTTTAAAAATGTTGTTCTCTTGAACCAAACTGCTTGTAAAAATGTACTCACTGTGAATACTATTAATGGAGTTGTATCAGTTTTTAAAATCCTTAAAGCTACCAAATGTCGGTGAGTTCCCATATCACGACAGATGGGTACAATCGATTTGCGATGTGAATTCCAATATACAGGACAAAAAACATTACGTGTATCTCATCTTCGCATTCGAACCACATGCTGGGCAAATAATAGAATCTTGCTTCATGTACCATTTGCATGTAAAAGATCGCAAAGGAAGGGTTCCATGGCTAAAGCGTACATACAGACTTCTAGCTAAAGACGGAGATATTAAGTCTAAAAACGTCTCAAAAGCAGGAAAACCTGGAAGCGATTCATTGCATTATTGTCACAATAGTTCACAGAATTAACCTGCCCGAGATATCTAAGACTTTTAAGATTGACTACATCGATGCCGCCCAACGCTGCCGCCCAGTCTAAATGAGACAGGAATGATTGGACATTATTGGATAACTTGTTAGCACTGGAACCCCAGAGAAGGGGAATGGTGGGAAGAGGAGGGGGGTATTTCTATCTTTAGTTCATCTTGTTTGTTTTGCTTCTCTAATTCCTTTCTAATAACAAAATGTTGAGCTGAACGGGGCCGAATGTTGATGCTCCTACAGCTGCTGTGATGATTGCCCTTTGTTCTGAGAGCAACAGTAAAACAAATTTAAACATAAAAGCAGGAAAAGACTTGAAATCTAAAAACAAGGTGGTCAAAGAGCCATTTGCACTATTTGTTATGTATCCGTCATTAATATGAGCCCAGTACCACGCTTTCACCATCTTGTGAACATCTTTACACATCATAGATGAGTCATCCCAATAGCTCTGCAAACCCAATTTCCCCAGCCAGACAGCAACACGTTTGACCCATGGGAGATCCCTAGCTCTTGGCTATTTTAATAAGTCACAAAGTGAATCTTTGTAGACGCCTAACTCGGGTGTGGTCCAAAGGCGGACCCAATAAATTAAAAATTTTAAAACAGCCAAATCGGCAACTCGTTTCAAACCCAAATCAAAGTACAGAGGGGTGAGAGGTGAACTGGCTGGAAGACAAAGCAATTTCCTAGTGAAGTTATTTTCTGCTCTTTTCAGTGAATGAAGGTCCACATGGCCCCAGATCTCAGCGCCATAAAGCGCTGCCCCTTGTGCCGTAGCACGATAGATTTCCAGTGCAGGTGAAATAACATGTGATGATTTTTGGTTATAAAATCTTATAATGGCGTTAGATCTGTGCTCTATTGTAAAATCTGGAGGCCCATGGGTGTCTTAAAGATAAGAAGGGAGTCATCGGCAAAGAGAAGAATTGGTATCTTCCTTCCATTCAGGACCGGGGAGTCATTTCTACATTACTCCAAGGCTTTTACAACATCATTGATATATAAGGAGAACAGAGTGAGTGCGAGAACGCAACCCTGATGTACTCCTCTCTCGATGGGAATGCAGTCGGATAGTTCTCCATTTGGACCGAACTTGGGCATAATTATTCTCGTGTAATTTATTAATTATATGTACAAGGTTGCCTGGAAGCCCCATTTTCAACAAAACTCACCATATATTTGGCCGTGGGATAAGATCAAACGCAGCTCTTGAATAAATAAAAGCCACGTAAAGTTTTTGATTTTGTACTAAAACATATTTCCAGTATAAAATAGTAAACCTAAAAATCTGGTCAATTGTGCTAAACTTCACTCTAAAACCAGCCTGGAGGGGGGACAAAATCTTATTTGTATTAGCCCAGTCGAGGAGTTTGTCTAATATTTGCTTTGCGTATTATTTGTGTGTTATCCTCATAACTGTAGCAGATAAGGTCTTGGTTCTGGTAACAGTTTCATGTATACATTAAAGACAAGAGACCTGGGGGCATATTACCAAGAACGGCGTTAAAATTATCGTCGCTTTAGCGGCAGGAAACTGCTGCTAAAGCGGCGATAATGGGCTTGATAATATGCCCTTGAGAATTCCAATAGAAGCCCATGTTGACACCAGAACATGGGCTTCTATTGGAATGCTCAAGGGCATATTATCAAGCCCATTATCGCCGCTTTAGCGGCAGTTTCCTGCCACTAAAGCGGCGATAATTTTAACGCCGTTCTTGGTAATATGCCCCATGGTTCTTCAGACAGGCTTATGATTAAGCTTGGGTCTCTCCTGCCTCTTTGTTTTAGTGCCATGATACATTTTTGGTGTACGTGCACTCTATAAATATGGTGTGATATAGCAAACATGACATAACAAGAGGAGAGATGATAGATCCTTGGGGAACTCCTGTTTATATTTTGTAAGTTGAAGAAAAGGGAGCAATTGAATGATGTGTGCATGGCCATCAAGGTAGCAGGATATCCAAGAAAGATGTCTACCATCAATACCGATTATTTTGAGTCTGAGTATTAAGTTTTGATGGTGAACTGTTTTGAAAGTCACAGAGAGATCCAGGAGAAGAAGTGCTGCTATGCTGTTTTGACAGCCTTAATTAAACAGGGATCTCATAAGGAGATTAGAGCAGATTCTGTGCCTCTTCCTGACTAGAATCTTGTTTGGTAGCCTGGTAGTATGGGTTTGTCAAGGAATCGAAAGATATGTAGAAATGCTGATCTTTCAAAGGGTTTGACAAGTAAGTGTCCATTAGAAATTCATCTATAGTTGTTATGGCTTCCTCTGACCAGGCTGCTCATCTTGATTACTGATCATATGTATTCTTTCTTTATGTCCTGTTGAAAGATTCTTGTGGCTAGAGAATTATTCATTTTGTTCAATGCTGATATAGCAGCCAATGCTGAGAGTAGAATTTTCTAGCATATTTGTAGTAGGCAATTGGTCCCCGAACCAGCCAGCTGGGCCAGTAGCTTTCACAAGGTCCTGAAATTCTGTCATTGGTATTTTACAGAAGTATGATGAAGATTCATGCATTTTTTCTGGAATGCTTATCTTAGGTGGCATCTCTGGGTGGCAGCCGTTGCTCTCCTTTACTAGATATGAGTCTTAGGTGTCTGCTTTGGTGATATAGTGAGTTGCCAGTTTGTTGCAGAAGTCGTGAGCGTGAAAGATAGTAATTTGAGTGCTTTCAGAGTCTTCAGCATTCAGCATTTTAGTTCTTGCTTGAATAGTCCTGTTTCTTTGTCTTTTTGATGGACTATTTATGTATTTTATTGTGTCTGTGTAAAACATTATGCCAAAAGTATTCTTTAATTCCTGCCAGGTGCTTTAAGATATTGAAATTGTTTTTCTACCTTTTTATGCCTTTATTCATCCAATAGGTTTTTATTTTGACTTTTGGCATGATTTGATGATTCTATGGGGATTGTTTTGTTACAGGATTTACCATCCATCATATAGCTTCTTCGCTAAGTTTACAGTCTCTACTTGTGTGATTGTGGTTAGATGAATTTCGAAGCTGTCCGTATTCAGCTTCTTCTAGAGTCTTTAGATTGCTGCTGAATGGGATGAGGTATCTGAGAGTCTTCAAAAGATCTTAAGTGAGAAGGAGATGAGGTGATGATTGGCCAGCTCATTGGAGTATGTCCCTGGTTGTTATATTGCCTAGGTTAAAGAATAGTAGATCTAGTGTATGATTTGCTATACTTGTATGCCTGTGATAATCTGAATTGATAAAAAGATAAGATTGCATTTGGTTGTGCCATTTGAGGTTTGTCGAACCAGATGTTTAAGTCACTAAATAGTGCGTGGGTTGGAGTGGCTGAATATATCACACCTAAAAATGTGTCAGGTAAAGCTCCCTTATTGGGTGGATACTATAGCAGGAGTACAGCAGGAGGAAGTTGTAGGTGAATGGAGAGTTGGCATGGCATTTAATAATAAGAGCTTCACATCCTGGTATTAAAATATCATCACTTTTTATGGCTGTTATTGTTTCTTTGAAAATAGACGCCAGACCTCCTAATTTTGTTCCTGTTGAGTCAGAGTAAAGCATTGATATCCTGGTGAGATTGTTTCATGAAGTTATATCCTCTCTTAGCCATGTTTCTGAAATTAAATGAAAAGTAGGTACGGTTTGAGTAAGTCAGTAGGTCAAAGATAATGGGTTTGGCTTTGCACATTGATTAGGTGTTGATCAGCATAGAATTTAGGTGGTGTGTTAATAGGTAGAGTTTGTTGGAGCCAGGTTATTGTTTGTATATTCCTTTGTGTACATCGTCAATGTGAAATAATTAGTTGGTGGATTTCTTTCTTGTGAATCAGAAAATAATTAAACTAAGTGGGTGAATGGGATGTTTATGGTCCATTTGGTTCTGGTATCATAGCTCTCATAAGTGTGACTGTCCTGTTCAAAGAGACCTAATAAGGATTTAGTGGGACCATTTTGGGTGTGTGTGTAGGAGTCTGTGTGCGTCTGTGAATAAGGTATTGGTAGACAATTGTTGTTTGATGATGTATTGAGATAACTTTGTGACCTGTTGTTTTGTAGATAAGGACATTAGTGTACTGCAAAAGCGTTAGTGGTTGTGTTTCTTTCATGTTCGTAGAAAGTGGTCAGAGTGGGTCAGAGGTGGAGGAGATGCATTAGCGTCTACCTTTATATTTCTAAATTTGGCAATTGAGTATAGGTATGAGTATGATAAAAACTGTAGAGGTATATGTAAATTTTCTTATTGCAATATCACAGCACATAGAGGTAAGAATGCAATATGTGTCATATTCCCATAAACCGCTGCGAGAAATACGGTTGTTAGTTGGGGGGGGGGAGAAACCCTACTAAAGCAACAGCCACAATACTTGTCAGGGTGACCCACTTAAAGTCACTAAATTAACCTGTGCTTAACCCTCTGGTGGCTTGGCACAAAAGCAGTCAGGGTTAACTTAGAGGCAATGTGTAAAGTATTTATGCAGCAGACAAACAGTAATAAAGTGACAACACAACACAAAACAAGTCCAAAACCAAGTTAGAAAAATAGAGAAAAATGTAAAACAAATTATTTGACATCAAAATAATAAAATTCCAATCAGTAAGACTGGAGATATGCAATTTCAAAAGTTTAAGGTAAGTATAGTGTCTGAAACCACAAAGCACCACTCACCGTTATCTGATCGTGCAAGACTGGGTGAAAGTCAGAAGTCTATACCGGCTGTGATGGAGCACGGGGAGGATACAGAGACTATGTCAGTCCTGCTGAAAAAGTTACCTCCTAAAGTCTAGCATGAAGAGTCCAGTTCACGATGGAGGCGGCTGTGAGGAGCAGGGATAGCGTTGCGGATGGTCGTCATTGTAGTGCGAAGAGCAGGCCGGGCATTGCGGAGCTGTAGCGCGATGATCTTGTTGAGCGTCGCAAACATTAATTGCTGGAGATTCGCAATGGCAGTCACCATGCGCTGTTGACGCTGCAGTGGGAAAGTCAGATCTTGTGTCGCCGTTCATCTCTGGCTGTCGCTGTAGCCCGAAGAGTCAGGTTCACCAGAGCTACGGGTTGGCAGGTGGTGCGGGTGGCAAGACCTAGGTGTGAATAGGCCCGTTCATAGTCACAAAGAGCCCACATCTTCAGGATTACTCCTTTTCTTTCAGGAGGAGCTCCACTGATGCCACATCATGGGTCTAGGACCTGGGAAGCACCTCTTGGGGATCAGGAACTCACTGCAGCAGAGGCCAGCAGGGCTCAGACAGTTCCAGTTGCAGGTACAAGCAGGCCCAGTTGCAGCAGGGCAGCAGGGCAGTTGCAGAGGGCCCTCTGGAGCTTGTTGGGTCCCTGTAGCTCAGAACAGGAGATCAGTCAGATGACCCTTGGAGTCACTTCAGCCTGGGTTGAATGATGCAGGTCCAGTCTACATTCTCAGATAGAAGGGGAGACCCCAGCCACAGGGCAACATGGCAGTCCTTCTTCTGCATTATCCACAGGTCCAGTAGTGTACTGGAGAGTGGGCATGAGGGTCTTATTTTTATACCTGGTGCACACTTTGTAGTGGGAGAAGCTTCTGGAGTTTTCCTCTTAAAGAGGTGTCTGGAATTTCCGGCATCCCTGCCCTTGGCACAGTCTGGCTGGGGGCACAATAGGCTAGTGTGACATCCTTTTTGTGTGAGCTGAGTCAGTGCCCTTAAAGTGCAAGTATGGTAGGTGACAGCTCCGCCCCCCATCCTACCAGAGATGGGCAGTACTGCCGTCACCCAGATCCTCTATTGTGATGCTGTCTAGAAGGAATACACACAGGCCAACTGCCAACTGCACCTAGTCATGTGACACAGGAAACAGGCTGCATGCACCAAATGGTTAGGACAAGAACATGTCAACTTTCTAACTGTGGTATTTTAAAAATTGTGACTTAAAATCTGACTTCACTATTAAAGAAGACTTTAAATTACAATTCATCAGACACCAAACATGACTTTCCCACCTGCTCCCAATCAAATGTTATCACTTACTAAAGGTAATAATGTAACTCAATGTTAACCTATAGGAGAGGTAGGCCTTGCAGTAGTGAAAAATTAATTTGAGAGTTTTTCACTACCAGGGCATGTAAAACTGAAAATTACATGTCCAACTTTTGAAAAACACTGCACCCTGCCCTATGGGCTGTTTAGGGCCTACCCTAGGGATGACTTAAACATATTAAAAAGGAAGGTTTAGGCCTGGCAAAAGATTTGTTTAACCAGGTTGAAAGGGAAGTTTAAAATTGCACGCACAGGCTGCAATGGCACGTATAGGACATGTTCGGAAGGTTACTTAAGTGTGTGGCACAATCAGTACTACAGACTTACTAGTAGCATTTAACTTACAGGCCCTGGGTACCTGTAGTACTACTTTACTAGGGACTTACAAGTAAATTTAATGTGCCAATTTGGGGTAAGGCAATTTGACCATGTCTAAAGGAAAGAGCACAGCACTTTAGCACAGGTCAGCAGTGGCAAAGTGCGAAAAGTCCTAAGGCCAACAAAAACAAATTCAGAAAAGCAGGACGAGTGAAGGTAAAAAGTTTGGGGAAGATCACCCTAAGACTGATGGGTCTAATAACCACCATTTGGTAAATCAATATTAATATAATTTCCTTTAGTATCCTTTTCTAGTGATAATGTTACCACATGTAGGGGGTGCAGTATTATCACAGGATTTAGGGTCCAACGGCTAAATGTGCAGTAAATCATGCAGTACTTTGGGTGATAAATGTATTTGTTTCAAACTGTTTACCTTCAACCTCTTGTTGATGATAATGTCTGTCATGCAATACGGTATTAACAGATCATGTTATAAATGGGGTTACTGGTTGTCAGAGTATGCACCCTGTACAAGCAGGAACCATCACTCTAGTCAGGGTAAGCTAGATACACACTAACAAATAACCTGTGCTCATCCTCTCGTAGCTTGGAGCAGAGCAGTCATGCTCATCTACAGAGGCAATGTATAAAGTATTTCCCAGCTCCCTTTGTTTTGAAGGGTTACTCTCTAATTTTTAAATATAAAGTATTTCTGCAACACACACATACACAGTAATACAATGAAAAAAACACATAAATACCAACCCCGGGCAGAGAACTCCGCTCCACTAGCAGAGTTTACAGAGTTTTGCCTACTCCGCGCTCCATTGAGAACGCAGAGTTAAGGCAAGCGGAGTTAGCCGGCCCCTCCACCCTCCCTAATTTAATTATATTAAAAAAAAGGCTCTTGACATACAACATAGGGGTTTCCGTGGAAGAGAACGGCGAGGACAGCAAGGAGAATGGCGAGAAGGAGGCAGCCCGGAGACTCCCCAGGAGGTAAGTGCCTTTTTTAAATAATTAAATTAGGGAGGGTGGAGGGGAGCGGAGCGGAGTTCCACGGAGTTTTTTTCAAACTCCGTGGAACTCCACATAGCGGCACTATGCCAGATCCGCCTGGGCCTGATACATACTCCACACAGGGTTAGTAAAATAAATTAGATTTTTATGAGTAAAACAAGACCAAAATGACAAAAATCCAATAAATTGAACCGAAGTTACAATTTTTGAAGATTAAATCAAAATCTTGTGCTTAGAGTCAAATAGCGCTTAAGGGTTACTTGAGGTCGCACTAGACCGGGGTAAATCCAAAGTTCAGACTGTCCACGATGGAGGGCAAGCCGGCTACAGGACTCATGCAGGTCCCGCTGAAAAAGTACCTTGGAAGGAGTAAGATTCGTAGTCGAAGACTCTATACGTCAGTTCCGATCTGAGCAGACAATGAAGGCTTCGTCGACGGACCCCTTTATGATTCAGGTAATGCGTCATCATCGAGCTGCGCTGTCTGTCGTTGTCAAGTTGCTCTGTCCGTCAAAGCAATGTTGTCGATCAGCTCCTGCCTTGGCATCGGTTCTGATCGGCGCAAAGTCGTCACTGCCTCGATTTTGATGGTTCTGGACAGCCGAAGTCATCTTTCAAGGGTCCAGGACTGGACTGGCACCAATTGTCAGGGCAGGACTCACAGATGGCAGAGTCCAGGTGTTGTTGTAGGGTTGAAGGAAGTCTTTGATGGCCCTGAGACTTTAGAACAGGGGGCAAGCCATCAAGCCCTTGGAGTCACTCTGGGTTCAAGTGAGATGGGTCCAGTCCTTTTTCTTAGCAGGGCAGATATCAGCAAGCAAAAGAGCAGCACAGCAAAGCAGAAAAGCAGCTCTTCCAGAGCAGCAGTCAAGCAGAGGGGCAACCCTTTAGCACAGCAGTCTTTACTCCTGGCAGTGTTCTTCACAGGTCCAGTAGCGTACTGTCTTGGTAGGGTCAGAGACCCAGTACTTATACCCAGTTTTGCCTTTGAAGTGGAGGTGACTTCAAAGCAGCTCCTTGAAGTGCACAGGTCCCCCTTTCTTCCCAGCCCTGGCTCTGGACTATCAGTAGGGGTAATCAGCCCTTTGTGTGTGAACAGGACACTGCCTATTCAGGTTTTAGTTTCAGCTCCCTCTCTCTTTTCCTGCCTAGGAAACGCTATCAGAATGCAGATGAGTTCTCTGTCTCACCCATCCTTCCTGTGTGTGTGGCTGTCTAGAGGGAATGCACAAAGTGCAGCTGTCATCCAACCCAGGCTTGTATTAGAAACAGGATGCAAGGCACACAGAGCAGTAATAACAGAGAAACATCAACTTTCTAACAGTGGCATTTCTAAAATAGTAATGTTAAATCCAGCTTTACCAGTAAAAAGTATTTATCATTAACATTTCAAAGATATGGAACATGATGAAGCTACTCCTTTTTATTCAGGAATTATTGCTTGGAAGTGTATTAAGGAGTTCTCAATGCTAGCCTATCAGAGGAGTAGGCCTCACAGTAGTGAAAAACAAATTTAGCTATCACTATCAAGACATGTAAACCGTAATAGTACATGTCCTACCTTTTACTTATGCAGCACCCTGCCCTTAGGGCTACCTAGGGCCTACCTTAGGGGTGACTTATGTATAATAAAAGGTGAGTTTAAGGCTTGGCAAAGAGTTTTAAATACCAAGTCAAAGTGGAAGTAAATTGCACACACAGGCCATGCAATAGCAGGCCTGAGACAGGTTTGAAAGGCTACTTGTGTGAGTTGCCCAATCAGTGCTGCAAGCCCACTAGTAGAGCTTAGGTTACCGACCCTGGTTATATGGTATACCATTTTACAAGGGACTTAGAAGTAAACTAAATATGGCAATTGGGTATGCACCAATGTCACCATGTCTAGGGGAGAAGCACATGCACTTTAGCACTGGTTAGCAGTGATAAAGTGCTCAGAGTCCTTAAGGCCAACAAAAAGATAAAGCAGACAGAGGAGATAAGCAGGTAAAACGTTTGGGGGAAGACCACCCTAAGGATGACAGGTCTAACACACCACACAAAATCAGCAGGAAAGAGAAGGATGTGTAGGGGAAACAGCGTTTACAACACTGTCTCCACAAGGCGGTTACTTTACAACGCGGTCATTACAACGACTGCGTTGTTACCACGCGTACCATTACATCGCAAGTCGTTTCAACGACTTGCTATAGGGGGCGCGCTGGTGTTGGATTTAGAATCCAACACCTTCCCTGCTGTTGCAAAAACTGGAGTAGGAATAGTAAATAATACTATTCCTAAGTCCAGCGCGCCCCCAACAGCAAGTCGTTGAAACGACTTGCGATGTAATGGTTCGAGTAGAAACAACGCGGTCGTTGTAATGACCGCATTGTAATGGAATGCGTGAACAACACATTCATTGTAAAGAGCCATATTCATGTGTAGTAATATGAATATTAGCCCATATGGCTACAATTTCCTCACCACTCTAGATACATATTGAAACCCACCACTCGATGTACCCTTACCCAAAAGTGCTCTGATGCCACTGCAATGTGGTAGTAGCACTTTACGAAACCCCAAATAAAAATGCAAATAATAATAAATAAGTAAATGTGAAACATTTTTATAGATTGAGTTAGCCCTTGGGGTTCTTTCAAGTTTAGATTCCCACAAAACAGGGTTTCACAATAGTAAGAGAAGCACATTTTAAGAGGTTACATCCATCTGACTTGGAAACTATAGTTATTCATGCTCCACTCATAGAGTCTATATTCAAATGTTCTTTAGGTTGCCTATGCCAGTTTTCCATTCATATCTAGTAAAAGGGTGTACCCAAGGATTTGGGCTGGAACCTGGGGTAATTAATCTATTTATAGTCACAGTGGTTTCTGAAACCATTCCTCAAAATTATTCCAAAGGACAATCAATGTCACATGTCAAAGTCAGATATGTAGCACATGATCGAGAAATCAATCATTTTAATGAAAAGCATACCAGGTATACCAAATGTTATATTAATTTTAATAAAAGAATGGTCATAAAACAATACATAAACAGAGTGTAACGGGATAGAGAGAAACCTTGTACTAGGGACTTGAAACTGATGGTCAGATCTATATTCACCTACCTTTGCTAAAGGTAACGGGGAAGATACATCCAGCCTTCACTCAGTGTTGTCTCTGCCTGCCGTCAGACATAGACGAGAATAGCAGATGCTTTTTCTTTACTGAATATTTGTTCTATTGTTCAGAAGAGGTATGTGGGTGTGAACCATCTGTGAAACTCAAAGTGGACTCTTATGGAGCTAAGTTTAGCTTAGTTAGCTGAGACAATGATGGGGTTGGAGATATTGATATAAAGAAGCTTTATGACATCATAACAATGTTACCATAGTTGTTTACTATTCACCCTCCTGATAAGTATTGTTGCTACTATTTAGCTTATTATAATAATAATTACTATTCATATTCCTTGCCCTAGGATAGGATTTTGATCATAAATAAATATTGAAAATATATCTCTGGTAGGTTTCTTGAAAGTGCCTTTCAGTGATGAAAAAGGATTTGGGTTTCAAAACTGCCCTTGTGAAATCTCACAGGATTGAGTAATGCTCAGTGGTTTGTAAGATTTTTGCAGTCCGTCTTATTTTGTGTCTCAGATTGGTACATTGATTTAGTCCTTAGTACTTTAGCATCTAGAAAACCCATTTTTGGGCCATATTCTGGAATGAAATCCAGAAAAGATATCCAAGTCTTTTGATACTTATTTTGTATTTTCTAAGGTACACACTCTATCTAGCAGCAATCAAAGGAAGTGGTTCATGGATTAGGAGTCATTCAATTTTTCTAGCACAATCTCCTATTTTTAGAACTGAACTAAATCGAACTAAATTTATCATCTAGGAAAGGCTATTTATAAAATTATTTCCTTTTTCCAATGATAATATTACCGCATTTTGGGGGTTGCAGTATTATCACAGGATTTAGGGTCCAAATCAATGCTTCATAGAGGTAGATTTGCCCGACTGCTTAATTTTCTCCCAATATGATTTTGTTAAAACCTGCATTTTTCAGGTCTTTTTGATTTCCCATAAAAGCTACTTTAATATATCTCCAACTGATTGAGCCAATATAAAAAATTAAGTAGGGGCAGGCATGGTGCAGAAACACGATGAGACATGTCTCTGCTGAAATTTGGCCCATCACTCCTGTCATGGGGATTCTACAAGATAACCTAACACTGATCAGTAACATTTTTAAAGATTATAGTAATAAGCAAGCAACAGACTCCTGTGAACATCAGATATATATTTTTTTTAACTTTAGAACAAATGTGCAATGTAGAGAATTTTAAGAAGAGAAATGCCACATTTGAGGTTAAATTGGCAGGTTTAATATGAGGCCTGGTACATGCGTGCAACCTCAGGCAGAGACAGTTCAGAAAAATCTCCTAATTCTATGATCAAGTCAATGGAAGACAAAGAAGGAACATAGTAAAAGCATTGACAAAGCTACAATAAGGCACATGCCAAGGTTTCACAACACATCCCCCTTCCCAACATTGAACAAATAAACAAAAATGAAGAAAGCTCTAGCTTTTTGTGACATGGCTAAAATATATACAGAAGTCATAAAAGAAAAGAAAAGTAAAATTCTAAATACACACATAACCGTCCAACTTCTAGAGTCTTCTTTTAATTCGAGATTGGGTTGTAACCACCTTACCTTCATTAGAATCAATGGGACCCCTGTGCAATATCAGCCTCACATCCGTTGTTCCAAATCATGACACCTGCTGACTTTTCTCACATTCCAGTGCTTTCCATCTTCCAATTGCACCATGTAGCTACAAGTTTCACACACTTTTTAGGGCTTGAGAATTTGGAATCACCCTTCTTGTGATTTCCTCCAGCACACACCCTCACCCAACCTTTTTCAAACCTCCTTTGGCTCCTGCTTAGTTTAGCATTATGCTGTTGTGCATACTGATTCTTTCCCCTGCCATTCAGTAATTGTTTTTTCCATTAATGCAGGAACAACAGTGGTGCAAGCCACCCGTCCCTTTAGCAAAAAACCAGGGTTTTACCCATGACCGAGTGCGGTGTGGCTCTGTAGCTCTGTAAAACACACAAGATGATGGACGGAATGCTGCACAATGGCAAACATTCACCCCCAGTCACAGATCTGGGTTTAATCCATCGTTATTTTGCTTCACCACGCCACCCCAGTTCAGACATAGCCATATGCAAATCAGTCTTGACCCTGTGCCTCATGGGAACAGTCCAGACCGAACTGCCAAGCTATGTCTTCCCTGGACCGGAATCAAGCATCCCAGGACCGGTTTCAGGCTATCAGCCTTCATCAGCCAGGATAGCTTGACTCCAGTGGCGCGGTGAGCACGGGACCCACGTCTGGGCATACCCTTCCCACATAGGGCGAAATGCAAAACACACAAGATGATGGACGGAATGCTGCACAATGGCAAACATTCACCCCCAGTCACAGATCTGGGTTTAATCCATCGTTATTTTGCTTCACCACGCCACCCCAGTTCAGACATAGCCATATGCAAATCAGTCTTGACCCTGTACCTCATGGGAACAGTCCAAACCGAACTGCCAAGCTATGTCTTCCCTGGACCGGAATCAAGCATCCCAGGACCGGTTTCAGGCTATCAGCCTTCATCAGCCAGGATAGCTTGACTCCAGTGGCGCGGTGAGCACGGGACCCACGTCTGGGCATACCCTTCCCACATAGGGCGAAATGCAAAACACACAAGATGATGGACGGAATGCTGCACAATGGCAAACATTCACCCCCAGTCACAGATCTCCGTCCATCATCCCCTTTGGTATCGCTTTGTTCGCCCTAAGTTGGCAGGGTATGCCCAGACGTGGGTCCCTTGCTCACTTTGCCACTGGATTCAAGATAGCCTGGCTGATGAGGGTTTTGAACCCGAAACTGGTCCCAGGATGCTTGTTTCCGGTCCAGGAAGACATGGCTTGGCAGTTCGGGCTGGACTGTTCCCATGAGGCACAGGGTCAGACTGATTTGCATATGGCCATGTCTGAACTGGGGTGGTGGAGTGAGCTAAAGAATGATGATGGATTAAACCCAGATCAGTTGACTGGGGGTGAGTGTTTGATTTGCTCTAGCGCTCCGTCCATCATCCCCTTTGGTATCACTTTGTTCGCCCTAAGTTGGCAGGGTATGCCCAGACGTGGGTCCCTTGCTCACTTTGCCACTGGATTCAAGATAGCCTGGCTGATGAGGGTTTTGAACCCGAAACCGGTACCAGGATGCTTGTTTCCGGTCCAGGGAAGACATGGCTTGGCAGTTCGGGCTGGACTGTTCCCATGAGGCACAGGGTCAGACTGATTTGCATATGGCCATGTCTGAACTGGGGTGGTGGAGTGAGCTAAAGAATGATGATGGATTAAACCCAGATCAGTTGACTGGGGGTGAGTGTTTGATTTGCTCTAGCGCTCCGTCCATCATCCCCTTTGGTATCGCTTTGTTCGCCCTAAGTTGGCAGGGTATGCCCAGACGTGGGTCCCTTGCTCACTTTGCCACTGGATTCAAGATAGCCTGGCTGATGAGGGTTTTGAACCCGAAACCGGTCCCAGGATGCTTGTTTCCGGTCCAGGGAAGACATGGCTTGGCAGTTCGGGCTGGACTGTTCCCATGAGGCACAGGGTCAGACTGATTTGCATATGGCCATGTCTGAACTGGGGTGGTGGAGTGAGCTAAAGAATGATGATGGATTAAACCCAGATCAGTTGACTGGGGGTGAGTGTTTGATTTGCTCTAGCGCTCCGTCCATCATCCCCTTTGGTATCGCTGTAGCTCTGTAAACATATTTTTCACCTCATGTTTCCAATTGAAACCACAACTCATAACTAAATGACTACTCTCTCCCAGCACAGAATTGAAATGTTCGACTAATCCGTTCTCTCGAGGGAGATAAACAGTAGTTTTGTAGGGTCTAATCCTTTCCTTCTTGAAGAAGGATTCAAATTCTTCAGACAGAATCTGCGGCCCAATTTCAGAAACAACCACCTTATTGCATCCTTCTCTTCTGAAGATTTCTTCGCAAAAAGAAACTACATTACTACCCTAATCTCTCTCAGAAACAGTACTTCTGGCCATTTGGAAAAATAATCCATCAGTGCATTGCATACCTGCAATCATGACCCAAGCAGCCAAATAAACCACTAATGTCAATGCTCACCATTTGTCACACCCCTTTTCTGGAATTCCTTTGGTTTAGTAGGTGTTTTTGACATTGCGTAAACTTTCTCGCTACATGTGCAAGCCTCACAATCTAAAATAAACCTATCAATTTCCTGGCCCATGCCAGACCTCCAGAAATTAATGTGGGACTTCTTTTTCATGTCAGACATTGCACCATGACCTATATGCAACAGGACCAACAACCTTTGACGCAAGCTAGCACCATCTGACAATTCCGTTCACCACTAATAATTCTTTCCACACTGATATAAACTTGCTTAAATAATTTTTCTCATCATCTGTCAAAGTCAGTCAACACAGTAATCTATTCACCAAAAAAGTAAGGTTTCGTCCTCCAACAATGCCTTTCTCGATTCATCCTCCAATGTGGCTCCCTTGCAAGACCTCCCTACGTCACCATCAGGATCTTGAGCCTTTATTCCACGTACGTCAATAACTTCCACCTCATCATCATCTTTATCCATGTCATCATCTATATCCACCCTTTTCTTCTCTTTAACCAAATTCACTCTGTATTTTCCATTCTCAATTCCATCCAACTCACATACTTTGCAGAGATGTCCTAATTTTTTCTTACATTTACAGCATCTTGCTTTGAAGGCTGGGCAAGTGTTGGATTATGCCAAATGTGTCATGCTCTTGTACTTATTGTTTTCTTTTCATTCATCACCTTGTGCCTGTCGTGCCTTTACATACAGCTTCCTTGCTCATTTTATGTGCAGATTTATGCAAAACATTCACATCTTTAATTTCATTATGCTCAACCCTTCCTTTGTTCTGACCATTATAAGCTCTTTACATAACAGGAAGTACACTCTAATCTGTGGTGCGATATGGAACCTTGAACCCTAATTATTGTTCTTAAATTCTCTTAGTCTTGTAAATCATTTCATCTTTAATAATCTCCTCATGAAGAGCCCTACATTTACAAGAAGTTGCTAAAGTCCACAGCACTGCCACATATTACTCAATTGTTCCCCCAGTAATTGAGCATGGGGAAAAAAAACGTGTGCCTCTCTACCACAAAATTTACTTTTTTATCATAGTTTTCCTCTAAGGCTCATTTGGCATTTAAATGGGCATCATCCGACACCGCATTAGCGCCTGATCCCACATCCTCATCACCACCATCTCTAACCATTTCTCCCCTCTACACCTAGATTGTGTTTCAACATGGCAATTTGCCTTTTAGCTACTAATACATTTCCGCCTTCAGCCTCAAGGTAAGTTTCAACTGACTCCTTCCAATCCTACCAAGCCATTACTGAAAGTCCTGGATTCTGTAAAAACATTGATGGAGGAACGGCCAGCGTAATACTAATTAATCCAATTTATTTCTCTCTTTAAGAAACTCAGGGAAGGTAATCGGCCTAAGAGCTACCACACTTGATCAGTTAAAAAAAAATAAACACCTGCCCATCGCTTGCCACAATGCACTCTTTGTCCACAGAAAGGGAAACTTGCTGGGGCCAGCACAGTACTTACAAATGATGTGTTTCTTTGGGCTGTCCAAATACCATCCTTGTCACCAATTTTAAGAAGAGAGACACTGCTTTTGAGGTTAAATTGGCAGATTTAATAAGAGCCCTGGTACATACGTGCTACTCCCATGCAGGCATAGTTCAGTACAACATACTAGAATCAAGCCAATAAAACATCAAGAAAGAACATAGTAATAAAGAATTGGTAAAGCTACAACAACAAGGCACTTATAAACTGTACACAACAGTGGCACATCATTAAATGATCGTCATCTCTCTGATCAATTGTTAAGATGAACAAACCTTAATTATACCCATATCACTGAAACACACAATTCGTCAGTGTAGTAAAGTGGGTTCCTGTTGCAGTAACCCACCCACTTTTTGACAGACCTCTGATGCACTTTGACTAAGTGTGCACTGGGTCCCTGCCAATCAGGTTCCCAGTGCCTGTGTTCTTTCCCTAAACTGCACCATTGTTCCACAATTGGCACATCTCTGGCCCACATATAAGTCCCTTGAAAAAGGTACCAGTGGTACCAACGGCCTTGTGACCAGAGAGGGTCACTTAGGGCTGCAGCATGTATTGTGCCACCCTAAAGGACCCCACACCCACACACATACACACTGCCATTGCAGGCTATGTGTTGTGGTGTGACTAAACTAAAAGAGTCGACATGGCACATCGGAACACTACGGTTCAAGGCAATAGCGCACTATCGGTTGGGAGCTCACAACAAAAAGAGGGTCAGATTATCGGTTACATACGGTCGTTCTTCAAAAGGGTCCAGCATCGTTGATTAAATACTTCGAATACATAAGGCCCCTGAAGAAGGGACTACATGTCCCAAAATGCATAGGGCACCGCATGAATAAGACAGAGCCACATCAAAGAAGAATGTGTTCATCAATCATATGATTTTGTATTTTGTATTTTTGGCTGCTTTCTGTATATATTGAAGTGAATACAAATGAATTACTATGGATGATTCATCATAATCATATATGTGAATTGATAACAATGAAAACAAAAAGAAAAGTTGATTGACTGTGTTTATAATTATTGTTGTTATCACAAAAAGAATGTAAAAAATATTGTTTGAAATACACACAGCTGTGCACACAGTTACTCAGGTACATGCTTACTTGAACACCATTTGAACACCTACTTGGGTGCCATACCTACCCACCATTGCCTGTGGTATAGGTAAGTCACCCCTCTAGCAGGCCTTACAGCCCTAAGGCAGGGTGCACTATACCACAGGTGAGGGCATAACTGTATGAGCAGTATGCCCCTAAGTGTCTGAGTCCATTCTTGGACACTTTAAGTGCAGTGAAGCCATTTTGAGTACATGAGCTGGAAGTTTGTCAACACAAACTCCACAGTTCCATGATCGCATTACTGAAGACTGAGAAGTTTGGTATCAAACTTCTCAGCATAATAAACCCACTCTTATGCCAGTTTTGGATTTATTATAAAATGCACTCAGAGGGCATCTTAGAGATGCCCCTGAAAAATGACCAACTACTAGTGTATTGGCTGACTGGTCACTGAAAGCCAGCCACCACCAGACAGGTTTCTGACCTAATGGGGGAGAGCCTTGGTGCTCTCGGAGGTCAGAAACAAAGCCTGCTCTGGGTGGAGGTGCTTCACACCTCCCCCTTGCAGGGACAGCAGCACTTGGTGGTGAGCCTCAAAGGCTCTCTACCTTATGTTATGCTGATTTGGGCAGCTCCAACTAGTGGAGATGCCTCCCCCTGTCCCAGCCCCACGTTTTGGTGGCAGGACAGGCAGGAATATTAGTAAGCAGAGTAGGAGTGTCCAACTTAGCCTTGCACACCCTTAGGGTGGCCATGAGCTGAGGAGAACCCCTCTCTTGAAAATTCTCCATATTGAATTGGAGAATTCGGACCAATAGGAACAGTGATATGACCCTCTCCCCAAAGGGAGAGGGCACTTGAAGGGTGTAGTCACCCTAAGGGGCAGTAGCCATTGGCTACTGCCCTCCAACCCAAGTAACGACCTTAAATTTTGTGTTTAAGGGCTCCCCTGCACCTTGTTCCTCAGATTCGACAACCTACGAATAAAAAGGACCGAAGAGCCGTGCAGCAGTGGAGAAGCAGACGACGACTGAATTGGCCCCAGCCCTACTGACCTGTCTCCTCCTCCAGCAACCCTGCTCCAAGAAATTGGCGCGGCCCGCAGCCAGTAATCTCAAGAACCCTGGAGGGCCTTTGCTGTCTTCAACAAAGACTCTTGTCTCCCATGGACATCGGATTTGTCCAGGAAAGAAACCAACTCCAAGCCTCTGGATCCAGGTGGATCCGTGATACTTGCACCACTCTGCACCCGATGCCCATGACCCGAGTCCACAGTGAAGTCTCCCCGGCGATCCTGACTTGAGATTCAGTGTTGGGTGACATCTCCTGACCTCCACGTCAAAGCATGCAGCCTCATCCTGAAGGGTCCCCCTGAACAGATCTGGTGAGAAAACCTGATGCCAAAAGACACTCCTGCACCCGCAGCTCCCTGGCCTTGGTGTGCCCAACCAATGGTGTCCCGACATCCCACCATTATCCAAATTACCTCTTCGGTTGTGGGATTCCTTCAGCCAACCTTCGGAAGCAAGCCTACAGCCCTTTTGCCCGACAGAGGATCTCAATTGGTTTTATAGGGACTCCCGACACCTCCTTTGCACTCTGCCCCCCGGCCACTCCTGTGCCACTAGTGGTGCAGTCTCAGTGCTCTTTGGTGGCTCCTCCAGTGCTGATCTTCACCACCAGGGCTTGCGTCCCTGATCTGCAGGTACTTATCTGTAACCGGTGCCTCTTGAGGTGCCCCCAGCCTCCATAGGATAACATTGGGCCCAGTGACCTCTACACCCAGCCGCCCCAGTGCTGCTGCTGGTGTAGTACCTACGTTGGTACCAAGCATCGACTAGATGGATACTGGATGAGCAGCAGTCATGAGGTCTCGATGGACAAGTTCTATGGACTTGCAGCACGAGATCAATGAGAACTGGAGACTATACATTAACGTGAATTGTGCAGCACCTTGGCATACACAGCTGAAGAAATGTCAGAGTCTTCTGAATGAATTGTGATCCAGATGATATTTGTAGGGACAAAACGCATTGTCTGGGCTGCGTTGACTGTTTCTGATGGAAAGCATTGATTGAATAAAATTTGGATCCATATTAAGAAACACAAGACTCCTAAGTGATTATTTTGTGAATGGGGACTGAAAAGAGTTATGGAATGAACATCACTATTCTTTGAATTTTGGAAAGAAAAATCATTGATGGACTTTTACATGCTCCTTTTCATCTAAAGTTGAACCCTACCTTGGTCAGACCCTGGCCCAATGTTGCCCCAAACCCCTGAAACTGAACTCAAGAACCACTTACTTACCTGTAAGTTACTGACCTGTCTTTTTCTTCAAAGGATTGCATTGGTCCCTCTCTGTTCTGTATTAGGGGGCCGATTACGATGTGGTCGTAAAAGGCTTCGACCCTCGGTTGGAGCCTTTCCGACCGCATCTTAATATGCTGGTCGGATTCCTTTATGGCTGCCTCATTACAATGGAGGCGGTCTGAAAGGAATCTGACCGCTCATTCCGGTGGCTTCTGACGGGCTCGGAGAGCCCGTCGGGCAGTCGGAATGCAGCCTGTAATCCCAAGGATGGCTGTTTCCGCCCTTGGGATAACGATGTTGGGTTTCGGCAGCCTTTCCGTGCCGGCCTTTATGACACAGAAAGGCTGTCGGAACTCGACTTTGGGGACCCCCAGCAAGGCCCCCTTGGGTGCACCGCCTCCGGTTTGAGGCCATTGATCCCTGCACCCCGTAGCAGGCACCTTGAGGTGCCTGCCACGGGGTGCAGGGATAAACTGCACCTCCCATTTTACAATGGGAGCATGCATTCCGGCCAGTTCACAGCTCAGATTCTGTTAAATGTATTCACTGTATGGTTTTGTTACTATTATGATACAACTTTGCTTTATAACAAAGGTGCTCCAACAAAACAGCGAAGTGAAAGTGAATGGCGACAAGTGTGATAGAATGTTGGATGGTGCTATATACAAGCATTTAGTCTACGCTTCAGGGAAGCAGACATTGTTTTACTACGATTGAAATGTCGACAACTACCAGAGTGCAGTTGTCGATGTTTCGACCCTTGTAAAACAATCTCCAATAGCCAGCATCTGCTTGTGGCTCCCAATATTGTATGGGCTGCCCTGAACTGATCCTCTGACAGCATCTGATACCAGCCTTGTGGCAGTATCACAACTTCAACCATTTGGATCCAAACTCAGAGTGTACTGACATTGGGAAACTGACTTCAATACAGCAATTCACACTGATTCATCACCCTAGTACTGATTGCTACCACACATTGGTCCTGATGATGATCCTTTTTAAAATTGTTTTACTAGGATCGAAACATAGACAACTGCACTAGTGTACTGATATTAATTATGACAATGTACACTCATTCTGAGTTGTGTTGTCAAAAATATGTATTGATATCAGACCCTAGTATTGTACATATGCTTGTAAATAGCACCAGTGCACATTCTTTCACACTTGTCACTATTCACTTTCACTACAGTATTTTGTTGGATCACCACCATTGCAATGCAATGTGCTATCATTTTTGTAACAAAATCATACAGTGAGTAAATTTAACTGTATTTGTCAAAATACTGGTATCTTTATCTGATTAGCCAGGGACATCTAGGCGTATACTTCCTCCAAGGGGACCATTGTCTTCTTGTAACAGTAAATTTGCCCAGGTTCCCAGCAATACAGGGCTGCCCCAAATCTTGTTGCCAAATAAAGGGAGAGCAGGTTTCCATGCCGCACCTTTTCACATAATCTTTAACTTTACTAAAGGAAATGTTAATATAGGTGGGGACGTTAATGCCACATTGGATCTTTTGTGAATGACTTAAAAATGTAGGATTTACTCACCATCAACTCTTGTAGCCCTATTATGGGTGGTAGTACACGTAAATCTCCTAGACATATAGTGAAATCAGGACTCCCCAGAAAAACATTATACATTTTACACCAATGTCATAATTTATCATTGGTTGGTTTCACTGATACTAGACTCAAAAATAGACACAAAAATCCTGTCAGACCATTCTTCAGTCACAACAGTACTAGAACGCACAACACACTTTCAATTCTTGAAAGCACAATGGTAAATCCATGAGACTGCATTTAGAAACTTGGCTATAAATACTTAATCCAAGACACACTAGTGCATTATTTAAAAGAACGTGACAAAAATTAGGTGACCTGGGGCAGTAGTTTAGAATGCTGTTTAGTCAGTAGCCTAAGGAGAGGGCTCTTATCACATGCCGCTACATTTAGAAGGCTGATGAGAAACAGAATCATATCTGAGAGGTTGAGGCTCAGGATAAGACAGATTGCTCACAAAATACCTATAAAACTCTGAGAAAAGCTAGAGGGGATTTGGAACTGTTGTTAATCAGAGAATCAACTAAAAGTTGTATTTCCTATTAAAACATGCCATGAACATGGCTACAAAACTGATTATGTACTGGCCCAGAAATATTTTTTTTTTTAAACTCCAATCAACGAATATGTAGAACATTGCAGACAATGATGGCAAATGTGACTAAACACTAGATATTTTGAAAGTGTTTCATGATTACTACACTTTGCTATACACAACTCAACAAAGCAATGGAGCAACATTTGATGAGTACTTGACTGACTTTGAATTTCCTTCTATGGATCTACATTAGTTACTACAACTTCTTGAACCCATTTCTGAGACCGAATTTAGAACAGCAGTAAGGCTCCAAGTCTGTGTGTCTTTACTTCTTCTTTGCACGAAGTACTGTAGTACTTGCTGATAAGCTACTGACAAATATCTTTAGCTGTTTCTTGCAGTCAGGACAGTGACAGACACCACAGTGGCTCTACTACTGAAACCAGAAAATGCTCCATTAAAGTGTGGATCTTACAGACCGATAGTTGCATGTATACATATATGTATAAGGCATGTCTGTAACCAGAACCTAACCAAAAGGCAGCAGAGCGCTGTGCGTGGCCAAATACAAGCACAAATTTAAAGAATACGAGGAGAGGAAGCTGGGCTGTGGATATTTAATTGATTGTGATGTAGTATTCTTTACAGAAGTAATTCTTCAATTCTTTCTTAAATTGGAGCAGCGTTGGGGTGGTCTTCATGTATACTAGGATGTTGTTCCAGATTTTGGGTGCATGGATGGAAAAGACCTGATGACTTGTTTTTCCTTTTTTACATTTCTTAGTTTGCAGTCTGGTGGTGCCCTGGTTGAAAATGTGCCAAGATCCAAAAGAGATGGTGAGTTTGTCGGCAAGATAAGCGAGTGGGTGCTGGTTGTGACAACTTTGTAAATGATGCAGCTGGATTTTAAGATAGTGCAGGCTGGCAAGGGGAGCCAATGGAGTAAAATTAGGATGTGATCATATTTTTTCAGGTCCTAGATGAGACATGGTGTTTTGTGAAGAATGCCCCCAAGGGTGCCATATTTCTGTTAAATATGGATAAAAATGTTCACAAAAATGTAGTAACTTAGCTCAACCCTATTTGTTCAACCTTAATATTATTATAATCATTATATTAATTGAACTTCATTAAAAATATACAGATATGAGTTAGTATTCATTGGGCAGTAGACATAACTAACATTGCAGAATGCTTTGACTCCTAAATAGTTTTTCTAAAACTGGATGCAGAGAAGACATTAGACACATATCCAACAACCAACGGCAAAGATTAAGCTCAATGGAGAACTTTTGTCTAATATAACTCTCTTGATGACCAAGGGAGGACTGATGTCTTTCACCCCTCCTAATAGCCATATAAATGGAACATCCCATCCATATGATGCAAACTAGCACTAATATTCTAGACTTATGAACCATAAGTGATCAGCATAAACTAGCCCTTTTTGAGGGTGCTGTTCTATGCTAACACATCCAGAACAGTCAATCCCTGCTGTTGTAGCTGAGATTCACACCTTCTCAGACACCTTAGGATTTAGAAACAACGACATCAAGTTAGTAGGTAAGTAAGAATATCTATAACCCTCTCAATAACAGTGAAGGCCTGCTATTGAATGATGATTTCACTTGCTCGGAGGACCCGAATAAATGGTTAAGGTCGATCTATTGTCACTGTTGTGGACTCTATATGGGTCTGATCTGTCACACATTCTGGATATTCTATATAAAGGCTTATATATCTGGGTCACCTTGAAGTCCCCTGATGTGAATATGTTTCATGCATCAAAATGAATTTTGTGCCATGCCTTGTGTGCATTGCACAAACCCTGCCTATTAAATTTAAAAAAAAATCGGTAAGTAGCTTGATTCAACAGATGTATGTACCTGGCTCAATAAAGTGCCCAGTATAGTTTAGAGACTCTATATAAACCAACAATTGAGGGCAGCATAATATTTCTCAGTGTTAAAAACTATATTCGCACTGCACAAATATAGTTGGTGCAAGAATGGTCAAACGTCCACATTTTGAACTTTGGGTGTTACTGGAAAATGAAAAGTTACCTATCCCTTTACATTATAATCTATGGTTATCACCCAAACATTGAAGGATAGTGTTGGACTTGGCCCTTTTTGCAGGGTCATCCCTAAACTTTTTGCCTTTCCTCTAGCCTTTTCTCTGACATGGTGTTGGTGGTTTTAGGCCTCTGGGCACTTTAGCACTGCTGTCCAGTGTAAAGTGCGTGCGCTCTCTGTGTTATGTATGGTATGATTGGCCTGCCCTCCCATAGGAATGCATTGGGGATTCCCTGATAAGTGTTTCAGTGGTAATCCCTGAGATGAGAGGAGCAGCGTGGTCGAGTTCGGTATGTGTGAAATAGTAATAGTAATAGTAATAATAAATGGTGTGCGCACTCTAGTCAGGGTAAGGGAATTACACACCCAAGATAACCCCTGCTCACCCACTTGGTAGCTTGGCACAAGCAGTCAGGCTTATTCCAGAGGTAGTGTGTAAAGCATTTGCGCAACACACACACACAGCAGCAACCCACTAGGCACACTGCTACAAGAGAGATGGAACTGGACTATCGATCCTGATCAATGACACAGGCGATATTCGCCGATTAAGCCACGCAGCCGAGGCTTTGCTGGGGTGTACACCTGGCTCTTCTCTGCCCTCTGGGATGAGTCCCTTGCATGCTGTATTGCTTTTGTACTATTGGGTACTCGTTGGGCAAGTAATAGTACAGTTTCTGGGGTTTAGGGAGGGTGATGGGTGGGTTTGGGGCTCTCAACCAAGTTGGGGGGTTGGAGTGGGAGGGGGCAGGTTTCAGTTTTTCAGTGGGTTACTGTTCTCCCTGTTGGAGCACATTTACACTATTTGGCAGGCTCCCCTTTGGGTCTCTCCTTCCCCTCCCATCCCCTCCAGAATGATAAGAGCTCCGCACATTACTCCAGGTTTTCCTCTTGGTAGGGGATTCAGTGATTACTATGCTATAGAGGCACACTACACATGCACTTATGTCACCAGGTTTCACCTGTCAAGCTAACATCACCGTATTGACACAAGGCTGCAGGCATTAAATGCCTTACCTGGAATATTCATGGGCTAAATGACGCCAGGAAGACCCGTCTTGTACACACCTACCTCATGAGACATCAGATTGATATATGTTTTTTACAGGAACTCCATCTCACCCCCTCAACCGCAACCCATCTGCATGCTCGATGGTGCGCAGAAATACATGCATCCTATTATTCCAACTATGCCCGCGCAGCAGCCATACTAGTTCGTAAAAACTTACCATGGAAACTCACACAAGCCAAATTGGACTCAGAAGGCCGTTTCATCCTCCTAGGCGGTACCCTGCATCAACATCCAATTATACTTTCTTGCATCTATGGTCCCAACACTGACTGCCCTGAGTTTTTCAGCAAGATATGGTGACATATTGAAAATCTAGGACCGGGGGCTATAATATGGGGGAGACTTTCATGTGATTTTAGACCCAACTATAGTTAGGTCGGGTTTCAGTTTTTCAGTGGGTTACTGTTCTCCCTGTTGGAGCACATTTACACTATTTGGCAGGCTCCCCTTCGGGTCTCTCCTTCCCCTCCCATCCCCTCCAGAATGATAAGAGCTCCGCACATTACTCCAGGTTTTCCTCTTGGTAGGGGATTCGGTGGTTGATATGCTATAGAGGAACACTACACATGCACTTATGTCACCAGGTTTCACCTGTCAGGCTAACATCACCATATTGACACATGGCTGCAGGCATAAAATGCCTAACCTGGAATATTCGTGGGCTAAATGATGCCAGGAAGGCCCTTCTTGTACACACCTACCTCATGAGACATCAGATTGATATATATTTTTTACAGGAACTCCATCTCACCCCCTCAACCGCAACGCGTCTGCGTGCTCAATGGTGCACAGAAATACATGCATCCTATTATTCCAACTATGCCCACGGAGCAGCCATACTAATTCATAAAAACTTACCATGGAAACTCGCACAAGCCAAATTGGACTCAGAAGGACCCTCCATCAACACCCAAATATTCTTGCTTGCATCTATGGACCCAACACTGACTGCCCTGAGTTTTTCAGTGAGGTATGGAGACATATCGAAAATCTTGGACCGGGGGCTATAATATGTCACGCCTGTTTGACGCTTGGCGATTCTTAAACGATGCACGCAGGGAAGGCACAGGCATCACATCGGTGACAGGAGCCTCGTCACGAATCGTCTACTGGTTAGTCACCAGAGAAGCCCTAACGTGGACAACCGGTACATCACTGCTCCCCTGAACATTATCTGACCAGGCCCCAGTGTTGCTGGAGCTGACGATGCCTCTTGCCATCTCACGCGCCTTTTCTTGGCGACTGCCAACCGGCGCCCTAAGGGACCAAGTATAACGCTCCGAAGTACAAACCACTACTGTTGAATACTTTGCGACGAACGCGGGCTCAGTAAAGGTCCGTCAGTGCTCTGGGAGGCCTTCAAGGTAGTTATAAGAGGGGTATACATTGCAAAACAAGCATAGGTTTTGAAAGCCATTTGTGCATGGCTCGCACACCTTGAGGCTGACCTCAGAGAACTGGAATTAGAACTGTTTCAAACTAATGATCAAGCCACAATGGCGCGGATACGAGAAACACTACTGGAGTACAATGAAGAGGCGGAACATGACGGGCCTGATTCACAGAACTAACTTACGTCAAAAACGTAACGTTAGTACTTTAAGGTATTCACAGAATACACTTACTCATGTTGGTATTCACAGAATGAACTTACTCATTTTGGTATTCACAGAAGTTAGTAGTCCTAACTTTAGGACTCCTAAATGCCTTCTGTGAATACCGAAAGTCTTAAAGTTAGGATTTTTCTCAGTTTAGGAGTAGTAAAGTTAGGACTCCTAACTTTAGGACTCCTAAATGCCTACTGTGAATACCGAAAGTCTTAAAGTTAGGATTTTTCTCAGTTTAGGAGTAGTAAAGTTCTAACTTTACTACTCCTAAACTGAGAAAAATCCTAACTTTAAGACTTTCCTTCAGCCAAGGCGGTTCAAATGCACCTGACATGCAGTTGTATGCACTTTGTGCTCAGGAACAGTATTTGCATTTCTGGCTGTACCCGGTCAAATTTCAGCCGCATGACACGGTGGAGGCAGACCTGAATAGCCCACAGCACTATATCAAACTTACAGACCTACACGCACGGTGGCAATCACAGTGGAATGTGTTATATGGGCATGGGATGGAATGTGACAGCGGGACTCTCTGGACTGCATATGTGCCCCCTCCATACCTACAGCGCACAACCCTGCGATGCCTGCATTGATGGATGAGGGAATGTGCACTCGAGCATACAAAAAACTCCTTTTCACATACGCAGACTAGTACCCGAATGACCAGTTCATAGCAGCACCAGTGCCAACCGACATCCCGAAGCCTAGCATAATGGACATGCTCCTATACACACAACTTCGGGCCACGTGTTGCGCACTCCATTTCCTGCGCCCCCTCCAACGCTGCACGCGCTCACATCGCAAACTCGTCACCAGGCTTTACACAGTGATGGAAGACAACGCGCCTGTATGCGCTCCCACTGGGCAGGACCAGTGGAGACTGGACACAGGCCCCCCCATAACTACTGAACAATGGTCATACTGCTGCGTGCAAACTGCAGCTTTATCGCCAAATTATAGACTGCGCCTTTTACACTTCAAGTTTTTTCACAGATTATATCGCACCCCCTGCACCTACAACGTATGGGGCTATGGGAGGAGGCTAGATGTGTGAGATGCTTAGCACCTCAGGCCTCGTTTTTACACCTGGCCTGGGAATGCCCCAAGATTATGAATTATTGGAGCGAAGTACACTCTACCCTCCAGCAACTCATCGGACATCAAATCCCCCTCACACCGCTGGTTAGTCTCCTAGGCTATGTAAAGGACAATCCATCGACCTCACGTCATCTAATTGTAATGCTATTGATACTGGCGAAGCGCCAACTTGCTAAACATTGGGGGAGGAAAGCGACCCCTACAGATTATGATGTGGTTGCGGGATGCTTCATATTGCCAGGAACAGCTGGCCAACTACTGGGAGCTGACGCCCCAACAAGCCCGTCCGAAAGATATTTGGGAACCATTTTTAACATTTATGTGACCACGAGCCACAACCCCACCCTAGACAAAGATTGTACTGTACTAACTACCCCAAATTAGAATTGCAGAAGACACTAAGGGGCACATGTGCAGAATCGGCCCGTTTGCGACCGGTAAAATGCAATTTGCGATGCATCAAACAAAATGCGATTGCAAATTAGGTAATCGCAATTTTTTGCGATTACCTAAATTGCGAATGCATATAGGGAAACGCAAATTGCGATTCCCTAATGCGATGCATTATGCATTCGCAAATTGCGTTTTCGCAATTTGGCATCGCAAATTACCATCAATTTCAAGTTGATGGTAATTTGCAATTCCTTTAAAAAATGCAAATAAATTCATTTTTCAAAGTGCATTGTGGTGCACACACATGCCCTTAGGGCATGTGTGTGCACCACAAGTGCATACCTACCTTTTTTGGGGGTGCTTCAGAGTGGCCTTTTGGCCCCCTTGCACCCTTGAAATTGCATGCGCAATTTGCGAGTACCTATTGGTACTCGCAAATTGCGCATGCAATTTCCCATTCATTCCTATGGGCCTGTAGGCCCATAGGAATGGATGGGAAGCCATTCCTTACTTGCGACTCGCAATTTGCAAGTCGCAATTAAGGAATGTTGAGGAATCGCTAATTTAATAGCGATTCCTACATGCATAGGCTTTTGCGAGTCCTTAATTGCGATTCCTTAATGATCGCAATTAAGGACTCACAAAAGCCGACTTTGATGCATGTGCCTGTATGTATTGCTGGGTCAGTGTACAATTGCAGCCCTTACCCACACCTTTGAAGTATTGTCCGAGATGCCTAGATGGATGTGCCTTTATGCCTCAACTGTTATAGTTAAGTATATTGATTGTAAAAAATAACTGTGATGCTAACATGACTCGAGCATCCTCAAGAACACATCAGTACCATATATATCAATCTAACATAACAGAGCACAGCTCTCCAGTGTTCCTATCAGACACTATACGATAATGTGGCACTGAAAACAACGTGTAGGGCCAGAAGCATCTGGGCTCCTACAGGAATGTGGTAATTGTCCTGGCAGCAAGATCGGGACCTCCGTGATATGAAATCCAAAGCCCCTCAAAAAGGAGCAAGTGCCCCAAATGGTCCTATTTCCCACAGGAGTAGGGGAGCACCCACACTGCAGATTATAGAGGGGGAGGCCTCCCTTGGTCCCACTCGTGTGCAGATCAGCAACAAGGCAGCTGACCCTAGTCAGTACCTCCTGGCAAAGTGATTTTTTTCAGGAGGAGCCTAGCAGGTACACTTCTTGTACTATTTTGGTGCCGGCTCCCCTGATCACAAGGATGTCACTGGCCCCTCGTCTGAAGATGCAACCAGCTGTCACTGGAGCTTCACGGCCGCTTAGGCAGCCTATGACAGCTGTACTTCATTGACTGCAGTGTCTTCTTCTTGGCTGGCCTGGCCTTGCGGGAAAGTAGGACATGGACATCGGACTGGTGCAGGGTCACGTGACGGGGGAGTCCCCCTCCATCCTGATGCCTTCCAGGATCTCCGAGGCAACGCGGGGGAAGCTTCAATGGCGCATTGAGTGGCAGCCCAAGACAGAACCATGTGATGAGGGCGGCCGTGGCATCATATCTCCAGGGATCCTTGACAACGTGGTGATTCCCCCTGGGCTGTTCTCGGTGCAGCAGCATCTCGGGCACAATTACGCAGGTGATTTTTCAGCTTCCCGGCTCGCAGCGCAAATGCTGATAAAAACGGGAGTGCTGTCTGCAACCAAAAACACTCCTCCTTCAGATATACAGCAAAGTGAACACTCTTCAAGCGCTCGGTGCCAGCCCAGAAGGGAAAGTATCAAGCACTCTCCCTGTGCTAGTTGCTTGTACAAAGAACAAACAGAAGCGCTCACTAGCACTAAGTTGAAACAAGAGGGAGTGAGTCCCAAGCCTTCCCAACAAACAGGGGTGGGGGGAAGCAGCCAACCGGCCCCTGGAGAACAACTGTGGGGCATTAAGCAGAGAGCAAGCAGCAGGCCAGCACATCAGGTTCTTTGTAGCAAAGTGGCAGGTCCTAAATGTAGCCCAGCAGGCCACAGGTCAGCACAACAAGCAAGTCAGTCCAATGGCGGTTCTTCCTGGCAGCATAACACTTCCTTTTGGCAATGTGCAGTCTGTAGAGTCAGCAGCATCTGGTTATGAGTCCACGCAGTTTCTAAAAATATGGGGTCAGAGCCCCTGTACTTATACTTAAAATGTCTTAGATGTGGAGGTAACTTCAAAATAATTTTAGAAGTGCACAACACCCCCATTCAACTGCAGCTCTGGCTCCAGACATCAGTCGAGGGTAAACAAGCCCTTTGTGTGAGGGCAGGGCCCAGCCTACACAAAAACTAAGTGCACCCCACCTCCCTCTCTTCCAGCCCAGGAAGACCATTCAGTATGCAGATGAATCCCTATTATACCCGACTCTTCCTGTGTGATTCCTGTCTGGAAGGTACGCACAAAGCCCAGCTGTCACTCTACCCTAGAAGTGGATTGGAGTCAGGCTGCAAAGCACAAAAGTCATAAGCACAATGAAATGTCTACTTTCTAAAAGTGACATTTCTACCATAGTAATGAAAAATCCACCTACACCATTAGGAAGGATTTATCACCACTATCCAAACACGGCAATGATACTCCTTTCAGATCAGAAATTACCACTCATAAACATGTAAGGGAATTCCCAATGCTGACCTATGAGAGGAGCAGCACTCACAGCAGTGAGAAACCAAATAGGCTGTTTGTCACTACCAGGAGATGCCACACAATAAAGGCACATGTCCTTCCTTTTACCTACACAGCACCCTGCACATAGGGCTTCCTAGGACCTACCTTAGTGGTGACCTATATGTAGTAAAAGGGGAGTTTCAGGCTTGGCAAGTAACTTTAAATGGCAAGTCAATGTGGCAGTAAACTATGCACGCAGGCCCTGCGGTGGCAGATGCCTGAGAAAGGTTTGAAAGGCTACTTCTGTGGGTAGCACAAGCAGCTCTGCAGGCCCACTAGTAGCATTTCATTTACAGGCCATGGGTATATAGAATACCACTGTACAAGGGACTTACAAGTAAATTAAATATGCCAAACAGGTGTAGACCAATCATACTATGTTCACTGGAGAGAGGACATGCACTTTAGCACTGAACAGCAGTGTTAAAGTGCCTGGAGTCCTAGAGCCAACAAAAACAAGTCTGAAAAAATACAGGGGAAAGGCAAAAGATTGGGGATAACCGTGCAAAAAGGGCAAGGTCCAACAGCGACAACAAAAATTGCTTTGCTCACCTGGCTTCAAATGTTTTTTAGAAAAACATGGCCACAACTTACTCATCCCCAATCTTGCCCTAATACACAACTCAGATTTTCTTCCAGTGCTGACTGACCAGATTTCAGAGTTAGAGGCAAATTATTCAATTTACTGGATGGCTAGTTATTAATTTCATGATTTTTGACAGAGACTCAAGCATAAAATGGAGCACAAAATTCCAAGATCTGCATTGTGCTCAGTCCTACATAAGCAGGGAGAGATGAAACAGAGAAAAGACATCTTCAGAATCTCATTTCAATGACAATAGAGTCACCAGGGTAAAATCAATCCTTTACAAACCTTTACATCTTGTTAGAGCAAATGCAACCCCTGCCGCCTGGAGCAGATTAGTGGTGTCATCGTCAAGATGGTGAGGGCCACCAGCAGATAACATTACTGAGATATTCTGAGCATTTTGTAGTAGGCGGTGGTTACAACTGACCTGCTAAATTTGTCTCCCATCTGAATGATAAGTGACATAATGTTAACTAATATCAAGCCCTTTAACATGGAGCTGGAATACTTCCATTAGTTTATGTTCTACCCTGGGATATTTGTGAAATATGCTGAAGTGATAGTAAAGGTTTTATGTGTCGTACATAAAATGTACAGGTTGAAGATAAGAAAGCATATGATGCAATGTTGATTGAGAGCCACCTATTAATTCGGATCATATTTATGTAGCATCTCTCGCACTGAGAACTTCCATTGGAAAATATTTTCCTATATATATAAATCTGCCCCTCTTGAATTTTGTTGACCAGTTAAAATGGATGTGCCTCTTCATTTCTGAAGGAAAGTTATCCAAAACCATAACAGCATTAAAATATTATTACTCAGAATCAGCATTAGATACGATACAGAGGTAGGTGGTACCAGGCCTGCATTTCCCCCTTCTAGCCAGGCTGCCTGGCAAACGTGTAGCACTGAACGAGAGGGCCTTGATTTTTAAACAAATACTGAGAAATACTGACAATATTTTGAAATGCAAATTATACAATCTGAGCAGAAATGTTTGTATTTATTCAAGTCGTAATCTTATAAATAATGCCTTTAGCCTTTCTTACCATTCATAGCAGCAAATGCAACCATATTCTAAAATGTACATCTCACCTAACTCCAGTAGGAAACATTTATTTTGCAAACCACAAACAGTGCGAACCTGATTCACAAAGCTGTTCCTGCAGAGACGTGTAGGTTAGGTGAACAAATAGCAGCATATACAAGGGCAAAAATCAAGTTCTTGATTTGCAAATTCAGTATTGATGGGATTTCACCATACACTTAAAATTACACGACTGTGGCAGAATTTTAAGACTGGATAAATGTATTTATGTGGGTACACCTGCAAAAGGTGAACACCCACAAACTTGCATATTAGGTTTCACAAGCATTGGTAGGGAATTGGATGATGTCATAGGCAGGAGTAAATCCCTTTTCAGGGTAGAAAAGAAGTGCGAGCACCCCCGAATTGTTTTTGTGTAGGACCAAAGTGATTTCCAAAGAAAATACATTTTCTCCACAGAGAAATAAAAAACATTATTTATACAAATGCACTTGAATGTGACATTTATGCAGCAGAAAAGTGTCCTTGCAACATTTTTGCAGGCTGAAAGGGTTGTGCAAATATGCAAATGTGTAGGTTTTCAGCACTACTCCTGGAACTCTTTGAAAATTCCAAGAAAGTCAGATGTTTACTTCAATGCAGGAGTAACCCTACTGAAGCAAATTGCTCACTTAGCAGTCCCTTTATGAACTGGGCTCTATGCATTATGTGCTATGCAGTGGTGAAGATCTATTTGCTCTTTTTCTGTCCCAGGAGTAATGACGATAAAAGCAGGCAATTCGAAACGGATACATTTTACAGCTATCACAGACCGTTTTTGATTCATCATGGCTAGGTTTTGGAAGTTAAGGCCAAGAATTTGCAGTGGCGGATGGCAGGGAACGGGGGCGGGGGCGGGTGGGGTGAGGGGGGACAGAGGGGCGAAGGGGACAAAATATTGAAGAAAAAAAGAAAACACTTACTCTTTTGCCGCGGCCACCTCCATCTCTTCTCCCTCATTGCTGACTACGGAAGCACACAGGCTCCCCTGAGCCAATAACAACGCTGCAATGCAGCATTGTGATTGGTCTGAGCGATGGAGTTCGGCGCTCAGACTGGGACAGGGAGCCTGTGCATGTTCCCTACCCAGGCTGTAATGCAGCCTGGGTAGGGAACATGCAAAGTGCACAAGACTGTTTGGCTGGCCCGAGATGGCCGGCCAAGCAGTCTTGAGCACTTAGTGTGCACAGTCCACTCCTCCTCCCTGAGCCACCAGCCCCACCAGCCCCAACCGCCCTAACCCAGCCCCGCAGAAACGAAAAATAAAATGATAATAACTTTGTTATTAGCATTTTATTTTTCCCTTTTCCACTGCTCTGAGAGCAGTGGGGCGATGCTCCTCCGCCTTGGCGGAGGAGCCGACCTTGAGAATTTGTGATTATGAAAGTCTTTAGTTTTGTCAACTCGATCTTAATAAAGCACATAACCAGAAACTATAGGCCAACTACCAACTATTTAAGGGATAAAGGGGCACATGCATCAAGCTAATTACCAGTCGCAAACGGGCCGATTCTGTGACCGGTAAATAGCCTTTTGGGATGCATCAAGCCCAAAGCCATTCGCAAAATAGGTAATCGCAAAATTTGCGATTACCTATTTTGCAAATGCAGTTAGGGAATCGCAGTTTGCGACTCCCTAAATGCAATGCAAGTAGCATTCTCAGAATGTCATTTTGCATTAAGGAATCGCAAATTACCATCAACTTCAAGTTGATGGTAACTTGCAATTCCTTAGAAAAATGCGCAAAATTGCATTTTTCTAAGTGCCATGTGGCGCACACACATGCCCTTGAAGCATGTGTGTGCGCCACATGTGCACACATGCCAATTTTGGGGGTGCATCAGGGTGGCCTTTTGGCCCCCTAGCACCCTTGAAATTGCATGCACAATTTGCGATTACCTTTTTGGTAAACGCAAACTGTGAATAGTTTCCCATTCATTCCTATGTGCCTCTAGGCCGATAGGAATGAATGGGAATTCATTCCCTATTAGCGAATCACAATTTGCGATTCGCTAATAGGGAATGTGTAGGAATCACTATTTATTTAGCGATTCCTACATGCATAAGGAATTGCGATTTCTAAATAGCGATTCCTTAATAATTGCTATTAAGGAATCGCAATTCCTTATGTTGATGCATGTGCCCCAAAGCCCTTTGATCGGCACATATTCAGGGTATTCCACATCAACAAGGAGATCTGCTACTCCATACAGTCACTAGCGCTTTGGCGAGTGTCTTTATACGCTCACATAATTACGAGCTATCTCTCATTATCCTCTATTGTCATATTGTTGCATTTCTTTTTAGATTATTCTGCTAATGCCAGAGTCACGTCTTGTGAAAGCCAGAAGGTGTCCTTGTTCTAGGAATCACTGTGTGAGTTAGGGCCCCATCTGTTCTGACAGCCCACATATATACTGCAGCCACAGCATGCCAGATTAAAGAAGTTTTGAGTTCAGGGTTAAGTGTGTGGAATCCCTTGCAGTTTAGCATACATTTGGTACTTACATTTGACCATCTGGCTCAGAATCGAGAGCTCATAATGGGATGGTGAATTCAGAGTCTTTATTGGGGCCAGAGGTGAGGATTATGCAACTTCTTTTATTGTTAATCTACTCAGCAGCCATTAAACAGCTCCCAACAACATCACTAGCAAAACTACATTGACCAGGAAATGAGAACATCCAGACCGATTGAGTCCATAACCATCACATCATAATCTGTCTCTAGGGCTTCCACATCCTCTTTCTCCACTGCTCAGCAGCTTGTTAAGTACCTCTTTGTAACATTCTGTGATGTACGTGATGTGGGACCGAAACCACTGTTGGAATGCAGAAGGTAGATGGTTGTAATGTTCTCTTGCTGATGAGACTTTGACAGTTGGCTTTCAATCTTTGGCTGGGTTGATGTTTTCTCCTGGCAACTCTGCACTACTATAAATTATTCAACGTCTTCTTGACTTCAACTCGACTCCTTTCTACGAGTATCTGTCGGAGTGTTACAGTTTTCTTGATGACTATTCACAGAGCTGCCGCATGACCCTCGGGACCTTCATACACGTCTCCTCTTCACTTTTCAAGGCACCTTAACCGTAAGTACTGTTGTTATTATCCTTACCTCTCCCCGTGGTGGTGGGCGGTTGTTTCCAATTACCGGGAACAGTCTTTTTCTTCATTCCTGCATTGTACTGGATCTCGCCTGTTTTGCCTTTTCCGAACATGCGTTTCACCTGTGGTTCACCCAGGAATCCATTTCTTGGCCTCCGCTCTGTGATTTCGCATGTTGTCTCTGCATGCTTTCTCACAGCATCAAGACATCGTAATTGTTTAACAGTTTCCTTAGCAACCTCTATCAGTTTCACAAATATTCAGTTACAGCTTCGCTGAGCGCACCGCTATTATACGATAAAAAGAAGCGCATCGTGCTCTCTATCTTTTCTCTCACCGATGCGCATGGTTAATCACTAAGCCTTTGAGGGTGGTTCACAAGTTTATTCTTAAGGCTACGCCGATGTGGACGGCTTGTGTGTATTATTAGGAGCACATCGTTCAGTAATCTCTTTTCACCGAGTTGCACAATTTAAACACTTTTAGCCCACATTGACTTCCTTATTGGCTGTTATTCCCAGTTTAATAGCGCATCCAGTTGTGACACCATATTCCACCAATGCGCACAGTTGCTTTTGTTTTTTTATTGTGCAAGCTGCAGGGTTTAATATATAACATTGGTGCTTACAACGTTTTTCTTTCTTCTTCGTCACTGGTATATAGCTTCAAGTGGCATTGTGCAGCATGCAGTCTGTAAATCCAACGCCTTCGTTTTTGGAGTCACCGGGGGAACCCCAGTGTGTTGGAAAAACTGGTTTGATGTATTTGAAACGTACTTAGGGGTCATTGGAGCTTCAAGATTTTGTCCTGAACTCAAAAACGTTTTGTTATTACATTGCTTGGGATTTGAGGGTCATGCCATCTTCAAGCATTTACCGAATATTGAAAATGCACAAGGAGAACAGTTGGACAATAACAGAGAATGTGTTAAAAAATTAGAAAAACGTTTTGACGTGCAACCAAGCATCGTAGTCTTGAGACACACATTTCTCATGAGAAAGCAAATGTCAGGAGAATATGTCGACATTTATGTTTCTGCTATAAGGAGATTAGTAGTAGACTGTCGCTTTGAGAATTTTACAGATCAATTAGTTAGAGACCAGTTCATTTGTCACTGCTCAACAAGGCAATTCAACAAAAATTGTTGTCGTTGACTAACTCGTCACTTGAAGAAACTTTACACATAGCCAAAAGTATTGAAACTTCGCAATTATCTGTGAAGAAATTAGAAGAACGAAAGGACGAGACTGTGAATGTAGTAAAACAACAGACCAAAGTTTCTTGCAATTCTCTTGTTAAAGAAAACATAATTTGGGGAGAGGAGTTGGCCTAACGGCTAGGGCAGTCGACCTCGAATCTGGGGAACTGGGTTCGAGTCTTAGCAATGACCTGAACATCCTGTGATTTTGGGCAAATCACTTAATCTCCCCGTGCCTAACAAAAATGAATGTGTCCTCATGTAACACAACTGGTGCTATGTAAAGCGCTCCGATACCCGGTACCTTCGGGTCAAGTTCGCGCTATATAAAACTCTGTAAAATTTAAAAAAATAACATCTGATAAGTTTTTTAAACAATCTAATATTTGTTTTAGGTGTGGTAACGTGTCGCATTTTAGGAGTGGGAAGGTGTGTCCAGCAAAAAATGTGACATGCAGAGTATGCAACAAATTTGGGCATTTTGCCAAGGTATGTCAGAGTCAGAGAAAACAATACCATAGGAATAAACCTGTTGTTGTCGATTCAGGCAATGATGATGACGAGAATCAATTTGAAAAACTACAAGAAGACCTCCAGAACATGGTTTTAGTAGTTAGTGATGACGTAGTGGCATCAGGGGATCCATCCACATGTGTGGATCCCTACGTTGATATATCAATTGGAGATAAGCCTGTTAAACTACTTGTTGATTCAGGTGCACGTATAACTATGTTAACACAAGAGTTATTTAATGAATTGTGGCCAGGAAGAATGTTGGAACCACCTGACCTTGCACGTGTATCCTATGAAGGACACCGTATTGACCTCTCTGGGTTTTTCAAGGATGTCTTAATCTTCAGGGGAAGGAATATTTTAGGGAAAGTGTATGTTGCGATTAAAGGTTTGTGTATCCTGGGTTGGTTTCATCATAAAATGATTTTGAAGCCAGGCACAAGTGAATAAGTATCTGTAGTAGAAGTTGGTGGAAATTCTGACGATGGTGGCATGACAGGAAGTCTATGCTCTAAATTTCCCAAAGTATTCGCTGGTGGAATAGGGTTGATCCAAGGTTTCCAACATGAGATCAAAGTAAAGGAGGGGTCAATTCCAGTAAAACACAATTTGCGGAATGTTCCGTATTCGGTCAGAAATTATTTGGGTAAGGAATTAACGAAGCTGTATGATTTAGGTGTCATCGAACCGATTGAATCTTCCATTTGGTTATCCCCTCTCTTAGTGGCTTGCAAGAAAAATGGGGAAATCAGGGTCTGTGTAGACCTACGCAATCTTAACAGAGCCATTTGGATTGACTCTCATCCCCTTCCAAAAATTTCTGATCTCTTGTCCGCTGTATCTGGTGCCAAGTGGTTCAGTAAGTTAGATCTAGCATCAGCTTATCACCAAGTTGTTTTGGATCCAGAATCTAGGCATTACACAGCTTTCATATCACCGATCGGCACGTTTCAATATTGCAAAATGCCGTTCGGGTTAGCTTCGGTGGCTTCTGTGTTCCAGAGAATAATGTTTCAGTTGTTCAAAAATGTAGATGGAGTCGTTGTCTTCCAAGACGACGTTTTGGTTTTTGGGAAAACGAAGGAAGAACATCTGAGTATTTTGGAGTGGGTATTGTTGATTCTCAAAAATAAGGGCATTGTCCTTAAAGTTGACAAGTGTGAATTTTGCAAAAACAGAATAGAATATTTAGGACATGTTATCTCAGGAGAAGGCATTGAACCAATACCTGGTCTGGTCAATGCCATAATCGAAATACAGGCTCCCAAAGACAAATCTGCTTTGAAATCCTTCATGGGGATGTGTGAATTTTATTCATGGTTTATTCCGGAGTATGCCTCTCACATTACACCTTCACCAAATTGTTTAAAAATAATGTTGTCTTCAAGTGGGATGAAATGTGCCAGAATTCTTTTGAATGGGTTAAAAACAGATGGCCAGTTCAAGAGTATTGAAACAGTTTGATCCTAAGTTACCTTGCTCTATCACAGTGGATGCATGTGGTTATGGTTTAGGTGATGTACTGATTCAGCAAAAGGGGTCAATAGAAAACACTGTCAGTTATGCTTCTAGAGTTTTGAGGGAAACAGAAATGCAGTATTCTACAATAGAAAAGGAGCTGTTAGCATGTTGGTGTTCTATTAAAAAGTTTAAGTCATATGTATGGGGAACAAAGTTTACAGTGAAAACTGATCACAAACCGCTAATTGCCATTCAGTCTGGAGAAAGGATTAAAAAACACAGCTAGGATTTCCAGAATACTGTCTAAACTGCTACAGTTTAACTTTGACATTGTCCACATCAAGGGAGACGTGAATGCAGGTGCAGATTTCTTGTCGCGTTTTGCTATTCCTGATGATGAAGCGGGGGATGAAAATGACACTGAAGAAAATTATTTTGTCGCTTCTTTAGATTTGGAAGGAATGTATGATGTAACGGAACGTGAATGGAGAGATGAAGTGGTCCTGAATGAAGGCATGAATGGGTTGTGTTTCAAGGTGTTGGCCTAGAGAAAAGTCAGTTTCCTCTATGTGTCAGTCTTTTTGGAAAGTAGCTGATGAATTATCTATCGATGATGGATTCCTTCTTAGGAATGACAAGCTTGTACCACCTGTCGGGTTGAGATTGACGTTCATTAAAATGGCGCATGAACGGCATATGGGAACTACCTTTACTCAGAAACGTTTGAGACAAACGTTATGGTGATCAGCTATGGATAAGGAAGTTGATACATTTGTAGGAGAGTGTGCAGTGTGTTTATCTTCTGAGAAAAGTTTGGTGGTGAGGAAACCACCTTTGCAACCTATTGAATTTCCTGAAAGGGCCTGGGAAAAGATTGGGGTGGATCCGGTAGGCCCCTTTAACTGGTTACTAAGTCAATAACATTTTGCTTTGGTAGCAGCTGACTTGTACTCAAAGTGGCCAGAAGTCAAATTTGTGTGTGAACTCAACACGAATGCGGTGGTCGATTTTCTCAGAGAACTTTTTCTCAGGGAGTGTTTCCCTCATTATTTGATCTCAGACAATGGGGTTCAGTTTACCAATGACATGGTTGACAGTTTTCTTAAATCTGGTGATGTCAAACATTTAAATACGTTTTTATATCATCACCAAACTAATGGCCAGGTGGAACGCATGAATAGGGTGTTGGTCAATTGTGTCCAGTGGGCTGTGAACAGCAACTGCGCGGTGGTCAATGCCGTATGATCTATGTTGTGGTTTTATCGTACCACTCCCCAGTCCACCACCCAAATGTCTCCTTTTGAAATGCTGAGAGGGAGGAAGCCAGCTACCAAGATTTGTCTGGGATGGATGAGTAAATGGGTCAAGTTTGGAATTGACACCACTGTGTGTGATGCTCAATCAAGAGCCAATGTGGAAGTGGCTAAGTTGAAACAGAAAAAAAATATTGATTGTCACAATCAGGGTAAGTTAAGTAAATTTAACGTAGGTGATTCTGTATTCATTAAGAAGTGTGGTTTTGTCCACAAAGTTGGACAAAAGTTTGATGGTCCGTTTGTGATGACAAAGTATGTGGCAAAGCTGTGAGGGTAGGTGGTACTAATTGGTGGAATGTGGAAAGGTTGGTCAAGGCTGGGCAGGGTGCGAGTGCAGAAGTATTCAAATGTTCCAGTGAGTCCTTTGGTTCAATGGGAATGGAGAGTCCTGGAAAGAGTGTTCAAGTGAAAAGGAAAAGAAGGATGTGTATGGGTGTAGGAGAAAGTGAAGGAAGTGGGCTATGCAGGAGTGGGCGTTGTTTTAGGTTGCCTGTCAGATTCAGGCAGTATTCTCAAAGCGTGCTATGTAGGAGTGGGCTTTGCTCTACATTTCCTGTCATATTCTGGCAGGATCCTAAGGTTTCTTTTCGTTGGTTAGGTTTTTGTTCTTTCTGGTAGGTTTGTGTGTTATATTACATCCTGGATATTTTTTCCTCTCTTTCTTTATATATTTTTGTATTGCTTGTTTTATGAAAAGGTAAATGTAGCATTCTGACAGTGTGTTTCTCTGGTTCCAGCATGTACGCGCTGTGGGACCGAAACCACTATTGGAATGCAGAATGTAGATGGTTGTAATGTTCTCTTGCTGACGAGACTTTGACAGTTGGCTTTTGATCTACGGCTGGGTTGATGTTTTCTCATGGCAGCTCTGTACTACAATAAATCACTTCAACATCTAGTCGATTTCAACTCAACTCCTTTCTACGAGTATCTGTCAGAGTGTTACACTCTTCTTTTAGTTTTCTTGCACTTATTGCAAAACCTGTGATAGATGGCTGAAGAAGTGATCAACTGCGAGGGTTACAGGAGTATGATTTATACCTATTTCTGCTTTATGTGATATTCATTTGAGAACTAACCATTTTTCTTCCCTAAGCAGCATTTAGATTTCCTTCCTCTATGGGGGAGTCTCATATGCAGTCATATTACTTATCGGTGCATGGGAGTCAATCTCCACATTTGTGATATGGCCACGATATGCTGATGAGTGAGAAAGAGGCCTCAGTGGTCATTGACCCGCAGGCAGCAGTCCTTTCTATCTTTTGCGTTTTTCTTCGGCACGCTCGAGGAGCCATTAATTACAAAATGGCTGGGGTGAAGGAGGTATGTTACCGCATTAAGGGCCATATATACAAAAATACCAAATAGCGATTACCTGAAAGTGAATCCTTGTGATTTGATATTTGGTATTTGCTGATTGGTATGTACAAAATGAGTTGCTGAATGAATAGCGATTCAATATCTAGTCGGTTCGGTATTTATGAAATCACATTTAGCAATTTGCTAAATAGCAAAAAAGCTTGTAACTAGCGACTGTAGTTTTGGGCATACAGTGATGAGGTCATAACCAGGAAGTAGGCCTCACTTTAAAGCTGGAGGGAATTGGTGCAGCAGCTCCTAGGAGAATCCAATTTGTATCCTAGTGTGTGTTACCCATCCAGCCTTTTCGTCAATCAAAATGTCACATAAGGAGAGTGAGAAGGATGCTGGCAGCAGAAAAAGAAAACTTACGTTTTCAGAAAAAGAACCTGAAATCCTCACAGGGGAATGTGTTGGGCACTATGACCAATGTTTTGACAAAAGCAAAAGGAACTTTTTGACAAGTCATCCCACACAGTGCCAGAGGCCCAGAAGAAAGAAATATGGACAGGGATGCAGCAGAAGAGCAATAAGAGATCGATAGAGGAAATAAGGAAGATCTAAGATTTTGTACAAAAGGAGAAGGTGGCAAGACATCTGCATGAGTCTCAAGGAACAGCGAGGAGCCCCCCGCCCCACCATACCACCACCAACTGCCATCAAGGAGATTGTGCAAAGCAGCCTGGAGCCAAAAGCCATCAGTGGTTTTGTTTGGAATGACACCTCAGACCTTCCAGGAACCTCACAAAGTTAGCCAAATATAGACTTTTCATACTAAAGATTGTATTTGAAGGGTGTCATTAAGACAAATAAACTTATATCTAACCTGCAGTAATGTATTGTAATCAAGAAACTAAAGTCCAAATTTTAGATATACAATAGTAGTCCATTTACTTTCAAAGAGCATTATGGGATATATAGTGTAAAAATAATCTATAACAAATAGAGGGACAAAAAATGTAATTGTTAATGTCATACATTTAGTCAACGTACAACCAAGAACAAATCACATAGGTCTTGTCAATCCCTATTTATACAGAATGTCCAGAAGACATACGCATGCATGTAGCTGACCACAATGGCAGAAGAAGACAGAACAGGCCAACAAATGCTGAAAATATAAGTCCTGAAGTTATGGAACATAGAGAGATAACAGAAGAAGGGAGTGAGGATATCACACCAACTGTTGCACAGGAACCTGCAATGAGGCCACACCAACTACGGGGAAGAAACCCTCAACCGCAGTTTCCTGTTCCAAATGTCATAAGTCCTGCAAAACAAACTCTTGGAGGTTTAGAAACCTCTGTGCTCAAAGTTCAGCTCTTGCAACAAAAGCAGATAAAAAAGATTAATCAAAAACTGGTAACCACAGAACAAAATGTAACAACAGGGTTTGAAAATGTCAAGAAGACCCTAGCTGCCAATCAGATGGCAATAAATGACAATACCTCAAATGTTACAGATACCATCAAGTCCTCATGCCAGGAACTGCACCATGAAACCATCAGCAAAGTCGTAGGGAGCGCCATACATCATCCCGCATTGGTGGGCTAACTCATGCAATACATCGCCTGGCACATGCTCCAATCACCTTATCTTATTGCACCTCTAGTTTACATGTGGTAATGGGGCACTACAGTGCAGATGTGGCAAGAGGGCTCATCCACGGAACAAAAGCAGTGGATTCAATGCAAACAACTAGCATTTGGAGTTGGAGTGGGGGAAATTAAAAACCAATCAAGTGTCAGCAGCATCTCAGCAACAGACAGATTAAATCTGTGGCTAAGCATGAGTTGCATTGTTGCTGCTGAAATTATTGAAGCTAAAACGTCAGCTCACAGCAAACACAAGCCTTAGAAAGGGTGAATTGTAACATCTTAACCTAGCAATTCACTTTCACGTTATTTTGTTTCTACAAACAAATGTGTGGAAAGAGAAGCATCTTTTCAGATATACCATTTCTTACCTGAAAATAAGGGTATATTTAGTTATACAACATACACTGGCTGTTTCTGATTCTTTATGTAAATATGAATGCATATACAAACTAGCCTTGAAAAATAATTACTGGTTATATTGGCACAGACACCCGTCTGCAGCATGGGTTTCTTCTTGTGTGGGAAGTGGTGGGATTGAATCTCCTTCCTCATCTGAGTCAAATTCTGATAGTTACTTTTAGCCCCTGATTTGTAATAATATTGTGCAGAATGGTACATGCTGCTACAATTTTACAACTGATCTTTGGAGATTATTGCAACACACCACCACTCTTGTGCATACATCTAAATCATCTTTTAGGAGTCCAAACGTGCATTCTACGATGCCTCTGTTTTCACAGTGTGCCTTATTGTACCTATGTTCACTTCGAGTAGTAGCGGACAGATATTGAGTCTTTAACCATGGCTATAAGGCACGTGCATTATCACCTACAGACAGACAAAACATATTTAGCTAAGGAATAAAAATGACATTTAAGCAATATGTTATGTAACTCTATGTATATTTACCCCACAAATATCCATCATCAAAACCTCCTCTTTGTTACCTTTGGTAAATTCTACTATGTTGGAATATGAAAGAGTCGGTGTGCTCCCTGGTAATGGCAGTGCAATATCTCTTATGAGGTTTTTCAGCATTAAACACCACTTGAATGTTCAGGGAATGAGTATTATTTCCGATTCATGAATAAATAATTAATGTCAGATGGTAGGCACATAGGTACATGTGTACCATCTAAACATCCTTTGACATGTGGAAAGTTGGCAATCCTAAAGAATTCTATTTTGGTGGTGTGCAATTCCTGTGCATTTACTGCACAAGGTGTGTCTCTCAAGCTGAGTTTTTAAATCAGCTATGAGTTCCAGGATAATAGTGCTACTAAGAGTGTATTTTATATATATATATCTTCCTCAGTTTGCTCAAATACTGTAATCCTGAGTCTGAAGATCCTCTCCCGTCTTCTCCTCCTTCTCTGCAAACCAGCCACAATATGCATCCTCTATGCCATCACATACAGGACAGTCATTTTGGAAAGCCACAGATGTATTCTGGGCTACCTTTTATAGCTTGCACACAGTAACCACCTGGTTTGAGTTGGTGGTAAATTGCATGTGCAAAATGCTGTTTTTGCAACTATTTACTATTTGCGAATGTGGTGAACATAGGAATAGTGAATCGCTATTTTCGAATTCCAAATAGCGATTCGCTATTTAGAGCCGGTAAAATAAAGATTCTTAATTCATTTGCTACACAACATTTACATCTGTGAATGGATTTCTTACATAGCAAATTGCTTCTTTTGCAACCGGTAACCAGTTGACGACTGATGACCGACTCATAAACATTTTGTACATGTGGCCCTAAGTTCTCTTCAAGTGCAGGCATTTTTCTCTTTTGCTCTTCGATTCCAGAGAGGTGAACGCTTAGCCCTGGAACTACCCTCAGCTTTATCTTCAAAAGGAGCATTGTCGGGGCCTGGCCATGGTAGGCATCTGGACACATGTGTCCCAGCTGAGCTCCTATCCTCGATTCTGGGAAATGATGATAAAGACATTTAAATTGTTCTAAGAGGGACCACAGAGCCTGGTTGGAGGGGAGGGCTGGCTCAATTTGACACCATGCTAAAAGTTTTAGAGCCTATAGCCTGAAGTAACATTGATTTGCTAAGGAGAGGATCACAGTCTGGTTGGAGAGGAGATCAAAATGGCTGCCGGTACTACATTGAAACATTGATGGAGACTATAGCACTGGGAGACGGGGGCCTTGTGCTAGCAAGGCCCTTTCTTTGTAATGCTAAGCAGTGAGGAGAAGAGTCCTTGGAGCAGAGGTGATCAAGTTGAAAAGCAGTCTTGAGTGGCCATGAGAGAGTGCATCATCAGCCGCATTTTCCCGAGACAGTAGTGCTGATCTCCAGAATGTGTGTGAGCCATTCTGGTGCCGAGGTAGGCCGAGAAGGAAGGAGTGCATGGGCCCTGGCAGCGAAAAGACAGGTTGTGGTGGAGCCTGCTGCCATGTAGAAGATCCAACTGAGAAACAGCAGCGAGGGAAGGTGGCTGGGGCTTTGAAAAGTGGGATGTCCTGATGAGCCAGGAGCTGAGTGATCATTGTCATATTGGTGCATGGATCTGAGCTGTATGGATAAAGGGGAAATGCCCCAGTAACTTCATTTTTGCTACTCGCAAATGCACCCTTCCATGATCCAGATTTTGCTTTGTATGTGGCAATATAAAAAGACAAAGAAGCACTACCCGAGCAAACTGTTTCTTCATTAGTATAAAAGGGCAAGCGCTTAAAAGATTCATATGATTTTGGGGCGGGTCATTTTTTATGCTCTTTTTTGGGAAATTAGGTCCTAACGTTCAGGGCCAGAATGCTGGTGAGCACTCTCCTATTGCGATAATGGAGCAGGGTGGTAGCATTAGGTGAAAGAGTCAAAACAGGGTCACTTTTACTCTGATCCAGCCTCACAATTTAACAGTGTAAGATATCCAAAGGAGGGGCGGGCCATGGTCTCAAACAAATCCAAGACAGCAAAAAGGGTATCTATAACAGATGCTTTCATGGTTCAGAAACAGGACAGGGTTCCATCTCTAGAGAAATCAATGGCAGCAGCAGCCTTGACATCCATCAGAAGATGTCAGCAGTTACTGAAAAGTGACTCATATGCTGGAGAACATTGAAAAGAAATCACTACCTTGAAGCATGGCATCAATAAATCTATTAGTAAATTGGACCATCATTTACAAAAATTGGAAGGGTGAGTGGAACAACAACAAGGTGCAATGTGAACATGATACTTTGAGAGGGTGGTAGCCTTGGAGAGAATGCATAGTGCTATGATGGATAAGGCAGATGATGGGCAAAATCACATTTGTTGTGCCAGTCTTTGCCCAAGTGGAATTAACTCTGGCATTCAGGACTCTGAGCTCACTTCTCATGTGCAAAAGCTGTTTTGTAAGATAGGAGGTGCCCCTGAAAATAACTGAGATAATCTTGGATAGGACGCAAAGGGTAAAATTGGAATTTCAGAGGCAGAAAAAAACCTCACACCTGAAATCTTGACCAGGCTTCATTTTTACCGACAGAAGGAGGAGATATTTTCAGCTTCTCGAAAACAGGGCGAAGATACATTATGAAGTAGACAAAATGTTATGATATTCCAAAATGTATCCTTTCACACCTCAGCCAAAAAACAGAAGTTTAAGAATGTAACTACTTATTTTAGATGCCATAAAACTCCTAATCGTTGGGGCCCCGTTCAGACTTTTAGTCTCCCTTCAGAATAAACATCACAGGTTTAAACCCCAAAGGAATCTGGAATAATACTAAAATTCAAGAGGGTGAATGTTGCAGCCCAGGAAGATGGTCAGATGACCTCCAGCTGTGCTGCAATTTGGCATGTTGACCAGACTCCTAAACAGCAAAGATTCATTAGGCGACTACAAAACCAGAAGTATTTGTGGATTGAAAAGGAGGCACTTTCAGTCAATATAATAAACTATTTTGACATTTTCTTGAGCTGTTCAAATGAACTATCGAGTGGTCATAATACTTGTGCCATGATGTAAGTGAAAGGGTAAACCTGACTAGAGATCCTGAGTCGTCAATTATACATAATGGATACTTCTCTGCTTTAGGAGAATTTGCTCCTTTTCAACAGGTGCTACAATTCAGAAGTATGCTACAAAACTGGTATGACAGGACTCAACTGAAAGCTAAGCTGCTACCACTTAGTTCTAGGGTTGAGGACCCCTACAATGTTAAGATGCCAATTTCACTGTTGGGTAAAGTGCACCCGATTGTTAAGGTTTGTTCGTTTTTTGGTTACTTTTTATAAATGTTGCTTAGAGTAGACAGTTAAGAGCACAAACATTTCTTAGGTCTGGGCACTCTTCAGATTTCACATTTAAAGGAGAAATGTTTCTCTGAATACTGATTCCAAGATTGCCTGTGAGTCACAACTACAGGGTAGGGTCTCCAAGCTAATGTTATGTCTGTAATTAACATCTTGCCATTTAATACGCTAGGCTTAAACTCCCCATTGAAAAAAAAAACATAATTGAAATGTCTAACATTTAAGGAAATGGCAACAGCTTTTTTTCCAGAAAACCCATCTGCTTTTAGATGATGCCCATAGACTCTACTCGCCTCTCTCCCCCTTCCAGTATCAACCCCTGGGACCAAAACAATCTAAGGGTGTGGAGATATTGTTTAAGAAGGAATTGAAATTTCAGGCTGACTCCACATATAAGCTAGTAATTTTGGTTTGTATATATTGTTCTTCTGAGAAGAAGTTGCTGTTTTTCAAAGACATATTCTCGACTATAGCTAAGATAATGGGGGAACCGTGATTTGGAGGGGAGGGGTTAATGCAACAATAGACTCCACTATGGAACGGTCTTATGAGATATGCGGTACATCAGGTGTGCCATATACATTGGTGGATGCCTCTGAAAACCTAGATTTTATTGCATTTGGAGATCCCAGCATCCGTTTAAGAGAGACTATACATTTTTTTCTAATGTCCATAGAACATCCTCTAGGATCGACAAGTACTTGTCCATGTTCCCCACAAGCCAGATAGAGACACATGTACTATCTGACAATGTCTCAGTTTTAATCCAATATGACTTAATGACATTGAAATCCTCTCCTGAGAGATTGTGACTCATGAGTGACATTGCTTTTAGGGATCCTGTGGTAAGAGATCGCATTCAGGAGACCCTCGATAATTTTCTTCACGAAGATCATGAGGTATCCATTTCCCTCTCGATTAAATGTGGGGCAGCAAAAACAGTTATGAGAAGGAACTCATGTCACATATCACAATGTTTTTCAGAAGAAGTAGAGCATCTAAGTTAGCATTGGAAAGGGACATCTACTCCTTGAAGGCAGACCATAAATGCACTTGTTCCCGTAATACCTTCAGGGGACTACAGAAACTTAGAGGAGAATTGGAACAGATAAACGTAGGTGAGGTAGCATATCACATGCTGAAAATGAAACAATTATATAATGAAAAGGACCATAAGCACGATTGGCCTCCTTGTGCGAAAAAAATAAATTAACGAAAATAGAGATGTTCCAAAAGCCGTTTGATAACCACAGGGCATTAGGAAAACCGAGACTGTGGACATTATCCAAAATTGTTATGATTTCTATTTTCAGTCAAAAGAAAATGTCCCTGAACAGGTGCAATTAGAGTTTTAAAGTTTTAAAGTACTTGAAAGATATAAATTGCTTGAACCATTTGAAGAACCTATTGCTTCCATGGAGTGTTAAAAGGTTTTAAAGGTCTCCCGAGCGATAAGGCACCAGGGCCACATTGCTACACTGCCTCTTATTATATAGCTTTTAAGGAGACATTAGCGATACCCCTGTCTCGCACTTCTAATTCATTCTTGGTGACAGGTGAGACAACGAAGACCATGATGGATTTACAAATGGTCCTGATCGCCAAGTCTAAAAGCATCCAGAACTGTGAGAATCTTATAGGCCAATGGCTTTATTGCATGTCAACCTGAAAACCTATTCAAGATCCTGGTTAGCAGACTTGAGAATGTGTGGCCTAGCATTATTCAGCCCACACACTCTAGGTTGATAAAGGAAAGGCAAGCACAGGACAAAATCCATTTGGCGCTGGGTCTTTACCTAGCCACAAGGTTTAATGTGTGAATGCTCCTTTTCTTGCTTGATGTGGAGAAGGCATTTGATAGATTGGATTGGCGATATATTTTTAAATTACTAGCTGAAACTTCCCTAGGCCCAAAGTTTAAACAATTTATATAAGCTAATTTTGTGCAGCCATCCACTGTACAGAAAAGTTCTCACAATATTTGCAGCGTTAAAATAAATATGGAAAGTGACACATGCCAGGGTTGCCCTCTTTCCCTTAGCATTTTAGGATTGGGTCTAGAACCATTGGTGCATGAAATAAACACTATACCTCAAATTGCAGGAATAAGAGCAGAAGATACCACTTGCAAGGTTTTCTTCTTTGAGGTTGATATCTAATGCTTCATCACAATTCCGGAATCATTACTCCCTGGCCCTAATTGGAAACTAAAAAGATTTTAAGGATTTAAGGTTAACTGTGCTAAATCCATGAGGTTGCAGTTTCCACACATGTCAAACAATTGGTGTTCATTAATGAAGGAATTAGGTCTTGTTGTATGCGTGGATTCCATGGAATATCATGGTGTAAAGATTAGTGTGCAAATTAATACGCTGTATAATACTAATAACCCAACACTTTTTGATGACCTTTTCAAAGACCTATACAGATGGGCAAAATTAGATATCTCATGGTTTGGCAAAATCACCTGTATTAAGATGAACTTTATCTCCAGACTACTTCATATCACACAGACTTTACTGTTGATATTTCTGAGGGGCACACTTAAGAAAATACAATTTAGACTTCTAGTTTTCACCTGGAGGAGAAAAATCCCATGAGTATCTAAAATGCCCTAAACAGGGGTAAATATGAGAGGGGCTTAGCATTCCCACAAATTGAAAGATATGTCCAGGCAACTCAGCTCCGCCCATTGATTGACCGTACAATGCCTAGCAGTGATAGACTTGAAGTAGATGTTGAAGAAGTTTATTCTTCCCCATCACTAAGGGAGTTGCCTTGGCTTCCCCTAAGTAAGAGAGTGCTGGATGGTCTTTAGGAGACCACACAGACCATATTAGTACACTGGAATGCTGCTGTCAGAAAAGGTGGAGTGACTATATTCCTATTCTTATCCCCATCGGCCCCGATATTGAACAAAACTGACTTCTTTCCGAGTATCACAGATAAGGGATTTTGTAATTGGATCCACATGGAACAGCTATACTGGGGGAGTTATTTGATAAAGGGACGATTATCACACTAAACATGCTGTGTCAATGAAGGGATATACCAAGATAGCATACATTTTGCTATACACAGTTAATACATTGACCTATAACTGGAACCTGGAGAGAAGCATCAGCAAGAGATTTAATACACATAGAGTCCCTAATGAAAGGCCATGAGACAAGGAAAGATATTACTTGGTTATACAAATCATTACCAAGGCAGACTACTGCTGTTAAACCCATGTATACGACAAAATGGGAGGCAGAGTTTGGACAAGAAAGTGATGAGACCTCATGGCTCCACAGTTTGGAATGAACTTCAACAGATTCAATATGTAATCAATATAAAAAGAATGGGTATAAGATTATGATGAGGTGGCATATGTCCTTGCACGCCTTAATGCAATGTTTGGCTCGTCCTCAGAGTGTTTGTGGTATGAGAAGGGAAGGGGTACAATGGCCCATATGTGAGGGAGATGTGAGGCCATTATTTTACATATTGAAAAGATCACAGGAATGGGTCTGGGATTGAACTCCCTGGCTCTGGTACTTGGTGACACAGTGAAGATGCCAAGTACCACCTGATTACTCCGAGTGAACAGCTAATTACCCAGCTATTTCTAGTTGCCAGGTTGATGATACTCTGGGAGATTCTCTTTCCCCTCCTGCTAATAAATGGTGGACTAAAATATGATCAATATATGCTATGGAAAAGCTCACGGGTACACTGCATGATAGCATACAGAAATTGGAAAAATTGTGCAGGCCTTTTTGTACTTATATCAAACAAGAGGTTGGACTATGCCTTGGACCAGGTCATATGCCTGAAGTATGCCACAAATCAACACTATGCTATACTAGCTTTTCTGTGAGCCCCTCGGAGCGCAAGCAAAACATTTCAGGGGATGACCATACAGTTGTGAGTTACTTCATAAGTGATTTGAAACAGGGGTAATTAGGAATGACAGATAGATATGTACTAGAGTTAGATGCACATATCCTGATGAGAGCTAGCATTAATGAAAAATATTAATGTGGATAATCTTATTGCTGTTTGACGTTTTGTTATCCTGGTATGTTGTTTCATTTGTAAATATTGCTAAAGTCAAATATTGAAGATGTAAGCTGAGTATTTCAAGGGCCACGCTTCAGATATTTATATGCAAACATAATCTGGGGTCCTCTATGTATATGTGTGGATAGAGTCTCTGTGCTTAAATGTTGTACCACACAACAACAACAAAAATATATATCTATAGAAAGGAGCATTGTCAAGCCTTCTGGAGGCCTATAAGAGACTGCTAGGCTGTTGAGATTCACTTCTATATAAAATCTGTATAATGGCCCAAGGGCATGTGAATGAAGAGGTTGTGATGGAAGATGCAAAGGTGTTTTTCTCTTTAGGGAAATACTTTTTTTGAGGCCATTGACTTGTTGATTCAAAAGGCCATGCAGGATGCCATTAGGCCCCTGGGACAACAATTGCTGATGGTGGCAGCATGCTACCCCAAACGCCTCTACCTGAGGGAAGGAGATGGCTTTCTCCACAGGAGTATTGCATCAAGGTAGCCACAGGTTATACCGCAATCAGCGAGGCAAATGGAAGAGAGATCCTTCCAGCCAATCTGATGCCTTTGAGAGACTTAGGGAAACTTTTTTCTCTAAAATGTACATGAAGCCCCAGAGGCTGAGAAACCCATGGCTTCTGGAAATTAAGTCACCCCAGACAGGTACCTCTCTTCTCTCAAGTCCCCATATGTATGAGAGCTTGGAGGATGGGGATTTTCCCCGGAGTCCTCAAATGATGAATTAAGTGGGAGCAAGTCATGTAAACCAACAAACAAGGCAAAATTCCAGTGCGAAGAGCTGCTTTGCATTATTTATCATCAAGAAGGCATTACATGGGTGTTCCCAGGCAACCACCTATGCTTTTTGTTGCAAAACCCTATCTACTAACATTAGTAGACAGGGTTTTGCACCAAAATATAACGCTGCTGGAAAGCAGTGGTTAAAAGGAGAAATTTCTTTATTTCTCCTTTCTTTCTGACTGCGCATGTTTGCTGCACTGTACAGCACACATACAAAGTGGGAACATTTTAAAACTTGTCTAGTCATAGTATTTTGTATTGGAAGAGTACCCTTCCAGTACAAAACCTATGCTAGACTCATGCACACACCCTTGCACTATGGTACAAAGGTGTATGTATGGCGGTCAGCAGCAAAATTCTGCACCGGCGCTAGGGAGAGGGGAGGAGAATGCCATATCTCTGGAGAAATGGTGCTCTCCTGCTCTCTCCCTGTCACCCAATGCATCTCAGCACCTTTGCGTGCTACGCTGCGTTGCGTGACACCTTTGTAAATCTGGTGCTGAGTGTGGCAAAGTGGGCTTCAATCCGAAAAGAGACATCAGGGGCCATATTACAGAAACTACCCCAGAGGCACAACTTTGTGCACCCCTGGGGACCCTTCTGTAATACTGATAGCGCTGATGCATAAGTAGCACCAGTGCTATCTCAAGAGGGCATTCTCTCATTTGAATGGGGTTTGGCAAATGCAAATGAGAGAATATCTGCCTCTGCGCCTGTGCCATATTATGGATGTGGCACAAAGGCAAAGAAGCAGTCAGGAGGCGCACTCAAAGTGCCCCCTGATGGCAGCCCCTCAACAGGATCAACTCAGGTGTGATGATCCCACGGAGGATTCTGTCAAAACACCAACACAACCAGAGGATACCTAGTTAAGGTTTACCCTTTTTCTCATGTCGAAATAGGGGGAATCTTTCAAAGCCTTTGCCCTCAGTTGGTTTGCTCTCACAAGAGATGCTTGGATTCCACAGATAATTTTAGGGTCCAAATATAATTCTATAGTTTGCCAATGCAGGAGGTATACTCTCAACCTCTTCCTTTTTTGCAGGAATTGAGTGTGCTTTGATAGAGCAGGAAATAGCAGCTCTGGAGGAGAAAGGAGTGATTATTCAGTCTCCGCTAGACCCTTTGGGTTTCCTCTGCAATGTCTACCTGGTAGGAAAGAAAGGCAGGAACACGCCCTATCATCAAACTCAGGGAGTTCAATGAGTGGCTAGTCTTCAGAATGGAAGAGATCCACCTCATAAGGGACGTTTTCCACCTTCAAGACAAGATAGTGAGGTTGGATCTGAATGATGCTACCTGACGGCCTCCATCTTCCCTCCTTATTGAAGGCTTCTTCAGTTCTTGTGGAATTCTCAGGTATACACATTTACTCTGCTCCACTTCAGTATTTCTTCAGCCCCTTGATGCTTTAAGAAGATGATGAGACTAGTCATAGAATTTCTGAGGTCGAGGGGGGTATGTCTGATTATCTCCCTAGATTATATCTTCCTGATTGACCAGTGTCCTCAAAAGCTACAGGCAGTTTTTAAACAGTCAATCAACCTTCTTCACAATGTAGCAAACATAAAAAGGTCAGAATAACTACTTTGGCAGAAAATGATATTTCTGGGCTCTGTGATAGACTTATATCTGAGGAAAGGTCGCACATATTGGAAAATGATTGTTCTAGCTCATGAAGCCAGATCAGTAATCCAATAGTTGGTGGACCACATGGAGGAGTTGAACGGGAAGGAAATTTTCAGCTCAGCTATAGATTTGGTGATAGAATCGGATGGCAGTTTCTGGTGTACCAGATGTTGGGAGTGTGCTATACGAGGGCAGTAGTCCGAAAAGAGCTCTGTTGCAGTCAAGTATATAACCAAGGACAGGGGCACCTCTTGAGTCCTGCTGACGATGCATAATATCTCAGTGGTGAGATATATCAACCTCTCCGGGTGGACCCACTCTCAATCCCTAGCAGAGCTTGCAAAGGGCTTCTGCCAGCATTGCCTGGGAAGATACACTGTGATGAATGCAGAATATTTGCCAGGTCAACAGAATCTAATGGTGGACTGGCAGTCAAGGCACACAGGACTGAAGCACATAGAAGTTGGACCCAGCGCTCTTTCAAACTTCTATGGAGAGGTGCGCTCTGTTTGAGGTGAACCTCTTTGGGTCCAGACTGAACACACACCATCTCAGGTATATCAACTATAAGCCAGACCCAAGTGTGAGTGCAATGAATACATTCCTGCACCCCTGGGGAATGGCAAACAACTATGCATTTCTACCTTTTCCAATGACCACATGGGTGGTAGCCCAGGCCAGAAGAAAGAGGACAACCATGATCTTGATGTTTCACCAGTGGGGAGATATCAAATGTAGTTTCTAATTCTTCTCTAATTTTCCAGAATTCTCCAGTTATCCTTCCCCAAAATCCTAATCTTTTGTCTGATCACCTGGGGCCCTCACATCAATTAGTACTGGAGGAAAGCCTCCAGTTGGTGGTGTGGAGGATTACAGGGGAAGATGTTTTATCCCAGCAATAGCAGTGCAAGCTTACTCTCGCTTCCCCTGGGTTTCGGCCAAGAGTACAGTGAAGAGATATTGTCTGGAGGCAGTGGGCACATTGATGCCACTATTAAGGATTTTATATGCAGGGAACAGAGTTGTGCAACCCTTGACTTTCCTGTACTAGTTTGCTAACTCAGATTTAGGCTAAGTAATTGGGGAAGAGCATTTGCTGATTTTATGCCTTCTTAGGGGTTCCAGCACTTCATTCCCCTAGAACACAGATACCTCAATCCTTACAAAGTAAACCAAAGTCTGAGGTTGTTTCTGATTTGGTAACAGCATTAGTTCCTCTGTAGAATACAACTGTGTGCAAAGGTGGGAATATTGCTATGCATGATTTCCTGTAGGGAAGCATAGTACATCTGAGTATAAGATGTTTACCCCTGAGGAATCATGTTTACGTGCACTAGGGAATGAAGTTCAACAATTGTTCAATTTCCTATACATGGTTTCCATAGTGCCTTATGTTGTGTCAGTTCAATGCAATACAGCCTATCAACTCATGGCAGGGGTGCTCAGCCTCTGGAGCTGATGCAGGAGGTGGGCAAAGTAGTCTCTATATTTGGGGCTCACATAGCCAATATGATCATTGCCTTAAAGTCTTTTCTGTTGGGAGGCAGACTTAAGGAGATCATGAATGCAGCCATGTGGTTAACCGAGTTGACATTTGAGAATTTCAACTTCAAAGTGGTAAAAAGTGTGACAGTGTTGGTCATCAGTAAACACTGACATCCATAATCATTGCCTCTGTTCCTGACATACTGTTAGAAATGGGATCTCTAGTTGGCAAGGGCTTGCACCTTTGTCCAAGTAGGGACCCTTCTTCCTAGTCAGGGTAAGGGTGTTACACTCGTGAAGTAACCCCTGCTCACCCTCGTGGTAGCTTGGCACGAGCAGTCAGGCTTAATTCAGAGGCAGTGTGTAAAGCATTTGCACATAACCAACAGTAATACAGTGTAAGCACTACAAACGGACACCACACCAGTTTAGAAAAATAACCAATTTTTATATACTCAAGACAAGACCAATAACGACAAAAATCCACAATACTATACTTTACGAATGAATATTTGATACGTTAACTTCTTCTTTGCAGGAATAGCACAAAAGCAAAGTTCGTACGAGTCGGTAGCTCCGTCCGAACCTACCGCGATGCTGAAAACCACAGAGTCTAACAGTTCCAGCCGACCGCGTCGATACGGGCCAGCAGAGTCATGAACAGACTCGGCTACAGTACCTTTCTCGTTGTGGCTGGTACGGAGTGTACGAGCCGGTCGGCGTTCGTCGCGGTTGCGGTGCAAGACGGAGCGATGCAAGGTGCGGTGTCCCTCAATGCGGTGCAGGCAGCGGCTCGATGAGCGTCGTGCAGACGGCGTCGGTGAGTCCAAGGCGTGCGATGCAGGGTGAGACGATGCTCGATGCGGTGCTGACAGGTTGCGATGCAGGCGACCTAGCCGGAGTGCGGGAGCTGGCGTCGGACAGCGGTGCGAGTCGGAGCAGTGCGTCGCAGACGTGCGAGCGGTGCCCCAAATGCGGTGCAGTCACGACTCTTGAGCCAGTTGCAGCGACAGCGTCGGTCGGGTCCGGTTGGTTCAGTGAAGCGATGTGATGCGAACTGCGGTGCCCACAGGTCACGGTGCAAGCAGCGGCTCGATGTTGGCGGCGTCGGACGTCGCCCACGGTGAGACCAGGGTTGCGATGCGAAGCCGGGCGATGCGGTCTGCGGTGCAAACAGGTCACCGGCCAGGGATGGATTCGGTTGACGGAGTCGGTTGCGGTTCCCTTCCTCTGTGGCAACTGAAACAGCATTCCAGAAGCGGTACCCAGAGGCTTGTGAAGTCTTTGCAGTCCCTGAGACTTCTTAACAGGAGGCCAGCTCGGTTCCAGGCCCTTGGAGATACTCAGCACAAGTTTGTAGAAAGTTCAGTCCAGTCCTTTCACTGCCCAAGGCAGAAGTAGCAGCTGCAGGCCAACCCAACAAAGCAACAACACAGCAAAGGGGCAGTACTCCTCCTGGCAGCTCTTCCAGCTCTTCGTCTTGGCAGGTTCCTTGATTCCAGCGAGATCTAAATTCATGGGGTCAGGGCCCCAATATTTATATCCCAAATTCCTTTGTTCTCTGAAGGCAGAGAGGCCTTTGCCTAGTCCAAACCAGTTCTGGAGCACTTTGTTGACAAGTCTCCATCCCTTCTTTCAGTGAGCAGGCCAGGGACATCAGACGCACCACAGGAGGTGGAGCCAGCATTGTGGAGGAAAGCACTGTCCTATTCAGGGCCCAGGTGCGACCCCTCCCACCCATCTACATGTAGATCTTGCTATCCAGCCCTGTGCTGACTCACCCTGTCTCCTGGCATCCCCCAGCCCCTGTCACTCACATTCCAGACAAGGAATACACAACCTCGCAGAGGCAGGCTTGGATGGTTAGACAAGAAAATACCCACTTTCTAAAAGTGGTATTTTCAAACACAGAATGTTAAAACCAACTTCACTAAAAGATGCATTTTATCATTCTGAGTCCAGGCATACTAAACTCGAATTTCTACCATGTTCCCGGGGTCAGTTAGGATTATAAGCTGTAATAATCAAAACTGCCCGTTCTGGCCTAGGGGAACAGGTAGCCTTGCAATAGTGAAAAACGAACTAGGCTGTAATTCACTATCAGGACATGCCGCACACACCCGGGCATGTCCTACCTTTCGCATACACCGCACCCTGCCCACAGGGGTACCTTGGGCCTACCTTAGGGGTGACTAACATGTAGCAAAGGGAAGGTTTAGGGACTTGCAAGTGTGTGCACTTGCCAAGTCGACATGGCAGCCCCAGGCTGCGCACAGGCTCTGCAATGGCAGGGCCGAGTTACACTTTACGGGCTGTTTGCGTGGGTGGCACAATCCAGTGCTGCAGCCCACCAACAGCATTTGGTCTATAGGCCCTGGCACTCGCAGTGCACTTTACAAGGGACTGACAGATAAACCAAATAGGCCAATCATGGAAACACCAATCCATAACACATTTTAGACAGGAGCACTTGCACTTTCCCACTGGACCGCAGTGAGGAAAGTGCGCAGAATCATTACACCAGCAAAAACAGAGTCAAAACCGGGAGGTCAGAAAGCAAAAAGTCAGGGGAAACACGCCAAAAGATGCCAAGTCTAACACATGTCCCCTCCAGCTGAAAGTAGGGAGAACTACCCAACCCCATTGGAGTTCTCTTCACTAAGGCGGAAGAACCTGGACAGACCATCTGCGTTGGCGTGTTCTGTACCAGGACGGTGTTCCACCGTAAAGTCCATTCCCTGTAGGGAGATGGACCACCTCAGCAGTTTTGGATTCTCACCCCTCATTTGCATCAACCATCTGAGTGGCCTGTGGTCTGTCTGAACCCGGAAGTGAGTCCCAAACAGGTATGGTCTCAACTTCTTCAGTGCCCAGACCACAGCAAAAGCTTCCCTTTCTATGGCACTCCACCTCTGTTCCCTGGGAAGTAGTCTCCTGCTAAGGAAGACTACAGGCTGATCCAGGCCCTCTTCGTTCAGTTGTGAGAGCACCGCTCCACACCATGCTCTGAAGCGTCAGTCTGCACGACAAATTCTTTGGAGAAGTCAGGTGCCTTGAGCACGGGCGCCGTGCACATGGCTGCCTTCAGGGCATCAAAAGCTTTCTGGCAGGACTCAGTCCAGATCACTTTCCTGGGCTGCCTCTTAGAGGTCAGCTCTGTTAAGGGGGCAACGATGGTGCCATAGCCCTTAACAAATCTCCTATAATAACCGGTGAGACCTAAGAAGGCTCTCACCTCTGTCTGGGTCTTGGGGGTTCCCAAGCCAGAATGGTGTCAATCTTGGGTTGTAGGGGCGCCACCTGGCCGCTTCCTACCTGGTGTCCCAAGTACATCTCCTACGCCGACGACACCCAGCTGATCCTCTCCCTCACCAAAGACCCTCACACCGCCAAAGCCCACCTCCACGAAGGAATGAAGGCCGTCGCCGAATGGATGAGGACCAGCCGCCTGAAGCTGAACTCGGACAAGACGGAGGTCCTCATCCTTGGTTCCAACCCTTCAGCCTGGGACGACTCCTGGTGGCCAACATCACTGGGAACAGCCCCGCCACCCACCGACCACGTACGCAACCTAGGGGTCATCCTCGACCCCACCCTCTCCATGACTAAGCAGGTCAACGCCGTTTCCTCATCCTGCTTTAACACCCTCCGAATGCTCCGCAGGACTCTTCAAGTGGATCCCCACCGAAACAAGAAAAACAGTCACCCAGGCCCTCGTCACCAGCAGGCTGGACTACGGAAACGCCCTCTACGCAGGAACGACGGCTAAGCTCCTGAGACGGCTGCAACGCATCCAGAACGCCTCTGCACGTCTTATCCTCGACATCCCCCGACGCAGCCACATCACACCCCACCTGAGAGACCTGCACTGGCTCCCTGTCAACAAGAGGATAACCTTCAAGCTCCTCACCCACGCACACAAAGCACTCCACAACTCCGGACCAGCCTACCTCAACAGACGACTCAGCTTCTACACCCCCACCCGCCAGCTCCGCTCGACCAGCCTCGCCCTCGCCACAGTCCCCCGCATCCGGAAAACGACCGCCGGCGGCAGATCCTTCTCCCACCTCGCCGCCAAGACCTGGAACACCCTCCCCACCAACCTCCGACAGACCCAAGACCTACTGGCCTTCAGAAGACTCCTCAAGACCTGGCTCTTCGATCAGTAGCAGCACCACCCCCCTCTTCCCCCAGCGCCTTGAGACCCTCGCGGGTATGTAGTGCGCTTTATAAGTGACATGATTGATTGATTGATTGAACCCTGCCCGATCTGGCACTTACTGGCCTTGATCGTGAGGCCTGCACCTTGCAGAGCCCTCAACACTTTCTCAAGGTGCTGTAAATGTTCTTCCCAGCTGGAACTGACCACAGCAATGTCATCCAGGTAGGCGGCACTGAAATCCTCCAGCCCGGCCAACACCTGATTGACCAACCTCTGAAAGGTGGCAGGGGCATTCTTCAACCCAAAGGGCATCACCCGGAATTGGTAATGACCTTCTGGGGTTGAGAATGCTGATCTCTCCTTGGCCCCATCGGTTAAGGCAATCTGCCAGTACCCAGACGTCAAATCAAACGTGCTGAGGAACCGGGCAGCTCCCAACCGATCAATGAGCTCATCAGCTCTGGGGATGGGGTGCGCGTCAGTCCTGGTGACGGCATTGAGCCCACGGTAGTCCACACAAAACCGGAGTTCTGGAGTGGCACCGGGCGCCGCAGCCTTTGGGACCAAGACCACTGGGCTGGCCCAAGGACTGTGGGAGGGCTCAATCACCCCTAACGCCAACATCTTAGAGACCTCCTCCTTGATGCTGGCTCTGACCCAGTCAGTCAACCTGTAAATCTTGTGCTTCACAGGATGGCTGTCACCGGTGTCCACGTCATGGGTACACCAGTGAGTAACACCGGGGGTCAGAGAGAACAGTGGGGCGAACTGTCCCAACAACTGGCGACAGTCCCCCTGCTGCTCCTGAGTCAGAGTAGGGGAGAGGATCACACCCTCTACTGACCCATCATGCTCCTTGGTAGACAGGAGGTCAGGGAGAGGCTCACTCTCCTCTTCCACCCCATCATCTGTCGCCAAGAGCATACTCACTTCGGACCTCTCGAAGTGGGGCTTGAGGCGGTTCACGTGAAGGACCCTCAAAGGGTTCCTTGGAGCCTGCAAATCCACCAGGTAGGTGACGTCACTTTTGCGCTCCTTTACCTCATATGGCCCAGTCCACTTGTCCTGCAAGGCACAAGGTGCTACTGGGGCCATGACCCACACTTTTTGCCCAGGTTGAAATTCGACCAGAGTGGCATTCTGGTCATACCATCTCTTCATTTCTTCCTGGCTTGCTTCTAGGTTCGCCTGAGCGAGTTTCCTGAAGCGGGCAGTTTGGTTTCTAAAGGCCAGCATGTAGCTAAATACATCCTGGGGAGTTTTCCTGGGAGCTGCCTCCCAGCCTTCCTTTACCAAACTCAGAGGTCCTCTGACAGGGTGGCCATACAGGAGCTCAAAGGGGCTGTACCCAAGAGACTTCTGAGGCACCTCCCTGTACGCAAAGAGTAGGCATGGCAAGAGGACGTCCCACTTACGCCTCATGGGTTCTGTTAGACCCTTGATCATGCCTTTCAAGGTCTGGTTGAATCTCTCCACCAGACCGTTTCCTTGTGGGTGGTAAGGAGTGGTGAACTTGTAGGTTACACCACACTCCTTCCACAGGGATGTCATATACTTCGATATGAAATTGGTCCCCCTATCAGAAACCACCTCTCTGGGGAATCCCACGCGGGAAAAGATCCCCATTAACGCCCGGCCCACCACTGGCGCCGTCGTTGTCCTGAGAGGGATTGCCTCCGGGTACCGGGTGGCATGGTCCACCAAGACCAGGATGTACCTGTTGCCCATGGCTGTCTTGGGATCCAGTGGCCCCACAATATCCATCCCTACCCTTTCAAAGGGTGTTCCAACTACAGGAAAAGGTTGGAGAGGAGCTTTGACCTTCCTCCCACTCTTACCACTTGCCTGGCAAGTTTGGCAAGACCTACAGTGTGCATCTGACTGCCTTCGCATTTGGGGCCAAAAGAAGTGGGTGACAAGCCTGTCAAAGGTCTTGTCCTGCCCCAAATGTCCTGCCAAAGGCACGTCATGAGCCAGACCCAGTAGGAAGGTCCTGAAGCGCTGGGGTACCACCAGCACACGGGCTGACCCAGGCTCAGCAACCTTAGGCTCACTGTATAGGAGACCACTCTCCCAGTAGATCAGATGTGACCCGGACTGATTACCAGCTGCCTGGTCTGCAGCCTGCCGCCGCAGACCCTCCAGAGTAGGGCACTCGTTCTGCTCCCTGCAGAACTCCTCCCTGGTGGGACCCCCTTCTTGCTGCCAATGGGTCAGCTCAGAGATGTCTCCCAGTTCGGCTACCTGCTCCCCTGTAGGCACCGGGCGTCCCCTCGAGGTCCGCCTCCTCCCGGTCCATGGGAACTTCGGGGGCCGGTTTCCCGCGCCCCCTGCCCTTTCTCTTGGCAGGGACTTGGGCCACTGTTTCAGGCTCCAAGTCCTCTTGATCACCCTTCCTGGCTGCCATTGACCGAGTAGACACGCATGCCCACTCTGGCAACCCAAGCATCTCCAAGTGAGACCTGAGCTCAACCTCCTTCCATGAGGACTGCTCCAGGTCGTTTCCTAGCAGACAATCTACAGGCATGGTAGGGCTCACAACCACCCTCAAGGGACCTGAGACCCCCCCATTCAAAGGGAACCTGCGCCACCATACACTGGCGCTCAGAGTTGTCGACAGCAACTACTTGGTGGAATGCTCCTGGGACTACTTGCTTCTCAGACACCAGGTGACACCGGACCGAGGTCACACTGGCTCCAGTGTCTCTGAGAGCCTCTACCCTGTTCCCATTAATGGTCACCCAGGTGCTATATTTCTTTGTGTTAGGGGGCACCTGGTGTCCTGGGACCATCTCACTGTCCCCTAGCGAGACAAGGATCATTTCTGCGGGATCCCCACCCTCCTGTGGGCACCCCTCCTCCCCAAGCGCTACACTAGCCAACACTTTGGACTGTCCACCGGTGGGTGGCTGTGTCCCCTTTGGGCACTTGGGGTCCCCCTTAAAGTGACCTACCTGGTCACATGCATAACACTTGCGGGGGCCGGTCTCGACAGGCTTCCCTCTAGAGACCCCTTTCTTCTTATCGCCGGGGGGCTGGGAACCTTTACCCTGGGTACTAGTTTGGGGCCCTTTAGAGAACTCCTGTGCTTTACCCTTGTCCCCCCCACCTTTCTGCTGGGGACCCTGCCCACCTTTGGCTGAGTCTCCCCAAACGCTTTCTTGTGGACCCTGGTACTCACCCAGCGGTTCGCTTCCATAGCAAGCTTCCTGGGGTCAGTTAGCTTACTATCAACTAGGTGCTGGCGCAGATCTGCAAAACATAGACTAGACAAGTGCTCCCATGCGATCAAGTTGTAGAGCCCCTGAAAATCTGTTACACTACTGCCCTTCACCCAACCATCCAGAGACCTGCAGAACACATCCACACATTCCAACCAAGTGTTGGCATCAGACTTCTTACTGGACCTGAACTGATCCCTGTACTTTTCAGGAGTAAGACCATACTTCGTGAGAAGGGCATCCTTCATGTCAGCATAGGTGAGGTGATACCCCTTACCCAAAGCTATCAGAGCATCCCTTGCTTCTTCAGGGAAAAGTGGCCACAATCCTGCTCCCCAATTCTCCGCAGGGACCCCATTCATGTGTATGGCTGCCTCATAACCCTGAAACCACCTTTGTATGTCATCCCCTTCTTGAACTCCTTGCCTACGTTCTTGGGAATGTGCACAATCCTGTCTGCCTTTCTGGACGAATTGCTGCCACCATCTGAGCCTGACTTACTCCTAAGTTCTAGCTCCTTCAGTTCTCTCTCATGCTCTAAGAGCATCTTCCTCTCCTCTATGGCCAATCTCTTCTCCTCCCGCTCACTCTCCAGTCTGAGCTTCTGCAGCTCAAACTGCCTTGCCTCCCGCCTGTCCTCCAGCTCCTCTGGGGACAGACTGCTGCTGCCTGACCTGGCGGGTTCCCCCTACCCAAAAGCACATCCACCCTGGAAATAGGCTCCTCCGCCTCCTCACTGAGATTACCAGGCTGCCCATTGGCATGTCTGGCTGCTACCCAGGCCCTCAGCGCCTTCTGTAGCTCCTCCTTCCTTGTGAGGCCTTTAATTTGGACTTTCAGGTTTTAACAAATCGCTCGTAGCTCCTTTACGGCGTAGGATTCCAACCTATCCTCCTCAAAGATAACTTCCAGAGATGCAACGGATGATGCAATTGATTCAGGCATGACAAACGTAGTGAGTTGAAAACTGGCAAGATCAAAAATAGGCCAAAAGAAAAAGAACCAGTATGTGGTACGTAATGGTCTGCGATATGGTAGTAGTGCACACCAATCACTGTAAGTCAAGTGCAAACACAAGTCCTATCCTCACCGCTGACAACCAATGTTAGAAATGGGATCTCTAGTTGGCAAGGGCTTGCACCTTTGTCCAAGTAGGGACCCTTCTTCCTAGTCAGGGTAAGGGTGTTACACTCGTGAAGTAACCCCTGCTCACCCTCGTGGTAGCTTGGCACGAGCAGTCAGGCTTAATTCAGAGGCAGTGTGTAAAGCATTTGCACATAACCAACAGTAATACAGTGTAAGCACTACAAACGGACACCACACCAGTTTAGAAAAATAACCAATTTTTATATACTCAAGACAAGACCAATTACGACAAAAATCCACAATACTATACTTTACGAATGAATATTTGATATGTTAACTTCTTCTTTGCAGGAATAGCACAAAAGCAAAGTTCGTACGAGTCGGTAGCTCCGTCCGAGCCTACCGCGATGCTGAAAACCACAGAGTCTAACAGTTCCAGCCGACCGCGTCGATACGGGCCAGCAGAGTCATGAACAGACTCGGTTACAGTACCTTTCTCGTTGTGGCTGGTACGGAGTGTACGAGCCGGTCGGCGTTCGTCGCGGTTGCGGTGCAAGACGGAGCGATGCAAGGTGCGGTGTCCCTCGATGCGGTGCAGGCAGCGGCTCGATGAGCGTCATGCAGACGGCGTCGGTGAGTCCAAGGCGTGCGATGCAGGGTGAGACGATGCTCGATGCGGTGCTGACAGGTTGCGATGCAGGCGACCTAGCCGGAGTGCGGGAGCTGGCGTCGGACAGCGGTGCGAGTCGGAGCGGTGCGTCGCAGACGTGCGAGCGGTGCCCCAAATGCGGTGCGGTCACGACTCTTGAGCCAGTTGCAGCGACAGCGTCGGTCGGGTCCGGTTGGTTCAGTGAAGCGATGCGATGCGAACCTGCGGTGCCCACAGGTCACGGTGCAAGCAGCGGCTCGATGTTGGCGGCGTCGGACGTCGCCCACGGTGAGACCAGGGTTGCGATGCGAAGCGGGGCGATGCGGTCTGCGGTGCAAACAGGTCACCGGCCAGGGATGGATTCGGTTGACGGAGTCGGTTGCGGTTCCCTTCCTCTGTGGCAACTGAAACAGCGTTCCAGAAGCGGTACCCAGAGGCTTGTGAAGTCTTTGCAGTCCCTGAGACTTCTTAACAGGAGGCCAGCTCGGTTCCAGGCCCTTGGAGATACTCAGCAAAAGTTTGTAGAAAGTTCAGTCCAGTCCTTTCACTGCCCAAGGCAGAAGTAGCAGCTGCAGGCCAACCCAACAAAGCAACAACACAGCAAAGGGGCAGTACTCCTCCTGGCAGCTCTTCCAGCTCTTCGTCTTGGCAGGTTCCTTGATTCCAGCGAGATCTAAATTCATGGGGTCAAGGCCCCAATATTTATATCCCAAATTCCTTTGTTCTCTGAAGGCAGAGAGGCCTTTGCCTAGTCCAAACCAGTTCTGGAGCACTTTGTTGACAAGTCTCCGTCCCTTCTTTCAGTGAGCAGGCCAGGGACATCAGACGCACCACAGGAGGTGGAGCCAGCATTGTGGAGGGAAGGCACTGTCCTATTCAGGGCCCAGGTGCGACCCCTCCCACCCATCTACATGTAGATCTTGCTATCCAGCCCTGTGCTGACTCACCCTGTCTCCTGGCATCCCCCAGCCCCTGTCACTCACATTCCAGACAAGGAATACACAACCTCGCAGAGGCAGGCTTGGATGGTTAGACAAGAAAATACCCACTTTCTAAAAGTGGTATTTTCAAACACAGAATGTTAAAACCAACTTCACTAAAAGATGCATTTTATCATTCTGAGTCCAGGCATACTAAACTCGAATTTCTACCATGTTCCCGGGGTCAGTTAGGATTATAAGCTGTAATAATCAAAACTGCCCGTTCTGGCCTAGGGGGAACAGGTAGCCTTGCAATAGTGAAAAACGAACTAGGCTGTAATTCACTATCAGGACATGCCGCACACACCCGGGCATGTCCTACCTTTCGCATACACCGCACCCTGCCCACAGGGGTACCTTGGGCCTACCTTAGGGGTGACTAACATGTAGCAAAGGGAAGGTTTAGGGACTTGCAAGTGTGTGCACTTGCCAAGTCGACATGGCAGCCCCAGGCTGCGCACAGGCTCTGCAATGGCAGGGCCGAGTTACACTTTACGGGCTGTTTGCGTGGGTGGCACAATCCAGTGCTGCAGCCCACCAACAGCATTTGGTCTATAGGCCCTGGCACTCCGCAGTGCACTTTACAAGGGACTGACAGATAAACCAAATAGGCCAATCATGGAAACACCAATCCATAACACATTTTAGACAGGAGCACTTGCACTTTCCCACTGGACCGCAGTGAGGAAAGTGCGCAGAATCATTACACCAGCAAAAACAGAGTCAAAACCGGGAGGTCAGAAAGCAAAAAGTCAGGGGAAACACGCCAAAAGATGCCAAGTCTAACACATACTATGTAAGTTTCCTAATTATAAAAAAGAAAATAATCAATTATATTAGGGACACAGAGACGAGGATTATCTCACATAGAGCAGTTTTGAATGAGGCTTTATCCAGTTAATGAAATTTAAGAGCAAATAAAATGTTTATGGATTGGATTTGGTAGAAGGGTGGCTACTAGTGGTTGCCGCTAATGTGAGGAGATTAAAATGATGCAGTTGTAATGGTTTTGATTTATGTTGGACAAGTGTTACCATGGGTTTGATATTGTGTGTTTTTCTTTTTACTTGTCATAGGAGCAACCCAAAATCAAGACTGATATGACTAAAGGTTTATAGGTGAACAGCAATTGACTTCAGGTGATGATGATAAAGATAGTGAAATTCATCGAGGCAGATAATAACATTATGGTAATACACTCTGGTTAATGGTTGGATACTCTAGCTTCCTTTGTCACACTGGAAAATGTAGTTTTGAGTTTGGTTGTTGTTTGGAGCTTGTTTATTGCCTGTTGAGTACACTATAGGGAAGATGCATAATCCTCACTGTAATTTGCTTATTAGAATTTAAACTTTCCTTCTCTGTAGCAAGGAAAGTTTTACATCTATGTATAAGAGACAACTTTTGCATTGTTTCTAATTAACCGGGAACGTTTACATAGCACTACAGATATGAAATTAGGTAATAAAGTAGAACATAATCATAATACTGAAAAGCACAGGTCTTTTTAGACATTCTTCTTCATGACATTTAGTTTGAAGATAAGGCCTACTGCCTTCTTTTTAGGTCTCGCCTAGGCAGCGCATGCGCTGTCTCGTTGACACATGCAGCATATTCTTTACTAGGTGAGTTCCCGCCTCCGTTTTCCTATTTGTTATTGAGTGTGTCTTTCAAAATGTACTACTTGCTATTGGCTAAGCATGTTTTATGTCCCTACTTTTTCCCTGTTGGACACGCCTATGGCTATTGGCCCCTTTACTGGTATTAGTGCATTTTTTTTGGGGCCTGTAGGTTTTCGGGGATCTCTTTTTTTAAATGTGTCTTGCTTTTTTTTTTACTTCGAGGCAAGCGCGTTTCAGTTTCGAGCGAGGCAAATGTTTCAGTTTCTGTTAACTTTGTTCCAGCTGGTGCCGACTGTGTTTCCAGGCACGGAATCATTTTGTGGAGCTTGAGGCAAACGCATTATATTGATTAAATTGATTATATTGGGAGCGAGCGCATGCAGCGCTGCTCGTGCCTGGGGAGTGTCTCCCAGAACGGAGCGGGAGCCCACCCCGCAGGTTTTTGCCTCCAGGAGGTGAGCAGCAAAGACAGGCACCGCGAGTTGGCGGGCCGTTTCCGACATTCTACTGGCACCATTGGAGTGTCTGGGGGAGGAGTGCCTTGGTCCAGGGGCGTCCCTATGTAGAGACAGTGCTGCACTGTGGTTCTCGGTCTGCGGGAGACCCAGAAGTCAGGCAAGCCCGCCAGCAGAGCAGAAGCAAGGCTGAAGTTGCGTGGCAATAGAGACGCTGCCGAGCCAACTTCAGGTGGGAGTCCACCCTGTGCTGCGGTGTCCGGAGGTGGCCCAGAGGGACTGTGGGACCAACGGAGTCTTCGCCCCATGATCCTTGAAGCCGGCCCAGGAGGAGAGACGCGAGGCCGCAGTGCAGTTACCTTGGCCATTGGTAGACCACACAACAGCCTTTCTGAGTGGGGGTGAGTCCAGCCACTGCTTTCACAGGGGGTGAGGGGGGGACCAAGTAAGGTCTTCCCGCCCTCGGGGGCATTGCGCTACCTGTTGGTAGCCGTGTGGGGACTGAGAGCGGGCAGAGGCCCTTATACATCCCTTGGAGGGCACCGGAGAAGGTGCATTAAGAGAGCAGGTTGGGGTGGTGACCCTCGACGAAGGTCCCGACCCTGCTCAGGCCGTCGTTAGGACCGGGCCAAACCCGGACAGAAGGAAGGAACCTCCACGAAAGAGCGCAGAAGCGCTGTGTCCCCTGAAGGGGTGTTTTGATGCCCAGGATGTTGCCAGTATAGGGTGCGACCAGATAACAGGAGCTGGTCATGTCAGAAGGGGCATGTGATGATGCTGTTTCTGCTTGCTTTACCATCCCCTGCCACACCACTCCACCCTCTGTCCTGCTTTAAATACCCCCAACATTCTTACCTCGTGTTTCTTGTTTCCAGCATCTGTAGATGTTTCCTGTTTTAAAACACTTCCTCCCTGCTTTACAGCCAGGCAGCACGCCGTGCTTCCTGGGACCCGTTCCTAAGGTTTGATTTTTATTTTTTCCATCTTGCAGTCTGCAATAATTATTTTAAAATGTTATTTCCTTCTGTCAGCAGAAACATATTAATTATGTCCCACAATGCACAAATCACAGCTAAGCTGATGTTAGTGCAACTTTTCCATTAACATATTAAAGACCTTCTCGTGCTGAAGTAGCACTTTTATCAAATATGCACTAAATGAGATTGGTTGTACATGATAATTGTTACTCAGTACCAAGGTGATGACTGTCCTGGACGATGCTCCCGTCTCATAAATTGTCCAGTGTGGTTGTCCATGTCTATGCAACTCACCGTATCAGCACAAATCTGAGGTCTTAAGAGCAATTGGCATTAACTGCCATTGCTGACATGTTTTTATTAACATCTCTGCAGGGTGTGACCTGGTGTGTCATGCAGTTTGGTGCTTACTTTCCCTCCATGTTAAAAAACAGTAGATGTTTCAGCACCCAGGCTAATGTGCTGCATAGCTAAATACATATAAGGTCCCAAAGGCGAGACCAATTGCACTGCAAATGCTTGTTTCACTTCTGTGTCCAGACTAGAAACTAGATGAAGAGTGGAATTGATGGCAGATTGAATAAAACTTCAGCTCTTAGGGAACAAAAAGCAACATCAAAAACCTCTAAGAATACTGGCAGATCAAGAGTAGCAGTCAGAATCCTTGTACCATAAGCAGGAAGAAAACTGGAAGCTTTCTGGAGAGCAGAGTCGAAAACACTGTTGTGAAACACCAATTAGACTAACCAGTGCTCTTTCATACTCTTAGAATTGACTTGGAACAGGAAACAGGAAGGAACAGTAAGTAATATCTCCGCATGCGAAGATATATCACGGTAATGTCTGGCCTAAACCATAACTAAACTAGAAGGAAAGGATCTGTCTTCTTTAACGGGTAGTCTCTACACCATTGTCTAACCAATACAGGGACAATATCTGCTTGAAACAGGTTCAGCCCTCTGCACAGACTGCTCGACTGACAACCAGGAACAACACTAAGAAGATTCAAGGCGAAACAACCCAGCTGACCACAGATGGACCAGAAACATGCAAAGCAGTTGACACTTGCTACCCGAATGCCACCACCAAGTCAGGAAATCTGCCCAATCCTAGCTCAAGCTGCTGAATGAAACACCTTCCTAGAAGGTTACGAGTATGTGTTGATGAACGTGACCCTTAAAAACAAGACTAGAGTCAACTATATGCATCAGATTGTGAATAAACCCAACTCCTGTCAGAACCAAGATTCTTAACTGATACCATAATGTAATCCATTACCTCGTTTATGTATGTCACAAGCACTGTCAAATATCAAACTAACATTATTTGTGGATGATGGTGATTATTCACCTATGCTGGTGAATCATCCTAAGGCACTGGTGCTTTTGTCATTCGATTCCTACTAACTCAGAAAGACTGTGCATTTGGACAACATATGCGTCAAAACTATGGGGACTGAGTTCACTCATATCATCAGAATATTTTGGCCTGTTTCCTAGCTAGCTCACAGTGTGCCATATGGACCCCTAAACCTCACAGGGTACTGGACGGTGTCTGCAACATTAGAACATGACAACCCTAATCCCCCAAAAGAAATCATGGAATCAGATCTAGCCTTTCGTTGTTATCTCAGGCATGCCCAAAGGGAGACACAAGAAACATACAAATTGGCATTTCAATTTTTTTTTGAAGCAATTGGATTGTTGTGCAAAATACATGTGCTGCAATTATTAGCAGAAGGAACCAATAATTGTAACCAGCATTACAAGAATGGTGAAAAAGATCAATAGTTCAACCATTATAATTATTGCAATGATTATGAATACATATAATTGTACTCCTACCAAGCACTATCTATCCTAGAGAGCATAATGAGAATGTGTTTCTGCCAGACACATTGGGGTGACCTAACTCCCCGTTTACCTGTGTCCGTGATCATCCAGAAGTCAGTCTGGTGTAGAACAGGTCGCCGCCCCTCACAGGATAGTGATGAGAGTTAGCAGGATTGGAAGTCAGACACAGGCGAACAACCAAGATAATCCATGGACATGATCCTCTCCAGAACAATGGCTTGGGGCAGTTTATACAATAAAAACTGGACCCATTCGTGCCTGAGTTCGGATGGCTATGTAATTGTTTATTCTACCGACTCAGAGCTGTCTCAAAAAGGGCAACAAATACAAGGGCAGTGTGCTCAGTGTACTTGGTGCTTAGACAAGATATACAATGTTGTATTAATATGCCTATGAAGAAATGCATTTGTAAGCAAAACACTTTCTGAGCACATTATTTGCACGCAAGCAAAGTGTGCTAAAAGTCACCACCTAAAAAGATGTCAAGTTTAAATGAGAACATGTAAAAATGGGAGCGTTTGTGCACAGGCCCTATTAACCCTCACAACACTGTATCCTCTCTATTGACAGCTTCCTGGAGGAAGTGCAAACCTGTCAGCTTGCTTTTTGTGAAAAGTTTATTAGAGAGTGTTCAGTCTGCTCTGCTCATTTAATTGACATAGGAAAAATCCAAATGGGGCAATTTGAAAAATAAATCTCTACATCATTTTCAAAAAAGAAAGTAAGATTTGATAGAGCAGTGTTATTAAAACTGCACAGTTTGCACTAAAGACAGAAGGGAAATTTTAAACATTTATAAGTAAGTCTTTGAGAAACACAAATTGTGACAATATATTGTATGCTAGAAGCCAGGTGTAGTAATAACATCATTCTAGATGGTCTGGCAAAGTTTGCTTTCTGAAGTTATGGTGGCATTAACAACTCAGCTAGCAAATAAAGCCATGTTCTTAGTTGTGCCCAGATCAATAATCAAATTGTGACTATCTAGCTATCTATTTGTTACCTAGCACTGGAAAACTGTCAGACAATGTCTCCAGTCTTTTGAGAAGGCAGCAAAGCCCTTCTAGGTGTTTACTGTCTAATGTCCGGGTGAGGCAGTACATTTGTAAGATTTGCAAGAGTGCTGCTGGACATGACCAAGGATTGGTTCATGGGCAGGTTAATGGAGAACAACATCTTGTCTTGGATTCTCATCAGAACATCTTTCAAGTGGTGTGTATAGTGAAGTAGATTTTGAGATTTTCTATGTTTTGTTGTTCTCTTGAAAATGGTTTATGATATTTACTTTTTATGGATCTAAAAGAGTTATTTGACTGTGTTAGACCTGTCAGCCATAGGGAGGTCTTTCCCCTCATTTTTCTCCTACTTACCTCCGATTTTTGCTGAAATTTGTTTTTGCTGGCCTTAGTACTCTGTGCACTTACCATTTTACCTCTGCTAACCAGTGCTAATATACTTGTGCTCACTCCCCTAAACATGGATTTGGTTGGCATATACCTAACTGGCATATTTAATTTACTTATAAATCCCTTGTAGAGTGGTATACCACACACCCAGGGCCTGTAAATTAAATGCTAAAAGTGGGCCTGCAGCATCTATTAGCCCACCCGTTCGAGTAGCAGCCTGAATGTAGTTTTAAACTGCCATGTCGACTTGCCAAGCCTAAAACTCCTCTTTTATTACATATAAGTCACCCCCAAGGTAGACCCTAGGTAGCCCATAGGACAGGGTGCTGTGTAATTAAAAGATTGGAGATGCACTTTTAAGTTTTACATGTCCTGGTAGTGAAAAACTCGCAAATTTGTTTATCACTACTATAAGGCCTACCTCTCCCATAGGATAGCAATGAGTATTCCTTATTGCATTTTAATAAGCTGTAATTCCTAAATGGGAGCAGGTAGATATATCATGTTTGGTTCCTATGAAATTGTAATGATAAACCCTCTTTAATGGTAAAGTTGGATTTATCATTACAATTTTGAAAATGCCACTTTTAGAAAGTTGGTATTTTCCTGCCCTCAGTCCTTTGCGCCAGCAGCATGTCTTGGGTCACATGACTGGGTGTAGCTGACAGACTTTGTGAATTTCCTTCAGACAGCCATACTATAGAGGGATTAGGTGTGCCTCAATGGTCCATCTGCAGAAAGGATGGGGGGCAGAGCTGAGCACAGCCCCACTTACACCTGAATAGCCTGTGCTCTACCTTCACACAAAGGGCCTAACAACTCTGTGATGTCACTGCGGCCAACTTGGAGCCAGGGCAGGGGAGTCAGGAAATTCCATGTGCTTCAAAGAACCTTTCCAGAAGCTTCTCCCACATTCCAGAAGAAGGACACCAGGGTATAAAAATAGGACCGTCAGACCCACTCTTCAGTTCACTACTGGACCTACAGAAGGACTATAAGAGGACTGCCTGCTGCTGTGACCTGCTGTGCACTCTGCCAGACTGCTGATGTACCCGATAGGACTGCTTTGCTGCCTGGAACTTGCCTTGAACCCTCAGAGGCCAGCCCTACTGTTGAGCCCAACATTTTCATCTGCATCCAGGACTACTAGAAGGAACTCCAAGGACTAGTTTGCTGGCCTCTTGTTCAGAGCCATATGGACGTGAAAGGCTCCCACCATCTTGAACCCGCACCTGAACCCAGCCTGAGTGAATCCAGAACCCTCAAGAGGTATCCCATCAGTCCTGGTTGTGGTGCTAAAATGTGCCCAGGTGGGCAATTTAAAAAACTGAGGACTTTGAAAAATGTTGGCCAAAAACTTCTCTGAGAACCAGGAGGAGACTGGGACCAACCTGCTTGCATATCCGCCTGAGGTGCCTCGCCGGACAGATTGACTTCGTGGCTTCTCCTGCTACGTTGTTCTCCGCAGCAGCAAATCCTTTTCAGCGGCCCTTCACCAAAGGGGTATCGGATCTCGTGGAACTGTCTTCAGCTACAGCCCTCTGCCTCGTCCCACTGGAGGTTTTTTACCTCCAGTTCGCCGACTAATTCCAAACGTAGAAATCTTCACTGCGGGTTCAAGCCAAGGCCATCCGACGACAAAGATCTCTCCTCAAACTTCTCCTGCATACTTGCCCGACTAAACTTTACCTTCTCAGGCACTTTTTCTCCGAATTTCATCTAAGTCTGAAGGTAAGTGCGACAGGGCCCTATCCACTTTTTGTATTCAAACCATGCTCCATCGTGGTCGCCCTTAACTTTTGACTTTGATCCGCTCTCGCACAACTAGATGTCTGTGGTTAGCACTTTGATGTTTTAGGCGCTAGTTTTCACTAATCAAAAAACTGATTGGATTTGTGTTGTTTTGGTGTCAAATAATGTATTAAAATGTACTCTATTTTTCTAAATTAGTTTGGGATTTTTCTTATGTTATGTTTTCACTTTATTGCTGGTTGTGTGCTTCATAAATACTTCACACATCGCCGCTAAGTTAAGCCTGACTGCTTTTTGTGCCAAGCTACACAGGGTTAAGCACAGGTTAATATAGTGACTTTTTGTAGTTCGCCCTGCAAAGGGATTGTGGCTGTTGCTTGTCCAGGGGTAAGGAACACCGTCACCATTGTGATGGAGTTCCCTCCCCACCAACATATAAAGCTGGCCCTCAGTGTCTTTAGATTCACTCATTCCCTACATTAAACAAATGAACTGATCTCCTAAGAGGAGAGACCGTGTTTCTCTTTTGAAGCCGAAAATAAGCTTCTTGCTGCAAAGTGAGCTCATTGAAGCCATAGTAGCTGAGATTCCAGCAGTCCATAAATGGTGTCTCCATAAGTTGGTTTAGAATTGATAACTGCTCCCACCAAAGGCTGATCCAAAGTCTCTAATCATAGTATTAATTAATAGTTTCAGACTGAGGTCAGAATCAATGAACCCCACATGTTTTACTTTCTCTGCAAACGGAATATGAGTACCTGTCAAAAGTTGTGGTTTCAGACAGAGTGAAGGGAATTAAGCTCCTTGATAGAATAGTTCCACATATTTTCTCCAAAGATTGCCAAGACTTTGAATGAATTTTGGAAAGGCACTTCCCGTGCTATTAAAGACTAGTTGCAGTGACCTTTATACACATGTTAAGGTCATTCTAGAGTCACTTTTTATGACGAATGTATATGTCAATTACACACCCAAGGGATTATGAGCTTTTTTTGGGCAAAAAAGAAAGGCTTTTGATTTCTGCCCTCAGTATCCTAGCTAAACTACTTGCACATTACTATGTCCAAGGCATATCTTTCAGAAGTGTGATCCTGGAGAAATGACGTGTTCTAACTGGAGGCTAGACGAGGTAGGCTGTTTCCCATGACCTGTGGTTAAGGGGTTGTAAGTTTAAACTGTGGTATCACAGCTGAAATACCCAGAAACTAATAAACGGTCTACAAATTTGCTTTCATTTTGCCTACGTGATTTGTACTATGACTTAGCTATGACGCTTTGAGTGGCATCTCAAATCACACATCAGACTCCCTTGTTAAGGCTCCTTTGAGATGAGTGCCCTAATCTTTTGATTGAGCAGGGTCAGCAATGAAAGCACCTATGAAGCAGAAGGACTGTAACTGACATTTCCCAGAGTCGAAAAAGCTCCTTTGCCCTCCACTCCCCAGGACAGGTCACTTACTAATATATGTTACCTAATGTGGCTGTAACAATCATGAAACAGAGTTACTTCGAGCAGGCAAGGTACTGTAAGTGAGAGCAAGCATGCAGAACTACGATTATGTCTTCTTGAGAAATTTCTCTCTTTCCATACATCCATTCTCTCTCTCTTCTTACTGTCTGATCGCTTTCTCTATACCTTCCTTCTCCGGCCTTCTTAGTCTGTCTTGAAGCATCCCCTGTCTGCAACAATTAACCTTGGAGGGATGAGGAAAGCACAAGGAGTGACTCTGGGCTTTCAAAATCAGCCTCCAAGGGCTGGAGCCTACTGGTAAAATGCCCGGTGGAACAAAAGACCTGTCCGGCCGCAGATGACAATGATCGATTTTACCTATAAAAGTTTCTTAGAATATTATTTTTCTGTGTAATGCCAAAACTCAAGAAGAAATCCTGGCTCTTATTTAAGATAGATTTTGGCTAAATATAACGAAATGGTCAGTTCACCCTGCCATGGCTTTACAGGTAACATATTTTTAAGACAAGCGTATAAATCTTTCTTTGTAAACAAAAAAGCTAATCGTCCACATTTTCTGAAGAATAGGGGTCATTTGACAATTTTTCCACCCAGGACTGTCACTGTGCCCATGGTGGTCCCATGAAGGAAAACAAGCTTTGGCAAAGCCAATAGGTCTAGCGTTGGCCATCAACATTCTGGCAATTCTTGTTTTGCCATGGGTTTTGCAAAACATTCATGTTTGGGAATATTCTGAGCCCTCATCGATCTAAAAAAATATCATTTACTACAGGCAAAAATGTTTTTAGCTAAAAAAAAAAAGTTAGCATAGTACTCCTTGGCACTGAAGGGAACTACTTTGTGTGGAGATGTGGATGTGCTCCTTGTGAAAGGGCAGCATGCGTAACTCATAGTGAAGTCAGCCAATGACTGAAATGGGCTGATACATTGCCCCTTAATGCATGCTGCAATGGGTGGCAGAAAAATGTGAATGGCACTAAGCCCAGACTAATGGACGAAGTATGGCTGAAACCCCTACAAGTAACTGTGTTATGCACATAATTTTAGTCAAATCAAAACAGTTTTGGCTAGCACAGACCTAAAAAAGTCAATCAGTCTAGCATTGGCTGCAAGCCTCTTTGCCTTTAAGAAAGAAAGAAGGAAAGAAAGAAAGAAGGAAAGAAAAAAGGCAAGAAAGACAGAAGGCAAGAAAAACTGCAAGAATGAAGAAAAGAGAAAGAACTAGAGAGAAAGAAAGGAAGGAAGAAAGAAAGAAAGACAGAAAGAAAGAGAACAAAAGAGAGAAGGAAAGAAGGAAAGAAAAAGAGAAGGAAAGAGAAGAAGTAGTAAGAGAGGAGTAAATAAAAGGAAAAGAAAAGAGAAGAGAAGGAAAGGGAAAGAAAGAGAGAGAATGAAAGAGAAAGAAAGAGAGAAAGAGAGATGAAAGAGAAGAAACGTAAGAATGAAAAAAGCAAGAGAAAGATAGAATGCGAGAAAGAAAAAGAATGAAAGAGAAAGAAAGAGAAGGAAAAAGAAAAAAGAAAAGGAAAGCAATAAGGAAATGAGGAAAGAACAAAGAAAGGAAAGAAAAATATAACAAGAAAGAAAGAAGGCAAGAAACCAAAAAAAAAGAAATAGACAGAGAAGGAGAAGGAAAGAGAGAAGGAAAGAAGAGGAAGAAAGAATGGAAAAAGGCAAGAATGAAGGAAGGAAAATGAAAGACAGAAAAATAAAGAAGGAAAGAAAGAAAAAAGGAAAAAGAAAGAAAGAAGGAAAAAAGAAGAAAGAAAGGAATTAAGGAAAGAAAGAAAGAAAGAAAGAACGAACAAAGGACAGAAAGAAGGAATGAAAAACAGAGAAAAAGAAAAAAGTAAAAAGAGGATCACTTTTTTTAGTGTAAATATTTATAGGCATTTGTCACAATCCTGACCACAGATTAACAATGTTTGTCTCACCGTAATGGAAAGACAATCCTAAAAACCAGAGAGCATCCCCCTTAAATCCCCCCATGCCCTACATCAGTAATGTCTTCCAAATCATTGGAAAGCGAGAACACACTCATATTACTGTCAAAAACACTCAGACACCCAGGGGCATATTTACAAGCAGTTAACGCCACCAGAACATCACTTTTTGCAACGTCTGGTGGCGTTAAGTCTTCGCCTCATTCACTAGGTGGCGTTAAAAGCCTTGTAAATAATGCCCCTCTCACGTACCACTTAGCGTGAAAGGGGTGGGCAATGAGTGTTGCAGTGGGGGTGTTTCAGTGGGTGTTCAGCTGCAACTCCCATTGCTTTTTGACGCTACCCCATATTTACAAGGTATGGGGCAGCACCAAAAATAAGACCAGAAAATCCTTTTGTTTTATTTCTCCTCGTATCTTGCTCTTTCCGCGTGTGCTGCAGTCTGCAGCACACATGATAGAGAAAATCGCCTGTTAAGATTGTTTATTAGCAGGAAGGTTTCCCTTCCTGCACATAAACAATCCCCCGCAGCGCAGGCACCCTAGCAAAATGGTGCAAGAGTGCCTGCCCTGATGTCCAGAGCACCGCAAATAAGTAAACAGTCCGTTCGTTCAACAGGTCCATATTAGTGAAAAACGCTCCAAAAGTTGTGAAGTTACTACACAAGACTGATGGCTCCATTCAATTTAATGAATCGTTCAGTTTCTTGTACAATTTGATTTAAACAACAGCCGACACGTGTTTCGTCGTACTCAAAGACTTTTTCAAGGCTCTGATAAGATGTCAAATGTACAAGTGGTTCATCCTTTAGTAAGTAAAAAAATCGGATCTTGATCCTCGAAGCCCCGAGGACCAACAGTAAATGCTGTCTGCAGAAATAACACTTTTCACATGAATTATTACAGTTAGTGTTCACAAACCTGTATGCAGTGAAAGTCATATCCAAGACCCGGACTGAACAAACAAAACGACATCAGTAACAGAGAAGCCCGCTCACCAAGAGCCCTGATAATCTGAGGTCAGCCGCAGTATCCAAGTTCGCGTGTGCGCGGTCGATATATATTCTTTGTATGTTGGGGATTTGTCTCTCATATACTTTACACTATTGGGGTGACATAGTGTTATTTGTTCCATTGAGCACACTTTACTGTTTGTATTTTTCAACTCATTCCCTGAAGACTGTGTATTTGCCAGAATTATTATAGGCCATTGTCACCTTTATATTTTTTAAGTGCCTGCCCTGATGCTAGGCAGCTTCTTTAGCACCAGCGCTAGGGGAAACGCAGGTGTGCACCGTATTTTTGTAAATACAGCGCATCCCTGCATTTTGAAACTGACGGAACGCAGCGTTACCAAGTTTGGCGTAACACTGCACTCAGCCAGTTTCTTGTACATATGTCCCCAGTCACTCCCCTTCACTTAACCATTCAACTCGATCCCACCCAACCCCTACCCAACTAATCATTGTGTGTATGTACCAGTACCATACTGGCATAGGCCAGCATGACCCTCACAGGGGCTTCACTTTAGGCAGTTCAAGCAAATCGGCAAGCATTGCTGCCCACGCCTGCATATCATCCATGAACTTATTATCCCTGCGAGTTTTCCGCATGTGCCTTTTTTCCGCCACAGCCTACTCTGCCATGTCACTCAGCCAGTCAGCCAGCAGAGGCAGGTCTGAGGAGATCCTACTGATTGCTATCCTATGTTTTGCAAGCACCAGCCCTAATAGTATAAAATTCTGGTAAACTTTTTTTTACGTATCAGGACGAGGCCTAGTAAGCACTGTCTGATATCCTTGGTTACTGTCCATCCCGGGCCCCATTCACCGTAGTATCCACTGCCTGCCAATAATCCTCAACTGCAGGGCAACCCCATACCATGTGCAGGAAATCAGCACCAGCCAATAAACATTAAGGACAGGAGGACTCCCACCCAGGGTAAATAGTGGGAAGCGATTTCGGAGATAATTACACCGGATGTGCAAATGTATACTGTATTAGTTTGAATAGAGCATTAACAGAGGTCCCCATCACCCCCTCATGTATAGCCCCCATACCGAATTTGTTAAGGGTTCTCACAAGGCTTCATGTCACCTATCCTGTACTGCCATGGAGGGTGACGGAGAGTCCTCCCATATGGCCCAGTACATGTGAGGAACCAACCGCCTTGCACCAGCCAAAAATAAGTAAAGCCACTAGCATCTGTGATTCTAGAGGCACCTCACTGCAACTGCAATTCCACTCACTGTAGCTGTAATCTAAGCGAATTGTAAGAACTGCCCGGGACCAAGTTAAAGGTATACATTGCATCTGGTAATGTAACAAATCTGTCATTGAGATATAGGTGACGCAGGGATTCAAAATCTCCAGCCTGCCAGTTATTTATGGACATTATCCATGCAATCTTTGCGTAGGGATTCAGAGTCCAGATGCCCATGTGCATAGGGTGCTCATCACAGCACTCGCTGAACCACCCACTCCCATATCTGCTACAACTGTCCAACGACATACAGCATGGAGCTAGGGACTAAGCCTGATCAGTGAACTCCGCTCCGTTCATGGACTTTGCGGAGTTTTTCGCACTCAGCGCTCAGCGGAGCTCGCGGAGTTACGAATAACTTGGAGCAGAGTCTTTTCCTCGCTCGTGCTTGCCAACGGTAAGTTGGCGGGCACGAGCGAGGAAAATCCAATGCTAGACCACTTCCTAGTGAGAGTTCTCTCTCACGGGCGGTCATGAATGGTCGATACCACTCGCGTTGAGGAACCTTCTGTTCGTGTTGAGGAAGCTGCAGTTCGAGTAGAACTTCTACTCGAGTGGCAGAACAAAGCAGAGCCCTCCTGCACTGTGCGAGATGCCGTTCGCGCTGAGTGTACAGCACAGGACAAACACCCGGCACTAAAAATCAGTGTGAAAGGTGTGAGGTAACCCACTCTGCCGCGTAGCTTGGCGGTGTTTTTGGTCACTTCACGGAGTTCTGCATAGTGGATCTCCGCGAAGTTCTCCCAGGCATACCAGGGACACTCACCACAACATCCTACGTACCAGTAGGTATACCTTCCCATGTGTACCTTTCAGCAACCATTTCTCTCAGTTGCCTCCCTCATCCAGCCAATGTACCACATGTTGTAACTGTGCAGCCAGATAGTAAGGCTCCATGCACGGCACCTTCATTCCTCCCTGTCTCCAGGTCCATCTGAGCATGACTAGGCTGACTCGCTTCCTCCCAAAGGCCCAAAGCAATTCAACAATTAGTTTATCTAGGTTTAGAAAAATCTTTCTAGGAATAACATACATAGATAACAATCCTGCCCACCTGCTGGGCTCTGCTTGTTGTTTCCGAGCCCATGGAGTGTCTCCTTAGTCTTGCTGACTTCCGGCTAAGACCCCTACCAGTACAATTATTGCCTGAGAGCTGCCACCGGCTTCCCCTGGGGCAGCGAAGAAGGATACCTTTCCGTTGTATTGGACTCTTACTTTTGTCAGGAACATCTAACTGTAGCGAAGGTTCAACTCTCGCAGCCTCTTTTTAATCGTAATGTAGTCTTTGCGAAGGTCCTGCAATTTGAGGGTGTAATTCGCGAACAAATTTCAGTGACCCAAGTATCCTGACATGCTGAAGGATGGCAGTGTGGTCTAGGTAGTTAAAAAGGTGAGCTTTAATGGCCTGCAAAGCCTCCCCAGGTTGAGGCATTGGCACCAGCAACCCCTTGAGCACTCTCAATGCTGAAAAGCGTTGAAAGCTTCATGGGCTTCAAAGAATTGGTGAGCCAGTCCTCTAAGAACAACTATGTAGATTGTCCCTCTGTGCATTACGGGAACCCTAAAAATCTTGAATTATTCCGGCATGAATGCCCTTCTGAGTCTTCAATCTGCTCCTCCATTCTGGACAATTGGAACTGAAGAGTAGCAACCATTTTCTTTAGGACTTCCACCTCCTGATGCAGCTCCCTGACATTCCCCTTGGTGTCTGTAACCCTAGCCATCATTTTGCGAAAGTCAGCACAAAACAGGTTAACTTCAATGGCCACCATATCAATTTTGACCAACAAGGATCCTTTTATCTCTGCCAGGAGATCTGCCAGCCCCTTCCTGCGCATATTGAGGCTGTTCATCCCCGGTGGCACCTGCCTGCAGGAGATGTGTATAAGTGTCTATTTTGTTGGACTACGCCAATTTGTCTTTCCCTATCTCAGTCATTCAGCAAACCCACTTTGTGAGGGCCCAGTCCCAGATAACTACATCCTCCAAGTAGCACGAGCCAGCCACCCAAGCAGCGTTCACACCAATGATCCTGTGCTCCAATCACGAAATGTCACTGCAGCTCACCAGCCGCTACCCCAGAAAGCATAGGATCCACAAGAAAAGTGTGTTGCACTAAGCTGCACCTGCAGGGCCAGTGATTACCACAGAGTGAGCAGCCTCTTTCTATTCGGGCAGGCAGTACTCCAAAACCAGTTCCGCCTCCGCCAGCGATGTCCCCGCTCCACGCATAGCACTGCTGTCCCAGCACAGGAGCAGGCCCCGCAGAAGGATCCTCCAGCCGGTCGGCACAGAGCAGCCAGTCTTGTGGCCACTGTGGTTATTGATACAAGCAGTATGCCCCTCCTGGGGTGTCTATCAGTGGTGGATGCTGCTCACCCTGCCCCTCAAAGTCTCGGGGGGCCAAAATTCACAAGTCGCTGCCCCTTCCATGATAGGGGCTGCAATAGCCTTGTTCCTGGCCACCAGCCTGAGCAAACACACCCCAGGGAGTCTTCCAATCGAGCTTTCCAGAGCCCCCCAGTCACTGACCAGGATGACTCCTCACAGCTGCTGGGCCCCGTGCAGCAACAGGTACCCAGGGGCGGCGGGACCGCAGCATGGCCCTCTGCTCACTGCGTCCTTCGCAGAGCCGCCCCCACTCCTTTGCCGTGATCTGCAGGCTACCCCAATGCCCCCTCTTACACAGGGTCCATGGCCAGGTGACACAGCCAAATCACAGGCTCAAATGCTGCCCAGAGAGTCACACCACGATGCAGATGCCCAGAGGGGGTCGAACCGCAACTTAGACCCAGGATTTTGCAGGATACCGTTCGTGCCGGCGGGAGCTGAAATAGAGAGCAACTAATCGACCATCTTGCCTGGCCACCCCCCCAAAAAAGACGATAACTTAATACAGAACAGTCTCAAATGGACACAATCTGGTATGCTGTGAAATAGCAGCAGTCAGAAAAGGAAAACACACCAAAGGGCATTTACAACAGCACTGACAGGCGATAGGATCTGATAAAGATCGAATGGGCATCAGAAGCGTCCTGCTTTCACATCAGGCTCTAAACAGAAAAACAATACTAAATGATAAAGTAAAAACAAAAACACTGGCACTGAAGAGAACTAGCCTGTCTATGGATGTGATCCTTGTGAGACAGCAAAATGCAGTAACTCAAAGTGAAGTTAACCAGTGTCTTAAGAAGGCTGACCCATTGTCCCATGCTATATGCTGCAGTGGGCAGAAGCAAAAAGTGAATTTCACAAAAGCAGACCAATGAATGAAGAGAGGTGGCTGAAACCCCCTATATGTAAGCATATTATATATATTTTAGTAAAATCAAAAGGTCTTGGCTAACTCCACATCTATAAACAGTGTACATGGCATTTGGTGGGGTTTTGTAAACAAGATGGCACTCCCAACAGCATCTACCCAGTCGGGTGCCATACCGACCTCTCTAAATGAGGTGGGGTTTGCGGTAGGTGTGCGGTCAGAACATTTACTATTTTAGGGGGATGAGCCAATGAAACTCAACTTTCAATGACCTTCAGTGTCTATAATTTAGGTTGGGCAAATTGCACATGACACTTTAGGCTAGCAAGTAGGCCTCTACCTCGCAAGGTATTTGATGTTGCAAATGTGGCCATCTAACTACAGAAAATATTGAGCACTTTGGTTTTTCTTTTCCCTTTCATGATTGATTTTGTAGGAAAACACGGACGCCTCTTTTAAACAATTAAAGGCTTGTTATTAGATTGTTTTTATTAGAGTGTTTTGTAGCTCGGTGTTAATGGAGAGCTTGGGCATTCTGGAGAAATATATTACTCGCTTTTGCCAAATGGGTTGGTGTGTTTGTATTCTGCTTCAAATTAACTTTAGCCAAAGTCTGTAGGATGATGTGAAGTCTTTAAATGAATTATTGTATTTTATAATATGATGCGATTTCAGAATGATTTATGTACAATGTTAAACAGCAATATATTGAATTGAGTTGAATAGCTCTGGATCGGTTAAAATAAGTGATTTTGACATGAAACTGACGAGCTTTCTTTCACAGAACACAGGACTCGAAATGTTTATATGACGCTAGTAAAGAGTTCTGTTTGTCTGAAATTATGGGAAAAATTAAGCTGGGAGCGGGCAATTCGAAACCCTCAAAAAGCTATGTAAAGTACAAATTTCTTTGTACAACGTCTGCTGTTGAGGTTCAGTGATTTAAAAGCTCCTCTCGCCATCCTTCAAAAGGAACATGAGTGCCCATCATGTCAAACTATTTTATGGTACCGTGAGCGCAACGAAAGAACCAGAGAGCGCTTTCCTATTCGTGAGGCTCGTGTGCGGCCTTGACCCTGGTAAGAGTTTTTAGGTCTCGCCTAACGTTGCAGCGCGAATGCGCTGCCATCGCTTTGCGAGGCATGCAGTATACACTATAGTGTGGAAGATTCGTGGAAGCTCCGCCCACTCTCCGGCCCATCTTCTTCATTGGCTTAGGTTATAAATGCTGCCTTCTGATTGGTTTTAAGCTTGTTAGTCCCTCCCCATGACAGCCATGCCAGTCATTTGTATCCTTCCATGGCTACTGGCCCCTTCACTGCACAGACTACTTTCTTCCCGTCTCTCCCTACCCCCCTCCCGCAGTCCGTGACTTCTTGGGGCCCCCCGCCCCCTCCCACGCACTCCCGGTCGTGCTCCTGCCTTCTCGCGCCTGCCCACACTCCCGTTTTCAATGCAATAGGTCTCGCGTAAATGCGAGTCCTATTGCATTGCCAATGCTGGTTTGAAACCTCTACCACTGTCGGCAGCGTACTTCAGGCCCTCTCTGAAGTGTGTATCCACATCTCTGTCCTTCGTTCTTACGCTCTGCCATCGAGCCTTGTGTACGTACCAGCAGTACTTTCCCATCTCCTTTCCTCCCTGAGGACGGAGGTGAAGCGAGCACGCTAGGGCCGGGGCCAATACTTTGCACACGCTCCCTGCTCACGTCCCGCAGGTGTTTTGAGGGCACGAAAGCGCCTGTGTCTTATAAAAGGCCTGATCCCGGCGTGTATAAAATTGTTGCAAAAATACAATCTGTATCTCGGTTTATTTATTTTTTGCCCCTTGTGTGCATTGTGCCCCTCTTTCAGGTGCCGTTCCTCGCAGAAGTCCCAACGTGGCTTTTCCGCTGGTAAGGAGTTTACCCCGGCGCCTTGTTTAATACTGTGCAAGGCTATCCAGTAGAAAATCGAAAAGCGTCTATTTAAAAATGCAATAACAGAAGTAATTTTTGTCATGATGATAGAGTTGTAGATCCTTTGAAAACGTCCACTTAATTTTGCAACGTTATACATTCTGCAACGGTGTTCGTTTAACGCATAACTAAGTGCTTATGTAACTGTCTGTTTTGGCGTTTCAGAACTTGTGTGTGTGTGTGTGTGTGTGCCCAGTTCCGTGTATCAAAGTGCTGGTCCAAAACTAGTCCTCATTTTATCACACTTACGTATGTATCCATGATGCGAGAAATATTCTGATCATTTAGCCTGTTAACCAGCGTGCAAATGCATAACCTCTTTGGCGCCGTGCACGCAAGATCCTATTTCATAAATCTCAAAAATGGCAATTAGTATTAACGCCATTTTAAATATCGGTACGTGGCCGTTTTGTGTCGCATGTGTGTTTCGGGGCGGGAGGTGTACAAATCCTTGGTGATCACAGCCCTTTTTTGTGGTTTTCGCATCAATGAATTTGTTTACCTCCAGAAATCGGAAAAATGGGTGACGCCTCAATCTGATGTCCATTTTTATTATTTTAACCAGCGGGATCTGGATCACAGGGCCCCCGAGTTTCAATTGAGCAATGAAACCTATGGATAATAGTGTTCCTATTGTCGGAGCGTATTGCCATAGAGCCCTAATAAAGAAAAGGTAATCTTTACAACAAATGCACCAGGTGTAGATTAGAACTCCCAAGTATAGTCTGTCATGGGGATGATGCCTGTTCTTCAATTGAAGGTCTTCTGTGCACTGCTGGGGAACAGTGTGGGTGTGGAAACGTGTGTAAGATGGAAGTAGTCAAGGTCAGGAAAGCACGTTAAGGCTGCACTTAAAAGCTAGCCTATTATATTATTTGGGGGGCGAGGGGGAGCAGAGGGTCAAACTTATTTGGTTCTGAAACTTGCGTTTCCAGTTAGCTCCCTCCCTGTAGCTATAGTTCTGGTATAGGTGGAACAGTAGCCCCTCGTTCGTCAATACCACAGCCTTGGTTTTGTTAATAGCTGAAGAACAGATTTGTGTTGGTAATCACCTACTTCATTTCGTGGGTATTTGTTTTTGAAAACCTTTTATTACTTTTTTGAATGTAACTTTCACTTTTACATTGTAAGTTGTAGTCCCTGCAGTACTCAAAAGCAGGCTCATAATGGACAACCGAACTCCTAAGTAAGCAAGATCAATCAGCCATTAATTTCTTATCATGATACCTTTATGGCTTTTTATCCAGTCACACTGTCCTTTGGCATGTATTTCCCCATGGCTTCAGTCCTCTGTGACCTAATTTAGTGGCCACTATATGGCCAGTGCCCTTGGCGTTTAAGGAAATATCATGCCCTGTCATTATGAAAATGATCAACCAGCTGTTAAGTACACAGTGGATTCTTCTTTCTCAAATTTGTCAGACGTTCGATCGTGCGCATCAACCAGCCTTCCAGACAAGTTAAGAACATTTGGAAGCCTGTACCTCTTCCAGTTAAGTGCCATCTCTAGTTTGGCTGCTAATTAACCTGGGGAATAAGTATCCAGTCTGTCATACCCTCCACAGAATCGGAGTGTATTTCCAAAACGTAGGGGTCCCTAGTTATCAAGAATCCCGCCCCCCTCTTAATGGTGTAAAACATCTTTCCAGTAGATTTTAATGTCCAGACAGGACCACCATATGTGCATTGTATATATTGCATTCTTCCCTGCATCTGCTGCATGCATTGTGGATGTGTTTGAGGGCCATGTATAAACTGTACATTATCTTTTGCAAAGTTTGTTTTCTGAACACTAAAGTACATGGTATGCCAAACGCCATCGCTTGCTCCGTTTATCTTTCTTTCCCTCCTATTTAATTTAATTTCAATTACTTTATTTAATTCATGTTATCCATTAAAGTACAGTTAAAATCATACAATTCATTACTGTAAAAGGTAATCATAAACATTCAAAAACATGACATATAATTAAAATACACCCCCAGTCAAAAGTGCATAACCTTACATCAGACCTATACTGTAGTGATTGAGCAACGTGCTCTTAAAGCTGCTTTCAGAAAGGCACCCAGGCAAATGGTTTTGTCGTAATCTACCAGGTGAAAAAGCAATTCTAATGCATCTTTCAGGTGTTTAACTCTTTTCTTTAAAAAGGGAAGCAGAAAATGTTTAGAATACATAAGCTAAAACCCACAAAAGAACATAAAATGTGACAGATTTTCCAGAATTGCCATCACAAGGACATGGTAGGGAATCAAAGTTAACGTTAAAACCAGGCGGGAAACATAACGGATTTCGCTGTCTGCCCTATATCGAAACAAAAGGCTTTGTTCCCAAGCCCTTAAACTCTAGTCAAGCACGTTGCTATGTAAACTGGAGGGGTAAACACCATATAAGTTGCTACTCTTTTTCAGATTCCTTGTGTAGCCTTTTAGAGGCTGCCTGATAGTATAATACCTGGCGTAACAGTTTTTAGGTCGAGCATTCGAGACCTCTTGTATATACTTTAGTATATACTTATATGTGTATGTACTTTGTGGGCTCTCGATCAGCCTATTGACTTGTCTGCTTCCGCTTAGGGACTCTTTTTTTTCTGTTCAACTGCCTCTATTTAACTTGATAGAAAACGACCAGCAGAGGTCAGTAAAATACCAGAATCACTTTAGCATTCTCTAGATTCCAGTCCATAGAAATTGTTTTCACGAGGACTCACAGACAATAATTTTTTAAATCTTGGTTTTTCAGTGAGATGACCACCGAAGGCCCTGATTTTATATTAAAAACAGAGCTTTGGACTAAACCATTTCCTGCTGAAAGGTAATATTTCTCTCCATGTGTTCCCATACCTGGCATGTCACACAGTTTGGTGCTTACCTTCTCTCCCTGTTAAAGAACAGTAGATGTTTCAGCACCCAGGCTAATGTGCTGCATATCTAAATACATATAAGGTCCCAAAGGCGAGACCGATTGCATTGCAAATGCTTGTTTACCTGAGTAACTGGGAAGACGTTCACCGGTGACCGCTCATGCGTAGTACGTTTAAAATGAGCAGAGGTCTTTCTTGTCAGACTGTCGGTTTCCTTTTCAGAGCTCTGTGCACTGCGTACCGTGTTGTCGCTGTTCGCCGAATTATTACGGGTGCTGCTTGTGACGTTATTTTTGCATTACAAGTACATTGCAGAAACAAAAATGAATTTTAATGTGAAATATTTTTATGTGAAATATGTTTTGAAAAAACTCTTTAGCATTTTCTGTAAGTTATTAATATACACTATTGAGGGCCAGGGGAATTATGTTATGTTTTCCAGATAGTTATAGGTTTACTGCACATGCCACATACTCCACCATTTGGTGCATAGTTTCCAGAGTTCAACAAAATTAAATCTCTAGTTAAAAGACCAAACTTTACTTTAAAAAACAAGCATTGACAGGGCCACTTGGCCTTGACTTCAAAAGGCTGAGCTATTGGGTTTTCCAATGCTTTTTGAGAGAACGTGCACGATTGCAGGCACAGAAGAAAGCACATGCACTTCCATGGAGTGCCGAGTATATTTATAATATTAAAAAGGCACTGTCCTTTACAATACCAATAGTTCAAAGTTTTGCAAAAGCAATACCTATTGTATTGAAGAGCGCGGTGTCCGTGAAAGCGGGTGCCGCGCTCACTATTAAAGTAAAAATTAAAAAGAAGAAAGAAACAAAGCGCGGTGTCCCTGAAGCGGGCGTTGCGCTCATTATTAAAGTTTAACAAATAAAAATGAAACCGAGCGCGGTGTCCCTGAAGCGGATGCCGCACTCAGTATTAAAGTTTAAAAAAATAAATAATGAAACTGAGCACGGTGTCGCCATATCAGTATAAGAAAGGCACCTCTTAGCAACAAGCCCACACACTAAGCAAACCCAAACCACCTTCCAATACCCACAATATCTTGATACTTAGGATGTGCAACAGCGACAAGCTATTTTTTCAGGGAATATATAAAAAGTAATAACATTGACAACATTGTGACCTACTGCATGTTCTCTCTCTGTACCCCAGCCAGGGCATCAATGCTAAGTTTTCATATTACACATTATGTACATATATATAATACCATTCCTCAAATCCCCAAAGACACATATTTACTCTAACTCCAAACTGCTACAATGGCTTCTGTGGCCTGTTTGGAGAATAACAAATATATTTTATTGTAACTACAACATATGACTTTGTTTTGTACATGTATGATATCAATGTGAGCACTGAGGCTGAACTTTATTTAGAAAACAAGTTACAGTATTATTTAAATACCTTCACTGCTGCCCTTCAGGGTTTGCGTCAGACGAAAAGCTTGCCAACGATCTTGACCCAAAGGAGTCTAAACTGTCCCAGGAGTCGTCCCTGCAATGGATGGTCGAAGGGGACAGTAGGCTCACCACGTTCACTGTGCCATATATCACCACAGCCACTGTCGCGCCCACTTTTTTAAGGCTGCCTGACTCTTCAAGAGCCTGGAGGAAGAAAGAACACGTGTTTTTTGAGAATTCCACAAGGAGGTTGAAGTAATAACACGTCTGTTTTGCAAAAAAAGAGCACCTAACCAGTGAAGGTCATAACAAATTGAGAAATGCTAACATTTCCATTGTGTTTGCTCACCTTAGTCAGAGTTTGTCCCAATAACCCCTCGAAGGCTTTTAAGTCAAGGTAAGGACCATTATACTAGGGGTTACTTTGTGCTTTCCCACCAAGCCAATACAACGTAATCAAAACCTGGAATAAATCCCACAGAAAAGTTAATGAGTTAACTATTAGTCTGTGTTCCAGCTTCAAACCCTTTCATATACAAGCAGCTCTGGTTATGTTTAGGGTCCAGTAATGTGGATTTCGAGGTACCAGAAGCGATTTATCAATTTAGAAATTCTGCCGTTTAAGACTGTGGGTGGAAGTGCGGCCTAGTGATGTACTTTTACACTTGAAACAGGAACATTATAATTCTAAACCCCAAAAACTATATCTAGTGTTTGATTCTGAGCAAAACACGATATATGCCTGGGCACCAATTAGCTAACGTGAAAAATTGGGAGTGTTTCGAGAACAGACAGTAAAAACTGCAGCAAATTGCATGGCCAAGTTATGGCTACAAATCTTTAATCTGATTTTGCCTTCCTAGGAGGTTCACTTTGGGATCCTTTATGTACAAATTACATTTACCGACACAACTGGAAACTCGCTGCTTGCAAGGGGAGGATGTACATTAATAAAACAAGCATTGGCATAGCCAATAGGTCTCGCCTTTGGGACCTTATAAGCTTTTAGTTATGCAGCACAATATCCTTGGTGCAACAACATCAACTGTTGCATGGCTAAACACTTATAAGGTCCCAAAGGCGAGACCTATTGGCGGTCCCAAAGGCGAGACCTATTGGCTATGCCAATGCTTGTTTAAGATAGAGATGCCAGCAGTAATGGGCTGCCTGATCCTCCACAAATAAATAAATACATTTAATCTTTTTTTTTTTAAGATAGTGGGTGTCAGGGGCAACATAGGAGTAGGTTCGGAAACAATAGGAAGTAGGTAGGGGTAGGGGAAAAGCAGAACATGAGAGCCAGCAACAAAACAGCCAGGGGAACAGCAAACTGGCAAAAAAAAAGCAACATGGAGTACCGGTGAGGGAGTAAATTTGGCATGGTAGAAGCACACAAGAGAGCTTGCAACTCAAGGGAGATAGCAGCACAGAGTGCAGAGGCAGGTATTTGTCAGTGGGAGAAGCAGAAGAGGGAGGTAGCTGGAAAACACATGCACTTTCTTGGAGTGCTTAAGCTTAGTTCTCTTAAAGTGATCAGTGGAAGGATAGAAGCCAGCAAATTAGATATATAGTAAAAAGGTTATGCTCCAGGGAATGGACACGACCCTCAAGCTGGGCGATGAAAGCCATTGAATAAGAAGCAAACAATTAAGAGTGACAATAAAGCCAACCAATGATAAGCTATGGGCGGGCTGTAAGCCCTGTAAATTCTTGGTAAACCCACAATAAGTCTTTTACAATCATAACAACTGGGCTATATGGTTGGCTCGACTTAACAACTGAAAGCGATATAGCCGGTCGCTGGTATTAAAGGACAGCAAAAGGAAACCATCGAAAGAGATAGCGGCTCTTCTGTAAAGACAAGAGAGGCTTTTGGGAAGGTGGATCCTCATTTTGAGTTCTTTTTTTGAATTTGTACAAGAAAGCAAATGGGCATTCGAAACAGACTATTGATGGGTTAAATACAAGTTAAAAATTAATCTGTTAAAAAAGTATTGGCAAAGTCAAATGCTCAGGCATTGGCCGTCTGCCTTTAGGGTTTCCAATACTTTTTTGTTTTTGCCATGACTTTTATAAAGCATTGTTGTGGGAGTGGCCAGAGCTTGAGAAACTGAGGAAAAAAAATATTTTTGAGTCTTAATAAGCATTGCCACAGTAGCCCCTGGCAATGAAAGGAACAACTTTGCGTGCGGAAGTGTTCCTTGTGATAGGGTAAAAATGGCCCCACTCACAGTGAGGAAATGACTAAAATGGCAAGACCCATGAACCCTTGCTGTACACTTCTGAGGTGAACCGGATTCAAATCTTCTGTGTCCGACCCCTTGCCCCGCTCCTAACGGCTACTGTTTGCTTCTTCAAACAAGGGACTCGTTTGACTAACTAGCCAATGCACCATAAAGAAAGAAACTGAATTTATGTAAATTACCCAAAGTTGTATATGTTTTTAATGGCTTTAATTCGGGATTAGCCCTCATCATGGAGAACATACCAGAATGCACCGTGCATTTCTCATGCCATACAGTCAAGTTAGGGTGTAGCAGCAGGTGCAGTGACGCCGGGCCTTGAGGAGTCTACTGCGTACCAATTACTGTAGAGTTTTACAGTAGAACCACAGGTTGCAGCTATAAAAGTGCAGTTAGTTGATTGATTGAAAGTCACGGTTTTCCGCCAAATAGCGCTAAGATTTGTGGGATTTTTAGCTCATTCTTGTGGTGGACAAAAGTGAAATTACAAATCCCCGAACGCAACCCACGGTTGACTAAAAAGACAGCCTGAAGTTGTTACTCACAACCTACTTGACAGTAACTTGTATCCTGGTTAATCAAGCTTCAGCGGTCTCTGGATGGATGAACCGTTTGTGCACGTTTGAAATGACCGCGAGATTGTCTCTCTCTTGGAGCCTTTTATTTTCTGGTTGTGAGCCCCTTTGTCGAACCGTGCTAGACACATACAGCCCCCTAGGGTGCGGCTGGCATGGCAGTGGTGCGCCCCCTGATAATCTGTCACCGAGCAGGCGTAATGGCCAGAGCTGTCCACTTTGGAACTGGGGGAACCCGGTTCGAGTCTCGGCTTCGGCTCAACATCGGTCATTGTCTAACGTAACTGGGGCTCATGTAAAGCGCTCCAATACCTTCGGGTCGTGTTCGCGCTATATAAATCTGCCACAAAAAAAAAACTTCCTGTGATTCTGGGCAAATCACTTAATCTCTTCCTGCTTACCCAAAATGAATGTATCCTTTTGAAACATAACTGGTGCTCACGTAAAGCGCTCCAATATCTTTAGGTCGAGTTGGCACTACATAAAAATTGCAAAAAGAAAACGAACAGAAAACAGTAAAACATTTGTTCTCCTATAAATTCATCCATTCGAATGGTGTTGGGGAATCTGTATCTGTATGGGAAGTGAGTACCTGATTCTCAGACGTGCACTCATGCCCTGGGATTGTTACTTGTTGTTCATATAGCATATACCGCCTTCCTGTTTCTAAGCTCAGTTGGTGCAGCTAAGGGAACACATCCTGGAGCTCCACTTGTTCATGCTTTATATACCTCCATACATCCGTACTGTTTCTAAGCGCTAATAATTGTTGCAGCTAGAAGAATTGAAGGTCTGTAACCAAAAGTGGCTTTCCTAAAATGTCGTGTGTGATGCAGAAGAGCTGGTTTATGTTCTCTGAGACCCACCATCTGCATTTATGCGCCAGGCCTTAATACTAATTTTCCCATTTATCAAGACATCTCCCTCATAAGTGCATAAGCTCCGCCATGTAGCCGGTGGTCTATTAAATGGTGCTCCGTTTATGCCGCGGCCCATAGTACGCCTGCCAAGAGTACTAATATGTGCATTTACCACTCTTTAAGGTGGTAACTAGCGCTGATACGGCTGTAATCAGTCAGCACCGGTGTTTCATGGCCCTAGGAGAACCGAGAACGGTGTACAGGACCGAGTGTGCAGTTTATTTTTAAATCTACCGCCGCTGGGCCCCAACCAGGCCTGGGCGGAGGAGGCCTGCGCAGGCCTCGTGTAGCCGCTTCTCAACTTTGCACCTTTCCACAGACACCCTCAGGCACGCGGGTGCGGACACACTCACCAACCACTGTGTGGCGCACTTCTGAAAGGAGGCGACACGCGTGAGAGCGCCAGTAGCCTCAGACGGTTTTCTGTTGTTGTAAAGCCCACCACCACCCCCGTGTCTGCTCTGCATCGGTGCGCAGGAGACTGTCCAGAGCAGGGCAGTTGAGGGCTGTGAAGGCCTCAGCAGACAGTTTATGGCAGCCATTGAAACTTATCACAGCCGCGGCAAAAATAGTGAGATCAAAGGCAGGCGATAAGGGTATGGATGGGACCCCCCACTGTGCCCCAATTACGTCACATGGTTCCCCCATCTCACACCGCCCCGTAGTAGCCTGTTAGCCCGTAGTTGCTCTTCTGTACATTAGAGAGTAGTGCGCAGAAAAATAGCTGCTTGTTCTTCCGTGCTTTGCCTCCGTGACCCCCGAGACCTGGGGAAGCAAGGCCGTGACAGAGATATCTAATTTACACCGATAAACTCCAAGCATTAGTTGCAATTTACAGGGATCACAACAGCAAATGCACACGTTGAAAAGATTCATTCTTCCTACTTTGCAAGTAATTGTGAGCAGATGCGCCTTCCATGAAAAAGGTAATTTCGTAAGCAATAATTCTAAGTTTACATTTTCCATTTCACTGAAAAGAAGCGTGCGCCCAGAATAAATGAGAGGGGGGATGTAATTACTGTCACCTCTTGGGCTGAAGTATTTTGCAAGGAGTCGTTACATTGCAAGTTGACATTATATAAATTGCAGAAAAGTCGCACGTAATTATCTTTTCTGTTAAAATGCAGTTGAGTTTGCTCATTTTTTTTAAAAGGGACGTTTTGTCGGGTTCAAAGGAAATAAGCGCGCGCGCCTCGCGCGGCAGCAGGGGAGAGAGGAGGGGGCCTGCGCCGGGTTCCCTTGCGGGAGCGAGCAGGAACCATCTGTCAAAGCTCGCTCCCGCAAGGAAATCGCCAAACGTGCACGCGTTGCCATTGAAGGCAATGCAATGCGTGCACGTTTTTGACTGCAAAACGGAATCGATTACTAAAGGTCTTTTTCCTAAGCAGCGCATGCGCGCTGCGTAGGCGAGACCTAAAAAGGAAACGAGAGAACATCAGAAGCTTCGGGGGGCAATGCCACAAGTCTGTGCTTCACTTTTGGTACCAACCATTTCTGTGACCGTCTGGAAAGTTTGAAGGCACTCACTCACTAACTCACTAACCCAAGGGCTGTTTAACCCACACTAAATCATCCCTCTCGGCAGTGGCACTTTTTTTATGACCACCTTTCTACCACATGAGTTGCAAAATGTCTGATCTTGTGTTGTGAACAGTCTGGTATTAAGGGCCCCAAAGTCAAATCACTGGTTTTCATCTCTTCCCTAAGAAATTCCAATTTAATTTCACATGTATCACCTAAACAGGAGAATACGCGCTCAAAGCCAGGAATCGTACTTACATTCTTTAACCTTCTGTGTGTCTCTTCCTGCGTAAAAAGAAAAAAAAAGAAACACTTTAATATACTTTACAGCAGTGAAAGGAAAACCAAACATAAGAGAGCCTGGAGCCCGCCATCTTCGGTTAAACTGGGCAGAGTGGGACACTCACGGCTGGCACACACAGGGACAGCTGTAGCACCCAGAGCCGACGGACGGCTTTAGAGCATGGATTCCACTCCCATGGAAGGCACACTAGAGAAGCGCTGCTCTGCCCTGCCAGTTAAAAGTCCCGGACCGGCATCCATGCCTAATGGGAAATACCACACATGGCAGAGTAATCCCGCTCTGGAAAGGGTGATGAATGGGGCACGCCCGTATGCACCAGGGCAACATCACAGAAGTTGCAATAGCCGCAAATGATGACTTTCATTAAATGCACCCCAACCGCTCTGTGCTTAATAGGAACATCATCTCCGCCTTTACCGCGTGCACTCAGACCGCACAATTGTTATACAAATGTGTTGCTATTACCCGCATCAGGCACTCTAAATGAGGACGGAAATAATACGGCAATATATGATGAGACTGCATCACTAGGGAGTGTGATGGAAAATGGTAAAAGTAAATTTAGAAGAAAATAAAAAGTGGCTGGCTACTGGAAACTTAGGGAAAGCAGATGTTCAGACGTCGTAGCCACACCATACCTCCCCAAAAATATTTGCAATGCCATAGGTCTCGCATTTAAATGAGACCTATGGCATTGCAAACAAGTAGCCACCATTGTCCCGGCTGCTTGAAAAGTGAAAGTGCAATGTAAGCAAAGCACGTCGTTGTGCTTGAAGTAGGAGAAACTCAATAAAGAAAATAATGCTTACAAGACTAAATAACACGCACCGTGTAACAACCGAAGTAAAGGGGCCAGTAGCCATGGGAGGTTACACATGAAGACAAGGCGGTAGTAAGGAGGAACTAACAAGCCTATTAAGGAATCAGAAGCCAGCATTTACGAAGGACAAAGACACAAGCTAATGACAAATATGAGATGAGTGGGCAGGGCTTCTCTTCCATACTCCACTACAGCAGTCTTGCAGAACAGCGCATGCACGCTGACTCAGTCTCGACCTAAAAAGAGCCCCATGAGGTTTGCATTGTAAGGATATAACTAATCCAATTATAATTCTGTGAGACTGATATGCTTCTGGGAAGGACAAACACAAGATTATCAAGGAAAGTAATTGAATCAAGGGCAAACAGCAGAGCAGAGGAAAGCCATTGAATCACGAAAAATGGGCTGACCGTAAGCCTACTTTAAGTTTATAATATATTGGAAGCAATAGGTCTGGCTGTCCAGCAGACAAGTAAATCCATCTGTAGCCGAGACCTAAAACATCTAAAGCAATTGGTTGTGTCAATGGCTTTTTAAACTAGTTATTGATCATCAGAGGGTTTCCTTGGACTAGAGGCGGTTTTATTATTAGATCAAATAATAATATGCATGAGGTATATATTGGGGGTAAGGTAATATTCCATACATGTTTACAGTACAAAGTGCTCTTCAGAAACATGCAATCTACACAGCAAAAAAACTCAAAAATCTGATCATCCTATGGAATGTTCAGATCCAGGAAACAGGTCCAAATAGTGGAAACCCCCTTGTATTATATATTGTCTTCCGGGAGAGGGGCAAAGAAGGGGGCTTGGACCAATTTGGATTTGGTTCCACAGTAACAGGCCATCTCGTACCCAGTTCTAACTGCTCTGTAGACAGAATTATTTGTGATTGGATATTGGTTGCCCCAAGCAAGTGCTCTGGTATGAATCATTATTTTCTAAAGTGCTATATGTGATTAATCAGGCAACCAGTGCATCCACACTACTATTTATGGTTGAGGAAACACAGAACACACCTCATATAACCCACTGGACACTAGAAATTCATGTTGAGCTAGCTCGTCAGTGCATTAATGGGTCTTTAATAAATATGTCAAAAGAAAAGTATGACAGACTGGAGCAATAGAGGAACCATGCATCATATTTCATTCAGTTTCTGCATGACGGTCACCGTGTTTAAGAACACATTCTATAACAGAGACAAATTTGTTTTCCCCTAACAAGCAGCATGTGTCGCTATTAAAAGAGAGACCATTTCTCAATAAGGCCAAGCAGGCTACTAATCACTTGTGGATGAGATTCGTTAACTCAACAGCACCCCACTACTTTCACCTTTCTTCTCCTTTCATGGTGTGCTACCACAGGCAGCTGCAGGGACCCAGGGGCTTCCATGATGGTCAAAGGCTCAAACCAGGCTCTATGTAGTGGCAACCATTTTTTGATCTCTAGTCTCTCATGCTCCAGTTGACCCGCTCTTGATGCATTGCTTCCAGTAAAACCATGCCTTGACATCCTCATCTATAGCTCTCTCTAGACTTAGTGGATCAGACTGACTCAGCCTATTACTCTGTATTATTGCCTTTCATCTTCTGTTAGAACTATCTCAGGCCACCATCCATACAGGACTAAAAATACCTCATAAACATTACTTGAATCTCAGGACACACCTTTAAAATTGGGGACGATAATGCCGTTGTCCATAGATCAACGCTGCTTTGAGGACAATGTGGGTGTGGTGTGCCCAATGTGGAGTGTCAGGTGCAGCATCTCAAGGCCTCATGCTCAAATCATATATATGAGCCTTACAAGATCTACTATCTATACGAGATCTGCTGGCTAAGGAAAGTTGTGTGAGCACAGTCAAAAAAGAGCCTCATGTCCTGGCCATGGAGGCTCTAGCTTTACCTTTTGCCGCAGTGCATTGCACTCGTCCCACATACCAATCCTCAAATGTTCTAGCTCTTTGAACTTGCTCTACCAGTTCACCAGCTCTGCCATAAATAAACCCAGCTACTGAAGCTGACATTTTGTGTTCAGAAAACGTCTACACTGGTCTGTCAGCTAAAGAGCCCTCTGTCATCCTTATCTCGCCTACAATGGTTAAAATGAGGGTCACAGTTGGACTGTAGAAACCTCTTTAATTTCCAATAATCTTTGCAATTGCTTCTAAATCACTAGTTGGTTAACTGTAAAACTATATTCCAAACATTAAAAGCTGAGGCTACCAGTACAACACAACTCCCCACCCTATACTCAGCCTCCATCCTCATCTCAGTGCCATTTCACTCCATTCCGAAAATTCAGACCAGTACCTCAATACCTGCTGGACATCCTTCAGGTACTAACACAAGCCTGATATCCTGCACGACATTGAAGAGCGACAGCACCAATGCCCAAAGACCTCTGGTGCTGTGCAGTGAGGCATGGCTGCAGGAACATCTTCATTGCCATGGGTCCATGCTCAGCAGTACTTTGAAACCATTTAAATACCATTTTACAGTAAAATCCCTCTGTGGGTCTAGACAGCTAGAGAAATGTGGGGCCATCTGATTTGAAAAACAATGTTATCAAAATGATTTCCTTTTTATACTAGACAGAGGTGCTTTGAACACATTTGGCTGGGGAGTACTTCATCCCCCAGCATCCACTTTAGCTCTTTTTGCCTAGGGGCCGCCCACACACCATTTCCAGCACATATAGAGCTCTCTGCATTTCCCTCGGTGCAGGAACTTTGAACACATGTGGCTGGGGTGAAACTTCACTCCTCAGCATCCACTATTGTTCCTTTTGCCGAGGGGCTGCCCGCACACCTGAGTGTGTGCCCAGGCCAAGACCGGGCAAAGAGCGGCCCGTCTACGCCCGTCCAAGCCTAGAGGAGGCTGGGACACCCCTCATGATTTTGCCAGCTCTAAAGGTACTGTGTCCAGGTGATTAGGCTATTACTTAGCCACATCGCGACTTCTTATTAATAAACTCCTAATGCCAGGACGTATTATTGTTTAAATTTCCCCTAGTGTGTGTTATTTTTCTATGTTTGCTTTCTGTGTGTATAAAATGTCGAAGAGGAAGCAAGGCTTTAACTTGGAGGGGGTTGTTGCAAAAAAAAAAAAAGAAAGGCACACTGGATGGGTATATTGAAAAGGCAGTGGAAGCATTAGAAAACTAAATTTTGCTTGCTGAGAGGCGGTTATCCATGTCTTCTACAACATCCATGGCAACTCTGCCAAGTGAGGTGACACTCCAACAGCTACTCCTGCTGCAGGTCGTGCGAGTGGGGGCCCAGGCGAAAAATGTGTTTCGGATAGCACTATATGGGCTAATAAGCAAGTCTCATTATTCAGCACTAAATGGAAATTGAGGTTACTACAAGCAGTTAATACATTTATTTTATTTATTTATTTATAAAGCGCGACATTCATCCCACTGGGATATCACGGCACTAGTGTAGCCGGAGAGTGATGAGTCAGTTTAGTCTAATTGAGGGCGGTAGCGGCAGTGCTAAGGAAATAAATACGTTTTAAGTTTCTTCCTGAACGCCATGCGTTCTGAAGTTAGCCGTAGTTCCAGCGGTAGCTCGTTCCAATAAAGTGCTGCAAGGTGCGAGAAGGTGCGTCCACCTGTCCTGCTCTTACTGATTCTTTTGGTCTCAGCTAATGCTAAGGAACGTGACCTTAAGCACCTGGGCGGGACGTAGAATTTGATTCTATTCTGGAGAATCTTGGGGCCTGTGCGATAAAGTGCCCTGTGTGCATGTCCTAAGAGTTTAAATCGTGCTCTTTGGCGCATGGGCAGCCAGTGAAGTTGCTTCAGGCATTTTGTCGCTGAGCTGTATCTGCCCTCATTGCACACCAGTTTAGCCGCTGCATTTTGTATCACCTGCAGACGTTTAAAAGGTAATCTGGCATGCCAACAAAAGTGCATTTCCGTAGTCTAACCTGCTGACAAGCAGGGCTTGTGTGATGGTCCTCCTGCTTTCCAGTGGGATCCAGGGGAAGAGCCTTTTTAGGAGCTTTCAGTGTGGCGAAGCTTCTACCACACAGGATCCGCACATGGTCCTGCATCGATAGGGTGTTATCAATGATGATGCCCAAGTTTTTTACGCACTGCTTTGGTGCTGGCGCCGCACCCAAAGAGTGGGGCCACCAGGATGTGTCCCAGATATGATTGGCTCCGCCGAGAAGCAGGATTTCAGATTTCTCTGCGTTGAGCTTTAAACAGTGCGCTGACATCCAGGTTGCCATCTCAGTAAGGCAGTTGTTGAGTTTGGCTCTGGTGTCATCATGCCCATTTCCGATGGCTATTGTCAGTTGGGTATCATCCGCATAGGAGCAATTTCCAAAGCCCCATTTCATGCCAATTTTTGCCAGGGATGAAGCATAGGCATTGAATAGTGTGGGGCTCAGGGATGCTCCCTGCGGGACGCCACAGCTGAGAATGAGCTGAGCCATTGAAGGGCCTTTGCATGCATCCCTTTTTTGTGCAAATTTTCCAATAAAAGTTGGTGGGAGACCGTGTCGAAAGCCGCCGATAGGTCTAGCAGGATCAGGGCTACTGCCTTTCCCTGGTCCAGCAATGATCTTATGTTGTCTAGGACAGCCAAGAGAGTTGCCTCCGTACTGTTAGTGGCCCTGAAACCTGTTTGTGAGGGGTCAAGCAACTCGTTGGATTCTAGGTAATTAGATAGCTGTCTGTTGACAAGTTTCTCCAGTACCTTGGAAAGATAGGGGAGCTGAGAAATTGGTGGATAGTTGGCTGGGTTGTTTACATCGGATCCTATCTTTTTCAGTAAGGGGGTTACTATGGTTTGTTTCCAGATCTCTGGGAAGACTGCTGTCTCCAGGGATTGGTTAAACAGCTGTGTGATGTAAGGGCACAGGGTAGGTATAAGTGTGGACATGGGTCGAGAGGGGATCCCGATTTGACTTCCCCTATTGCTTTAGCAACTTCTTTTTCTGTAAAAGGGACGAAGCCGTCTAAATGCACGGGGGTGTCGGGATGAGGGTCTCTATTTTCCCAGTTGATGAAGTTCGCTGGAGTGGTATTGTTAAATGACGAATAGATTGTGCCTATTTTGTCCGTAAAGAAATTGCTGATTTTTTCACAGCTTTCTGCAGAAGGGAGCAGGGTTTGAGACATGCAGGTTGGTGTGCATAGCTCGCGCACTATTTTATAAAGTTATTTTACCGAATTTGTGTTCTCATTTATTCGTTGTGCAAAGTATGCCCTTTTGACCTTCTTTATTGCATGGGTGTAGCCCCTGAGTTCTGTTTTATACGCTGATTTATCAGTGTCCGATCTAGACAGTCGCCAATTGTGTTCCAGTGTTTTACACTTTTTTTCCAGCATCCTAAGTTCTGCTGTATACCACTTTTCGGATACCGTTTTTCTGGGTTTAGATTTAAGTTTCGGTGCGCATTCAACCCACATAAGCCAGCTACCCTTGGGTCCTCTAACCCTGATATTCTTACTAATACTAAAGAGGTCATCGGAGGGATCTTGGCTCAGTTTAGAAAGGAGGTTGCTGACTTGCTTGATTCTAAGCTATCAGGGCTGTATGATTGCTTGGGGTGCATTGAGGTGAAACTTAGCGAATTGGATGTGTGGATGGCTAAGGGTATTGTGCGAGGTTGTGGCTTGCCAGTAGGGCATAGGCTTCCAAGCTCTGGCATGGAGACACGGCCCCAGATGGAGAGCGAGGGGAGGGGACAATTGCACATTAGTGCATCTGGAGTTTCCACCCCCCACACTGGTGAAGATTGTCGCCCAATGGAATCTGCGATGGCTGGTCCAATGTTGGGGGCCTTAACATCTTGAGCATTCCTCTTTTACCTCTCACCCAGGTGGGTCTAGTGCAGAAAGGTGTCTCTCACTGTGATCCATTGCCTCCTGCATGTCCCTATGTTTTTGTTCTGGCATATGTTCTAATGTAATGTCCCAAAACAAATGAGTCTGTTGCAGAATTAATTAATAAGACAACCCAGTGGATCCATGGCAACATCAGATGCAGGGGTAAAATTTTTTCAGAAGGTACTTATGGCAAGATGAGTAGGCTGGATTGGGAATATGCATAAAGAATTTACTGGAGACTGTGTTATTGTTACTTTCAGAAATTCCAGGGTTTAAAAAGATCTTATCTGGGCCTCCAAGCAACAGTATGCTAAACCTGGTAGCGTGACAATTGTGCCCCTGGAATACTTCTATAGAAATCTGGTCAAAAACCCCATTGAAGGGGAGAGTTCTTCCTGATTTATGTCTGTCCAGCCACTTTTATTCAATATCCCCACTTAAAATCGCTTTTCCCTGGTGGGTGATTTGTCAGAAAATGACTGACTGAGTGCTCAGTACGAGGCCAAGAAGACCTATGTCGGGGAAATTTGCAGTGTAGAGGTGCCTTTAGGGATACAACTTGTCTACCTCACAAATTGTTAAACTCTGGAGGTCTGTCAGTTGCTAACACCATAGAATACCCCTTGACGAGAAGCAAAGGGACCTTAGTAATTTTAGAAAACCACACCCAGGTGATCAAGATCCTCTTCTGGAATGTTGCTGGATTAGCAAGTAAAGAGGGCTGGGAGGAGTAGGTTAACTTCACACATAACTATGATATAATTTTTTTCCAAGAGACTTGGGGGCATATTATCAAGAACGGCGTTAAATTATCGCCGCTTTAGCGGCAGATAACTGCCGCTAAAGCGGCGATAATGGGCTTGATAATATGCCCTTGAGAATTCCAATAGAAGCCCATGTTTACACCAGAACATGGGCTTCTATTGGAATTCTCAAGGGCATATTATCAAGCCCATTATCGCCGCTTTAGCGGCAGTTTTCTGCCGCTAAAGCGGCGATAATTTTAACGCCGTTTCTTGATAATATGCCCCTTGGTCTACTGAAACCATTGGTTTAGATGGTTACTGTTCCCACTTAGTCTACGCGGTTCCATCCCTGTCGGGCAGAGCCAGGGCAGGACTAGCGGCATGGTTCAAAGTTACATTGGACTGTAAAATCAGCTTGGTTCCCTCTGGTTGCACTTTACTCCAATCATTTTTATTCAAGTGGCCCGATAGTTTAAATGCAGTCTTTATGAACTTTTATAACAGGTATTTTGATATTTATAACACTGCCAATTTTAAAACGTTATATGATTTTATTTGTGTCCTGGAAGCCCAATTTGCCTATTTGCCCAAAGGTTATGAAATTATTTTAAGTGGGGATTACAAAGCCAAACTTGGGACAATACAGATGGAAAATTAGTGCAATATGCTTGATAATAATGGTATAGGACATGATTATCACTGCAGGGATCAGAGAGGGCAAGCACTTTTCCAACTGATTAAGTCATTTGACCTGACTAATGTGACTGAATTCTGTGACCCTAATTATCATGCTAAGGCCACCTTTGAAAGGGGAGATCATTCCTCAACTATTGATATTTCGGTTACCCGTGATTTCTTGGCCAGGGTCTCTAGGACATCTATTGTCACCAGTGTCTACAGTGATCACAACCATGTAAGCCTAGATTTAGGTCTACCAGGGATGGGGGAGGAGCTAAGAGTGTGGCTACTGAATCGTTAACGGTCAAGACTTAAGGCTTGCACCTGGTTTTGAACCATTTTTCCATGGTGTCTAAATGACTTACTGTCTATGACAAATACCGGATGGTGGCCAACCTATTTGTCCACTTGAATTTAGCCATAAGTGGTTGCCTATGAAACCAAGTAGACCAGGGTCCCACAAGGCTAAATGGTTCATTCAGCATTGAAGGATGGCCTTGGTGTTAATTCATGAGGCACTAAAGTAGATAACTAGGGACCCAAATAAAATACAACAACATAGAGCGGAGTATAACATTCCTCTGTGGAACAGCTGTAAAGATTTTCAAAATGACTCCTTGGGGAAGCTGGTCAGGGCATGTAGGGGTCTCTAGTTGGCAATGGTTTGCACCTTTGTCCAAGTAGGGTCCCTTGCTTCTAGTCAGGGTAAGGGAGTTACGCCCTCAGACAACCCCTGCTCACCTCCTTTGTAGCTTGGCACGAGCAGTCAGGCTTAGTCAGAGGCAGTGTGTAAAGCATTTGTGCACACATACAGTAATACTGTGAAAACACTACAAATTGACACCACACCAGTTTAGAAAAATAGGAAATCTTTATCTAAACACAACAAGACCAAAACGACAAAGATCCATATGTCAAGATATCATCAAAAATAGGTTATTCACAAAAATAAAGCTTGTAGCAACAAGTAGCTCCACCTGGGGCTATGTATAGTAGTAAAATATAGCACTATTAGATGTTTGGCGGAGGTCATGACAAATTTTGGGCCCGCTGCTACTGCACCTGTTGCACCATTCAAATCATAACCATGTTGTCTGCAAGGTAACTGCACTTGTGACTCCCTGTTTAGTAGTAAAATATAGCAATGTTAGGTGTTTAGTGGAGTGCCTAGAGCTTTTGGTCCTGGTGCTACTGCATCTGCTGCACCACTCAAATCATTACCCTATTGCCTGCTAGATAAATGCACTTGTGACTGCCTTGTTTAGTAGTAAAATTTAGCAATCATCTGGGTTTAGTGGGGTCTCCAGAGCTTTTGGCCCCAGTGCCACTGCACCTGCTGCACCATTCAAATCCAGTCCCTTTTAACTGCAAGGTAACTGCAGTTGTGACTGCTGTTTGGTAGTCAAATACAGCAATATTATGTGTTTAGAGGAGTTCTGACAGTTTTAGGGCCCGGTGCTGCTGCACATGCTGCACCATTCAAATCATGACCTAGTTGTCTGCAAGGTAACTGCACTTGTGGTTGCCTGTTTAGGAATAAAATATGGCAATATCAGGTGTTTAGTGGGGTGCCTGGAGCTTTTGGTCCTGGTGCCACAACACCTGCTGCACTATTGAAATCATGACCCTAGTTCTTGCTAGATAACTGCACTTATGATTGCCTGTTTAGTTGTAAAATATAGCAATATTAGGGGGGCATATTCCCAAGAACGTGTGATAACCACCGCAAATTTAGCTTAACGCAACTTTGCATATCGCAGTCCATCGCGGGAAATGAATGCCTTGTTAACCAAGTATTCACAACACGGCGGCCCCATGCGATACTCCCCAGACAACGCGCCAACTGACTGCGTTAGAATCAACGCCACGCCGCAAAAATGCGAAACACCAACGCAAAAAAAGCTGCGATGAGGCCAATCGCGATTCGAAAATCAGCGAAACCCAGCTACAGGCCTGAAATTCACACGCGTCAGGTGGGAACAATCACCATAAAAGTAGAAAAAAAACAGACAAACAAATGCCAAACAACAGCGAAGCACAATGGACTTTGCCGCAGCAAGTACGGAGGAGAGCCAGAACCCCACAAGCCCCCCGGAGGACCATCCTGGGACTTCGGGGTCAGGGAAGGGCAAGGACAAGAAGAAGAGGAAGACGAAGTTCAGTCCGCAGGAAAACAGGATCCTGATAACGGAGGTGACAGAACACCATCAACAACTGTTCGTCACCTCCACCGTGTCATTGGCAACAAAAAATAAATTACGGCAGTCCATCGTGGACAAGGTGAATGCAGTCGGAGTGCTGAAGAGGACAATGGGCGAGGTCAAGAGGCGCTGGAATGATGTCAAGCGCAAAACCAAGCTGAAACTCGCCAACAACCTGAAGGCAGGAATGCAGACTGGAGGTGGGAGCCCAGCGCCACAGGAGGAGCTGGACGGCATGGAGGAAATGGTGTCCACAGTCATCAGTGGGGAGACGTTGGCAGGAGTTGGGGGCCCGGACACTGCTCAACAGGACCCGGGCCTGGGGGGACGGGGGGAGATGGACACAATGGCACACATGCACAATTAAGTTGAGCACATCTGCAGACACACCATGCCCCAGACCACCAACTCCCACCAAGAGACCAACGTACCCAAGTATGCAACATGTCAACACTGTACAAGCACAGAAGTCAGAGGCACACCTCATGAAAGTGATAAGGGGCAGCAAAATCTGAGCTGCAGGGGCGACTCCCCAAAAATGCAGCACACACATCACATACAGAGCACATCTACATTGACAACGATGTGACACAATCCGCAAAAAAACACCTACAACAGAACACAGGACACAACTGGTGCCGCTTGGGTGCAGACACTGGCCAATCACAATTGGCATTGCAGGGATATGTGCGTTGATAATGTACAAGTACAAACACACATCCGTGATGTTGCCGAAATCTCCACTGTCCCCCATCAAATAGGCAGCTCCTCCCAAACAGCCACAATGTACCCAGTCATGCTGTCTGTATGTAAACATGTACAATGCGACAACATACATGTGGACACATTGTTAAACTGCATCTCCCCTTCACATTGCAGAGGGAGAATCAACACAACCTGCAGAGCAGTCCGACCCTCTCTTCTCTGGAGCCGAAGAGGACGACCACAGCTTCGACTCTGATGCCCTCCAACTGCTCGTGGAGAGCCTCCGCAGCCCACTTCCAGGAGCTGGGCAGCCCAGCTGCTACGAGAAGACCCCACCCCCTGCACAGACCACACAGCAGGCAGCACCCACCACCACTGCTGCCTCCCAGGACCCCGACGGAGAACACATGGCCTTCCAACGCCGTGTTTTGGGGTGCCAGGAGAATCTGGCTGAACAGGTGCGTGTGGGCTTCGACCGCATGGCAGACAAACTAGATGCCATACGTGGGTGTCTAAGTCCCATCAGGGACCGCTCACGGTCCCTAACGGACACCCACAGTCCGCTCCATGCTCTCCAACGGACCATGGCTGACATCGCTGGAGCCCTGACTCAGAGAATAGTACAACTGTCCAGTCCGAGTGGCACTAGCGATGTCACACGGGAGTTGGGAAACATGCGGAGGTTAATGGAGACCATGGAGCGGGCGAATGCGGACCGAGCGGCTGCAACGGCTGCACACCAGCGAGAGGTAGCTGGGTTCCTCAATGACCTCAGGACCCTCCTCATGGCATTGCTGCCACAAGGCCTGGTGCGGATGCATGCTGCTGCCACCACTCCATCCACATCTCCGCCCCTTGAAGTGTCAGTGCCACACAGTGCGGCAGACCTTCCACCTCCGGCCACTGATGTGTCACTGCCACAAAGGGCTGTAGACAGAACATCACCACCCACACGTGAGGCACATCAAACAGCAGAGAATGAAGATGCGGATGATACTGCCCTCGTGGTAAGGAGGAAGCAGCAGCATGCATCTCATCCTTAGGTCCGGCTTCAGCTTGGTACTGCCCTCTGCATCATCACCTTCCACTGTCCCCCCATGCACTCTGCGACACTCACCTTGGACCCCGACATGGACTGCCATATGATGTTTGATCGCCATTGACACAGCAATCAGACTGCAGACTGTACTCGTCCTCTTCCTTTGGACTTGTCATTCCCTGGAGGACCCTGGCTGGACCTCCACGGGACAACATCGTCATGTGTGGTTTGCATGGCCCTGTCCTGCTCCAGATGCAACACTCCACTGAATGTGCATTAAACATTCATATACACACAGATGTGTCATGTCTATGGTCTTTTAAGTGTGGAAGTATGGATGATAGTGGGCTCCCCGGACTCCTCTTACGTCCATGTGGCTCATGTCGTAGAACAGGGGTCACGGGGTGACACATTGCCCAATGCGGTCCAGGTGGCGCTGACACAACAACAGGGGCACACGCATGAGTTACTTCCTTGTCCAGCCCAGTACGGAACCACGCCCAGGGCCCCGGGGTCATATACAGACCCTTACGCTGGACTGGCATACACCAGGCCACCCCACTACGTTTACGCTCACAGGGGTGATCTGCTGCTCACAGGTCTAGTTGTCAGCATGCCACAGCCACTCCTTCATGGCTGGTTTACACCCACACCACAGCCATCCAGCACACGCGTCACAGGACATGTGACCCTGCCAATGAAAAGGGACGGGCGCACGTGCTCGACGCCATTTCCACTCTCTATCTGGGTGCGTCCGTGTGGTGTTAATGTAGGCATGAGGGCCTCGGGCCCTGCAACATCACATTCCCCAGGACCGGAGGTGACATGATGGCGTCCGCAACATGATACCCAATCATACAGGGACCATGACTTTGGGACACAGAATTGGTGGCACCGGATACATTGCGGCCGGCACAGGCACACCGCCATGGGACGGTGACTTTGGGTGCACTGAGGTAGGGGCACCTTAAGTGCTGAGCGGGTGTGCAGCCTGCGATGATGCCCCGTCCCGGCCGTCCGGACTGCTCAGGATTTGTGTGCCCTGCTGGACCGCAGTGTAGGCCTGAGCCAGCGGGCAGCGCGGGCCTACCGCCACGTGGCGTCGCATCCTGGTTCACAGAGTTAGTGGCCCCTCAAGGGCTGAGCGGGTGTGCAGCCTGCGATGATGCCCGGTGCACTGGTATGTCCTCTGCCATTGCGATATCAAGACCCAGAATCATATGTGAGACCTGTTGGCCTGCGGAGCGGGGCTGCATGATGTGGAGGGTGACATGTCCGTGGGCACCGGGCATGTGGCTTGCAGCGGCACGTGGTGGGCCATCATTACTACACGCCAAGGGCGGAAGGTGAGCAGTGAGGCTTGGGTGCGCAGGGGCGGGCATGCACCGCTGGGCGGCGGGAGGGGCTGGGGTACATCTGCCTGGGTGCGCAGGGGCGGACAGGCGATGATGTCTTGTGCAATTGTATGTACTTTGCCATTCATGTCTCTGGACTCTGTTTCAGATGACGGATCTGTTTCAGATGTGTGACCTGGTGAACTGCACTGCATACAGGCACATGGTTGGAGACACACCTGTGGCAGCAGGTGGGCAATGTGGCCTGGGTGCACATTGTGGGCACTCTCTCTCCCTGTCCGTCTCTACTGTTATCTGTGTCTCACTCCCTCTCTCTGTCCGTCTTTCTCTTGCTCCCCCTCTCTGTCCGTCTTTCTCTCGCTCCCTCTCTCTGTCCGTCTTTCTCTCGCTCCCTCTCTTTCTCTCTCTCCTTCGCTCTCTCACTGTCCTTTGATGTGCGCAAGACACACCTTCTCATCATGATTTTTGTCTTGCAGGCTGTGACCTACGGATTGTCCCGAGGGGAGACGCCATGTGTCTTCATTTCTGTTCTGTGTTTCTTTGAATAAATTTTCATTTGTTACATCGAAGGTGGATGTGTGATGCTCATTTTTGTGACGACACATGCATGCCACCAAATGTGATTGTGCGACATCAGGCGGATTATTTGGTACATGATTCCGTATAGTTGATGTGGCATGTCTTTGGCCGGGGGAGGCGGGGGTACTGGGGGGGGGGTGGCGGTGGGTGTTGTGGCCCTGTTGGGGCTCCGAGCTGCATGATCAGTGGCTCCATGGCATCTGTTGCCCTTCAGGTGTGGCTCTGGGCTGGGCTCCATTTTGTGGTGCAGGCTGTGGTCCGACTTTGCACCAGGTCAGAGCAGGTGTTAGTTTCCTGCTGCTAACGGGCCTTATCGCCTGTTTTGTGGTCTTATCGCCGATCTGGCTACTTGTTGAGAATGTTGCGGAGTGCTGTTTTCGCGGCTTTTTGCACGGGTACGCCTACTCTGCATCTCATTAGCGATAGTTGCGGGGGTCATCTGTGGCGATGTTTTTTGCGGATGCTATCGCGGGTAAAATGGTGTTATGGGCTGTTAACACCAGCTTGTGAATGGTGCGATGAATTTATCGCCACTTTGGCTGCGATAGAGTGCCGCTAACTACGCGATGTGTCCTTGAGAATATGCCCCCCAGGTGTTTAGAGGAGGTCAGACAACGTTTGGGCCTGGTGCCACTGCATCTGCTGCACCATTCAAATAATGACCCTGTTGCCTGCAATTAACTGCACTTGTGACTGCCTGTTTAGTAGTAAAATATAGCAATATTTGGTAATTAGTAGAGTTATGAGAAATGTTGGCTCCGGTGCCACTGCACATGCAGCACCATTTAAATCAAGCCCCTTTCAACTGCAATGTTACTGCAATTGTGACTGCCTGTTTAGTAGTAAAATATAGCTATATTAGATGTTTAGAGGAGTGCTTAGTAGCAAAATACAGCAATTTAAGTTGTTTAGTGGGGTGCCTAGAGCTTTTGGTACTGGTGTCACTGCACCTGCTGCACCACTTAAATCATGACCCTGTTGTCTGCAAGGTAACTGCACTTGTGACTGCTTGTTTAGTTTAAAATGTTAGCAATAATCTGTATTTAGTGGGGTCCCTAGAGCTTTTAGCCCCGGTACCACTGCACCTGCTTCACCATTCAAATCAAGTCCTTTTTAACTGCTAGGTAACTGCAATGGTGAGTGCCTGTTTAGTAGTCAAATATAGCAGTATTATGTGTTTAGAGTTCTGACAGCTTTTGGACCTGGTGCTACTGCACCTGCTGCACCATTTAAATCATGACCCTGTTGTCTGCAAGGTAACTGCACTTCTGGCTGCCTGTTTAGTAGTAAAATAGAGCATAGCTCTTGTATATTAACTTTATTTTTTAAGTGCAATGTTTATTACAACATATAGAATTTGATCATAATGACCAAATAGATTAAGTTGAAAAAATCAATCTGATAATGTCTACAAAGTGCAAAGAAATGTACTGAGGCATGAATAGGAAATGCCACAAACGTTCTAAGGCTAAAGCATGTGCTTTACACAACTAAGTAATAAAAAGCAAGCATTCGGGCAGCTGTCTCCCTTTTTCATGGGAAGAGATATTTTCTTGACAGTGAATGGCACTTAAACAGTGTGAACAGCTTTAGTAGAAATATCGTAAATGTGTGCAGCCAGGGAAAATTAACAAAAAAAAAGTTCCACACAAAAACGAATGAACACAGTAATTTGGCCCCCTTTTAAGATATATTAAATACAAGAGATTTCACAAGCACAGTGCAAGCGCTGGGCAGGCGACACCTAAAAGGAGTTTCCTGAATTCAAGCAAGGTCAGCAGTGGAAGGATACAAGATGGCCAATCAGAAAATTGTGAAACTAAAAAGCTCCTGGGTGGGACATATACATACATTGGGAGGAAAGCCATCAAATCAAGAAAATACAGCTGAGATATGCAAAAAAAGTCATCCAACCATGAACAAGGGGCTGACCTGAAGCCCACTCTAACTATACAATAGGTCTGGAGAACAGAAAACTAAAGCTGTCTGTAGCCAAGACCTAAAAATGTGCTGCACGTGGTGCAACACATTGGCAGACACTTTGTAAATGATAATTGGTCATGTTTTAGTTGGGATTGTCATATCCAGCTTCTAAACTGGTACTAATGAGGTGAACCCTTGCCTATAGTATTATTATGTGTTAAAATGACAAAATAGAAAATAATACCACCACAGAATTATGCGTTATGGTGCCTTATGTGTCATTTTGGCAACATAGTTAAGTCAACCCAGCTGAATAATTTGGTCTTCCATTGATCTAGAATTCCTTGTCCAAGGCATTGACACATTCTTTTATGAATGGAATGGCAAAGTGACATTGTATACTACTGAAAACATCAATGCAAGGGACAAAAAGGCAAGTCTATCTCAGTAGTGTATCATGTATACATTAAACATGTTAATTTATAGGTCATGTTAATTTGATGTCAGTCAGCCTGAGCATCTCTCAGGCTGTCAACCACAACATCTTTGTGTATGTTCTTAAATAATAGTGGAACTTTGTCGACACATCAATAGACCAACAAAAGACAATGGAGTGAGGACATATTTAACAAAAGCGATAGCTCAGTTTTCCTATAAATAAAGACACCAACCCAACTAAAGGGGTAGCCTCTCACAGCAAAAAAGGAGGTGGGAGACAGAAAGAATTCTATTTCATTTAAGCAGACTTTCACCCACATGTTTCTATTTGGCATGCTTCTTTGTCGAACTAAAGTATTCAACAAATGATGGATGGGATGCTTGAATTAATCTCATCCATTGGTAATTACTGGGGCTGCATCCGAGTTCATCATTATTTTGTACACCATGCCAACTCAGTTTGGACCCATCTATATGCAAATCAGTCTTGACCCTGCTCCTCATGGGAACAGTCCACCCCGAACTGCCAAGTCAGGTCCTCCCTGAACTGGAACACAAGCAACTCAGGACCGGTTTTGCCCTTATTATGGGCTCATCAGCCGGGTATAGCTTGGGTCCAGTGACACAGTGCGCATGGGACCCACATCTGGGCATACCCGTCCCATGTGTATACTTTAGCATGTCGCCCTAAGTGTGATGGAAATGCCCAGACGTGGGTGCAGTGCACACTGTGCCACTGGAACCAAGCTAAACCCGGCTGACAAGCCCATATCAAGGAGCAAAACCAGTCCTGGGTTGCTTGTGTTCAGGTTACATTGATAATATTCATACCATTGATCATTTCAAGTGAACAGTAACAAAGTGACTGTAACTGACTTTGTTGGAAAAGCAACAAAGATGGGTCCATAGATGTCTACCAATGATATCCCATGGGGCAGCCTTATGTTATTACTACTAGAATGCTGGTTTCTGGGCCCAACAAGACATCCACAGATACACTAGGATCACCAAATGTTTTCTAAGAGAGATAAATAATATACTATTCACGAAATAGGATGTTTTCCAATTCAAAAGGCAGATAAAACGCTCACACTCATGATCAAAAATATGACATTCTTTTTCTTTCTCACTTGCTCTCATGCCATTTTACCCTCTAAAACATTGGGCTCCTTATTCTCTCGGATGATACAGACACTAGTGAGACATACAAAGGACATTTTTCCCATAGACTCCAATATTTACTATTAATATTGATTGGCTGAGAAATTGCACTGGTATTTATGGGCAAGGTTGGGCCCTTGACCTTTTTCACAGCCACCATCAAGGAAGCGTTGAATCCAATAATCACAAGCTCCATCAGATATTGATGTGAAGCGGATAAACAAGAGGGCAGCCGTCACTGATTGGAGAAAAACCATATGACTGTGCTGGCCTTTGATTAGCTAGCATGACGCTCCGTCCTCATCACACAGGTTGGGGAACCATCGCCTCCATTGACATGTGACCTCTGGATAAGGATCTAAGGCATGCATTAGAACCTATTGACTCATCAAATGCCCCTCTATGTTAGTATTTTCACTCATTGTTCTTCATACTTCTGTCCACTATTGGTTCAAAATGGGGCATTCCCAGAACAAATGAACAATGTCGCTATTTGGGTGTGTTGATCTCTCCACTGCACTGCTACTTTTACAATCCAGCTTCATTCTGCTTCTTGGAGGACGAGTGCCATCTATGCCATCATTGCAAGATTTTTTAGAAGCTGTTTCATATGGGCTTCCCTGGGAGGTTTACCTTGACCTGCCATGAATTCAGACCAGGCGTCATCCAGGTTTTCTTTTTGTAAGCGCAGTGACCACAAATCCTTCAACTGTTTAGATATCACTGTTGAGAATAAATGATCCGTGATGAGCTTCTACAGTCCAGAGACCACCCCCTTACATGTCCACGAAGTGAGCTTTACTTTAGGTTTAATGATCATAAACCTAGTTTTATCCATGTTTAAGGCAAGTTTCTTACTGCAGCAAAAGTACTCACAACCCCATTGTAGACAATTCATAGAATTTTCTTTACGTGCAAGTTGTCTGCGAAGTGCAGGACTGGTATGTATTTGTCCTCTTCTTTTGTAATGTTGAGGTTAAGATCGATGAGAGCTTTGCATTCTCCATTTAGATAGATGTGAAACAATGCAGGTGCAGGGACACAACCCTATCTTACTCCAGTATGTATTTGAAATTCATCAGTGCATTCTCCCTTGTTTCCAAACTTTACCCTTGCTTTATTGTCATTCTGCAGATCCTTCAGTAGTGTCATATATTTGATTGGTAAGCCTTGGTTTTCCAGGCTTTGCCACAATGCTGGTCTGTCAACACAGTCAAAAGTAGTCTTTAGGTCAATGAAGACCATGTATAATGCAGACTTTCACAAGACCACATAGTTCAGGATTATCAGGTACATCCTCATTGCCTGATCTGTTGTACTTTGCCCTTTGCAAAAGCTTGCCTGGAGATGGGATATGATATGTTTATCGTCCATCCAAGTCTTCAGGCGCTGCAAGAGCGGTTTCCCAAAGATTTTGCCGGCACCATCCAAGAGCAAGATGGGAGGATAATTGGCCGGATTATCTTGCCTCTCTCTTTTGCAGACTGGCATAATAATGTTATATTCCATATAGGTAGCATAATATAGGCCCAGGTAACTTCATAACCCTTCACCTATATTCTTCCCTACATTTCACTTATAACGGTTTACAGGGACTGACCTTTTACCTAGATACGACACTGCATTCAGAACGCAGGTTTTCACTAGTTCGAAATCTCATACATTATGCATGAGGATTCTTGGAAGCACAGCAGGACTACCATCTCCTGTATAATATCTATGTATAAAGTTCATGCCCGACGTCATCCTTAGTCCGACACAGTAATACAGCGAGGTAGGACCCCTGGGGAGACCTATGGGTATATATATATCGCATCTTGCTAAGATAGGCAGAGGAGATCAGGACTTCCCGGCAGACACACTGACCAGAGACGCTGAGGTTCCTGCATGCAGACACTTCAGCTCGCAGTGGTCTAACATCCCTCGCGGGGTGTCCACCTCGAGACCAAGACGGGGTCCCACTGTCTCTCACTTTAGGTAATGGGGTTGACTTTATCCTAGAGGGATTCTTGGCTTAACACCTACACACATGCTAGGTACACTTAGGTACATCTAGTTAGGGAGGCATCGTAGGAGTAAGCATCTTTTTATTATCATGTATTTTATGTACTTGTATGTATTCATGATTACTGCAAGATGGTAGAGCTCTACCATCCGTTTACTTTCATAGTGCTTCTAATCCTATATATCTGCTACTGTCTAACGGTTGTTGTAGCTCATCTATTTTACACCAGAATTACAACTGTTCAATAAATACTTATTGAAAACGCCCAGCCTGTTTATTCTGTGTACCTCTCTAAGACAGACTAAGTAAGCACGAGTGACTGAGCGAAAAGTAGTATATTATTTCCACGGTCCTGAGGGATCGGGGTTGTCATGTTCGATGGTTGCCAAGAACTATTCTCTCCTTGGTAAGAGGAGAATTTAGTGGCACTGTGAGCTAAGTGGTACAAAAGGCCAACATACCCGGTGGGGGTGTTCAGAATCAGTCCGACACCAATCCTACAGTGTATGCTGTCCGAACACGCAGATCCTGTATAGATTTTATAGGAACTACACAACAATAATAGAAGTCTTCCATCAGTCTCGGACCATTTCTTGGGACAAAATTGCATTAAAGACTCTTGTTAAGGCTTTTACCCATTTATCCTGGTTGTTCTTAAACACATCAGTGGGAATTCCACTTTGGGTGATTTTTGAACTTGGATAGCTACCTCTCGCTCCTGGAATTTATCCACAGCATCATTTAGTTCTATGAGCCTAGATTTTAATTGTTTTTCACCCTCCATATCCTTTACATGGGCTTGTTTTACAGAGGTGGCATTGGAGGCCTTTTGATACAGGGAGGAAAAGTGGCTAACCCATCTTCTATAGCTTATATTTGATTCAAGGCTTTTGGCCATGCCCCCATGCCCCATTTTATAATTTACCAGAATTTGTTAGCATTTTTCCCATGATTGCTATTTTCAGAGCTTGCCATGCCCTGACACATTACCCAGTATCGTAGAATAACCTCAAAATCGACAGCAATGCCCAATAGAGCCATCATTCTAAATGGAGACCTAAATATCAAGTTACTTCCAGTTTTGTTAGAACAGACAATTCTAGACGAAGACAATGGCTAGGGCCTCCCACCTCCAGCCCAATTTGCTTATAACTTATCGACAAAGGGGAGGTGCCTTTGCAATATTTTACTGGATACATGCTAAAATCCTTAGATGGTTGGATAAAATTCAGACATTCCTCCAAAATCCACATTTTCATCGGGGAATCGGGAAAACATTATTGATCATGTAAGGTTGAATGTAGAAGCTCGGCACCTCATTATCAACATGAAGGTGACGGAGAGGCTGGAAAGTGACCACGACCCAAAAGAACTCAAGTTCCTTCTAGCAAAGGACTCCAACATCTCGAAGAAAATCAGCTTTAGTTCATATCGGTGTAAGGTACATCTGGACATAAATAGGAAAAACATTGACACTATTAAGGCACAATAGAATTCGATTGATTCTCACTCAAATACTAAATGGAAAGCACTTCACTTAATTATGACAAAGGCAAAAGAAGGGTCTGGGCCCACTATGTTATCAACCTTCATAGACATTCTTGAAGTTTTATTATTTTATTTTGTTTATAATCTTATCAGGCGCAACAGCTACCCACATAGGGTTACAAGTTACAAGCTCTGTATTGAGGAAATACAAGGGGAGTTCCCGTAACACAGCATATAACTCATAAGTGGATTTATATGATGAGGAATGTATCAAAGTAAAAAGAGACTTGACTGCTGTACTAAAAAATCGACACGAAAGTTAGAGTTGTAAAGCTTTCCTGTGTGAAGTCAGAAAGGCTTATATGTATCTAGCAGATCTGCCTGAAACTAGGATTTTTGGGTCTTACTGCAAGCCTAAGGCTAGAGGTTTCTTTTTAATATCTTTATTGAACAATTTTTCCATTTTACCCCACTGCCCTAACCCCACCCCACCCCACCCTACCCCACACAATGTTTTCCCACAAAAAAGAAAAGGCCCATCAACCATAGTTCAAAGAAAAATATTCACAATAACAAATTCTAAAATAACACCATCTCAGTACAATTCATCATTTAACAACCAGTTTTAGGTGCCAAAGGTAAGCTATAAAATAAACACACTGATATCCTCCAGATTTATATCCAAATAATCCATAAAGTGCACATGCAGTTCATACATTCGGTTGTTCAACCCAATAACCAAAACGTATCCAAATTCTTAGTCCTTTGTTCCTGGCCCGGTAGCCCTTCCGAGTGTATATAGCTTTTTCTAGATTATATACTGTTAATAACCGGGCCAGCCATTGTTGAAAAGAAGGGGGATTTGAATCCAACAAGGCTGAAGCAATGCATACCCTAAATATGGACATTGCAATACTTAACAAAGCCCCTCCCTCCTCCATACTGATGCTATTTTGTATTTCCAGTCAAATTAACGGGGGAGTTATAACTATGTTCAAAAGCAATTTATTTCTTAAAAAGCTATTAAATTAATCGATTAGTGGGAAGAGAGAATTACAGGTTGCAAATATATGTACTATGTCTGCCCTATAAAGGGCACAGCATGGACAATGCGTTCCTTTCCCGTCACCCCATTTAGCAATTCTATGTGGGGTGTAATATAGCGAGAAGCAGGTCTTATAAAATTTAACCAGAAGGTTGGCGGACAGTAAAACCGTTTGTGCTACTGAAAAGGCTTGCTGAAACGCTGCACCAGTAATATCTAATTTTGGTTTCCACTTTGCAGAGCAATTTTCCATATCATCTCTCATTTGATCGTTCAGAAAGTTATAGACGCTACCTATACGGGGGGAATTGAATTACTCAGTTTTTCTACAAGCTCATTTTTACCAAACCCCCCTAAACCTCCCCCTTCTTTCGCAAACAAATTCTAATTTGAAGGACCTTAAAAGATTCTCTATGGGTATGGTTAAAATTTGATCTAAGATCACCATATGAAATAATACCGGATGATGAATAAAAACACCCTATTTTATTAATCCCAATCTTTAGCCAGTTAATCATCAATGGATCATCAAAAAACTCGGGCAGGTTGTTATTTTCCTGGAGGGGGGTGTAAAAGTTCAATCTACCTAGCCACAATAAACGGTGTACGAAAGTCCAAACATTAAAAGCAGCCAAGAGAGTCTTGAAGCGTACCCTTTTATAGTAGCCAAAGTCCAGCTGTCGCCATAAACAACCCCAGGTTCTGGACCAATTAAGAATTCATACAGAGAGGGATACCTCTGCACCTCGCTACTGGGACATTCCCGTAACAGTGCCATACAGTGTGCTAGGGAAGCAGCCCAGTAGTATAGTTTGAGATTAGGAAGGGCCATCCCCCGTGCTCCTTGGGGAGCAACAGGAATTTAAGCTACCTTCTTGGTCTCGAATAAGTCCAAATAAATTGTGAAAAGATATTTTCAAATTTCTTCAGCCATTGGTTAGAAAAGACAAGGGGGATAGCTCTCATAAAGTACAAAATCTTAGGAAAAAAGACCATCATGATTAAATTGCATCTACCGATCAATGTCAAATGCAGATTATCCAGTCTAGCCAATGCTTTCTTAGTTTCCTCTGCTAGCGGCAGCAAATTTTCATTAACAAGCTCATCCAACTCGGCCCTTATGATAACCCCTAAGTAGACTGCTCTCTCGACCACTCTAACATCAACTAAGGATGCATACTCATCAATAATAATCTGTGTCTTATTCTTATTCAAAGAATACCCTGATAACGATCCAAAGGTCAGAGCTTCTTCTTCTATTGCCATTTTAGCCTGTTCAGGGTTAGGAGTGACTAAGGTTAAGTCATCAGCGTAAGCTAATACATTAGTGCCATGCCCTTGCAATATCTCAGGGAGGATATTCAAGTTTAAATCCAACGTTTTAGAAATGGATCGATATATATCGCGAATAGTAACGGAGAGCATGGACAGCCTTGCCGCGTCCCTCTTGTAATTTTAAATTGCTAGGTCATTTCCTTGTTAATGTAAACACTGGCAGCCGGATCTATATATAAAGCTTTGACTGTCCTGATATATTCAGGGCCTATCCCCTTCCTTCGCATTGAAGCCCAGAGAAAATGGCAAGAGACCCTATTGAATGCTTTTTCTGCGTCAAGCATAATTGCCGCTATAGGGCCTCCTGACACCTGTCCTGCATCGAACATGGAGATAATCCTTCTAATATGGTCTATCATTCCCCTACCAGGAATAAATCCATGTTGCCACTCTGATACCACTCTGTGAATCACCTGAGATAAACGGGTAGCTAATACTTTTGAGTAGATTTTCGAATCCCCGTTAATTAATGTAATCGGACAGGAGGAGCCGATCTCCTGGTCTGGTTTATTTTTGGGGGAAGACAATAATTTTCGCCAAAGCCCAGGACTTAGGTGGACCATCTCCTTTAAATATTTGTTTGAACAGGGTTGTCATAACATCCTTTAACTGATCTGCAAAAATCTTATAAAATTCAGTAGGAATTAAATCTGGACCAGCAGCTTTCCCTTTGGACAAGCTTGACATTGCCACAAAGATCTCAAGCTGCTCCTGTTCAGCCTTCGTCAATAATGTCGATATTGTGGAGTCCAGATAGTTATTAATTAAGTCCTTCCTCTGAGCAGCTGAGCTCTCAGGTTCTTCCGAGTATAAAGCCTGATAGTACTTCTAAAAGGCAGCTCGGATTTTATTTGGCTCTGATACCAAACTGAGTGTGGAATCTCTGATTGTGACAATCTCATTGCAAATAAATTCCTGCCGAGTTCTCATTGCTAATAGGTGTCCCATCTGTTCACTACACTCATATATATTTTCCTGGTGAGTGATTGATTTATCTACTGGTTTTTTCACAAAAATGTCCCCAATTATAGCTTTGGCTAAGGCCACCTCGGTCTGAGCCTCCTCTACCCCTTTTTTCCTGCCGTAATGCCATAACTAAATTCTCTTCTGCTCGTGCTAACTCTCGAAGGACCAAAAATAAGTCTTTTTATTCAACCCCATCCCTGCCAATTCCAAGACTAATGGGTTATGATCAGATAAAAATCTTGGGTAGCGTTCAATACTACTCTCCTGAATTAACGAGGACATTACAAAAAATAATCCAATCTGAAATTCTTTTGATGTGGGGCAGAATAGAATGTAAACCCATGTTCCATTGGTCTTAAATTGGACCATGCATCACTTAGCCCATGTGTGCAGCATAGATTAAGTAAAGATTTAAATACTTTTGGCTTCCTCCCTGTACATTTTTTATTCAAACCTCAGTTGCTTGGCAAATTAATATTTAAATTGCCACATAGAATAATAGGTAACGACCAGTGTGCTAGCTCATTAGACAGCCAGTCGAGCACCGCTGGGTCATCTACATTACTGCCATGCATTGAACATAGCGTGAAAGTGGCAGACCCGAAGGACCTACACCGGGCAATAACCCATCGCCTCAGTGACTCCACCCAGACTTGATTGAACTGTAATGTATTATTACGAACTAAAATTGCAACCCCTCGTGTTTGTGTCCCTTGAGTTGTTCTCCCCACTAGTTTCAAGTCTAAAGTCTTTAAAAGGCCTTTTCATGCCTCCTCTAGGTGAGTTTCTAGGTGAATGTCTGCCTGCAGAATTTGGAGCCCTTGACAAACCATTTGCCTCTTTTTAGTTTCAATCAAACCACAAACATTCAGTGTGGCTATCCGTAGCTTCCCCATTCCTATCGTCAAAGTAGTCATAATACCTTTGACCCTATACCATATCTAGTTCTGTAGAACATAATATTATTGCTAAACAAGAAAAACACCCAGTAAAGCAGTTGTGACCCTTCATACCAAATCCACCCCTTGTGTGTGATCCACACCCCCCACCCCATTCCCCCCACAAAACAAGCAATAAGGCATAGCCTGAACGATGAGCATTTGACCTACTGCCCCACCGCCCCGTCCCCCATGCCCGACAAAAAGAGATATCAATCTAATGATTTCGGGAACCATCAGGCAATGAGCATAAAAAAAAACTCAAACAGTCTGCACCCTACAGTTCATTTAGGAGAATTACTACCACTATTCTCCCGACTAATCTCCTTTAGGTATTCTTGAGCTTGGATCTCGGAGGTGAAGCTATAAGTGGATCCTTTAAAAATTATCCTAAGTCTAGCATTATTTTGGAGATAGACCTCTGCCCCAATTATTTGGAAAGGAGAAAACAACTGCCGGTAACACCACCTTCCCTCAACAGTTGCATGCACAAAATCAGGTTTGGCAAAAAACAACACTTCATCAAATGATTTTTTGGCATTAGGGTGTGCCTGATCGTAAACAAATTGTCTCAACAAAAAGTTACCAAAATACACCACCATTGCTCTGGGCCTTTCAGATTCACTCCACAATTGGTTCTTCAACATTAAAGGAAATCGATGGGCTCACTGAATTTCCAGATCCCAGTCCCATTTAGACTGATCCAGGAATGCGCCTTTCAGTAAGTCCACCATATAGGCTCTGGGGTTACTTCCCTCCACTCCTTCTGGGATCTCAAGAAAGCGTAGATTGTTCCTCCGCTGAAGATTTTCTTGGTCCCCCAGCTTAAACATAACGTCAGTCATAACTACTCCCTGAGAAGCATTTTGCAATTTCAAGGACTCCACCTCTGCTTCAAGGGATTCTGTTTGAGCTTCAACAGTTGTCAATCGGTCAGCAATCTCTCCACAGGTTTTATTTAATCTCCGGATCCACCCTTGTAGTTTTTTAGAGGCAATTCTTGCCCTGCGACTTTCGTTCCGGTTTTCCTCTTGCATTTGCTTGATAGACAGAAAGATAGTAGTGAGTGAGGGTTCTTTAGTCTCTATAGGTGTTCCAGTATTCTGTGTATCGTCATTGTTTATGCCATGCTCCTGAAATGCTATATGGGTATCTGAATAGTCCCATTTAAACTGCTGCTGGGTAGCCCTTATTTTACTCTCTCTTCTCTTTTTCTTTGAAGACTTCTTCCTTTGAGTCAGTCGTAAACCTTCTGTTGAGATACTACTATTAGAATCCAAGAGAGCATCATTGCTTAGGGAGGTACTGTCTTGCTTGGAGGAATCCGAGTCGTCAGTTAAGGAGAAAAAATGTTCTCCGGGCAGATCGGGAGAAAGGGCCCCCCTACGTTGATGGCTGGTGTTGAATGGCCCAGAACCTATAGGCACGTTAGACTTCATTATATCAGTGTCCATAGTCTCCTTTCCGTCCTCATTTCCAACTGCTTATTGCATTGGAGGATCGCCAGATATCCCTTTGATACTATCCAAGGATTTATTCAAATTTGGCCCAAGCATCCCAGACTTCGGTGAAACTGTCGGAAAAGTAGGAAGATCGCTACTCATGATAGTGCTACCAAGGTCATTCCCCGCACCCTCACTAATCGCACTGACTTCCGTCAGTGGAATCGTGGAGCCACAATTCTCCTCTACTTTTTAAGTACCTTTTTAGGGGTCCACCACAGAGGGAGAGCAAACATAGAAGCAACAGAGGGTTGTATGAATCCACCTTCTGACTGCGCGGAACAGTGTATTGCCCTCAGCGACCCCTTCTTCCCTCTGGCTTCCCGTATAGTTTTACCGAGACCCTCACATTGTTTCACTTCCTTACTCGACTCACAAGTCATTGCAGACAGATTTCCTCCTGAAGCAGCAGCGGCATCAACAGCGGGCGGTCCTACGGTCTGCGTCTTTACGACCTTTACTCCTCGACCCGTCATCGTTGCATCAAGGTGTACTCTCCGGATCTGCAACAGCCACACACCGAAGCTGGCTGAGGAACAATGCAGCTGGGAAACACAGGAGGCAATCCAGCTGAGCAGCCCCGAACACTCAAACGCAGAAACCAGTCGGCGAGGCTCAGTCCAGTAAATCGCAAGCCGTGCAGTCGAACGATGGGGGGGGAACGGTGAGAGATGCAGCAGGTTAGTCAAGCGCCATCTTTGCTCTCCTGTTTTAAGGCTAGAGGTTTCAATGTATCTGTGCACTACATTGAAAAAGGGATAAGATAATTCCTATATACATACCACACAGTGCTGTATTCCCTGCAAAGTATATATGTCACTCCTGTTATTATAAAACTCAGTATAACCCAGCCTGACAGCATATATCACATGCCGCCAATGCAAGACACATCCAGCCTTGGTCTACATAGCTTAATAATGTATCTCCTGGCTACTCCATGGTGCACTAGTAAGGGGATTAAAGTTCCTAAGAGATAGTTTTCTAGACATTTTGTCTAGCTCTTACCAAACTGAGAAGGCTTTACATATATGGTATATTTCCTAATGGAATAATATACTTTATCTCGCCACCACATCTCCTTTCAGTAGGTTTTCTGTTACATTAATAAATAATATGCTACACTAATTGCTAATAAGCATGTTTTCAAAAACTGTTTCCTTTCAGCCTTTATCACAAAATATACAGCCCTCTCTGAAATATGTGCCGAGCAAACAAAATAAAATGTCTAATGAGGCACAAGTGCAATGAGTAACAATTTTAACAATATAGTACACTTGGATAATAGGACTAATTTTCTGTGATTTTTGAAAGTGCCGCAGGCTTTTTCTAAAGACTTATTAGCATTTATTATGCAGAGAGATGATAATAGAACATTGGAACATGCCCTAAGATCCTGATTTATGATCTTTTATTCTAATGCTCATTTGTTCTCTTTTCAAAATACAGTTAGGAAAACGCTAGAATTTTGACCTGCGGAAGTAATTTCATTTTAATTTAGAAATAGCACAGTATGGTAAACATGTTTATTCTAGAGCAGAAGAGATTTTGAAGCTAATGTTTCGAAATACAGTTCTCAGTTTAGATTCTCTGTTATTTTTATGTCTTAATGCATGGCTTTCATTGACAACATTATGGCTTTCAGGCAGGGTCCAGATCGCTCTGTAATAGGGCTGAGAGACTGTTCAATGCAAATTCTGCATCTTCATATTTTTTTGGCTCATTTGGATTTTGTTCAAATCACCCAGAACGTAAGAAGGCTCAGTTTGTGCCTCTCGGGGAAATGCATAGCTGCAACTTGTATTCATTTTTACAGTCTTGCTTTAGGTATCTCTTCAGCCAATTGCAATCAAAAAGTATCATAAATAAAGATTGTTACAAATATACATACCAGAGGGGGTTTGAGTCAGCCCTCTTCATCCACTGGTCTGTTCAAATGTCATTCACATTTTGCTTTTGCCCACTGTTAGACCTGTCAGCCTTAGGGTGGACTTCTTCCAAACATTTTGCCTTACTCCTCCTGTTTTAGCTGAATTCGTTTTTGTTGGCCTGAGCACGCTGCACACTTTACCACTGCTAACCAGTGTTAAAGTGCTTGTGCTCAAGGCCGGACCGGGAACCAAAACCGGCCCTGGCAAACTGCTCGGACGGTCCCCCCTGGGGGGGATAGGGACGGTGCGGCCGAGCTGTTTGATAGGGCCGGTTTAGGCCGATTTTGTTACAGGGGGCCGATATTTTCGGCTCCCGGTAACAAAAACGGCCCCCAGGGGCCCAAAACCGGCCCCCACCCTGGCGGCCCACCAGGGATACGCCCAGTGCCCGCTACGGCCAGTCCGGCCCTGCTTGTGCTCACTCCTTAAACATTATAACACTGGCTTATACCCAATTGGCACATTTAATTTAATTGTAAGTTTGTAGTAAAGTGGTACTATATGTACCTGGGGCATGTAAATTAAATGCTACTAGTGGGCCTGCAGCAAGTATTGTGCCACCCACGCAAGTAGCCTCTTTAATCGTGTCTCAGGTCTGCCATTGCCGCCAGTGTATGCAGTTTTAAAACTGTTATTTTGAACAGGCAAAATAAATATTTTGCCAGGCTCAAATCTTCCTTTCTAATACATATGTCACCCATAGGGTAGGCCCTAAGAAGCCTATAGGGCAGGGTGCAGTGTAACTTAAAAAGTAGGACATGTACTTTTAACTTTTACATGTCCTGATAGTGAAAAACCCTTAAATTCGTTTTTCACTACAGTGAGGCCTACCTGTCCCATTGGATAACATTTGGGTTGCCTTATTACATTCAATAAGTGCTAACTTTTGATTAGGACCAGGTAACCAGTTCATGTTTAGTATCTATGGAATTGTAATGAAAAATCCTCAGCAATGGTAAAGTCTTCCATATAGCTCTGTAAGTAGAGGACTCTAGAAGCTTACCCCACCTCAAAGTGGCACCAGGATTAAATAGTAGACCCTCAGATCAAACTCTTCAGTACCTATCTGGACCTGTGGAAGACTCAGAAGAGGACTGCTGTGCTGTTTTACTACAAGAAAGACTGCTACTCTGGTGCCCTGCGGCCTAAGAGAGAATGACTGGACTTGCATCTTGAAAGCAGGAACACCGGAGTGACTCAAACGGCTAGTTGACTGGCCTCCTGATTAGAACCTTAGGAACAGAAAAGGCTCCAACCTCCCTGAACCCTGCACCTGGACTCTACCTTCTGTGAGTTCTGCACACCCAAGTGGTGCCACCCTAGTCTTGGACCCTTGGAAGTGGATCTGAAGGTGCTATACCTGCCCAGCTGTGATCCTAGCAGAACTGACACAGCGAGACACATCACCTTACAGTGCCGTGTTGGAACCGCTGCTACGCGACACATCCCTGACGTAGGATCCCGCAGCTCCTTGGGACCACTGGAGTGGGATGCCTCCTCTACTCAGGAACATGATTCGCAGCCCTGCAGTTCCTCGGAACTGCTGGTACTCTCTTCTTTAAACATGGTAAAATTAGTTTACAGCTGATTGGCACATTTAATTTACTTATAAGTCCCATGTAGAGTGGTACACCATATTCCCAGGGCCTGTAAATTAAATGCTACTAGTAGGCCTGCAGCACTTATTGTGCCACACACTTAATTAGAACCTCAAAACATGTCCCACGCCTGCCATTGCAGCCTGAATGCAATTTTAAACTGCCAATTCGACTTGGCAATATAACCCCTGTTAGAACTGGGGGTCTCTAGTTGGCAGAGGTAAGTACCTTTGTCCAAATAGGGACCCTTGCTTCTAGTCAGGGTAAAGGGGATACACTACTAAAATAACCCCTGCTCACCCCCTTGGTAGCTTGGCATGAGCAGGCAGGCTTATCTCAGAGGCAGTGTGTAAAGCATTTGTGAATACATACAGTAATACAGTGACAACACTACAGATGGACACCACACAAGTTGTATATAAAAATAAGTACTCTTTATATAGACTTAACACAAGACCAGAACAACAAAAATCCACAATACAATAGAAATATGACTGTCAAAATGGTAGAAAATAGTTCAGTTCAAAAGCAGGTGATAAATGCGACACTCTACGTTCAATGTACCTTTGGATGCGTAACGCGATACAAACAAAAGAGTTGCAGGGAAGGTGATGCGTCGGTTCCTTACACGCAAGAACGGTGATGCGTCGGTTCCTTGCTCCGGGGAGGTGATGCGTCGGTTCCCTACTGCTGCGTTGGGGACGGTGATGCATCGGTTCCTTACCGGAGAGGAGGTGCTGCGTCGGTTCTTCACTGCGTGGGGAGGTGATGCGTCGGTTTCTTACTGCGCTTCTGTGGCGATGCGACCAGCAGCACCTCGATGCGATGACGACCCGGTGCAATGAAACAAAATGGTGTCTTCTTCTCGATGCGACAACGAAGGGGGCGATGCGTGCATGCCCGACGGCCGTGCGGCGACTTGGTGAATCTTCTGAGCCACGGCAGGCCCTGCGACGCGCTTCTCCGATGATGCGACGGCGTCTGCTGCGACGGTGACACTTTTCTCCGGTGATGCGAGGCGCTTCGGTGATGCGACAGCGGCAGCGGCGGCATGCTTTCTCGGCGATGCGACGACAACTGCTGCGGCGGCAACACACTTCTTCTCCGTGAGTCGCGCTGCCAGCTCCCAGCGACACGCAGTCTCTCAGAAGGCCCAACACAACAGTAGGCACTTCAAATTCCCAGCAAAGGAATTCAGGGGAGCTGCTTGGTGAAGTCTTGTATCCCTGAGACTTCAGCAGGAGGCAAGCTCAATCTTCAAGCCCTTGGAGATTTTCTGCAAGATGATGAAAGTAGGCACAAAGTTCCTTTCTCCTTTCTTTGGCAATCAGGCAACCACTGCAGGCCAATCCCTCAAACAGCACACAGCATAGGGATAGTCTCCTCCTTCAGTTTCTCTGGTTCCTCTCCTCAGCAAAGGTTCTTCTTGTTTCCCAGAAGTGATCTAAAGTCTTGGGGTCTGGGCCCCAATATTTATACTAGCAAATCCTTTGTCCTCTGAAGGCAGAGGGTCCTGTACCTAGTCCAAACCAGTTCTGGGTGCATTCTGCCAGTGCACAACTTCTTCCTTTGTTCGTGTGGGCCAGGGTCATCAGACACACCACAGGAGGTGGAGCCAGCATTGTGGAAGGCAGGCACAGCCCTATTCAGGCCCAGGTGCTACTCCTCCCACCACTCCTCATGCAGATAGGTCTATTCAGCCTAGTGCTGACTCACCCTGTCTCCTGGAGTCCCCCAGCCCCTGTCACTCACAAACCCAGACATACAATACACAAGCTAGCAGAGGCAGGCTGGATGGTTAGGCAAGAAAATACCTACTTTCTAAAATTCGTATTTTCAAATACAGAATGTTAAAACCAACTTCACTAAAAGATGTATTTTATCATTCTGAGTTCAGGCACACTAAATTCGTTTTTCTACCATGTTCCCTGGGTCAGTTAGGATTATAAGATGTTATAATCAAACTGCCCATTCTGGCCTATGGGAACAGGTAGCCTTGCAATAGTGAAAAACAAAATTGGCTGTAATTCACTATCAGGACATGCCACACATACCAGGGCATGTTCTACCTTACACATACAATGCAACCTGCCCTAGGGCCTACCTAGGGGTGACTAATATGCAGGAAAGGGAAGGTTTGGGGATTGGTAAGTGGGTGCACTTACCAAGTCGACATGGCAGTATCAGACTGCACACAGGCTCTGCAATGGCAGGCCTTAGACACACTTTACAAGCTGCTCCTGTGGGTGGCACAACCAGTGCTGCAAGCCCACCAGCAGCATTTGATTCACAGGCCCTGGGCACAAACAGTGCACTGTACTAGGGCCTGACAGTGAATCAAATAGGCCAAACATGGAGTCACTAATCCACACATTAATTTACCATAGGGAGCACTTGCACTTTGGCACTGAATAGCAGTGGCAAAGTGCCCAAAGCATCTAGACCGGCAAAAACATATCAACAACAGTGGAGGCATAGTGAACAAATGGAAGGGAGACCCACGCCAAGAATGCCAGGTCTAACAACCCCCTTGCCAAGCTTTACCCTTCCCACTTATTGCATATAAATCACCCCTAAAGTAGGCCCTAGGTAGCCCATAGGGCAGGGTGCATTGTAATTAAAAGGCTGGGAATGTAATTGTAAGATTACCTGTCCTGGTAGTGAGAAACCACTAAATTCGTTTTTTCACTACTGTGAGGCCTACCTGTCCCATGGATAACATTGGGTTGCCTTATTACATTAAATAAGTGCTAACCTTTGATTAGGACCAGGTAACCAGTTCATGTTGAGTATATATGGAAGTGTAATGAAAAATCCTCTTTAATGGAAAAGTAGGATTTTTAATTACAATTTTGAAAATGCCACTTTTAGAACATTGGCATTTTCCTGCCCATAGTCATTTGGTGCCTGTGGCCTTTCCTGGGTCTCATGACTGGCTGCAACTGACAGACTTTGTGAATTCCTCCAGTCACATGAAAGAGGGATTATGTGTGCCTGATTCAGCCATCTGCTAGCAGGATGGGGGGCATAGCTGAGTACAGCCCACACTTGCAACTAAACAGGTTGTGCTCTGCCTTCACACAAAGGACCTATCACCTCCACATTGTCACAGCAGCTAGCTTGGAGCCAGGGCAGGGAAGTCAGGAAATTCCATGCACTTCTAAGAGCCTTTCTAGAAGTTTCTACCACCTTCCAGAGGAAGGACACCAGGGTATAAAAATAGGACCCTCAGACCCACTATTAAGTTCACTCCTGGACTTGTGGAAGGACTCTCAGAGGACTGCTGACTGCTGTGACCTGCTGTGCACTCTGCAAGACTGTTTTGCTGTACCTAGAAGGACTGCTTTACTGCCTGGAGCCTGTCTTAAACCCTGAGAGGCCATCCCTGCTGTTGAGCCCTGCATCTTCACCTGAATCCAGGACTACCAGAATGTCTCCAAGGGATAGTTTGCTGGACTCCTTTTCAGAGCCACAGGGACACAAAGGGCTCCTACCATGTTAACCCACACCTAGACCCAGCATAAGTGAGTCCTGAACTGCCAAGTGGTGTCTCACCAGTCCTGGACATTTGGTTGTGGTGGTAAAGGTGCCCAGATGACCAAAACCCCAAACTGGGGCCTTAGAACATTTTTGGCAAAGCATTGCTCTGAGAACCATGAGGAGACCAAGACCAATCTGTTCTCCTCTTTGCCCGAGATGATTGCTGGTCGGATTGACTTCACAGTTTCTCCCGCTACATTCTTCATTGCAGCAGCAAATCCTGTTCAGTGGTCCTTCGCCAAAGGGGTATCCTGCCTTGTGGAACTGTCTTTGACTAGAGCCCTCTGCCTTATCCTGCTGGAGGTTTTTGACTTCCAAAAAAACAGACTAAGTCTGTATGTAGAAATCTTAACTGTGGCTTTGACCCAAGGGTCCCCTGTGACAACTCTACCTCCCCGGATACCGCCTTCATCCTTGCCATGCTGAAATTTACCTTTTTCAGAACCTTTTTTCTCAAAATTTCTTCTAAGTCCGGAGGTAAGTGCTGACTGCGCCTAATCCACTTCTAGTATCAGACCCGTGCTCCATCGCTGTCAGCAATATTTTTTTACTTTGACCTGGTGTCTTCAACTAGATGTCTGTGGTTGGAGCTTTTGATCTTTCAGGCACTCGTTTTACTAAGAACTTTAAAAGTTCATAACTATGAACTACTGATTGGAATTTTGTCATTTTGGTGTTAAATAATTTATTTAAATTTACTCTATTTTTCAAAATTATTGTGGGATTTTTCTTCTGTTATGTTTTCACTTTATTACTGTTTGTGCGCTGCATAAATGCTCTAAGTTAAGTCTGACTACCTTTTGTGCTAAGATACCCAGGGTTAAGCACAGGTTACCTTAGTGACTTTTTGTGTATCACCCTGCAAGGGACCGTGGTTGCTGCTTGACCAGGACTCACACCCCTGCCAACCATCAACCACATGTCTCACACCTACATTGGTGCTCAGTAGTGAGATGCAATACTTGTGGCTGTGCAATGCCATACAGTGATTTGTGTAACACAAAAATTACAGTATAAATAAATTAATAGCAATTCAAGTTTTTTTTTTCTCACTCTCCTTGATTGGCTCTTTAGCTTATTCCAAATTTACTCTCATTTTACCTGTCGGTGCCTCTGGCAACACCTGCAAAAATGGAGTTTGAGATTGCCTACCTGTATAACTACACTGTGATTGAGCTTAAATAGTTGGGCAAGGAGAGGGCATTTCCAGCCAAGAGGAACACCAGGAAGCTGGAGCTCCAGAAGGCACTGAGGGCCTGGGCTGAAGTTCATCAATCACTGGCATCAGCAGTGTACCAGGAGGGGGAGGATGATGTGGAGGAGTAAAGGGAGGACCTGGGTGCAGGTCCTGGAGTGCAGCACACAAGGGAGAGCTATAACATGTCTCCTGAATTGGAACTCCCCTATAGAGCGGAAAAAGTGTGTCCTCACAACAGGCTTGTCCTCAGAGGAGCTGACATACAGGAAGGCTGAAAGGGAGGTTAGGCTGCAGATGGCCAAACTCAAGATGGATGAAAACTAACTGGCCATGAAGGAGAATCTGGCCTTAGAGTAACTAGCTCATGAAAGGAGCCCCAAAGAGTTAGATATCATAGCCAGACTGGCAGGCTCCAGCAGCAGTGGTGGCAGCATACCCACAGTGCCCTCTGGAGACAAGAGAGTCCACATTCCCAAGGATCTAGGGCCTAAATGTGTTTTGGGGGATGACATTGATAAGTGGTTTGAAGCCTATGAGGTTGCCCTGAAGATGCATAATGTCCCTGAAGAGGATTGGGGTGCCAGTCTCTGGAGTCACATACCCAGTGAGGGGAAGGATACTCTATTGGCCCAGGGAAAGTGGGACATGATGAGGTAGTCCCACCATGAAGGGCACCCTTATCAGGAAGTATGGCTTTGTCCCATGAAGGTACAGGCAAGCATTTAGGGACAGGCAGAAGCTGCCCCAGCAGTCCTGGGTGGATTTTGTGGATTCCATTTGCAAGATGCTAGATGGCTGGGTGAAGGACAGTGATGTGAATGATTACATGGGGCTGTATTATCCGTTTGCAAGAGAGCACATGTTTAGAGCTGCACCAACACTTAGTGGATAGTAAGCTCACTGACCCAGGGAGCTTGCTGAAGGGGCAGACCACTGGTGCAGCACCAGGATCCACAAAAAGATATCTGGGGTACTCCAAAAAGGGTAGTTAGTGAGTCCCACCAAAAGAAAGAAGGGGGAGAAAAACTTAAAAATAAGGATTTCGCTAAAGGCCCCCAAAATAATTCCCAAGGGAACAGTAACCAGCTCCAGTCTGACCCAAAAAGGAAGGGGTTATATGATAAGCATACAGGGAGGTTCGTCCCCTTCCGTACAAGTATGAGCACTCTAAGGGAGACACCAAATGGCCCAAGAGAGCACAGCCCCTCATCTAAGGGCAGACATCTGGGTTGGCAAGTATAGCTCTTGGGGAGGAGGTGGTTCTAATTAGCTTGGGAGAGAGGACAGTGTTTACTCTAGTGTTAGACCTGTCAGCCTCGGGTGGTCTTCCCCCAAACCTTTTGCCTGCTGTTCTCCAATTTTGCTGATTCTTTTTTCTTGGGCTTAGGACTTTGTGCGCTATACCACTGCTAACCAGTGCTAAAGTGCTGTGCTCACTCCCCTAAACATGGTTTGATTGACTTAGCCACCATTGGCTTAATTAATTTACCTATAAGTCACTGGTAGAGTGCACTATCTGTGCCAAGGGCCTGTAAATTAAATGCCTGAAGTGGGCCTGCAGCACTGATTGTGCCATCCACTCAAGTAGCCCTTTTAAACCTGTCTCAGGCCTACCACATCAGAGCCTTAGTTTGCAGTTACACTGCCATGTCGACTTGACATTCACAACCCCTTGCCATGCCTTAAACTTCCCTTTTATTACACATAAGTCATGCCTCAGGTAGGCCCTAGGTAGCTAATAGGGCAGGATGCTGTGTAATCAAAATGTAGGACACAATCGTTTACGTTTTGAGTGTCCTGGGAGTGAAAAAACATCTAAATATGTTTTTGACTACTGTTTGGCCTACCCCTCTCATAGGATAACATTGGGGATTCCTTATTACACTTAATAAGCTGTAGTTCCTGATTGAGAAGAACTACTGTAGTAATGTTCTTGAGTAAATCCAGGAGAAGGATATAAGATGATGAGTTCTTTATTCTTCAAAAGTACACAGCATCAACCAAACACGCCAGCCTAGATCAGAGGTCTCCGCATAACTGCCGGACCTCGAATCATCAGCTGGAACCCCTGGTACATTCTAATTCTGCACAGCGAAACCATGGAAATAGAATACAACACATCTTCCCCCTTTACACAAAGAACAGAAAGTAAGGAAATATCATAACTAAACAAAATAATAACAAAAAAAAACAAAATCTGCAAGGATAAGAAAAACACCACTATTGTAGCACATAATCCTTGAGATAGTAAGGGGCACGTATTCTTCTTTTACCCTCCTTAGATGAAACATTTACCCCAAAAGGATTAACATCAGTAGAAACAACTACATTGCCTTGTGGATAATCAGAACTAGAAAGAGTATCATTGGTAGCAGAAACATTTTGATTAGGTACATCATGCAAAACTGTGGAGTCACCACCACCCGATCGTTGAATAGACAATTCATTAGAATGACTGGAAACAAAACAATCAGGTAATGATAAGTCAGAATGAATGAAAGGGGTTTCAATGACCCTATCTTCATGACCCTTGTTTTTCACCAGAACCACGTTCCTCTTACTCCACCATTTGCCATTTTCAACCAAAACTGCATGTTTGGAAATTTTAACAATACGAGTCATAGGGTAAAATTTAGACTTATGACTCTTATTTCCAACCGGTCTTTTAACCTTGATGAGATCACCAACTGCAAATTGTACAACTTTTACTTTTTTGTCAAAATCATATACTTGTTTCATTTTAAATTGAGCTTTTTCAACAGAATCACGTACTTGTTTGATATCAGGAATCTTGTCAGAACATTTAGTTTGCTCTAAAACCCAATTGGGACTAAGCTTGGAAGAACCAAAACGCCCCTTAAGAAGAACAAAAGGAGGAATACCTGTTAAAGAGTGTGGAGTATTATGATAACTCCATAACCTCTCTTGGACAGCTTCAAAAACAGACTCCCCTGAACGGAAGCTAACTGAATGGTTTCTTTTAACATCCTGTTTACTCTCTCCACCATGCCATTTCCCTGGGGACTATATAGAGCCACAGTTAAATGTTTGATACCCATGTTAGTTAAGAAGTTTTGCATAGCATAAGATTTAAATTGCACTCCATTATCTGATACAAGATACTTAGGAACCCCTTCTCTACGAAACAATTAATTCAGCATAGTGATCACTGCTGAAGTAGTAGGTTCAGGTAAAAACTTACATTCTACCCATTTGGAGAAGTAGTCCACCATAACTAGTGCAAATTTCATGTCAGCTTTAAGATTGTACATTGGACCAATAAAGTCCATCCCTAACTTTTCCCAAGGGCCCTTGGGGAATTCCACAGGATGAAGAGGGGTGTTACGAACTTTCAAAGATTTGTCCGCTTCGCAACAACTAACACATCTTCCCACAAAGTTCTCAACATCGACATCCATTCCTGGCCACCAATAATAAAGGCGTAGACGTTTTTTTGTGCCGGTCATACCAAGATGACCGTGGTGAGCAAAATTTAACAATCTTAATTTAAGCGTTCCAGGAGGAATTAACAAATTTCCCTTCATGACAAAATCATTTTCAATAGTGAGGTCATCTTTTACTTTGTAAAACTGACGTAAACCTTCCTCCAAATTCCTTTCTTCAGGCCAGCCATTACTAATATGACTTTTGATTAAATTTTGTAAATCATCGCATTTAGCACATTCCAACCATTCAGAGTTGTTGATGGCTCCATCCAACACAACTAAACCATCAACCATGCCAATGACACATTCAGTATCATCGTTAAAAGAAGTGTAAGGCTCCTCAAGTATAGGGCACCTGGATAAAAAATCAGCTCGGGCATTTTTCCCACCTGGAATGTGCTTGATTAAGAAATTGAATTCAAACATTCTGGAAAGAAGTCTTACTAATCTGGGACTAACCTTATCATGATCTTTTCTGGATAACAAAAAACAAGAGGCTTATGGTCAGTGACCAGGACAAATCTTCTGCCCCAAAGAAATGTTTCAAAATGCTTGGTAGCCCAAACGCATGCTAAAGCCTCCTTTCTATAGTGCTATAGTGACGTTCTGTTTGAGATAGAGATCTGGAGGCAAAACCCACCGTATGTTCAACACCTTCTACTAATTGGGAAAGAACCGCACCTAATCCCACGCCACTGGCATCAACAGTAACAATGGATTGTACATTATCTGCGAAAGAGTGTAGGGCAGGAGCTTTAACAATAAGGTTTTTTAAGTTGCTGAACGCTCCAGATTCAGTCTCCGTCCAGATAAACTGTTCACCCTTCCTAAGTAGTTTTCGTAAAGGTTCAGTTTGGAGAGCAAAGCTATCAATGAACCGAGAATAATATTCGCATAGCCCAAGAAAAGATCTTAATTGATCTTTATTCTCGGGAGAAGGACTTTCAACAATGGCTTTGACCAGGTCAGATTTGGGTGTGATACCAGCTTCAGAAATATGATGACCAAGATAGTCAATTTCTTTAACTAAAAACTTGCACTTCTCTTTTTTAACTGTAAATCCGTTTGACTCTAAAATTTGTAATACGTTAGACAAATTTTCAAGATGTTCCTTGGAATTTTTAGAAAACACCAGAATGTCGTCTTGGTAAGCAAGAACGTTGTTGCACTCCCCAAACAATTTATACATTAATTTCTGAAAAACAGAAGCAGCCGATTCTAGGCCGAAAGGCATTCGCAAAAATCTAAAAGCACCAAAAGGAGTATTGAAAGCCGTGAGAGAGCGGGAGTCTTCAGAAAGTTGGACTTGATGATAGGCGGATTTTAAATCCAGGCATGAAAAAACTTTGGCACCGCCCAACTGAGCTAACATCTCTTGAATTTTTGGTAATGGAAAGCAATCGATTAAAATACTTTTGTTCAATGATCTTAAGTCAATGCAAAGTCTGATGTCCTTTGTACCCTTTTTCTTTGCAACGACGATCGGAGAAATCCATTCCGATGAATCGATCGGTTCGATGACCTTATCAGAGCAAAGATTCTCCAAGTGTTGTTTTAATTGGTCTCTAATGCATATTGGAACATTCCTTACTTTGTGAATGATGGGAACCGCATTCTTCTTTAAAATAATTCTATGTTTAAAATTATGCACAAGACCTAATTTGTCCTTGAATAATGAATCATGTTTAGTAAGTAGTTGCTGCAGAGAAGGAATTTCAGGAATTTCCACTAAAGAAATAGGACATGAAGTGCCTGGTCTTAGTACCATGCCAAACTTCCCTTGATCTTTCCATCCTAGGATGTTATAACCTTTTTTGCCACATACACTTTAGTGAAAATTACCCGATCTTTGAATTTAACATTGTTGAGAAAGAAACCTAGCATATCAATATTGTGCCCTCCAAAAGAAATGGTGCGAATATCTGGTGGAGATAATGGAATAGAATTCCAGTGTTTGTAAAATAAAATGTCAGTGACAAAAGTTACTGGGGATCCAGAATCTACAGTTACCTGTGTTTGTACATCACCAATGGTAACATCGCACAACGGACGATCCTCATTTGCATCAGAATCAATTGAGAGCACAATCTTTTTAAAAGTTTTAACAATGCAAACATTATTTTCTGAGGCGTCCTCCACATTTTCAAGTGTGCTAACTTTGTGAGGATTCTTACACATGCGTGTGAAATGACCATGCTTCTTGCAATTAATGCAAAGTTTACCAAGAGCAGGGCAATTCTTAGCATTGGCTAAATGTGTAAGAGATCCGCATCTATAACAAGCACTTTGCTTCTTGTACTCTTTGGGCTTGTTGTAATTAAATTTAGGTTTGGTGCTTAAAGCGTAAACTGGTTCCGTTACAGGTTCAGTTACAGCCTTATTTAGTTCTTTTTGTGCTACAACTGATCTTTCAATACCCCTAGCTAACTCCAGAGTTTCATTCAAAGAGGGATTTCTACAACAAAGTAGTCTTTTTTGTACTTTTTTGTTAAAGCAGTTTACAATTAGTTGGTCCCTTAAATAGGAATCAATGTTGCCATCAAATTCACATGTGGCAATTAAAACTCTCAATTCAGCTAGAAAAGTGTCTATAGACTCAAATTCAAATTGACGTCTAGTGTAGAACTTATGCCTCTCCACTACAACACTAGTTTCATCAACAAAATAGTTAGCAAGTCTACACACTGCCTCTTTGTAAGTATCCCAATCAGTTTCATCGGATTGGATGGCTAACGGCAAATGATCAAAAATACGTTGTCCTTCAGAACCAAGATTATTGTAAAGGAGAGCTAGTTTCCTAATCGGATCAAATTTCGCCCCGTCTAAAGCTATTATGTAGCTGGTGAAACCTTTAAACCATTGCTTCCATTTGGTTTTAGGAATACCTGGTTCTGGTAAAAAGTGTGGGGGACAAGTAAAATTTAGCATTTTTGGAAGTTAAATTTGAACGTAAAAAAAAAAATGCAACCACAAAAGATGAGTTTCCTAAAATGTGCTGAATAAGGAAGAAAATTCCATAAATTAGAGAAACATTGTACATTACCCAATAATAATGATGCCACAGTTGGATAATAATTAAGCACGAAAATCAGTAGCAGTATAAGTGTCACATGGATCTAGGAGATGAATAAAGGTGCTCAGGTGTGCGTGTCACCGACTTTAAAAGGATGAAGGTGCACGCAAATTGAATAAAAATTGTGGAGCATGTAAAGACTTAAAAATAGTGAAGGTGTGCGTGTCACCGACTTTCTTACAATGAAGGTGCACGCAGACTTGGGCATGTAAAGACTTAAAAATAGTGAAGGTGTGCGTGTCACCGACTTTCTTACAATGAAGGTGCACGCAGACTTGGTTTCATATGAGATGAAAGGTGTGCGCGTCACCGACTTTATATTGAGGAAGAAAATGAAGGTGCGCGCTCAGCTGCTGAAAGGTGTGCGCGTCACCGACTTTAAAGTGAGGAATAAATGAAGGTGCGCGCTCAGTTGCTTTCACTGCACAATAATGGTAAAGTGCCTTCCCAAAATGGCGGCACGTTGCGTGACCCCTTGTCACCCTTACGTGAGGACGTGACGACGTGAGCAGAGCTGGAGATGGGCGAGAGAAGAATGGCCGGGAGGCAGCAGAATGTCCGAGGAGTGAAGATTCTGACTGCGCGTGCAGGTAGGACAATGCGCTCGCAAAGTGGCAGTTAGATGAAGGTCAGGCCGGGAAAACTTTTAGAATAAGATGAGGAACAGACACAAATGAAATATACGACCTGTCGCCAACACGCCACTCTTGCGCTAGAGTCCGCCTCAATTCTGCATATGACAGTCTGGGAATCTCGATACCACACGCCGGTAAAGTCTATGAGGTCCCAAAAAGGAGTTAGGAAGAGCTGTAAGGTGTACTTTGATATCCCAATCGTCGCCAATTGTAGTAATGTTCTTGAGTAAATCCAGGAGAAGGATATAAGATGATGAGTTCTTTATTCTTCAAAAGTACACAGCATCAACCTAACACGCCAGCCTAGATCAGAGGTCTCCGCATAACTGCCGGACCTCGAATCATCAGCTGGAACCCCTGGTACATTCTAATTCTGCACAGCGAAACCATGGAAATAGAATACAACACCTACATCTGTCATGTTTAATACCTCTGGAATGGTAATGATAAAACCGCTGTACTGGTAAAGTCGAATTTATCATTACTATTTTGATAAGGCCACTTTTAGAAAGATTGCATTTTTCCGCCCTTAGCCCTGCGTGCCTGAGGCCTGTATCTAATACACATGTGGGATGGGTGACAGCTGGATTTTTTGCATTCCCTCTAGACAGGCACACACAAAGGGAACTTAGGTGTGACATGATGGGTCCTCCTGGGAGGACGGGATAGAGGAGCTGGGCACAGGCTCACACATTTTCCCTTGAATAGGCGGTGTCCTGTCCCTACACTGCATAACCCCCTGTGATAAGTATTGAGCCAGGGTAGGAAGGGAGGACCTCTGTGCACTTCAAAGTCCTTCTTTGAAGTCTCTCTCACTTCAAAGGCACTGTTGGGTATAAGAACTGGACTTCTGACCCTACCACTTCAGTACATTTCTGGACCTGAGGATACACAGCCAATAAGGAGGACTGCTGTGCTGAAGGACTGCCACTCTGCTGGACTACTGCTTTCTTGCTGTGCTGACCTGCTGCCCTCTCCGCCTGGGAGAGAAGGACAGGACCTGCCTCTCGTGTCCACAGAACTCAGAGTGACTCCAAGGGCTAGCTGGCCAGTCTCCTGATCAAAAATCCCAGGGACATAACAGACTTCTACCACCCTGCTCCTGCACAGGAAGTGGGCCTGAGGTGTTCTGCTACAGCACCAATGCATCCACTGCTGCGAGAGCAGAATGGGCACACACCGCCATTGTGGGAGCAGGACCAGCCCATCTCCTTTGGAACCAGTGCATCGCTCTGAGAACTGATGCATCACCTCTGTTGCATGGCAAAACCTACGCATCGCATCTCGGAACTAGTACATCATCCTTGAAACAGACGCATCTTCTACTGCCTGAGCAGGGTAAATGCATTCCCTTCAGAACCAGTGCATCGCCCTCAGAACCAATGCATCTCCGCCATTGCATGGAGTAAATCGACGCATCGCCTTTGCAGTGTGAACTGTCGACAACGCATTGCCTCATGTGCACCCAGCATCTCTTCGTCGACGGACAAAGGTACTTTTGCAGTGGGCCAAATCTGGTCCCAGTATCTGATCCGCACTCCATCACGGGTGGCCTGCACTGTTGACTTTGTCCCGGTCCAGTGCTACAAGATATCCCAAATAGGTGCTCATTGCTTCTAAGTGCTATTTTCACATTTATTCTTTAACAATTAATAAATCAAGTTCTACTTTTTTGGATCTTTGTCATTTCGTTCTTATTGTTTTTAGAAAATTAAGCTCTATTATTCTAATCAGGTGTGGTATCTGTTTGTGTGGTGTTTTCGTTGTTTTACTGTTGACAGTGTTGCACAAATACTTTACACATTGCCTCTTAAGTTAAGCCTGACTGCTTCGTGTCAAGCTACCAGAGGGTGAGCACAATTTAATTTAGGGTGTGTTGTGACTTACCCTGACTAGGATTGTGGTTCCTGCTTGGACAGGGTGCATACCTCTGCGAACCAGAAACCCAGTTTCTAACACCTAGTGTCCCTGGGGGATAGAGAGATGGTGCCAAAAGCCCAGATGCCTTCATATACTTCTAAGTACTGGCAGTGGGTCACCGTCAATGTGCAAATGGTGGCAGCTGTAAGAGACACTACTGTGAGGTGTCATCTGATGTCCTCATGCAGTTCATCCCTAATATATTCCACCATAGTCGCAGACAACTGTGAGAGTCACTACCTAGTGGCTCAGGTTCTCTTTGACTGGGGGCGGGGATCTCAGGTTCTCTAAAGGTCACTGTGAGCCCCGCCATGCCTGTAGATTGTGTGTTGGGCAACTATCTAGAACGCTCTGTCTAGAAGGAAGTGGAGTTCAGGTCACACCAGGAGATGTTATGCCTGCTAAATGGGTCTGTATGAGCACTCGGTTAATGGCTGTCCAAAAGGGAATTCAAGGATGCCTGGGGACTGGAAGATTGGCCCAGGAAGCTACCAAGTAGAGGAAGGGCAGGGGGAGCGGGAAACCAGCCCCTGACACTCCCACAGTACAGGTTGATGGGGTGCCTGTGGAAACTGCCCCTGAGCTCACCAGGGAGGATATTGCTGCCCTGAGAGATCTCCCTGAGCTTACTGAATGACAAGTTGAGGGGGTCCCACCAGGGAGGAATACTACAAGGCACAGAAAGACTGCCCAACTCTAGAAGGCTTGAGGCAGTAAGTTGAGGCTCAGGCAGCAGGTGATACCTGGGAGAATGACCGCCTCTGTAGTGAGCCTAAGGTTCCTATAACTGGGGCAGCTTGTGTCCTGGTGGTCCTCCAGTGTTATAGAGCCTTCCTATTGGGGTTGGCTTATGACATACCCCTGGCAGGACATCTGGGAAGGACCACACCTTTGCCGGGCTTTTTCCCCACTTCTATTGGCCCCGGATGGAGATACATTCTGTAGGTCTTATCCCACCTGCCAGACCAGCAGAGGAACAGGGAAGAAACTGAAAGCTCCCCTGGTTCTCTTGTCTGTTATTGGCATTCCTTTTGAAAGGGTAGGCATCGACATTTTGGACCCTTGGACCGCACCTTAGGCAACAGGTTCATCTTGGTTTTGGTGGACCATGCCACTAGGTACCCAGAGGCCATCCCTCTGAGGTCAGTGACTGCACCTGCAGTGTCCAGGGCCCTGATGGGGATTTTTATCCTCAGGGGGTTCTCCAAGGAAGTAGTGTCTGACAGAGGCACCACCTTAATGTCTGAGTTCTTGAAGTCCAGGTGGGATAGGTGTGGGGTGACCAATAAGCTGTCCATTACCTGTCACCAGCCAAACAAATGGACTTGTTGAGAGATTCAAGAAGACCCTCAAAGGCATGATTATGGACCTGCCTGAGTCCATGAGGCAGAGACTTTTGTCGTCCACTTACAATGCCTGCTATTTTTCTATTGGGAGGTTCCGTAGAATGGGCTTGGGTCACCCTGCTAGGGGACCTCTCAACCTAGCGAGAGAGCGGTGGGTGTAAGCTCCCAGGAATCCTCCTTAGGATGTAGTCACTCCCATACTGGCTAAGGCTAAGTAGCATATTGAGGGCAGTCAAGAGGTCATGAAGCTCTGGTATGACCAGAATATCACTCTTGCCAGGAGGTGTGTGTCTTGGAGCCTGTGGAGCCCTCTCCAAGATCACTGGGCAGACCCCTATGAGTTAAAAGAGCAGTAGGAGTAGAACACCTACCTTGTGGACATCAAAACCCCTTAAAACCATAAGAGAGCTCCATATCAATAGCATCAAGCCACACTTTGAGAGGTCTGAGGTCATCCTACTCCTGGTGACAGATTATGGTGTGGAAGAGGAAAGCGAACCTCTCTCTGACCTCCTATCCTTCAAGGAGCACAACGGGTCTTTAAAGAGTGTCAGCCTCTCCCCTATTCTGACTTCAGACAGCTGAGGGAATATCACCAACTGTTGGGTCAGTTTGCCTCACTGTTCTCTCACCCCTGGGCTTAGACACCTGTGTGCATCGATACTGGAGACAGTATAAGTATTAAAAAGAAAATGTCCAGGTTGTCAGACAAGGTGAGAGCTAATATCAAAGAAGACATTTCCAAAATGCTAGCACTCGGGTTGATTGAGCCCTCCATTAGTCATTGGTCCAGTCCAGTTGTGCTGGTGCCCAAGGCTGCCCCACTTGGCACCACCCCAGAACTTAGGTTCTGTATGGTCTACCGAGGACTCAATTCCATCACTAAGACTGTTGCTCACCCCATCCCCCGAGCTGATGAGCTCATACACAGACTAAGCGCTGTTAAGTTCCTCAGTACCTTTGATCTTACATCACGGTACATGCATTTTGTTCTGACTGAGGGGGCCAAAGAGAGGTTGTATTCTTGACCTCAGACGGCCATTTCCAGTTTAGGGCAATGTTCTTTGGTTTAATAAATGCCCCTGCTACCTTCCAGAGGTTAGGGAACAGGGTTATGGCACCACTGTTGCCCCCTTAACTAAGCTGGCTTCTAAGAAGCCTGCCAAAAAGGTGATCAGGACAGAGGCCTGTCAGAAAGCCTTCAATACCGTCAAGGAGGCAATGTGTACAGTACCTCTACTCAAGGCTCCTGACTTCTCCAAGTAATTTATTGTGCAGATGGATGCTTCAGAGCATTTTATAGGGGCGGCCTTAGCACAGTTGGATAAGAAGGACCTAGAGCAACCTGTAGCCTCATCAGTAAGGATTTGCTTCCCACCGGGAAAAGAGGCGGATTGCTATTGAAAAGGAGGCCTTTGCTGTGGTCTGGACATTGATGAAGCTGAGACTATATCTGTTTGGGGCACACTACTGGGTTCAGATAGACCACAGGCCCCTCAGATGGCTCATGCAAATGAGGGATAAAAATCCCCAGCTGTTGAGGTGGTCCATCTTCCTATAGGGAACACGCCCTAGGTCAGACCACGCCAATGCTGTTTGTCTCTTCATGTTCTTTCGCCTTAATGATGAGAACTCCTAGGAGGTTAGGTAGTTCTACCCACTTTCAGCTGGGGGAGGGGACACGTGTTTGACCTGTCAGCCTTAGGGTGGTCTTCCCCAAAACATTTTGCAGTACTCCTCCCATTTTTGCTGAATTTGGTTTTGTTGGCCTGAGGACTCTATGCACTTTACGACTGCTCACAATGCTAAAGGGCATGTGGTCTCTCCTTTGGTAACACTGGCTTACACACAAATGGCCCATTTGATTTACTTGTAAGTCCCTAGTAAAGTGGTACTACATGCACCCAGGGCATGTATGTTAAATGATACTTGTGGACCTGCAGCACACATTATGCCACCCACTTAAGGAGCCTTTTTAAACATCTCTCAGGCCTGCCATTGCAGCCTGGGTGTGCAGTTTAAAAAACTTGAACCTTTTGCCATGCCTAAAACTTCCTTTTTATTACATATAAGTTGCCCCTAGAGTAGGCCCAAACAAAACAGCACATAAGGCAGGGTGCAGTGTATTTAAAAAGTGGGATGTACATAGCATAACATTGGGTTACCATATTACATTTATTAAGTGATAACTTTCAATTGAGAAAACAACAATTGATGGACAGAATACAGAACAATGTCATACATTCACCCCAGTACAAAGATCTGGGCCTAAATCCATCGTGGGTGAATGTTTTGATTTGTTCTGCATTCCGTCCATCAATTATGTGTCTGTTGCTTTCTCGCCCTAAGTGCGCCAGGTATGCCCAGACGTGGGTCCTGGGCTCACTGTGCCACTGGAATCAAGGTATCCTGGCTGAAGAGGGGTGAAACCCCGAAACCAGTCCTAGAATGCTTGTTTCCGGTCCAGGGAGGACCTGGCTTGGCAGTTCGGGCTGGACTGTTCCCATGAGGCACAGGGTCAAGACTGATTTGCATATGGCCAGGTCTAAACTGGGGTGGCATGGTGAGCAAAAGAATGATGGATTTAACCCAGATCTCTTGACTGGGGGTGAATGTTTTGATTTGTTCTGCATTCCGTCCATCAATTGTGTGTCTTTTGCTTTCTCACCCTAACTGCGCCAGGTATGCCCAGACGTGGGTCCTGGGCTCACTGTGCCACTGGAATCAAGCTATCCTGGCTGAAGAGGGGTGAAACCCTGAAACCGGTCCTGGGATGCTTGTTTCCGGTCCAGGGAGGACCTGGCTTGGCAGTTCGGGCTGGACTGTTCCCATGAGGCACAGGGTCAAGACTGATTTGCATATGGCCAGGTCTAAACTGGGGTGGCATGGTGAGCAAAAGAATGATGGATTTAACCCAGATCTCTTGACTGGGGGTGAATGTTTTGATTTGTTCTGCATTCCGTCCATCAATTGTGTGTCTTTCAATTGAGAGCAGGTAGGAATGTTGAGTTTGGTTTCTAAGGAATTGTAATTTAAAACTTTCTTTAATTATATAGTTGGATTTAAGTCACAATTCTGAAAATGCCACTTTTAGAAACTTGACATTTTCTTGTCTCAGCCATTTGGTACCTGCAGCCTGTATCCTGGGTCACATGACTAGGTGTAGCTGGCCAATTGCTCTTTGTGTATTACTCCCAGACAGTGAGACAGAGTGGGAATAGGTGTTAGCAGGTTCACCATATCTGAGTTCATAGGAGTTCGGCGCTATCACCCACCACACTGCACATCACAATGACTCTGCCTCAGCACATTCACAAAGGGTTTCACAGTAGTATTTTGTGCCCCCAGACAAGCTGGGGACAGGGCAGGGAGGCTGGAAATTCTAAACACTTCTCTAGGTGGAGGGCTCTAGAACAGGATTCTCAAAAGAATACCTCGTGAGCTACTGTTAGCTCTCCAGCTACCTGCCAGTAGCTCTCCTGTGTGCATCCCAGCCTTCTAAATTTGAACCTTTTGCTTGGTTAAATCAAAATATGTATGTCACAATTGTTTATTTCACGATTAAATGTGTGTATTGTCAGAACGCATCAGCTGATGTTTGGAGAAAAATGGTAGAATTTCCAAAATATATTTAAAGGTGATTTTTGAGTGATGCTAAATCATGTGTGGAGACTTATTACTAATATGATTACTTTTGTGCCAGGGGCACTGCAGCTGTGGCTGGCATGTATTACCTACATATAGGCATGATCACTCCTGGAAGTCTTGGACATGGTGGTCACTAATGTAATCTTGTCTGATGTGGTCACTATTACAACACTAACAATAGTAGCTCACGAGGATTTTTGTTTAACATATGTAGCTCTTCCTGCATAAAAGGATGGAGACCCAAGATCTAGAAGCTTCTCCCACTTCAAAGTAGGCACCGTGTATAAACAGTGGACCTTCAGACCCAACCCTTCAGTACATATCTGTACCTGTGGAAGTCTCTGAGGAAGGACTGCTGTGCTGCTCTGCTTCAAGAAGGACTGCTACTCCACCAGAGGCTGGCCTACTGATCGGAGACTCAAGGACAGAAAAGGCTCCAACCACCTGAACCCTGCACCTGGACTCTGTTTTCTGTGAATCCTACTCCCCCAAGTACTGCCACCCCATCCTGAACCCTTGGAGTGGGCCGGAAGGTCCTCTACCAGCCCACCTGTGGTCCTAGCAGACCCGGCGCATTATGACGCATTGTCTTGTAGCTCTGTATCGAAACTGCTGCTGCGCGACTCATCCCTGATGCAGTACCCTGAAGCTCGTCAGGAAAGCTGCTGTGCGACACATCCTCGATGCATAACCTTGCATCACAGTACCATAGCTCCTCAGTGCCATAGCTCGCAGTGCCATAGCTCCTCAGAACTGCAGCTGCACAGGGAGTCCATGACACAGGACCTTGCATCGCAGCACTGCAGCTCCTTGGAACCATCGCTGCGCGACCCATCCTCGACACAGGACTTCGCAACGCTCTGAAACCAGGATTTATTACACTTTATTCAGTGGGCCTAATTTAGTCCCTGTATCCGGGGCGCACTCCATCACAATCGGTCAGAGCTTGTGACTTTGTCCCAGCCCACCATGACCAGATAACCACTTTGTGTTTTTTTGCAATATTTTTACCTAAATCTTTAAAATTGCCCATCTTTGGTTCTACTAATTGGACTTTTGTCATTTTGGTCCAAATAATTAGTTACATTTTACTCCAGTTTTCTAAATTGTTGTTGGATTTTTCTTGTGTTGTGTTTTCACTTTAGTGCTGTTTGATCCGCTGCATAAATACTTTACACTCTATCTTTAAGTTAAGCCTGACTGGTTTGTGCAAAGCTACCATAGGGATAAGCACAGGTTAATTTGGGGTTTGTCATTGTTTCAACCTGACAAAAATTGTGGTTGCGGCTTGAGTAGGTTTTCACCTCCTCAACCATTAACCCAATTGCCTTCACCCACCAAAGTATACAGCATGATGCAATAGGTCAGGCCACTTTAGCCATTGGTACTCTTGCAATCAATGATGCACATCCGTCTAAAAAGAAGATCACTTTAGTGCCAGGGCTGGGGAACTTTTCCAATGCTTTTTAATTCTTATTCTTTTTCTTTTTAGGTATCTGCTACAGACAGCTTTAGCTGCCTGTTGGTCAGACTCATTGTTTCCAATATACAGAGAGTGGGCTTTGTGTCTAACCCTTGCTCCTGATTGGATGACTTTGTTGTCTATCTCAGTTGTATCCTCTAGTGTTAGTGGCTTCCCTCCCCATTCTTTTATTTGTCCCGCCCCGGAGTATTTTAGTCTCACAGGGTTCCGATTGCTTGACTTGTATCATCCCACAGCTGATGTTACTTGGACACAGAGAACTACTTTTTTCTTTTTGTATATGCACTCCATGGGAGAGCATGTGTTTTCTTGCTTTATCCCCTGTGTTCTGCTTCCTTCTTGATTTTGCACCACCCCCATTTGTTCTTCAGACGCTCTGCCTCTCACACCAGAGTGTGTCCATTGCTTCTACTACCTCTCCACTTCCCGCTCATTTTTAAAAATATTCCCCAGCCCTTCCATCACTTATACATACGCCTGACTGCCTTTTTCCACATCCCCTGCCTCTCTCCTACTTCTTTTCATTTTCTGAAAAACCTTTTTGCACCTGCCACGCTTTTGGAGGGAGTTCATCATGAAATGTGATTTTAACCATTTCTAGACAGCTTTCTGCGAGTGTTCATGTGCAACCATGCATGACAGGGGACAAATAAACGGGCTTGTATTATTTGAACAAACCTATTCAAAGATGACTGCCACAGAAGTGCCTGCATTTAACGTGGCCATCTTTGAATGTTTTTTTATATACGACAAATGCATTTAAATATGGCCACCATGGATGCATGCACATCTGTCGCATTCATACATGAATGGGTTTGTTCAAATATTACAAATGTTTGAATCCTTTTGTAATGTTTTTAAATAAAAACATTCAAAGATGGCCACCACAGATGCATGTGCATCCACTCAGCTAGTATACAAATACAAGTGTTCCTCTCACCTCCTTTCTCAGTTAGCATTACTTCTCTGGTGTTCTGATTTACTGCCTCCTACCTTCTCCCCTCCTTCTTCAGAGGTGCATCTACAAAGCATGCTTGATAACATCACAACTTCATTTACACAGTTACAGGGGATGACCGGGCCTTCTAGGGGTTTCCACTTGAACTTCCGGTAGCTATCTCTGTGTTACGCCTCTACGATGCACAGAAATACATTATGGCATTTGTGTTCGCAGATCCACTGTGTGGGTCCGTTGATCCATGGAACGCTTTTCCCTAAAAGCCTAAACGTTTGCAAGAAACATCTTAGGAGAAAAAGGTGTTTGAGAAAGCTTCTGTATTTCAGGAATCGATTAACTGACTTTCTTGTCATTATGCCTTTCATTGTCCCATAGTTCTCAAGGAAGTGATGGAGCTGGATTATATCATCATTCCCAATCCAAGGTGGGAGCAGTGGAATGTTCTAACTGCTTCAAAAACCAAGATGGATCCTGTACTCCCTGTGATGTCATATCCCATTTTCCGAAATCGTCCAGGTCCATAGTTCTCCAGGAAGAGGTCAAACTGGACTATATCATCATTCGCAACTTAAGCTGATGGATGCCTTAGATTCCTATGGCTGCTTCAAAATGCAAGAAAGCTCCTGTATTTCCTGTGAAGTAATTTCCTATTGGGATAGTATAAAAGGCTGCTGAATTCAGAGACAGTTGCGCCGCAGTGGAGCTGAAAGTATTGTAGAGTTCTTTCACCCTTTTTCTAGATTTTTGTCCCTTTGTTTTTCCCTTAGGATTTTCCTTGGATTCAAGAATCTTCGGTAAATCTTTTTTGCAAGTCTCCTGATTCCAGATTCTCACAACTCAGTCCTGGTTAGTGTAATGTTCTGCTATTTGCCTTCACAGCAGCTACTGATTTGTTTCTCCTCACTTTTTCTTCCGTCTGTCACTGGAGGTTTTGTGACGTAGGGGTTATTCCTCCATTCTGAACATTCTTAGGGGCACCTACTTATCATGCATTCTTTTGTCTGCATAGGTGGCACAATTGCCATAAGAAGGAGTCGTGCAACCGTGAGGCCGCATCAAAGTCAAGACAGAACCCAAAGTATATGGCATGGTGCAATGGGTCAGCCCACTTTAGCCACTGGTACTCTTGCAATGTGACTAGCAGCATTGGCCTGACCAGCTATGCGTTCCAGAATTTGACACTCTTCCTTGGTCTGTAAGGTATTTCTATTTACCAGCCTGTCAGGAGAGCTAAGTTCAGGCGAGCAACGGCTCTCCTCCATATGACCTATCAAGTACCTGTCATGCCCTACACTTGTTGGGTGTCAAATTTACACCCACGACCTTAGAGAGCCTGTTAATGGTCATGTGCCATGAGTCCCAATTACCAGAGATGCCTCTGCATTTTCTGGAGTGATTCTCTTGGCCCAGTCTGTACACCCACCGTGCTCAGTGCACTGCAGCTTAGCTACAGCTTTCAAAGCACCTATCAGGTGCGACCAAGCCACTGAGCTATGGGGAAGAAATCGAAGAGGAAGAGCCTGCAGCAGCAGGGAACCATAGCTTAACCATACATCTCATCTGTTACCTAGGTTCTTACAGCCTGTAGGTCTGGGTGAGTATGCTCTTGCCCCATCTTATATCACACTACCATCTACCAGTGCCAGAACCATCTGAAATGTGCCCGGAAAGCGCTGAGTACTTATTATAATGTCCCCTCGACATTTCAAAAGTTTCCAAAGTAGTAAACACACACAAGGAATGGTTTGCAACATGTGAATGACCCTGACCCCAAAACCTGGCATGTTCCCAAAAGTCCTGCAGTTCTTGTCATGTACCCAGAATATGTGGCCATTTCATGAGGTATGCACAAACTATATAATTTCTGTCCTCAGAGTGTGCACACATCATACTATGATTCCCTGGATGAGAGCTAGGTTGTACTTAAAATACTAAAGACCTAACTCGAGTGTGATCACCAACCTAAATGTTCACCCAAAGCGTACATCTGTGAAAGTTCTGTTGAGTAGTCCAGGCTCTCTTGTAACATGTGCAGTTTGCTTTACTTCCTTACAGTTTACACATAATGTATGCTGCATACTCGTAATGTATCCATAATATGGACGACATTCTTGCAATATTTCCAGCATGATTTGAATCACTGCCCTAAAATGAGTGTGGTTTGCATCCTCAACATGCCCCTAGTAGATCCTGTTCCCAAGCATTGTAGAGCATACACCCCAGATTTGTGACATATTAACATCTAGGGCCTGATTACAACTTTGACGGTATGGGAGCGGGCTGCCATGCCAGCACCCCGCTCCCAGTACACTAAAGTCAACTGCTGAGTGTCCGCTACATTATGAGTTTCCTCATTGTCTGGCGGGCGGGCGGCGTGCAGTCCCATGGCAGTGCCTATTAAAAAGGCACCTCAATAGGAGTGCCTAATGCTGTTCAGTCCATGCCGTGCAGGAAAGGCATGCAGACAGGGGGGGCACAACATGCACAGGGGCAACAGGGAGCCCTGTAGGGCCCCCTTTATTTCCTCAATGCCAGCCTTTTTATGGCCGGCTCACCACCATGAAAAGGCTGGGGGTAGGGAAATTTGTAATATGCTTGGCAGTGCCGCAGCGGTACCACCAAGCATATTGCTTCCCCAGACCACCGCAAGACCGCCAAGGATCGCGGATCCCTGTCGGTTAAGGCGGTGCCAAAATGGTATGACCGCCGTAGTCGTAATACAGCAATCCGACCGCTGGTGCGGCAGTCCCCGGCCGTCACTTCACCTCCACCATGGGTTTGCCGGTCCAATGGACCGCCGAACTCGTAATCAGACCCTTATTCTTTCTGTTGTGCAAAATTACAGAAATATGTTTTGAATATGTTTCATTTAAGGATCTTAGGTTTCTATACTGTAAGTGCCCCTATCTGTAGTTGCCCCAATCCCCCACTGCTCTCACACTTCTTTTTTATTTTATTTTTTTCATTTTTTGCAGTCACCACACTGTTGACAGGCATTCATCTTAAAATGGGTTTTTGCCCATTTCAAGATGCCTAACCAGGAGTGCGCAGGAGACCTCTTGCACGGCAGACAGAAAAAAACATCTGTATTATTTGAACAAACACATTCAAAGATGGCCACCATGGATGCATATGCATCTACAAATGCCATTTTTCAGAGCCACTGTGTGGGTCAGCTGATCCATGGAACGCTTTTCCCAAATATTACTGATGTATTAAAAAATGGCCACAATTAATGTGTATGCATCCATGGCACTCTTCTTGAATGCTATTGTAACGTTTTTACAAATCCATTCAAAGAGCGTCACTGGGGATGAGTGCAAATCCACAGTTGCTAGTTTAGAACAAAAAAGCATTGGCAATTCCAGCAGGTTTCACTGCCATAACCTATTGGCTTTGCCAAAGCTCCTTAATTATTTTAGTCATGCAGTGTCTTTAAACTGTAGAAGAATTGAAAAATATTTGCCTGTCTGAGTGTCACTGTAACCTGCTACAGCCATACTTTTCTGCTTTTGCTAACTTGGCTTACCGGTTGTGCCTGTGTCCGAGCCTCAAATGTGCAGCTACCTGGCAGTCAAGATGCCAAAGTCTGAAAACCAGCCTGCACAGTCGAAACTGTTTATATTTTCACCACTCATGGAAGCCATCTACTACTTCTTATGAGCTTTGGTTTTCTTGGTGGGAATGTTCTCCATATTAAAACTGTATATATACTACTGTATATATTTGACCTTTACCTTGTACCGGAGAACCCTGTACCATTGCTTACGCGTGGCTTATCATGTTTTGCAATATCTGTGATTCAAATACTATTGTTTGTACTCAATAAATACTTTCAAACTCATCGGAAATGTCAAACAGTTTTCTTCCACATATCTATAGCTTCAGGTTGCATTAATTCAAAGCTAATGCCAATTGTCCTGTGCTGTGCATTAAAATAAAATATGTTTTCTATCCCTCGCTTAAGTACAGCTGGCTGGCAGAAAATTATTCTACTTGTCTACTAACATCATATGAAGTATTTTATTTAATATATATTTGACTTGTGGGTCTGATCATGCTAAGAGTAGAAAACTACTTTGACTGGAGGAATTTGATGCATGTTTGTCTCCCGGTCTCACCTTTTTCTTAACACATTTTTAGTAAATAGAAAAAGTTGCAGATATGACATTATTTCAGCTAAAGACTGTGGAGGATATTCTCAAGAACGTGCGATAAACATCGCCAAAATAGGCTTACGCAATTTTTCATATCGCCGGCTATCGCGGGAAAATAACTCTGTGTCAACGTCGTATTCCCAACACGGCGGTAACATGCAATAGTTTCCCGATAACGCATCAAATGTCTGCGATACAACTACCGCGACGCCGATAAAAAAGGAAACCCGAACGTGAAAAAAGTTGCGATGGGCCCAACTGCGATAAAAATCCAGCGAAAAGCAGCGCCAGGCCCGCAAGTCCCACAAGTAAGGCGGGAAAAATCACTATAAAAGCGGCAAAAATGAAATACAAATAAAACACAAACAACTGCGAAGCACCATGGAGGTAGCCGGAGCAAGCACAGAGGACAACCCGAACCCCACAAGCCCCACGGAGGACCAGCCTGGGAGCACGGGGTCAGGGAAGGGCAAGGAGAAGAAGAAGAGGAAGACGCAGTTCAGTCCCCAGGAAAACAGGATCCTGATTACGGAGGTGACAGAACACCATCAACAACTGTTCGTCACCTCCACTGTGTCATTGGCAACAAAAAATGGAATATGGCAGTCCATCGTGGACAAGGTGAATGCAGTCGGAGTGCTGAGGAGGACAATGGAAGAGGTCAAGAGGCGCTGGAATGATGTGAAGCGCAAAACCAAGCTAAAACTCGCCAACAACCGCAAAGCAGCAATTCAGACTGGGGGTGGGAGTCCTGCGCCACAGGAGGAGATGGATGAGATGGAGGAAATGGTGTCCACAGTCATCAGTGTGGAGACGGTGGCAGGAGTCGGAGGACCGGACACTGCTCAACATGACCTGACACAACAGCAACAGGGTGAGCAACCACCAGGGACTGGGGGAACGGGGGAGATGGGCACAATGGCACACATGCACAAGTAAGTACAGCACATCTGCGGACAAACCATGCCCAAGAGTCACAACTCCGACCAAGAGCCCAATTTACCCAAGTCTGCAACAGCTCAGCACTGTATAAGCACAGAAGTGAAAGGCACACCGCCTGAAAGGGATAAGGGCCAGCCAAATCAGAGCTGAAGGGGCAAATCACCCACAGTGCAGCACACACACATAACACTCAGAGCACCTCAACATTTACAACAAAGTGGACCAAACTGCAACACTTTCACAACAGAACAGAGGACACAACTGCTGCCGCTTGTGTGTAGAAAATGGCCATTCGCATTTGGCATAGCAGGAAACTGTGAGATGATAATGGACAAATACAACCTCACATCCGTGATGGTGGCGAAATGTCAACTGTCCAGCATTAAATAGGTATCTCCACACAAACAGTCACAATGTACATTGACATGCAGTCTGTTTGTAAACTTGGCCAATTCGTCAACATACATGTGAACACAATGTCAAACTGCATCTCCCCTTCACATTGCAGAGGGAGAATCATCACCTCCTGCAGAGCAGACCGTACTCCTCATCACCGATGATGAAGAGGACCTACACACCATTTACCCCGACGCCCTCCAACAGCTCATGGACACCCTCAGCACCCCACCCCCAGGAGCAGGGCAGCCCAGCTGCATAGAGGAGAACCCACCCCCTGCACAGACCACACAGCAGGAAGCACCCATCATCATGGCCGTCTCCCAGGATCCCCACGAGCAACACCTGGCATTCCAACGCCGTGTGTCGCAGGGCCAGAAGGGGATGGCAGAGCAGGTGCGGGTGGGGTTCGACCTCATGGCAGCAAAACTAGATGCCATACGTGGGTGTCCAAGTCCCATCAGGGACCACCTACAGGCCCTAACGGACACCCACAGTCCGCTCCATGGTCTCCAACAATCCATGGCTGACATCGCCGGAGTCATGACTCGTAGACAAGACCAACTGTCTAGTCAGAGAGGCTCCAGCGATCTCAGCCGTGAGTTGGCCAACATGGGGAGGAACATGGAGAACATGGAGCGGATGCAGGTGGGAAGAATGGCTTCCACGGCTGCACACCAGCGAGATGTAGCAGGGATCTACCATTCCCTGCAGATCCTCATCATGGCAGTGCGGCCACAAGGCCTGGCGCAGATGAATGCTGCTGCCACTACTCCCGCCACATCACTGCCCCCTGATGTGTCAGTGCCTCACAGTGCGGCTGACAATCCACCTCCGGCCCCTGATGTGTCACTGCCACACAGTGCCGCAGACAAAACACCACCACCCACATGTGAGGCACATCACACATAGGAGGACGATGATGAGGATGAATCTGCCGTTGGGCTAAGTAGGAAGCGGTAGCATTCATCTCCGCCATATGGTCTCTTTCTGCTTGGTTCTGCCCTCTGCATCATGCCCAGAAATAACACCCTCCACTGTCCCCCTTAACACTCTGCGACACTCACCTTGGCCCCCGACATGGACTGCTACATTTGTTTAGGCAACCAATGACACAGAAATCAGCCTGCGGACTGAACTCCCTCTCCTACAATGTACTTTTCCCTCCCAAAAGGACCCTGGCTGGCCCTCCATGGGGCAACATTGTAAAGTAGCGTGTGCATGGCCAGGTACTGGTCCACCTTCACCACTCCACCGAATGTGAATAAGACATTCAAATTCACACAGATGAGTCATGTCCATGATCAAGCAAGTATGAAAGTATGGATGTATGTAGGGGCAGTGATTCCAAACAAATGTGCTCCCTGGGAACTGATTTCAATGCGCATGTATGTCCGTGACCCAGATAGGCAGTGAGATGACTGGGAATGTGTGAACTAGCTGTGCCCTCATTGCTCCAAAACAACAATCTCGCTATTTCCAAACTTAGCCCCGCGTCAATGTATGAAATAGGGCTGTGTGTCACAAAGGCAAAGTCAAAGTTATGTGGAAGCCACAGCTCGGAGCAATGATTGGTTTGAGTGTGGAGCGCTTGGACTCCTGGGATGGTCGGTGCGTAAGTGTGAAGGTCATACCATGCAAGTGAACTACGAGCAAGGACTCCTGTGTGTGGGGTGTGTATACGTTGGTCTCTGGTTAGCGCTGTGCGTAGTGTGGGAGCCGTCAGCAGCTGCTATGGTATCGCTCAGGGGGTGCCGGGCGCATGCATTCCCAAGGTCGGAGGTGCAGATGTGCTACCGCCTTCTAGTTCAGACAGAGGGGCTGTCATCCACAATGTTAGTTTGTCATCTGCTTGCATTCTGGAATGTGATGGGGATTGGGGGGGGATGTCACTACTTCGCCTTCCGGCATGGTTGAACCCTTACCAGCCATGTACGTGCCCTCACGGTGAGTATTGCATGCTCTGATGTAGCAGTGTTGTTTTGCTGCAGTCTGACGGTGATGGGTGCAGGTAGCTGTGAGGAGGCGGTTGACCACTGACCTTGCACCTATTAGCTGGCACTAATCACTACTCTTGATGGATGAAGTCCGTGTACACATGTGACCTGTACATGGCGCATTTGACCAGGGGACACCTTGGTGTGTTCCATGCAAGGTGGGCCTGCTGGCTTCTAGGCTGGTGTGCATCTCCCAATGTTGCTGAGGTGTCCACTGTGCCCACATCCCCCTTACGGCCATGTTGTTCATGTTGTGGGACTCGACACACAGGGTGCATATTTGCATCAGGCAGGTACATCTCTGACCACAAATGGCACTCTGTTGTCATTTCCTGAACACCAATGACGGCCTTCATGTCATGTTCATGTACACGTGGGACGCTGATGAGTGGCATGACGTACTACATGTGACACCCTGATATGGCATATCGAATATGTGACACCCTAAACAGCCTCTCGGTACAGAGGTGACATACACACCATCTCTTCTTGCAACATATGCGAATGTTAGCACTCAATGTTGCACTTACACCCGTCAGAGTAATGTGCTAATGCAGAGGACTGACATGCACACGGGGAATGTGTGTTGCTAAGATTTTATTTGTACATGCTGGTCATGAGGTCATCTTGTACTGTTCCATGATTGCTGTGGACAGTCACAATCTGACGTGCTCATGTGAAGAAATTGTTGATGATTGTGTTCCTTCAGGCTATTCCTGCTGCGGCTGCAGTGGGGTGTGGTCCACCTGCATCATCTTCCTCATCATCGTCCGGTGCTTCTGGGACTTGGATCCATGGGGCATTGGTGCGTACACATATGTTGTGCAATACACAACATGCAGTGATCATCTTGCACACTATTTCTGGGCTGTACAAGAGTCTTCCACCGGTGATGTCCAGGCACCTGAAACGTGATGTCAACATGCCAAATGTGCGTTCAACAATGCCCCTGGTGCGTTTTTGGGCCACATTGTACTGCCTCTGGGCCGGGGTGTTCGGGTCTCGAAGGGGTGTCATCATCCACGGGCAGAGTGCATATCCTTGATCACCTGTGAGAGGTAAGTGAGATTAGTGTTAACTGGTGGTTCTGCATGCTGTGTTGGCAGACATACAAGTTTCGTGGTGTGTGATTTGTGCGACCTTGGGATTCATGTTAGCCATGTATTGCTGCTGGCAAATGTGGTAGGACAATGTGTATTACGTAGCCTCACAGCTGCTCCTCCCTCCCACCGAGCCTATTTACTTGTCTGTGCTGCGCGGTTGCATCACTTGCACTCCTACGGCACACCATTGTCATGCCTGTCTGCGCATGTCCGCAGGACTGACAGCAAGACTGTAATGTTGTCCATTGAAGGTGGGCGGCCACGTGTGTGTAGGCCTATGGTAAGGATAGGGCGGACACAGATGTGGAGTTCTGGCCTGGCTGAACTTGCGCTGATATTGAGGCTAGGCCTTCGGTTCAGGCTGCGGCAATGTAGATACACACACAACAGTTGGCATGTATGAGCCGAGACCCCGATCGGTCTCGCGCTCCTTTATTAATCCATTCGGGTGAGGCCGCTCTCCTGGTGCATGCTACATTGCAACATTGTCAATTACAGGCCAGGTGGCACAGACACTACTACGGAGACACACGCCATAGTCACTTTTGTGGCCAGGCCGGAACTGAACCACGCCCAGAGCCCAGAACTGAACCACGCCCAGAGCCCCGGGCCATTTCTCCGCACTCCTCACATGCGTGCGCCCCCGCCGCGGTGCTGGGATGTCGTGCGCTTCGGAGTACGTCTCCAGACGATCTACCCAGGCTTACCGGCGGCCTGCCTGGGACGGGGGTGGCCCCGTGACTGTGAAGGGCTCCAGTGGCATTACCGTGGACATGCTGTTGGCTACTGGAGGTGGACTTGTGGGGTAGCCCCTCGGGACAATGACTTGCGGTGCACTGAGTTTGGCCCACCGGAAGAGCTGAGCGGGTGTGCAGCCTGCGATGATGCAGCAGCCCTGGAGGGGCGGACTGGAAAGGATGTGTCTGTTACTTGCTGTACAGCAGTGTGGTCAGAAGGCAGCAGTAGCCAACTTGCAACTCCGCGGTGCGGTGCCGCTGGGTGCGCTGGGGGCCTGTTGCGCAGAATCCAGCGATCGGCTGAGGAGGCTGCCAAGCTCGCGGAGCCCGGCCTTGGATATTGCACCGGCACGTGGTGGGCCCTCTTGGAGAGACGCCGGTGGCGGCAGGTGAGCAGTGACGCCTGGGTGCGCAGGGGCGGGCATTCACCGCTGGGCGCAGGTCAGGTCTGGGGATCAGTGGGCTGGGGTGCGGCAGGCGCACAGGATCGCGCAGGCACTACCGGTCACGACGGCGGCCTCGTGGCAGGGTGAGGGACGCCGCACTGGCAGACATGCCACTGCAGGCGATGACGAGATGTGCACCAGGTGGCGTGGGACGTAGCCAGCTTGTCGCCGGTGTGACTTTGCCTGTTGTAGGTGGTCGGCCACGTGTATGTAGGCCTATGGTCAGGATATGGCGGACACAGAGCCACACGCAATAGTTACTTCGGTGGCCGTCCCGGACGTGAACCACTTCCTGAGCCCCGGCCTATTTAGTCACTCCCCTACGCTGGACTGGCATGCGCCAGCCCTGCCCACTACGCTTACGCTTACAGGGGGGCCGACATGGCTACTTGTCCAAGGTGTTCCCCACTGCCTGTGATGACATGGTTGCGTCCACTGTCCACGACACTACAGACTCCAGCAGTATGTGTCCACATGGACATGTCTGTGCTCTGCATGCTCAAGACTGTCCAGCACATCACCGCCACACTTGGCATTGTGTACATTGTTATTCATAGGTCCATTGCCTCCTTCGCACAATCGTGGTTCCCACCTCTCCCCACATTCTGCAAATGTGTGGCAGAGGGGCTTTGCCTTAGTGGATGGTTTGTCCACATTTCTGGCCCCTCTTACCACGGTTACTTGTGTTGTCGTGTCTGGCAGGTGTGCATGTTGGTTGGCATGTTGAATGTGATTTTGTTACGTGTCCATTCCCACAGTTGTGCGTTGTGTGATTGTGGAATTGAGGTGTGTGGTGTGTTCCGTTGGTACTTACCAACGAGCAGTCCATTTCCATAGGTGCCATCCTGAAAGCGCTGGTTGATGATGGACTGTCGGAAGAAGTATGAATCATGCACACTGCCTGGGAAGTTGGCGACCACATTGGTGAACAGTCCCCGGTGGTCCACTATTGCCTGCACATTGATGGAATGCGTGTGCTTCCTGTTGCGGTAATTGTGTGCAGTGTCGGCAGGGGGCACAAGTAGGACATGTGTGCAGTCGATTGCCCCCAACACATGCGGGAATCCAGCTATGGCGTAGAAGCCTTGCTTGGTCTCCAGCTGTTCCTGCGCAGTGTGGGAGAAGTGAAGGTGCTGGGGTATGAAACTGATGATGGCATCCAGGACAGGTGTGATGGCCTTTGATAGGGCTGGCTGTGAGACTCCTCCGACTCTGGCAGTTGTTGGTTGGAAGGTACCAGAGGCCAACAGGTGCAGGACAGCCAGCAGCTTTGTCTGCGGAGGGATGTTGGTTGTCCGCTGTGTTGGTACCGTCAGCCTGTGAGCAATGTGGGTCATGATGCGGAGGATGGTTGTCCTTTTGAGCCTGTAGTGGGCAATGACATCCTCTGGCGTTAAGTCTGTGAGGCTGATGCGTTTTCAGAAGGTCCGCTGTCTTGTTCTACGCTGCCTCGGTGGTGGTCCGGGGGGGGTGGTCCTGCGGGTGGGGGTGGTCCTGGGGGTGGTGGCGGTGGGTGTTGTGGCCCTCTTGGGTCTCCAAGCTGCATGATTAGTAGCTCAATGGCATCTGTTGGTCTTCAGATGTGACTCTGGCCTGGGCTCCCTTTGTTCTGCAGGTTTCCGTCCTACTTAAGACCAGTAAAAAGCAGGTGTTAAGTCCCTGCTGCTAACGCGCCTTATCGCCTGTTTTTGTCCGGCATCGCAGATCTGGCTGGTCACTGAGAATATCGCGAAGTGGTGTTTTCGTGTGTTTTTGCACGGGAACGCCTACTCTGCATATCATTAGCGTTAATTGTCACTCTCATCCGTGGCGATGTGTTTTGCGGCAGCTATCGCAGCTTGTGAATAGGGCGATAAGTCTATCGCCACTTTTGCGGCGCTAAAGTGCCGATAAATCGGCGATGACTCCTTGAGAATATGCCCCTGAGAAAGTTATTCAATTCGAAACCTCAATGGGTTTTATGTGAGAGGGGGGTGAGGCAAGCCCATGAAATGGCCAGCCAGTGGCTGTGTCTTTTCTGCATAAAAGTATGGCAACTGTGATCCTTAGTGCAATTGGGGTGGGGTCAGTGAGTGCGGTGACGCGGTCAAAGACATGGTTGACAAACAAAATATTCTGTTACTATTTTGCTGGTCTTTCCCCTCCAGGTGTAAGAAATTGGGTTACTGGTTGAGGTAGGTAAAACCCTTCTCAAGCAGCAACCACAATTCTTATCAGGGTGAAGTCACAAGTTATCACCTAAATTAACCTGTGCTTAGCCCTCGGGTGGCTTGGCACAGAGCAGTCAGGCTTAACTCAGAGGCAATGTATAAAGTATTTGTGCAACACCTCAAACAGAAACACAGTGAACACGCATCACAAAAGGATCCCACAACAGAGTTAGAAAAATAGAGTAATTGTTGATAAATAAAACAAGACTAAATTGACAAAAATAGGAGATACTCAGCTTTTAAGGTCATAGTGCAAAATAGCGCCAAAAAGCACCAACTCTGGATATCTGCCGGACCTGGACAAAGTCACAAGTTCAGGCCGTCTGCGTCGGAGTGCAGGCCAACCACAGGGACCCAGTTAGGCCCACTGAACAGAATACCTTAAATCCTGGTTTGCTGAGCGTTGCGAGGATCCACGTCGTAGATCCGTTGCGCAGCTGAAGAAATGCATCGGTTCTGAGAAGCAGCAAGGCTGCGGTGCAAGGTTCTGTTGCATTGTCATCAAAGATCCCATCGACAAGGGCTGGTAATGTGATGTCTGGAATCAGGGATGCGTCTCACAGTCGGGGGGATGCATCAGTTCCAAGGAGCTGCAAGGCTAAGATGCGGAGCCCGTTGTCATCGTTGAGGCTGCCATTTGATGAGGGATGTGAATCCCTGCGCTATGGATGCATTGTGCAGCGAAAGTTCCGATGCAGCAATGGGCTGTGATGTGACACGGGGCTTTATGCGGTTGTGATCCATGTAGCAGTGGCAATGCGTTGGTTCTGCTCAGGTTGTGCTGCGCAGCAGAGGAGATGCGTGGGTTCCGTTGCATCCACAGAGGCTGGCAGAGCCCCATAGGCCAATTTCTGAACATACAGGACTGGGCTGGCACCTCTTGGCAGGGTGGACACACAGATGGCAGAGTCCAGGTGCAGAAGCAAGGTTGTTGGAGCCTTCTGTCCCCAAGGCTCAAGTCAGGAGGCCAGCCAACTAGCCCTTGCAGTCACTCTGGGGTTCTAGGTTCAAGAGATGAAGGTCCAGTCCTTCTCACCCAGGCAAAAGGGGCAGCAGTTCAGAACAGCACGACAGCAGCACAGCAAAGCAGTAGTTCAGCAGGGCAGCAGTCTGGCAGAGTGAAAGTCCTTCAGCAGTCTTTCTTTCTGGCAGAGTATCCACAGGTTCACAAGTGTACTGAAGTGGTGGTGTATGATGTCCAATATTTATACTCAGTTGTACCTTTGAAGTGGGGGACAAGCTTTTAGAGGTTTCCCTTTGAGGTTCTTAGACATCCTGCCTTCCCTGTCCTGGCTCCAGACTAACTACACGGGGTATGCATCTCTTTGTGTGGAGGCAGGACACAGCCTATTCAAGTTTACCTGGAGCTGGGCCCATCTCCTTCCTCCCATCCTGCCAGTGATGGCCCATCCAGGCACACCTAAGCTACCTATTGTGTGTGGCTGTTTAGGAGGAATACACAAGGCTCAACTGTCAGCTTCACCCAGTCATGTGACCCAGGTACAGGCTACAGGTATGAAAGGGCTAAGGCAGGTGAATGGCAAAAGTGGAATTTTCAAATTTGTAATTTAAAATCTGACTTCACCATAAGTTAGGATTTTTCATTACAATTCCAAAGAGCTGGTTACCTGGTCCCATTTGGAAATTACAGCTTATTAAATGTGATACGGTTATTCTAATGCTAGTCTATGGGAGAGGTAGGCCATGCAATAATGAAAAAATGAATTTAAGAGGTTTTCACTACCAGGCTATGTATAACTTACAAGTTCATGCCCTACCTTTTAAATACACTGCACCCGGCACTCTGGACTGTCCAGGGCCTACCCTAGGGTGACCAATATGTGTAAAAAGGGAAGGTCTAGGCCTGGCAAAAGGTTTGTTTTGCAAGGCCGACATGGCAGTTTAAAACTGCACACAAAGGCTGCAATGGCAGGCCTGACATATGTTTTTAAAGGGCTACTTAAGTGGGTGGCACAATCAGTGTGGCAGGCCCACGGGTAGCATTTAATTTATAGGCCCTGGGCACATGTATTGCTACTTTACTAGGGACTTATAAGTAAATTAAATATGCCAATTGGGTATGAGCCAAAGTTACCAGTTTTAAAGCCTGAGCACATGCACTTTAGTACTGGTTAGCAGTGGCAAAGTGTGCAGAGTTCTAAAGCCAGCAAAAACAAGATCAGCTAAAAAATAGAGGAGCAAGGCAAAAATTTTGGGGGAAGAACACCGTAAGACTGACAGTTCTAACATAAGGTAAGTGCATAGAAATAACACACACACAAACACACCTTAAATGAAAAATAAATGCAAGTAAAACAAATTGGGGGTGGGGGTGTATGAAACCTCTGTTGGTTAACAGGAACACTGCAGATGTCTGTGTGTAACTAGAGTGTCACAGAAATGAATTCTGGTTGGCTTAATGGAGAATAGTAACATGTGTTTATAGGGCTCGAGGTTCCAACTTGGAACAGAATGCACAGTAAATATGTAAATCAATATTATAAAATTGTATTCCATGCAGCAAAATATAAACTGCTATTAAATGTCCAAAACGATTTGGTGATTAAGATAAAACAAGTGCTTTCCAAATATATACTTTTATCATCTGTATTCAGACTGTACATAGTCCAATTACTTTTTAGAAGTGTCCATTGCAATGATTGAGCGATGGGTGTTTCTTGATGGAAGTCCGTGGATGCAGGGTGACTATTATGGGAGCTGAAGGACCCATATACCCATTGACTAAGAAGTTTTCAGAACAACAAGATCGCCGAAGGCAAGAAAAACATTGTGTATAGGAAAAAAAGATGCGATTCAAATACAACCTGGTCACCGCTGTTGCTCTCACTAAACACCCATCGCACAATCATTGCAAAGTAATAGATTATCAAGATTGGTGTTACTCAGAGTTGTAGCCCTGAAGACTGAAGATTATTGTCTGGCAGTTCTTGGTCCTGAGGAGAACATTATTTTGGATTTGAAAAGCTTTGACAGTTCAATAAACCAGGGAGGGTTTTGCAAAAAGTTACTCTGCACACAGGGAACTCTCTGTCAGAACAATTCACATTTTTGGTCCCTGTTCATGGCCTGATTATGTAATGAGTTTCCATCCCCTGGCCTTGGTCCATTTAATAGGGGCCTTGATTGATGTCATAACTACAAACAGGCTCCTCTTGGTGTTCAAAATCTAGAACTGGGACATACATGCATATTAGTATAGGTTTTGTAAATGTAAAATGTATTGTCAAAAAATAGTGGTTTGTTTGATGTTAGTGGATCACCAAATTGTTTCCTTCTATGTCAAATATGTAGTTTATAGTTCTAATGTGTATGACAAGCACAATAAAAAATTATTTAAATATTTTGAAAAATAATAATGCAAATAAAAGGTGATCACGAGAATTGAGTTTCGTGACCACAAATGTAAAACATATTTTTGTGTTGAAGTAACGTCAGTACTGGCATTTTTGTAAGTTCCAAAATTATAGAAAGTTGGCATTTTCCTGCCCTAGCTATGTGGTCCCTGCAGCCTGTTCCCAGGTCACATGACTGGGTGTAGTTGGCAGTTGGACTTTAGTTTACTCCTCCCAGACAGCCACACAATAGAGGGATTAGGTGTGCCTGGATGGGCCATCACTGGCAGGATGGGAGGTGTGGAGCTGGGCACAGCTCCCCTTTCCAACCAAATAGGCTGTGCCCTACCTTTACACAAAGGACTTGTCACCACTGCATTATTCATGCAGAAAGCCAGAAGCCAGGGCAGTGGAAGCAGGAAACTTCAAGCACTTTAAAGAGGATTCCATAGAAACCTCTCCTACTTCAAAGAAGGCGCCAGGTATAAAAATAGGACCCTGAGACCTACTCTTCAGTCTACTTTCTGGACCTGCAAAAGGACTCTTAGAGGACTGCTTGCTGCTGTGGCCAGCTGTGTACTCCAAAAAACTGCTTTGCTGTACCTGGAAGAACTGCTTTGCTGCCTGGAGTCTGCCTTGACCCCACAGAGGCCTGCCACTGCTTGAACACAGGACTACCAGAGTGACTCCAAGGGCTAGTTGGTTGGCCTCCTGATCAGAGCCTCAGAGACAGAAAAGTCTCCAGCCATCTTGTACCCTACACCTGGACACAGCCTGAGTGAGTCCTAACCCCCTTAAGTGGTGCCCCTTCAGTCTTGGACCCTTGGTGTTAAAGGTGCCCAGATAGCACAAATCCAAAACTTGGAACGCGGAATATTTTTAGCTAAAAGGTGCTCTGAGAACAGAGGAGACCGGGACCAATCTTCACGTCTATCTGATCAAGGTGCATTGCCGGTCGGCCTGACTTTGTGGCATCCCCTACGTTCTTCTCCACAGCAGCAAATCTTGTTCAGCTGTTTTTAACAAAGGGGTTTCCAGCCTCATGGAACTCTCATCGGCTACTGCCTCCAGTCTAATCAGACTAGCGATTTTTTACTTCCTAAAAAGAGACTAAGGGCCTGATTTATGAGTTCGGTGGTGTGGGAGCGGGGCGGCACGCCACCGCCCCTCTCCCACACCGCCAAACTCCACTGCTGCCTGCCCGCACATTACAAGTTGTAATCTGAGCTGGCGGTGGCTGGCCCACAGCACTGCCTTTCAAAGGCTCATACGAGAGCCTTAGAAAGGCAGCACCGTTGGACCGCCACAGTGTGTTCTAGCACAGCATAGACTGTAAAGTCCATGCCTTGCAGGAACTGGGCATGCAGTAAGACAGGGACTCCATGTGCCCCCCTGCATGCACCACCCTGCACTGAGGCACCAGGTGGCCCTGTAGGATCCCCTTAGTTTCCTCACCGCCACCCTTTTCATGGTGGGCTTACCGCCATGAAAAGGAGGGCATTGAGGAAACTCATAATATACTTGGTGGTGCAGCAGCTGCACCGCCAGCATATTGTGGCCTCAGACAGCTGGAATCTTGGTGGTAGCAGCGGTCCTATGGCGCTCTATCCACCAAAGTAATAGTACGGCGGTTGGACTCCCGGTGCTGTGATTGCTGCACTGCCACCGTGGGTTTGGCAGCCCATCGCACCGCCAAACTCATAGTCAGGTACTATGTCAGAATGTGGAAATCTTCACTGCGGCTTTGTCCAGGGGCTCCCCAATTACAACTTCTCCTCCTTGGACACCACCTGCAGCCTTCCCCACTGAAATTCGACCTTCTCAGAAAATTTTTCTTCAAATTTCTTCTAAGTCTACAGGTAAGCGCCAACCGGGCCCAATCCACTCTTTGTATCCGACTCGCTCTCCATCCTGGTTGGCTGTATTTTCCGACTTTGACCCGGTCTTGCGCAATTAGATGATCATGGATGGAACTTTGATCTTTTAAACACTTGTTTTTACCTTACACATTAAAAATTCATAACTCTGGTTCTACTGATATAATTTTTGTCATTTTGTTGTCAAATAATTTATTAAAACTTATTCTGTTGTATTTTTAGTTTATTACTATTTGCATGCTGCAGAAATGCTTTACACATTGCCTCTGAGTTGAGCCTGACAGCTTTGTGCCAAGCCACCAGAGGGTTAAGCATAGATTGATATTGTGACTTTAGTAATTCACCCTGACAGAGATTGTGGCTGTTGCTTGAGCAGGGTTAAAACTCCACTCAACCGACAACCTAATTTCTTACACAACTAAAATCCCATTCGCAAAGGAGTTTGATAGCTCACCTTCACTATGTCCTTGGGAAAACATAAAACTGACTTGTTTTAAAGCACGCTGAGCCAGCCACACTGGCTTCAATTCTATCCAGTTTGAGCCCTTTTATAGTTAGTTGGTCTTCCCATAGGATGACTCAGTAGATATTAAAGGAAATGGCGCATTTGAAAGCACTGTGGACCAGTAACATTGATCAAAACTCAATACGATCTTAACAGTATCTTGGATGGTTGTCTGCTTTCCATCAAGTAGTATCAGAGAGTGTTAGCAACAAATTTGTTTTGAAGCAAACTGGGGTACTGGTAGATTTAAAGACAATTTTTCTAAGGGTGTGGTGGTTCTCCCCAATGGAATGTTGTGGCAATGGTGAATTGGTAAAAACATAGAGCGTGTGGGGAGTCCCAGGTCTTTAAACATTTATGTATGTTGGAGGAAACATTTGAAGTATGTGTAGTCCCTAGAAACCATTCAGTATAATTTCCTTTTCTTGTGCTATGGGCAAGGGATTTTCAAGATGACCTTCCATTTCTAGTAGATACCATGTTGACCAATTCACCCAGCTCAATTCCTTGTTGGACCCTTGAACCCATACCCCTTGTCCATTAGGGAGTGGCGCATATTTACCAGGGTCAAGTACAAATTAATATGGGCCTGTCAGTGCCTGGCGGAGCTATGTCTATGAGACAGCCAAACAAAAAGAGGTGGTGGACAGTTCTCCCCATTTATCAAGAAGGAGAGGGGTTTATTCAGGGGAAGTTGTTTTGTAGTTTTTATTTGTTAATTCTATGCCTGTTGTGTCAGAATGGTGGACACTTGTCAAACATCTGAGGACTGCAAAGAGGATGGATATAGGATAGGAGATAAGATGAAAAAGGCTCTCATTAGCAAATCAGCAGCACAGCACATTCATACATATCATTCTACAACTATTATTACATATTACAACACATTATTGTCACTCATGAAGAAAGAAACTATGGCCAGACTTAAATTCTGCCCAAAACCTTTTATTTGCCAATAATAAAGCATGACCTATCACCAACAATATCCCCTCAAACTGTAACAGGCTCTATCAGAAATGATTCTCTGAAAGTAGATATTTCTTTAATATTTACAACTCAGTGCCTTGAATGGGGTGTGGAATGTGACACTGATCCTTTAGCCTCGTCACCAATCCTCATGAACTGACTTGTATCAGTTTTCACTGTTTAGATAATTGGCGAATGAGAAAAGGGCACACTGTAAAGGGTCGCGCACCACAAATTAATGTCACACCATCCACTTCTCCTAATTTTCCTTGAGTGCTGGGGACTGAGCTGTGATATCTCATGTATAAAGCTGCTGCCGTCTGAAATCTCAATACTTTCATGTTAAAAGTAAACAAGACAAGATCCAGGAGAGTAAAAGAGAAAAATCAGACTGATAGTTAAAAAGACCAATTCTTACTTCTTTTCAGCAAGAGTGTTGGGGACGTCAAAGCTGCGTTGAGGATTAAAAGCAGGAAGCACTCCAGGTACCACAAAGCCGAGCGAGAATGAGCGGCCACACCCACTGGGGGTGGTACCAATGTGGATGATATGTGCAACCCGTTGCCAGCAGGACGAGTCTTAATTGGCCCAGGAAGAAGGGCGGAAGCCCGAAACGCGTTGGCCTGACAAATGCTTTTAAAGACTGCCCCGTCCAAGCTGAAAGCCCCTTAATAAATTTTACAGCATACCAACCTGTGTGGGCCTCGTTCGTTGGAGGCAACTTCTTTGGTGGATATGTTACGGCCTGTCTCAGCCGTGGACGCGGCCCCGCTGCTATGCAGACCCTGAGGACGCCAACAGGCGTTTGTGATGCGGGGACAGGTGCTGGATTTTGGAGCTGTAAAATTGTCAGCTGCACGTTGACAGGACTTTAGAGCAGCCCACTGTGGATTTTATTGTGCAATATGGGTCGCTCTGACTTGGCACCTCACATGAGGATTAAAAGCAGGACGTTCTCCAGGTACCACAAGGCCGAGCGAGAATGAACGGCCACGCCCACTGGGGGTGGTACCAATGTGGATGATATGTGCAACCTGTTGCCAGCAGGACGAGTCTTAATTGGCCCAGGAAGAAGGGCGGGAGCCCGAAACGCGTTGGCCTGACAAATGCTTTTAAAGACTGCCCCGTCCAAGCTGAAAGCCCCTTAATAAATTTTACAGCATACCAACCTGTGTGGGCCTCGTTCGTTGGAGGCAACTTCTTTGGTGGATATATATATATTTATATATATATATATATAAACTTTACAGAAACACAGTCACTAGATGATGTCATCAGTGATGTCATTTGAGATGTCATCAGTGATGTCATCAGTGATGTCACTGACCATGTCATGAGTGATGTAATATGTGACGTCATCAGCAGTGAATTGCGGGGCGCGAGTTATAGTTAGCTGAACTAACTATAACGGGGGAATTTCACGGGTTTTGTACGAGTGCAATGTCCAACTAACTATAACTGTCCCTAAAACCTATGGTTTTTTCAGTGAATTTCAAAGGTTTTTTAAATGCTAATTTCTAACTATAACGTGCCTGAAACCTATGGTTTTTTCAGTGAATTTGTAAGGTTTTTAAATGCTAATTTCTAACTATAACGTGCCTGAAACCTATGGTTTTTTTCAGTGAATTTCAAAGGTTTTGTAAATGACAATTTTTTAATTGTATTAATTGTTATATTTATTTTTTTGATACTGATTTACAACATTTTTTTCAACTATTTATTTTTAGATATTTTATTTTTTAAATTACATTGTAATTACATTATACATTACATTACAAAATATACTTTCTCAGAATGAATTACTTTAGTTTAAATACTTTGCAAATAGGCAATAGACTTTTAAGTACAGTAGTTACAGTTGTTGCAATGGGCAACACAATTTCAAACACAATGCAACATTGAGCTCAATGTGAATTTCTAGTTAAATGCAATTAGTTACTTTATGGATTACTTTTCTAACCACAGGACTGGATCCTAGATTCAGTCCTGGGACATCTCCTGTAAACAGTTGAGTATAAGCGTTTTGGTTACAGTACTGATTTTTAAGGAATATTATTGTATTTTAAAAGTTGACACTTAGAAACTTTTTTACTTAGAATCACCAATGTTATCCTATGGCCGGAAATTCACTTAGCAGGTAAGTAGTGTTATCGTTACTTTTTCTTACTCAGTGGTGGATCCTGGATCCAGCACTGGTGCATCTCCTGTAAACAGTTGAAAGAATGCGTTTAAGTCATACAGGCGATTTTTAAGGAATATTTGTAGTTTATGAAAATTGACACTTTGAAACTTTTCTGCTGAAAACCAGACAATGGATTCCTATGGAAGGAAATACAAGTTACTGGTAAGTACGGTTAGAATTACTTTTCAGGGTCAGTGCTGGGCTAAAAGATGCAGCACTGGGTTCTCTCCTGATAACAGGTGAGTAAATCGGAATTCGTATTTTGTCTGATTTTAGAGGAATATTTGTATGTTTCAAAAATCGACACAAACTTTTTCAGCAAAAAGCAGGCAATGATATCCTATGGAAGGAAATTCAAGTTACTGGTAAGTACGGTTAAAATTACTTTTCAGGATCAGTACTGGGCTGAAATATGCAGCACTGAGGTCTCTCCTGATAACAGGTGAGTAAATCGGAATTCGTATTTCGGCTGATTTTAGAGGAATATTATAAAGTTCCAAAACTCCTCACTTAGAAGAATTTCCAAGTGAAACCAGTCAATGTTAGCCTATGGAAGGAAATTCAAGTTACTGGTAAGTACGGTTAAAATAACTTTTCAGGATCAGTACTGGGCTGAAAGATGCAGCACTGAGGTCTCTCCTGATAACAGGTGAGTAAATAGGAATTCGTATTTCGGCTGATTTTAGAGGAATATTATAAAGTTCCAAAATTCCACACTTAGAAGAATTTCCAAGTGAAACCAGTCAATGTTAGCCTATGGAAGGAAATTCAAGTTACTGGTAAGTACGGTTAAAATTACTTTTCAGGACCAGTACTGGGCTGAAAGATGCAGCAATGAGGTCTCTCCTGATAACAGGTGAGTAAATCGAAATTCGTATTTCGGCTGATTTTAGAGGAATATTTGTATGTTTCAAAAATCGACACTTAGAAACTTTTTCAGCAAAAAGCAGGCAATGATATCCTATGGAAGGAAATTCAAGTTACTGGTAAGTACGGTTAGAATTACTTTTCAGGATCAGTACTGGGCTCAAAGATGCAGCACTGAGGTCTCTCCTGATAACAGGTGAGTAAATCGGAATTCGTAGTTCGGCTGATTTTAGAGGAATATTTGCACAATGGTGAAGGAAGGGGTGGGGCCTAAGGTGACATGTCTGCAAACACGCCTGTGGCGCGTTTTAAGTTGGACAATTAATTCCTCCTCAATCCCGAGGGTCCCTAGGGGCCAACTAGCCCACCAGGTACCTCCAGTATGCGCCAGGGGCTGCGTTGCAGAGAGGTGTTCAGAGGCCACGCCCTTTTACAACACTCTGCAACGCAGCTCCGTGGCACTTACTGGAGGTACCTGGTGGGCTAGTTGGCCCTAGGACCCTCAGGATTGAAAAGGAATTTATTCCCCATCTTAAAACGCGCCACGGGGCCTGTTTGCACACATGTCACCTGAAGCCCCGCCCCCTCCCTTCACCACTGTGCAAACGCGCCCCGTGGCGCGTTTTAAGTTGGGGGATTAAGTCCCTTGAATCCTGAGGGTCCCTGGAGTCCAACTAGCCCACCATATACCTCCAAAGCGCCACAGAGCTGCGTTGCAGAGAGGTGTAAAAGGGCGTGGCCTCTGTACACGTCTCTGCAACGCAGCCCCTGGCGCATACTGGAGGTTCCTGGTGGGCTAGTTGGCCCCCAGGGACCCCCAGTATTCAAGGGGAATTCGTTCCCCCTCTGCAAACGCACCAGGGGGCGCGTTTGCAGAGTACTGCAGGGAGTGGGGCGGGGCCTCCGGCACAATGCCGGTCGTTTTTATTTTTTTTATTTATTTTTTAATGGGAGGGGGGCTGCATGGCCCCCTTCCTTGCCCACTTTTGGCCCCGGGGACCCCATCCCCGGAACCTGAGCATTTTTTTTTTTTTTTTAAATAAAAACGGGAAGGGGGCCGCGTGGCCCCCTTCCCTGGGCCTGTATTGGCCCCGGGACCCCATCCCCCGGGGCATGGCCTCGATTTTTTATTTGGAGGGGGCTGCGTGGCCCCCTCCTCAGGCCATTTAAGGCCCCGGGACCCCATCCCCCAGGGCCGGCCTTGCACTTTTTTTTTATTTTTTTAAATTTGGGGAGGGGGCTGCGAGGCCCCCTCCCTGGCCACTTATGGCCCCGGGGACCCCATCCCCGGGGCCTGGCCTCTTGTTGGGGACTGTGGGGGTCCCCAAACCCCCACAGTCCCGCCGGCTCCCCGCATCCTGCGCTGAAAGCCGGCATTGCTTTTTCCACATGGGGAGCAGCTAACATGCTGCTCCCCATGTGGAAAAGCAATCAGCTTTGGATATTGAAGCGAGAGCAGGTTTCCTGCTCTCTCTTCCAATATCCAAAGCAAGTTTGCAATGACAGGACGGGAGCCGCGAGGCTCCCGTCCTGTCATTGCAAACAGCAGTGTCCCGGGGTAGGCACCCCGGGACACTGCAGGAGCCGGCCCTAGGGGTGGCGGTCCCCAGGGCCATCACTGGCTCCAGGAGGGGGCCGCGCGGCCCCCTCCCCCACATTTTCAAAGCCCCGGGAGGTGGTGGTCCTCGGGGCTTCGGGGTCCAAACGGACCCCCATTTTTAATTTTTAGTGCCCCGGGAGGTGGCGGTCCTCGGGCATGTGGGGCTGGAGCCCCCACATAGGTTAAAAAATTAAAACAGAAGCCCCGGGGAGGTGGCGGTCCTCGGGGCAGCGGGAGGGCAAAGAGCCCTCCCGCACCATTTTGTGTTAAAGCCCCGGGGGTGGCGGTCCCGGGCTTGGGGGCCCTTAGAGGCCCCCATACATAAATTTAAACGCCCCCACCATGCCCCCGGGACTTGGCCCACCCGGGGCAAATTAACATCGAAGCGCGGGAGACCGCGCTTCGATTCTTCGGCAGGATCCGCGCACCCTGAGCGCATCCTGCCGATTTAAAAAAAAAAAAATGCTTTTGCCCAGGGGGTCCTTGTGGGACCCCTGAGCAGGCCTAGGGGTTAGGGTGTTTCTACCCTGCCCCCTTTGTGCGCTTTGCGCACTTGTTTCTGTCCCTCGGTTCTACCGAGGGACAAAATGGCTGCCAACACTTCCTGAATCGGAATGTTGACAGCCAGCTGACAGCCAATTAGCATGCAGCTCGTGATCGGGAGGGTACGCGGACCCTACTCGGCCATAGATATATATGTGACTTTACTTGTGAATTTCTCAGGAACTACTGAACGGATTTACACCATTTAAGCCAAAGGCACCAGTCTGAACCAAGGGCTACCTCTTTGCCAAATTTGGTGTAATTCCGTTCAGCAGTTCGGGCTGTAGCTGCGACTAAAGGTTCCTATGGAAAAATGAATGGGGAAAACGCGTTTTGGGACCCCCTTTTTCTCGGCCCCCGCTTGACGAATCAACCCGAGACTTTCAGGGTAGGAGCGGAGCGGAGCGCCCCAACAAGTTGGAAACTTTGCGAAGATTCGTCAACCGGCGCCAACGTTATTTCAAATAGAATGTCGTGGATTTCCTATGGATAATAGGTCCTAACTATAACTATCTACTGGCGACCGACAGTAGATAATATATAGATATATATATATATATATATATATATATATATATATATATATATATATTATTTGGGAGTTCGACTAACTGGAAACCTGGAATGGTCACAACAGATACTAAAGAGCACTCTCACACTTCAGCAGGTGGATAGTGCAATCGTAAAGAAAATCAAACAATCAGCTTTCCACCCAATTTCTCCCCTAATTGAAATATGTTGGGCCAGAGGGTTGGGCCTCTTCTACTGACACTCTTGGGTGCACCACATTAAAGTTAAGAACATACCATGCATGACATCCAACATTTCACACCTACAACATTCTATAATCACACATCCTACCAGCCAAGCACAAACTTTGGAATAGGTTCAGACCGCATCTCCCGATCATGATAAGGATGTTAAATGAAGGCAAGTGGCACTATATTCCATTTTAGGTGCCTCCGCTTTCTCCAAGCTAATTGCACCAGCAAGTTCCCTGCAACACGTGAAACAGCTTTCCAAATCTCACGCATTTCATCCAAATACTTCCCACACGAACCACTATTTAAAAACACAGGCCGTTATTTACAAACAGTTCATGCAGTGCAGCGCAGCAACAAATGTTGCCTCACTATGTTGCGTGAAAGGTAGAGAGCAGAAGTACACCATATCTACTAAGTTATGACACTGTTTTCCTTTCTCCTTGCACTGGTGCACTTTAGACTGGCATGCGCCAATGTACACACCCTTGTGCAATAATGCAAGGGTGGGGTGTTTGTGTTCTGTAAGGTATAGGTATTTCTTTGTACTGGAACGGATACCCTTCCAGTATAGAAACTATCCTTTAACACTTTTACTGCTTTGTATGTGTACTGTAAAATGCAGCACGCATGCAAAGTAGGAAAAAGAGAAGAAATAAAAATGTTCCTCCTCGTTATGCCTGTCTCGAGGAGGCATAACATTTTGTCACATATCTGCCTACGAGTGTTTGTAGGCAGGGATTTGCATCAAAACAAATGGGTGGTTAAATGGTAATTCCCGTTTACCACCCATGGAATGCCCCTTTGATGCGAAGTGATGCAAATTAGCACATAGGGCAACTTTGTGTTACTTTGGGAAACTATTGAACGCAAATCCTGATTTGTGTTGGATAGTAAATCCCAGCTTAAGACTTTGCGTTGGGTTTGCGTTACAAAAGTAACACAAACCTGGTGCAAAGTGTTAGTAAATCTGGGCCAGAGTTTGCTAATCATGCGCAACAGATGGAGTAGCCTTTTACTCGATCACTAAGAAACTTTGAGGCATTGTCAGGAGTACAAGATGTTCTGCAAATGTATTATTCCACACAATGTACTTATAATGTAACTGTAATCTACAGAAGAAAGGGGTCATCGTATAGACTGGTTAATAAAATATTTTCTCTCCCACACAACAATCATACCTCATGGTAATTTAGTATTTACTGTTCAACTGTATAATTTGAATATGTGCAGCCATTACAAAATAATAAAATTAGGATAGCGTGTAAATTGCTTTATCACCATAAAGGAGGACAAATAGCTCTCTTTCAATTGTTTCATTTTCTGAAGAGGTAAAATATGCATTGCTGTACAGAAACACTAAGAAGAATAGCTCACAGAGTCTTTCTGTATAACCTTTGAAATGCATGTAGGAATTGCAGATACTTTTAGCACCCCTTTAGATCAAACTTGTTAAGCATTTATTTTGGAACTACAAAGCATCATTCAAGGGTGTCTTCAAAAGCATTAGAACAATACGATCAAAAATCACATATTGAATACATTTGTCATAAAATCTGAATATTTATGAAACTCAGCGAGGAAAGCGTAATAATTGCTTTGCATGAACATTTCCATAATTTTTAGCACTACAATAAACACATTTTCAACAACTACTTTAATGATACCGAATGCTGCAGGTTTAAGTTTAACATATTCTATTCATGAATCACAAGAAAAATCTACATGCCCAGAACAGCCCCATTTCTGTATTTGGTATTGACGTGCAAGGTCTCTAGTTCTCTAGGCTTCTACTTTTCCATTTACCTCTCGCCTAAGACAATTCAAACATGGTTACAGTCATCATTCTCAAATTTGGGGCCAGATGTACGAAGCTTTTTTCAGCTCGCAAACATCGCACCGTTTGCGACCTCAAAAATCATTTTTAAATGTACAAAGCCCTATTTGCAATTCGGTAATCTATTATCAAATCACAAATTGGGTTTGCGAGTCGCTGTTCGGAAGGGGTGTGCCAAGGACGTCCCTTCCTAATAACGAGTCTCAAGGGCATGTATGAATGTTTTCGACTGGAATGCGGTCGCAAAACATTCATACTTTACCGACTGTGTGAAGGAGGTGCTAACCCATTCGCAAATGGGAAGGGGTCCCCTTTGTGAATGTGGGCACCAACATTTTTTAAGAGCAGGCAGTGGTCCCACGAACAACTGCCTGCTCTTAAAAAATAAAAAAGGTAGCTTATCATTTTTATTTTGAAATGCAGCCCGTTTTTCTTTAAGGAAAACAGGCTGCATTTCAAAATAAACGAGCATTTGCAATGCAATAGGTCTTGCATTTTCAAGAGTTAAATCTATTGGCATTGTAAATGACAATGTGTTTTACCAATGTGTTTTTGTTTGGAGTGTAGTGAACGCATGTGGTGTGGAGTGGAATTATGTGGTTGTATTGTAATAGTTGTGGTATGATGTGTAAATGTGTTGTGTGTATTGGAGGCATGTGGTGTGTTATGGAATGGTGTTGTGTATTTGAAATATGTGGTTTGGTTTGGATTATGTGGTGTGTATTGGAAATGTGTGAAGTTGAATTGTATGGCATCATGAAAGGAAGGAAGTAATGCATCTGTTTATGAGTATATTTTAAAATTAAGAACACACACTGTATTTCCCAGGAGACACAAGCCCAGGAGTCACAAGCTCCAGGGAGACACGTTTCCGATAAAACCTTATTTTTCACCTAATATCAAAAGAGTGTGAGGGAGTGGCTTAACGGCTAGGGCGGCTGACCTTGAAGCAGGGAAACCAGGTTGGAGTCTGGCAATGGCTCAAACGCCCTGTGATTCTGAGCAAATAACTTAATCTCCCCGTGCCTAAAAATGAACATGTCTGTCACTGTCAAAGATGGACAGTGGCGCAGGAAAGGTGTTCCCTAAAGATAGTAACGCGTAGGTGAAGTCTACTGCGTGCAGAACAAAGGGCGAATTTAAAGGTCCGAAACTGAAAAGGGGGCGGCTTAGAATTACCGAGGGGCCGGCAAGGTGTCGAAGTACTTATTGGGTGCCTCCAAACATCAATAGTCCCGGAGTGGGAACTTCCAGTCAGCCCCCACGTGCCATCACTGCTGGACAAAGACTGTCAGAGAGCAAGCGTGGACAGATACCTTCAGCTGTCAATCGCTGCAACTCGACAGGCTCACCTCAACCATTCACTTCACATACAGGTATGCAAGTAAGCACAGGGGTACAGATTAGCCTAAAATATTGATGTAGACTGTTGCTATTCCCCAGCTCATTTTGTATTTGTTGGACACCCAGAGCGTAGAACTATTTATCGATAAGTACCGGTAAGTGCTCAATATATTTTTGGAGGTTGGACATGGACAGCTGGGGATATGGGCGCTCACGGCATGCGAACCACATCCCTCTTCCGTACACGGCAAGACAGTATAAGAGGGCAATGGGCAAAGTACATTTGCCACCCTCTGTTGAATCCATGTCCCTCGTCTCTTGTACAGAGTTTTGCGCTTGATAAATAACCATACATTTAGACAGTCGGCATGCACACAGAATCCATATTTGCATCAATGCCAATATTACGGGTGAGCGGAGTGTGTTATTTGCCGACACTGGTGAGCACCTTTTAATAGATCTATCTGTATGAGTGTATTCAAAGCCACCTCATATCTGACAACAGGAAGTTGTGGTCCGACAGCAATACGAATAGAAATCGAACGTCTGTTAAAGGAGAGAGATGTGAAAGTGCTGATATTGATCATTTGAAAGCATGGGTATTAATGCAGTTGCTCCACACCCCCTTAAATCGCTTTTTAAAAAGAAAGGGTGGATTTGATTATTGGTGGGTACTTGATTATTACCAAACGCTGAATGTTGACATACCGCCCCACTGCCCCTTGAGCAGGAAAGGAAAGTATGGTTATAAATGTAGTAAAGCTTGTGCTCGGTATTATAAATACGTGGGTACCAACACATCATCTGATGCCCCACCCCCATGTAGTTGAAGCTGGCCGGCTAAGAGAGCGGCGATGTTCCTTCTTTGCGCAGTAAAGTGACAGCTACTGATCAGTATATGTGTCGCACAGCTAACAACTAATGTTAGCACCCACTGATGTTGAAAGAGCAAGATTTAATAGCAAATTATTAATAATTTGATCTGTCTGATAAGCAATAGGTATCTATATTGCCTCACCTTTTCCATTGTTATTGGAACCAGACAGGGCGGGCGAGATGAGCTTTGGCCTCTTGGCGGATGGCGGGCCGTGCTCCACCACATTCTCCGCCATCCTCGGTCAAAAGGTGCAATTTTCTTCTAGCGAACGAATGGGCGTAACCCCTGTTGAAGGCCTCTTTGTGGAGAGAGTGAAGGGGCCTTTGCTAAAGCTTTACTCTATGTGCTCTACAATTTCTGACGTCTCCTCTCGTGCGCCTCTGGATCCTAGGACTGCATATGATATTGAGGCTTCTGACATGCAGAAAAGGTCGAAGGTGTCGGTGAGAGCAATTACCCTTTAACAAGCCTCTATCAATTCCGGGAGTGAGACTTGGAGAGGGGGTGGGGGCTTTTCAAAACCAAATGGAACAGACAAAGTCTGTTGTGATGTAGAGCACCATCCAGTATCCTTGACCGCATGGTGACAGTCACAGTGCCTGTCATAATACAGGGCGTGGGCGGGTCGTGTCGTGGAACTGCAGTACCTTTCTCTGTGTGAGGTTGAGAAGGCAATACTTTAACTCATAAGTAAGTCTGACTATCGCACAGCAGAACTGACTTTCCTTGAACGTGCTTAACTCATAGGTATACATATCCCTGTGAAGAATAGATGCTTATCTTATAGTGTGCCCCTGGACTCTTAACACAGCAGTAGAAGTCTCTTTGGTCAACCTGAAATTAGCACTGCATGTGTCCGAAACACTTGTTCCACTGCCTGAAACAGTAGTTTGATTACCGCCATTGTAAAATTTGTATGGTGCAGACACCAGTCCAGTGACCTCATGGCCATAGCTGCCGACTCTGGAGCTGGGTAATCTGGTTCGAGTCTCGGAGCAGCTTAACATCCTGTGAATCACACTGATTTAAAAAAAGCAATAACTGAAGGCCATCATCCACTCCCGAACTTAAAATGCCTACATCTGCTAAAAGCAGAATTACGGAGAACAGAACACCATATGGCGTAATAGCTAGAGCTGCCGGCTTTGGAGCTGAGGAGCAGGGTTCGAGTTTCCACGTCGACTCAACATCCAATTCTGGGCTAATCACTCTATTTGCAGTGCCAAATGTAAACAAATAATTTAAGCAGCCTCTGCCAAATGTAAACAAATAGTTTAAGTGGCCTCATGGAAGGTGCTCCAATACGTTATAAGCCACTGTAAACAAGCATTGGCCAATGCAAGAAAACATGTTACAGCCAATAGCAGCCAATGGAACTTGAGGAAAAGTAAGTGGCCTGCACAGGAACCAATGAAAAGCCAGGAAAGAGAGGAGGTGGGACTTAAACCCTAGCAGGCCATACCTAAAAAATAAGTCCAATCCCCCTTAAAAAGAAGCCCAAACCAAGCAAATATGCTACTAGAAAAAGCCAAAATCACGGTGGAGATCGAAAAGCGCAAAAAGCCTAATAAAAAAAATACAAGCAATAGTGGGGGAGGCAGCAGTAAAAAAAGGTAGCAGTAATACAACTGTGGCATTAAGAGGAGGTGGGAGGAAGAATGCTATATTTGAATGAAAGCAGCTAGGGCGCTGAAGCTAAACACAGACAAACAGTAACAGAGTAGGAAATCAAGAAAAAAATAGTCCCCTGAGAACATATAAAGAGCCATAGGGGAATGAGACAGTACTGAGTCCCTGCTCTGTGGGAGGAACACATGAGAGAAAGAAGGGACAAAGAGGCTAGACTGACTACTAGTAAGCAAGGATTTTTAAAGGACACTGACATAGACAAATGAAAAGCACTGGCAAAAAAGGGGATGGACGTAAAGCACACAGACTGATCACAGCAGGTCTCTAAGAGACAGTGCATGCACTGTATAGCTCGACGTAAAAACTGCTTTATTTAAACAGCAGTCACAGACATGGTGGTCTGCTGACCCCAGCAGGCCACCATCCCTGTGAGTGCTGGCAATTCTCAATGGCAGGTCCCTTGCGACCCTTTGAGAATCGCAAACCGTGTAAAACACACTGCTGTACAAAGCTGTTTGAGAATTCCTAATAGCGAATTGCAAAAATTTGCTATTAGAAAATAGCAAACGGAAATCTATGTACATCCTCTTTCTTGGTCATTTTGCGAGGCAGCAGTCATCCTCTCCTGTCTTTTCGAGACAGACTGCTTGGAGCACACCATACCAACCAGGGCCTCTGCCCCGCAAGCCTTTAAGTCATACTCTGCTGCTAATAAATGATCAGTTCACAAATGCTTTCCTGAATGATTCTGCTGTGTGTGCTATCAGTTGAGGGTACAAGCCATTAGGCAATTCATGAATCAGGCGTTAGAATGTCAATGTATTGGCCTGCAACGAGTCCATGGAATTTCAAGTCATTCATTTTGAGGAGTCATGTTCCTTCAGAGAAGAGAGATACATTTATAAAAAAATATAAATACCCCAAAAAAGACCATTGCAGCCTCTGTGATTATTGAGTCCCCTAAGTAATCCGTATTCATGATGCCAGGAAGAAGAAATATGGCAAAACAGTCGGAATAATTAAATACTTTACAGCATTCTATTTCCTCATTTGGAAAATCTTTAACACAGAATAGCCTCCTGCCAAAAATGCAATTAAGGCAATGCTTAGAGTACTTCATTACCTTCTTCGGTCTGTCTGCAAACTGCTTTAGCCCAGTAGCGGTCCGTTGTAGGAGTGCCGGCCGGGCGGTGACGTGGGGCGGGGAGGGGCAGGGTGGGGGTAGTAAACCACGGATTACGGCTGAATACAGGTAAGTAAACATTGAAATAAATAAAACGAATTTCGTTGCGCGCACTGCATCGCATTTGGCGATGCAGCGCTCACAACGAAATTCGTTTTATTTATTTAAATGTTTACTTACCTGTATTCGGCCATAATCCGTGGTTTACTACCCCCCACCCTGCCCCTCCCCCGCCCCACGTCACCGCCGGGCCGGCACTCCTACAACGACCGCTACTGCTTTAGCCATCTGTCAGAGCTCATATTAACAGAGAAACAGCATAAGACAGATAGGGGCTTTAGGTCAGCTCCTCTTATCCTTTAACAAAGGAACCCATTTAAGGCATCTCATACTGCCATGGTCTCTGGTCTCCCCAGGATGATTGTGCACTGCAGAGGAGAGCATTACGGGCAGATCTACTTGCTGCAGCTACCAGTGACAGGCTAACTCTATGGGCCACATGTATCATGCATATTAATGATCACAAACAGACGGATTCGCAGAATTGAGCCGTTTGCAACTGGTAAAATGCATTTTGGAATGTATGAATTCCTATTTGCGATTTGGTAACATGTTACCGAATTGCAATTTGGAATTGCAAATACATACCAATTTGGTATTAGGAAAGTGCGTGTTTAGGGCGTCCCTTCCTAATACTGAATCGCAGGGGTATGTAGGAATGTTTTGCGACCGAAATGCGGTTGCAAAACATTCAAATTTTACCACCTATTCAAGTAGGTGGTAACCCATTCCCAAACGGGAAGGGGTCTCCAAGGGACCCCTTCCCCTTTGTGAATGTTCGTAAAAATGTTTTTTAACGGACCACTGCTTGCTCTTGAAAAATGAAAAGAAAACTTTAAATTTTTCTCTTTTAAATGCAACCCGTTTTCCTTTAAGGAAAACAGGCTGCATTTTAAAAAAATGATTGCTTTATTTAAAAGCAATCCCAGACATGGTGGTCTGCTGACCCCAACAGGCCACCATCCCTGTGATTCCTAATGGGTCGCAAATTGCGACCTGCTTCATTAATATTAATGAGGTACGTCTATTTACGACATGGAGTTTCATACATTCAAAAAGCGATTACCTAGTTGCAACTCGCAGAGAATCGCAATTAGGTAATCGCTATTTGAAATAATGATACATGTGGTCCTATGTGCCTTGCGATGGAAGCCTATCGGAGCACAATCAAGACTGATTTGCCTATGCTGGTCTCTGAGGAGAGAGGGCGAAAACCAATGAACTAGGATGCACCCTGAGCGATCACCAGTAGTTGAGATTAATTAATGCATTCCTTCCTTCACCTTGGTATTTGTTGCAGTGGACACCTAAAATAAACAGTTTATGCTCAAGATAGGTTGGAATGCAAGACTGACCTGCCTAGTGGGTAATGCAGGACATCTTATAAATATTTTTAGCCTCATAGGATGGCAGTTCAACCGGATTAGAATTGATATGATCTAATGAAACTTTGCATTTAATTACTTTTAAACATTTCTTTCTTACAGACATCATAAGGCATCTTACAATAAACAACAGATACTACAATTTAAATGAAGCACCTCTTTGGCACTTGCAAAGAGTACTCCCAGTGCTCAAACACACAAGCAAAGAGAACAAAATGTAAAGCTAAGGACCCGCAACATCCTTGCCTAGTAACGGATAAGACAGAGAAAGCAAAACACACCAAGAGAATTTGCAAGGGAAGCAACAAGATGATCAGAAACATGAAACCAGAACACAGAAAAGAGTACATACTATTCCCTAGACACATAAACACCATCATGCCAGACTCGTGAAGCAATCGTCTGTCAACCCTTGGGAGCTTTCTGATAGCCATTCTACCTGTTACCATTAGCGATCAAGCGTAATTGAGGACGACAACTTAGCCAGTGTTAGGGACATGGCAATCCTTTGTCAGCAATGTGATTTCAAGCTTCCAACATCAGAAACATCACGCAGAATACCTAATCATGTAAAGGGAATGAAGCCATACACCCTTGTTTCACTCATGTTGTTCCAAATGCCTGACCAGGAGGGACAGGGTCTGGGACATGACCACAGCGCATGCACCAGGCTATACCCTGGCAAACTGCACCTCCAACATGCTATATTGGGGCAAAGGCCAACCTCCACGAGTTTGGGTAAGATACAATTTCAGTCATGTAGTTTTTTTAAAGGAGACAACTTTCAGTCTAGGCTCACTCTGGTGTAAGTTAAATAAATGAGCAGTCTTCCTCAGTGTAAACATAGAACAACTTGATTTGCCAGTGCATGTAAATGGAGTTCACATTATGTTTAGAAAAGACTTTTGAAACAAGTGTACTTTATAGCCCTGAGATAGCTCCCCATCCTAACCTCAGGTGTATAAGTATACAAGTATTAGGAAAGTGGATAGTGGAATCATGCAGGTCTTAATCGGCTTCTCAAACAAAGAGCAAATTAAACTTTATCTACGGTGTTGTGAAGTGTCTGGGTCATAGTTTGAGTCTATCAAGGGGAAGATGTGTTGTGAATAGCTTTTGATTTCAAGGAGGACCAATGGACAGATCCGATCTGAAAGCCATCGTTGTTCGATATTGGGACATTCTTGTATATAATCCTTCGAATCTTCACTAAGAGAGTAATTTTGATTGGTCTGTTCCCACGGAGAACATTTTGTTTTGAAGGCACTAATATTTTCTAAGGGCATATTCTTCCAGTCAGCGCCAATTTAGATGCAAGTTGGATTTGGAAAGTAAATAGATAAAGTGTGAAAGTTGATGAGCTTTGTTATACATCTCTATGTCATGTAGTCTCAAGGCACCAGGAAACGTAGTTGCCAGCAACTACATGGACTCCAAAGATGGCCATTTCAATATCAGTGTCACAAAATTGTCATTTAGAGATGGGCGAAGGGAGCATCCTAGATTTCAGCTGGATTTATAATTCAAAGTCTAATCTCACAGATAGGGTTTAGATTGTCAGACCTCATGTCCAAGAGGCCTCTGTAGATCAAAATGCCTAGATACTTAAGGTTATGTGGTACCATTGGAGTTGATATCTCACTATTGCAAGACAATAGTATGTTTGGTCCCTGGGGGAGTTCATAGAATATTGTGAATGTGTTAATCAGTGACAGGCCAAGAATGGAGCTCCTGGAGTCTGACAAGGTGAACAGGTCATCAGCAGCATGAATCTTTATCTTTTGTCCATTGGCACAAGTAAAGAAAATATTCTGTCCCATAGACAGTAAGTTGGCAAGGATGCATTGTGCAATGAAGAAATAGCACAAAAAACAGAAGTTATGCGAGCAACAGCTGCTCACGTTCTGGCCGTTCATTGTTATTCCTGAGCACTCATGGTAACATTTTACAGTGAATGGCATCCAATTACATGATGCCAAAATGGAGTAACTTCTGGGATTTCACGTAACATGAAATAACCGACATTGAGTAGATTACATCTGTGTAATTTAATTCCCACTCAGCCCTACGATCAACATGAATATCAACATGAATTCAAGCTTAATGTGTCACAATTACAATATGAAGAATGGAGCCATTGGAGTAGGTTGTAATAGTGCGTTCTTGTTAAAAGTTATTATTTTATAAGGATGAAGAGAGCTATGACACATCCAGCTCAGTGTGATCACCCCTATGTAAACTGAAGTCTACAAGGAAAAAAATGACCTGAGGAGATTGTCATCTGGTGGATGGCAGATGACATGCAGTTGAGAGAAAACATTGTCAATCATTTGATTTCCCTTGAAAGAAAATTAAATGATGTCAATTGAGCATTTCATGCACTTATATTTAGAATATTATTCTGAATAATTGCTATTCCCCATCCGTTTTCTCAATCCAAGAAAGGGACACAATTGGATACTGAGGACAAACAAGGAGGTTTATTTTTGTATGAGATGCTTTCCATAGCTACATTTCAATTAGAAATAAGAGGCTGAGGTAATTGGAGATAATTCTATGAGCAATGTCCAGGTAATGCTTTGCAATAAGGGGCCTTGCATAGGATCCCAAGAGTTTAGTCTTCATGGCGTCCTTGAGAGATGATACGGCAGAGTAGATGCTCACTTCTCAGAGAAAGGAATCCATTTTGGGTAAGTGAGCACTAATTGCAGGGTCAGATACTTGCCACCTACATTCTGGTCATGGTGAGAACCTTGGTATCCTTTGTTAATGGTAAAATGTGACACTGCCTCATGATGATGGCTAGAGTGGGGCAGTTCGCCAAGACCAGCCAGGCACAATGGAGGAGCTGCACTCTCAGGTGTATCTGTGCAAAAGGATTTAGAATGTATGCTGTTGATTTAGAAACAACATACAATTTTTTCTGTGGTGGTTATAGTGAGGAGAGGTAGTCTGGGGCAGTGTTGTGTGGTCGCATAGGCCTCGGGCAGAGAACACCACCATTTTTACATATTTAAAGTTGACATCTTTCTTAAACAATGACTCTTGACACACATTTGCTTGCGCACCCATATGGGATATTATTCTCTGAAATGGATTTGCTTACATTTACACTTCTTTGTAGGCATATTATCAGGCCCTTGAACATTCTGTACAAGGACTAAGTTCACTGCGCAAAATGTTGATGTTTATTGCTGTCCCCTCAGCAACAGCTCTGCAAGGGTATAATCAATAATGACGGCCTGACTGGAGCTCCAGCATGCTAACCTGGATGAAGTTCTATCATATAAACTATATCAATCCTTTGTTTAGAGAGAGGAGCATTTTGCTGGCACTGTGGTGGTCACCCATGCCGGAATTTCAGCCCAGCTGAGTCCTGTTACCCTCATGAGGAGGACGAAGGCCTGCACTACACTTACACAGGCTCCCAGATGACACATACCCTCAGGTAAATGGAGAGTTAGGCCACTCAAAGGGTATTCTGACAAATCCACAACCCCTATGCATATTGGGATAGGAAGCGCTAGGTAGGAGTATTGGTACAATTATATGTACTTATATGATCGATGTAGCAGCACAATGGTTGAACTGTTTATTTTCTTTACCATTCTCGTAATGCTGATTACTCTGTTTTGTTTCCTTCTATTAATAATTTCAGCGCACGTATTTTACACAAGAATCTTATTGCTTCAATAAATGTTTGAAATGCCAATTTGAGGATTTCTTGTGTCTCCCTCTGGGCATGTCTAATATACTCACAAAAGGGTTAGATCTGTTTCCACGTTTTCCTTGGGGTGTCAGGATTGTCATGTTCTGAGGTTGCAGACACCATCCGGTACCTTGTAAGGTTTAGAGATCCAAATGGCACACTGTGAGGTAGCCAGGACTAAGGTCAACATATCCTGATGGTGGGCACACAGTTTTGTCGTTTATATTGTCCAAAAGCATAGTCTTACTGAAATAGTAGGAGTCGTACGACATAGCGCCACCAATGTTCTAGCTTGGGTACTTATTTAATGGGTCTCCTGAGTAGTACTTCTTTTTGTGTCTAAAGCCCTACTCACCAATTAACCGGAGATGTCTGTGGTGTTAGGGAAAAATCCTACTCAGCAAAGTAGGAAACCCCTTTTTCTGACTGAAGGTTGTTCAAGCTTGAATATTAAAAGAATCACCCCACAATATCTACCTTCTCCGAATTCCCAAAAATCTAAGTTTACGACTTTCAGTATTCACAAAGGGAATTTACGAGTAGTATCTTTACTTCTGCACTCGGGCCAGAATCTCCACACTTGGGCAGATCTCCATACTCGGGGCGGAATCTCGGGATGGAGAAATTTTGCTTTCATCCTGACACACCTGTATCAGTGCCTACCATTTCCCCAACCAATGCCAGAGGAAACTCCTTAGCCCAACAGCCAATCCCAGCCTTGCTGCAAACATAAAAGCAGAGCTGCCGCAAACAAACCCTTTCAGACCTTTCAACATGTTGCTGAATGTGTTTGTTGGTTTGCCCCTTGCCATGCGACAGGACAATTTGAGGAGGAGGAGGAGGAGGAGGAGGAGAGTAGAGAGAATTTTTAGACCAAGGATAAACCTCTTTAAGATGTCCAGCCAAGATGTCAGGGTCAGATTCCATTTTCCCCCTGATGTCATCTTAGAGATATTTTGTAAGTGGGAGCAGGATCTTGACTCAGTAACCTGCTGCTTCCATGCCATCTCAGCCTATGTCAAGATACTAGCAGCTCTCCATTTTATTGCAACAGGCACATTCCAGAGGGTCTCTGGTGACTGTGTGGGCATCTCTCAGGCAAGCAGGTCCCGATGCTTGCATCAGGTACTGAGCTGCATCAATAGGAGAGCCCATCTCCATATACGAATGCCCCATACTCTGGACAGAAGGCAAAGAGTATCTAGGGATTTCTACCTCTTTTCCCACTTTCCACATGTGCTAGGTGCAATTGATAGCACCCATGTGGCTCTTCAGCCACCTAGCCACAATGCAACAGACACCGCTAGCACTGTAGTGTGCAGGGTGTCTGTGATGCCAGTGGTAGCTTTACTGCAGATGTTGTAACTGACCACTGGGGAAACAAGCATTTGCAATGCAATCGGTCACGTCTTTGGGACCTTATATGTATTTAGCTATGCAGCACATTAGCCTAGGTGCTGAAACATCTACTGTTCTTTAAAATGGAGGGAAAGTAAGCACCAAACTGCGTGACACGCCAGGTATGGGAACACATGGAGAGAAATATTGCCTTTCAGCGGGAAATGGTCTAGTCCAAAGCTCTGTTTTTAATATAAAATCAGGGCCTTCGGTGGTCATATCACTGAAAATAAAAGATTTGAAAAAAATATTATCGTCTACGAGTGCTCGAGGAAGACAAGTTCTATGGACTGGAATCTAGAGAATGCTAAAGTGATTCTGGTATTTTACTGACCTCTGCTGGTCGTTTTCTATCAAGAAAGTTAAATACAGGCAGTTGCCAGAAAAATTTAAAAAAAGAAAAAGTCCATCAGCAGAAAGCCATTCTGGTATTTTACTGACCTCTACTGGTCCTTTTCTATCAAGACAGTTAAATAGAGGCAGTTGAACATAAAAAAAAGTCCCTAAGCGGAAGCAGACAAGTCCTAGGGCTGATCGCCAGAGCCCACAAAGTACATACACATATAAGTATATATTAAAGTATATACAAGAGGTCTCGAATGACCTAAAAATGTTGTGCTGTAACGCAAAGCAAAGGCTACAGCAATGATTGCTTGAAGAAAACGACACAGTTGTTGGAAGCACTATGCAGGTGACTGGCAATCCCCCACCAATTATCAAAGTTAACATTATTTTAAAAAATATATTTGTTGATATTTTATGAATTATAGACTTTAAGTGCAGGCAAGGGTAATGGGCCCTGCAAAATCCACTTGTACCTAAACACATAATTAGGCAGAGTACACCACCAAGGTCAAGGTCCGGTGTTATATAAAAATAATGGCTTTACAGTGACTTCAGTAGGCAAAGGAGCAAACATGAATGTTATTTGTTGATGTTTCTTCACTGGTGCTATGCAGCTTGCATATTAATATTGTCAGTATTGTAAAGTCCCTAGGTTGTAGTTTTTTTGTTAATGTTGGTAACAAATTTATGTTCATAACCAGTCTGTGTGTGTAGGATAACCCTTACCACACCATAACTTATGTGGCACTATTGATATTATGTCAACATACACACTAATCCTGTAGTTGTTGTGTGACTTGCAAGAGTACATTAGACAGAGTACATAAAAAAATACAAATATGTAGGAATATTATTTTACACACTAATTGATATATATATGAAATGGTGAACTTTTCCTCAGTTGACATGATGTAACATTTGTTTTTGAAAGCATCACAAGGCCCAGTTTGGGAGCCTTTGCATGGCTTCGTTAAATAATCTTTAAAAAGTAAGTTTCTTGCGTTCTGATGCATTACCCTGGTTCAGGAGCCAATAAATGGAGGAAGCATGGACGTTTCCATGGATCTACTCATTTATTTAGAAGTAAAGCAACAAATAATTAAGTCAATAAATCTGAGTTTTTGTAAAAATGGTGCCGATACCCAACATTGGCGTTACAAGGATAAATATCTTTTTTTGTCATTGAAAAATCAGATTTGCATTAGTGCTTAATTCTGCGGCACACATACAAATACAATAGTTTTTGTGCATGAAAGTTTCCTTCTGGCACAAAAAATATGTAGACTACAATCAAGGCATTCTTGCATCGGGCTACATGGGTACTTGCAATGCCACAAGGCAGCCACAAGTGCACCAGCACAAAGAGAGAGCTGAAGTGTAGCATATCTGAGTAGATATGGGGTATTTCTGCTCTCTCCATTTCATGCAATGATCCCTTTCATACAACACAGTGCAAGAACTTGCCTTGCTGTGTTGCTTTGCCTAAACAATTCTTTATTGCTGCCATTTGTACGAGTCCAGTAAGCAGATAATAAATGAACACAAGTATGAGTATGAGTTTGTACCAGTCCTGTGAGCAGACAATAAATGAACATAAGTGTGAGTATGAGTTGACAGCTAAGTATTGAAGCATACTGTCCAAGAGGCATCACAAGGGAAAACCTTGTTAGAACATTTTCATCATGACCTTCATGTTATCTGAAATGTTATTTGAATAATGAGCTGCAAGTCCGGGCATTGTAAGAGCCATGTCCAGAATTTTCAACAACAAACACATAACAATGATAAACTATGTGACAAATAATACATTAATAAGGTTTAAGGCTCTCAGGATATTCCTCCCCCTCCTTCCATGAGAGGCTCGCAAAACCGTAGTTCGACATGCGATCCTCACTCGGCTGGATTATGTAAATGTCTTGCACCTTGGCTTTAACGGCATATTTAATCCGTTGACTACAAGTGGTCCAAAACACGGCACCGCTTCTCCTCTTTAATCTGCAAAAAAGGTACCCCCACTTCACCATACCTTACCCTACTGCACTGGCTCTCTGTCAGTAAAAGGATCATCTTTAAAGCATTGACTTCAGCACACATGGCTCTGTATAACATCGGTCCCAGTTATTTGAACAATAAAATCACTGAGTACCAGCCCAGATGAAATGTACGTTCCAGTGAAGCCCACCTCATATCGGTTTCCTGTTTTTAAAAAAACGACACGTGGTGGGACCTCTTTTTTAGTATGCATTGCTGAAATCTGTAACCTCCTCCCCTTTCAACTCAGAAGCACAGAAATGGAATCAGTCTTTCGCAAATCTCTAAAAACCTACCTGTTTAGCTTATAATATCTTATTTCACTCACTCCTCAATTTATTCTCATTGTTGGTAGTGCCGGGAAACTCATTTCTGAGTAGCTGTTCGTGCTATATAAATACCTTTCATTCATTCATACATTACCAACTCAGTATGAAGCACACAACCTTTCTTATACAGTTATATTTAAGATATAATTTTCAAAACATATACTTGTTATTCAATAATGATGTGGATGTCATAATTAATAAGACTCAAAACCTTGCTAGAAGGTGAAAAATTTTCATGTAAATGTGACTCTTTCGACTTTGAACTTTTTTTTACATATCTGTCTCAAGTGTTGAATCAGACAGCTACAAGTTGCTAAAGACATCTGCCAATGCCACTTGCCATGGTAGGGCAGGGTATATATTTTTCATACAATAGCAGTGAGTTGTGCAAAGCCTACTGCAAAACAATGTATATAGTTAAGTTACATGCCAATCCAAACAATTGACAAAAATAAGCATGACGCATAGAGAATTCACATGTGATTATTAATAGGCTTATAATTAAAGATGGAGTACAACAATTTAACTAAGTAGCCCAAAATGCAAATTTTTTTGTTGATTGGTCTTCAAAGTTTGCAACTTCATAATGATTGCCTGAATCAATGTTATCATATGTAGTTTGAAATTAGTGATATTTACCATATAGGATGCATTTTATATAAGAGGCAGGAACTTATGTGAATAAACGTTAACAACAAAAAGAGTATTGTTGGTATGTTGATGATATTATTATAGTTTGACTTGCCTTAACCAGAACTTTGTATTGGTTATTTTGCGCGATAAAATTATAAATTGGTCAATCTACCTTTCAACAGTATGTTTCGCTTCATATTTGTGAGTGCTGCCCCTAAAAATATATTTTTTAATAATCTATGAAGGCCTACACCAAGGACACTCCAGACTAAGGGGCCGATTCTGATGCGGGTTGGAGAAGCTTCCCGACCGAATCGGTTGGGAAATGGTGTCCGACCCACTCGGATCGGGAAAGTCCGACCGGCGGAGTAGGATGCATCCGGATGCTTCCAGATACGATTTGGTTGAACTCCCATTGACTTCAATGGGAACATTTGTTCCTAACCGCATCAGAATTGGTCCCTCGGTCGGGAAGACACGTTCCCGATCCGATTTGGAAGGAGCAAATGCCGTTAGGAGGCCTTCCTAACTGCATCAGAATCAGGCCCTCGGTCGGGAAGCTTTTCCAACCCGCATCAGAATCGGGCCCTAAGTGTGAAACATGAGAATAAATCTAATAGGAATAAATTCACAGAATCAATATGTGTCTGTAACCAAAATATTTTCTTTATGAGATTTCATGCATCAGTGTCATTGTTGACACAAAAAGGAAAATCAACTTTATAGAAGATAAAAACCATTAGGCAAATAGCAATGTTCCAAAATACTGACACAAGTATGCTTTGGGACACGAGGATGCTTTATGGCATCATCATATGGACATAAATAAAATATTGCATCAACAGTGGGCTGCAGAGGAAATACAAACAGATGGCAAGATGCCTTTAACAGGAGAAAGGAAAGAACTGGTCATTGGCAACTCACTAATGATTATTTAGCAGCCTTGTGTTGCCAACTAGTTATTCCTACACGTCATCCTCTGATGATTAAGCATGTTCCTCATGTTGGGTTAGGGAAGCATACATAGGAGCACTGATACCTAATCCAGAATCATCAGAGGAGCAAAATGTAGGGGACAAGGCAGCTAAAACATTAGTGAGTACTCCGAAGGTTGTCTAATGCAGAATCATCAGAGTCGTGCTATGTAGGGCGTAAGGGAGCCAAAACAATAGTGAGTGCTCTAAAAGTTGCATGATAATCCCAGGCAAATGACTGCTGATTTAATAATACAGCAACAACATTGCTGTTGTGGGCACTCATGGTGGAAATAAAGCCGACCATCTTGGACTCCATTCCATGTTGGAAAGACTAGATGGAGGAATTGATCAGCTCTAGCTGCTTGACAATGTCACTAATGCATGAGGGAGAAGGCTCTTGTTGTCCTCTCCTTTCCCTCATGACACCTGCAATGTCAGGTAAAGATTCATCAATTCCACGGAGCCAAGTATTGGTGTCTGTAATAGCCTCAGTCGACCCCTTTTTGGGGCTCGGATTCTCTGGGCTCCTTCTAGAGTGCCCGTCAATGTATCTATCCACAACATAACTTTTCCACCATCTGCAACTGGGCTCCATACACTTTTCTCTCAAAGTCTACTTTGGGGTCCACATGATTTTGTATACCACACTGCCCACATGCTAGATGGGCCGAAATCTGTGTTTGTTCACTTGGAGACATAGCATTGTTTACATCCCTTGCCAGGATGAAAGGAGAACCATTGAGAACTCCCAGGATATCATTGAAGGTGTCATCATTTATGGAGAGCAGGTTGGAATCGGGGTCAGGAGACACACAACTGCAAGTCTTCAACTTGTGCAAAACTTGTTCTCTCTCTGAAACATAAGATGAAATGCAATGATATGGGTGTATTTATATATAGAAGAGTATGTATTTTGTATATAAATATTATATTATAAATTAATTTTAATACTCTGACAATATTGAACAGTTAAACATTAATAGATTCCACTTGAACTTCATTTTCAGAGCAAAGGTTGTTAAGATTTTGAGTTGGTTTGCTATTACTTTTGTTGCGGGGGCAGCAATGAACTTTGTTTTGTAGAATTTTTAAATTATTCAATTGGTATTTACATTTGATAGCTATCAAAATAAAGGAAAAATGAACAATTCTCTCCATTGCTTGTTTTTCCTCAATGGTACGTTCTATGGATGGTGCATGGGTAGTGCATGGGTTTTGTCAGAAATAACTGTGTAGAAATATTGACATAGAGGGATTTAAATAAAATTAATTCACCTCCTTGAGGAATGTGTAATAAGTTCAAATGTTTACATTTCTCCTACATTTTATGCAGACCGTTTTACAACACACATAGCGTAAAAGTACATAAATGGCACATTTTAGCAATTTAGAGAGAACCTATGGTAACTAAAATTTGTTTACACAAGGCAGAGACACTTGTGCTATGCTGTTAGTGGGTCTGTGCTGGCACATACCAGTCAAAAGTTCACCAACACACGCTTACACCACGGCAATCCCATATATTATCAGATATGGCATAGTTCTGCACTCTCATTTTCAAACAACACAGCAACTGAAATTGCTGTAGTGTGTCATCTAATATATTTTAAATAATGGACCTTACATTAAACATTATTAAAATGACCTGAAAATGAATAATAGGAAAGTTTAAAAACACATCTCTCACATTTTAACACATCTTTAATAAAAATAACATACATCAAAATGAGGTTTCTCTTTGAAATTATTATTTAACCATATACCTTGAACTTTGTTGATAAAAACAAAACATTTTTGCTGCTTAAGCTTACTTTGTGTGTAGCCACAATAGAATGGATGCATATTGTATGTTCACATGTAAAGACTGAGTAATACACACACATCCACTTCATCACTGACTTCAATCAATCAATCCATATTTGTAAAGCGCGAACATATGACCCCTTAAGGTTTTAAGGTACTGGGTGGCCGTTGGAGTTGTAAAGAAGGATTTAATGGAAAGCATATTAACAACCATGCTGGGGCAAAGGAGATGATATGCTTCTTAGACACAACATTATTTTTTCTTTCCATGTGTGATGCATTATTTAGCACACATAATAAAAAGAAATTGGCTCAAAGGCTAGTTTATATGCTGAAAGAAACACTTTCAGGCACATAATCTATCCTGACCACAACACTGGCCCCTTGGGCCATGGCTCTATGTAGTCTGCATTAGCACTAGGAAACAACAAATGCACCATTGTTAAGATACAAAAGAACTGGACTATATCTTTGCATAGAAGGTCCAGTTCAGCTTTCTACTTCTGACACAGCATAGCGCACCAACTACAGTTTTGCTAATCAAATGAATTAATTGTATTTTTTTTAAAACACCAAAAGTAAAATGTTTATGTTTATATATATAGAAGTGAGGTTTATGAATAGCAATTGCATTACTCTTTTGCTGGTAGACATGCATCCATCTCTCAAGCCCTCCTTAACCATCCCAAAACAACTCCTTACTCCTCCCTCAACCCCTCCAATTTTCCAGCCACTTTCAAATTCCCCCTACATTTGCTATTAAAAAATAGCCATATGTGTGAGGAGATCCCTGCAGTCATGGTGGTGAACTCCACACAGAAAAGGTAGGAGAGGTAGAGGCAGAGACTGCCGCTTATCGGTCAGTGAATAGTATTTTGTAGTACACAAATAGTACGATTGCAGTACTACTAGTCATATTACGAAATGCAATATGTGACTAGACTCCACTGAGTTTAGGAATAGTAATTATTTGCACAACTCTGAATTTAGGGTTACCCATACGGTCATGCGATTCATAGAGCATTTTACGACAGATGTTCTACTATTATTTTTCCACATTCTTCTTGATAAAATAAAAGGATGGACATGTTCTTTTAAGTTTCACATGTGCTGGTAGTAAAGAACTCCTAGACTGGTTTTTCACTACTATTAGGCCTATCTGTTCCAAAGGAAAACATTGGGTTGCCTTATTACATTTAATAAAGGCTAACTTTTGATTGAGGACAGAAAAGCATTTCATGTTTCGTATCTATGAAATTGTAATGAAAAGTCCTATTCAATGGCACATTACAATTTTGAAAGTGCCACTTTTAGAAATTTGGCATTTTCCTGCCCTTTGCCTTCTGGTGCCTGTAGCCTTTCTTAGGTTACGTGACTGGGTGCAACTGACATTTAGACTTTGTGAATTCGTCCCAGACAGTCACATAATAGAGGGATTTGGTGTGCCTGAATGGGCCATCTGTTGGCAGGGTGTAGTGGTGGAGTTGGGCACAGCCCCCTTTAAGCAAAATAGGTTGTGCTCTGCCTTCACCTAAAGAGCTTGTCAACTCCACAATGTCACTGCAGCCAGCTGGGAGCCAGGGCATGGGAGTCAGGAAATTCCAAGCACTTTAAAAAAAAACTATAGAAAGTTTTCTCAACATCAAAGGAGGGACTTGGTATAAAACTAGGTCCCTCACACCCACTCTTCAGTTTACTTTCTGGACCTGCATAAGGACTCTCAGAGGAATGCCTGCTGCTGTGACCTGCTGTGCACTCTGCAAGACTGCATTGCTGTACCTGGAAGGAGTGCTTTGCTGCCTGACCTGAACCCTCAGAGGCCATCCTTGCTGTTTGAGTCTGGCACCTTGAACTGAACCCAGTACCACCAGGGACATACAAGGATCCTACCATCTTAAATCTGCACTTGGACCCAGCCGGAAGGAGCCCTGAACCACCAAGTGGTCTCCCATTAGTGCTGGACCCTTGGTTGTTGTGCTAAAGGTGCCCAGATAGCCAAACTCCAATCCTTGGAACATTTTTGGCTAAGAACTGCTCGGAGGACCAAGGGCAGACTCTGACCAACCTGCTCGTCAATCCATCCAAGGTGTCTTGCCTGTTGGCCTGACTTTGGGGCTGCTCCAGCTGCGTTCTTCTCTGCACCATCAAATCCTGTTCAGCAGTCCTTTGCCAAAGGGGGATATGATATGAGGTAAATTTATATGTGCACACAAATGCCCATAGGTGTCAAGGCACTAAGAAATTAGTCCTACAGTACAGCTCAGCGAAAGGCTAGAACCTGATTGCACCGATGGAGCTAAAGCCTCCCTACAGGGTGAAAAGCCAGGCCTTTTATGTCTTCCTGAAGGGAGTGTGCATCTTCAGACACGTAAAATGACAAGGAAGAGAGTTCCAGAGCCTCGCTGCCATGACTGAGAAAGCTCTGCCTCCCCATCTCTTTTTCCGAACTCTGGGGACAACAACCCAATTATGACCTCCTGGAACTGTCTTTGCCTACAGCCTCCTGCCTCATATCACTTGAGATTTTCGACTTCCAAAAAAGTGAATATGTCAGAACATAGAAATCTTCAAACAACTTCGCCCAGAGGCTCCCTGGTGACAATGCTCGCTCCTCACACACCACCTGCAGCCTTGCCCTACTGAATTTTACCTTCTCCGAAAATCTTTCTAGAAAATTCCGAAGGTAAATGCTGACCGGGCCCAATCCACTTCTTGTATCCGAACTGCGCTCCATCCTAGTCGGCCATATTTTTTTACTTTGAACCGGAGTCACATGATGACTAGATATCTGTGGTGGTGCTTTGACCTTTCAGGCGCTAGTTTTTACTAAAAACTTAAAAAATTCATAACTCCGGTTCTACTAATAGGATTTTTGCCTTTTTGGTGTCAAATACTTTATTATAATTAGCTCTAATTTTCCTAATTGGAGTGGGGTTTTGCTTGTGTTCTGTTATCACTTGTTTGTGTTCTGCATAAATACATTACACATTGCCTCTAAATTAAGCCTAAGTTAAGCACAGGTTAATTTAGTGACTTTTTGTAGTTCAACCTGCCAGGCATTATGGCTGTTGTTTGACCAGGGCTCACATCCCAGTCAACCAACATCCACATTTCTCACATGGGTCATTTCAGAAAATTCTAAATTCAGAGTGGGTCCTAATCCAACAGACCTCATTCATATTCATGAGGTAGGTCACAAATTGTGAGTCACTCTATTTGGAGGCCATAAAAATGTTGGGTGGCCTTCATGGGTCAGCAGACTGTCATCTCTGCAATTGCTTTTCAATAATGTAACCTTTTTTTAAAAGAAAAAAAACAGTACATTTTCCTTAAAGGAAATGAGGTTCTGTTTAAAAAGAAAAAAATACTTTGTTTTTGTTTGCTTGAGAATTGGCAGGGGTCTCATGGACCACTTATATCTGACCTGAAATTACTAAACTACTGTCTCCTAAAATAACCGATATGAAAATATCAATTACAAAAATATTGTATACTAAGACAAACAATACAAGTTAAAACTGATTTACTTCAAAACTATAGCTCCAATATTATTCTAAAATATTTTAAAATATTGCTAAATAACTTTAATTAAAGAGTAATCATTAAAATATACATGAAAGTACTTTGCTGAACAAAAATATAAAATGAGGTATTCCGCAATTTATTTACATTTAAAAATAAAAATAATAATTTCATATGTTAGAAAAAGTAAATGTAAAACATAATTTATAACAAATTAGATATAAAATACATTATAAATATAACAAAATGATCTTAAATTAAATTGCTGAAAAACGAAAAGTTAAAACATAAACCTTTCTCCAAACACATATTCCATCAGCATGCAAACACTGTACACAATTTGAATAATGAATTATTTTGAAATTTTGGCTCATTCTTTGAAAAATTACTTAAACATGAAAAAAATTAAAAACATCAAGGAACCTTAAAGGAAATTGAAAATAAAATGTAATTAAAAATTGGAAAATATAAATTATTCATCACAGTTCTACATTTGCACAAATATATTTCAATGTTGTGATAGGTAGGCCTGGCCAAAATTGAATTTACACCATATTAATTCATGTAATTTCTGGAATTTCCTTTTATGCTTGTTACACAAAATTCCGAAAATTATGCTATCACTCATCTTGTGGTAACAATTTACAGCCAATCACACCGTTCCTAGAAAAAAGTTACTTTGAATGTACGCAAACAGCAGAACGTGAGAGACTGTTGTTTTTTGTTTAAATTATAGCCAAAGTTTGATAGGTACCCTTACAAATGTAGGGCACAGGGTGCACTATAGTATAATCAAAAAGATATCCCCCACTTACCAGTTTCTAAACCTTATTCGTATATATTCACACATCAATTAAAAACTCACATACTCCCTGACCTCATAACACTGAATCCAAAAATATCTGATATTTATTGTATCAATTCAATGTACATATACAAGACAGTTAAAATAATTAAAAAATCATCATTCTATTGGCTTTCACTATACATGTAATCTCCTGTATCCCTTTTGTGTCAATGTGATCATACAGTGTCAGGAAAAACGCATTTTTGCAAAAAGTCAGTTTTGTTTGAAATTCACTTTTTACAAACAGTGTGCAAGTAAGCAGAATAAAATTTAAAAAAAATAAAAAACAATTTTTTTACAAATATTACATAAATTTAAGAATGCTATGCAGCATGTAGTTGTCGACGCAGCGTTTCGGTGGAAGGAAATCGATATACCATCTTCTTCAGCACTCTAGTTAATGACAACAATCATCTATAAAAAATGTACATGAAATATAATTACAAATCTGATATATACATAACAAATTTACATACACAGAGTTCAGTAAGATCAATCACACTAATATCCATATAGGATATCCCGCCATTCAACCAAGAACCTAGCCTATTAAAGAAAATCACTATTATATCAAAGGAGTGGATCATGAATCTGTTTCTTATCTCCCCATTGGTCTCCAAATTTACATAGATAACCTAGTTTTTTACAATCTTAGGAGAAAGATGGTTGATTACCTTTCATCTGATTGTCCAGGATTAGCACTTGGAGACCAATGGGGAGATAAGAAACAGAGTTCTGAGATCAGAGAGTATGTGAGATTTTAATTGATGTGTGAATATACGAATAAGGTTTAGAAACTGTTTTTTTGTTTAAATCCATCCTCATACCACAATTTGAGACAAGGATGCATTTCCTGCTAAATATAGGGTGAAATGTCGGTTTTGCATTTTGTGCAATTACCTATAATTTCACCAAACATTTTGAATAATTATGCAAAAGCAAATTACACAAATTTCGTACACCTCTAGGGATAAGATTAGTTAACATAACTCCAAGGCAACAAACATTGGAAAAAGTGCATATATGTGGAAGTGGGGCAGTTTTGTATTTCAACTCCAGTCTAACACGTACTGGGAAAAATGCATAATTTGAAGGTAGGGGGTCCACTTTACTATTCTAACTCCAATACCACCAGCATTGACAAAAGTGCTTATATTTTATTTGGGGGGGGGAGGGGATTTACTATTTTTTTATTACAATCCCACAAAAATCCGGAAGTGCATTTATTGAGGAGTGGGGGGCAGATTTACTATTCTAATATCAATACCACATACTTGGAGAAAGCACATATATTTTGGGGGATCAAATGTGCTATTGTATCTCCTGTCCCACCAGCACTGGGGAAAGAGGGGGAGGCAGATTTACTCTTCTGAATCCATTCCATAAATATTTGGTAAAATGTATAAATGGAGTGTGGGTGGCAGATTTAATGTTTTTACACCTAGTAATGGATGAGCCATTGAAAATTTGAGCCAGATGGCTGTCTTCACCTCAGCTCAAGTATCCTAAAGATCCTTGAGAATGAGTGACTAATTCTCCCACTTTGGCATGAATGAGAGAGGGCAGAGATAGAGATTTGAGAAGAAGAGAAAGGGAAGAAGAGATAAAGGAAAGTTAGAGAGAGAGGGCAGTAGATCATGGACAGCTGTCAGGAAGAAGCAGGGCAGAGAGAGATACAGACAGCCTGGTGAAGGAAACATCAAGGTGAAAAATGGGGTACTAATTTTGGCATGGGAGCAGTGAGAAATGGAAAAGGAAGGCAGGAGTAAGGAGAGGAAAACAGGTCATGAGACAGGCATGATAATGGTACCAGATAGTATGAAAAACAGTTATGACTATTGTGACGCCATGCGACTGCCTGCGCTAATGGCCTTACGGGTGCACCAGCCTGGCACAGTATGCCCATATCCAGCATTTGGTCAGTTGTCCACTCAAACCCTGTACACCTCTCACCCCTTCACCCTCTCCACCCAGGCATGTCATGTCATGACATTGTTTTTGCAGTCTTAGTTTGTGCTTTGGCTCTTAGAGTCAAGCTTGACCACTGACTTGGCTCTAGCTTTCCTCTTCCCATTAAACATCTCTCTTGCCCACCTCTGTTTGCGGTAGTCTTCCAAACTAACAAACATAATTGACTAATTCTGAACCCTATTTATAATTTTTAATTTTATACGTAAAGAACTATAAAAATAAAGAAAAATATATTTATTTTTACTTAAAAATAATTCATAATAAAATTCAATATAAGAATCTAGTAATCTAACCATGTAATACTCCTAGAACTAATCATCTAATGACACAATTGTCTAAAACCATAAACAGGACATTTCAAAATATCAAAAAATCCATACCAATTCTCAAAACCCAATATGTATTTAAAAACATCTATCAATCAATTAACTAACATTAAAAACATGAATGTTTTACATAAATTAACATATGGTTTTATAAAACACTACCTATCTAAAAAAAAACAAAATTAAAAAATACCCCACAAATTAAATATACAAAATAAGTTAACAAATTTACCTCTGAAAATACATTATTACTAAATAACATGTATTTTAAATACAACACTATGAACCCAATCTACAAATAAACCTTACAAACCAAAACAGTGTACCAAATTATAATACAGTAAAAATAAATAAATTAAATAATTTCTCCAAAATAACAAAATATAATATTTTAAACATCAATATTATTGCTAAAAACATAAAAATGTTATACCTAATATAGATCTTTGATTTCTCATTAGACTCATGATATATTTTGTAGATGACATTCAGGATCCATACCCATTTGGCTGATATATACAAAGAAAATCTTTTTAACAATTAACCAAGGCATGTCCACGAACTTCATGCAAATTGCAGCATTTCATCACCTTGTCAGGGCTATGAAGTGCTATATAAATGATACGTGTGCAGCAGGCACTTGCTCGGCAATCAAGAAAGCATTTTGGGCCATGAAAGGGGTAAGAAAGCACTATATAGATACCAATAAATCACAACACAATAATCCTCTCAAACAAACTTTTATATGATAACTTTTTCTAACAAAAATGAGTAGAAAAAAGTACATTCATCCATTTAACACACAAAATCTCCCACAGAGAAAATATTTTTCTAAGAGATATGTTCAGTATGCATTTAACGTCAATCTTTCCCCATGTAGGAAATCAATCTGCTGATTATCCCAGGAAGAATGAATAAAACACCTTGCCAAGGATATATAACATCATTTAACAGTCATACCCACTTGTATTCCCATGTTCCTATAAGGAACTATTAAACTGCTGTGGCAATTGTATTCAGCAGCATTGTAATGCTGATAATAGCTCATGCAGACGTTACCTGCTACCTTATCCTTAAAGAAATCATGAAAGCACAGTGCTCTATGCCCATTCCAAGAGGAAACATTAGAACATAGCTGCAAATGTATTCAACAACCTTTTAAAGCATGGAATCCCCCAAATGTGAAATAGCTAGTTCTAACTTCTTTAAAGGGATCATGAAAATACAGTGCCAGGTATATGGAATACTCCTCAACCCCCACGTAGAAAATCGTTATGCCCCATTATCCAAAGAGGAATAAGTAATGCCCGAGATATGTAACAGCCATTTACCATCCGTAATCACCCATGTAAAAATCAGCTATTCCAATTTTCCTAAAAAGAAGCATTAGACCAGAGTGGGAATGGTATTGGACAGCCTTTTAACACCTCTAATCCATTAGTCAGAAATGATCTATTAGCATTTCTTGACAAAAATCATGAAAATGTGTTTCCAGCTGCAAGCAACAGGCATTTAACACCCACCATAACCCATGTAGGAAATTAATATGCCATTATTTCAAGACAATAAGTAAAATACAGTGCCCGAGATCAGTAAGAGTCATTTACCACCTATAATTTCCCATGTAAAGATTAGCTATTCCCATTTTCTTCAAATAAAACATTAGAACATAATGGCAATGTATTTAACAGCTCTTTAAAGCCCATAATCCTCTATGCATGTCTACTTAGGGCCTGATTACGAGTTTGGTGGTCTTAGAGCAGGCCTCCACGCCAGCGCCCCGCTGTAAGACCACCAAACACATAGTCAACCCGCCCGCCATATTCCGACTGGAATACAAGTCGGGGAGTCCTACTGCGGCGGTCCCACAGCAGTGCCTTTCTAAGGCTCTTAGGGGAGCCTTAGAAAGACACCGCTGTGGGAGCACATCAGCCCGTTCCTGAATGGACCGAAATGCACATTGTTGTGCATTTCGTTCTGTGCAGGAACAGGGGGTGCAGACAGATAGGGGGTACAATATGTCCCCCCCGGCATGCACCTCCATGCATAGAGGCAACGGGGGCCCTGCAGGCCCCCTTTAGTTTCCTCACCGCCACACTTTTCATGGGGGTCTCACAGGCATGAAAACTGTGGCGGTGAGGAAACTCGTAATATGCTTAGCTGTGCCGCAACGGCACCACCAGCAAATTGTGGCCTCAGACCACTGCAAGACTGCCAAGGGATCATGGATCCCCAACGGCAGCATCGGTCTTATGGTGGTCCGACCGCCAACGCCGTAATACAGTGGTCAGACTGCCAGTGTGGCGGTAATTAGCCCCTTAGTGCTTTCTTAAAGGAATCATGAAAATACAGTGCCAGGTATGTGTAACAACCATTTAACACCCATCATCTCCCATGTAGAAAATTGTTATGCTCATTATCACAAGCGGTGTTGTGTAAACTAAGCTTTTGGCTTAGGTCTACAAGGTTTGGTTTCATACCAACGGGTGACACGAGTGAACTTAGTTCCATGCACCGACACTTGAATGTGAAAGACAGGTTATTGTAGCCCTGTAGAACCCCATGCAATACATAGTTGAAGTGATTTAAATGCTTTCGGCTTACTAACAGTCCCTAAACAGAGGTCCAGGGATACCGTGGTGATCGGAAAAAAACCTATTTTGTTCTACTCAATATTAGACACACAAACTGCACTAAGGAAATATACTTTTACTAAAAAGTGCTTTATTTCAACAGTCTCAACCTTTACTTACCACATCGAAAATAACTACCCACAATATCATAATAACAGCACAAATGAATGTTCTCAACAACAAGAATAAAATGAGCATTTGTACCTTAGTTAAAATGTCATTTAAAAAACCTAACATCCTAAGGCTTACTTCTAAGAGCTACACTAGGAGAGAATGGAGTAGTATGCCTTGCATCTATAGTTTTTGGGGGATAATCGGCGCACTGCATACTTGTTTAGAGCAAAGCATTCTAGTTGTCAAAATTCTGGAAGTCCGTGTTTCCATTGCATCAGCTCTTCTTCTCATAGACTTGGCTCAATATCATCTTTCAGTAGAAAGTGCGATGCAGCAGCATCTCTGGCAGCATCTTGCGAGATAATCTGGGGTTGAGGACCTCTCCTATTTCTTGGTCAAGTGGCAGCCTTTGATACTATACCTTATCTGAGATGGGAATTTCTGACATAACTTCAGGAATGCCTGACATAACCTATGTGCATCAAGATGCAAGTCTAAGACACAGTTTTATAAACAAATACAGTAAGAACACATCAATTCAGACTACACCACTTTGGCTAATGTTCTTGTCTGACCTTGAAACTAGAGATAACAAGGCACTTGGTCCAGACTGCTGTTGCGTCAGGTGTCTTATCAATGTAATTGTCTGAGTGACTTGACACTTTCACTGGTTCTTGGAAAAATAACAGACAACATTTGTGCCAAAAAGCAGAAGTTGATGATTCTGCAAAAATAGAGAAAATGGTGTCTTAGCCTGATTACTGATTAAAATTGATTTGGGCCTTGTGGTCTTTTTGTTGAAGGAATAAGAAAAACACAATTCCCGGGATATATGTAAGCTATTTACCATTTATAATCCCCATGTAAAATTAGCTATTGCATTCATCCTAAAATAAACCATTATAAGAAGTGGAAATTGTATTCAACAGCCCTTTAACACCCATAATCCCTTAAAAGGAAATTATCTATTACCATTTCCTTACAGGAATTGTGAAAATACAGTACCAGGTACATGCAACAGTCATTTAACACCTTTCATCTCCCGTGTGAAATAGCTATGCCCATTATGCTGAGAAGAATAAGTCAAACACTGTGCTGGTGATATGCGACAGCCATTTAACACCCATAATCCCCATGTAGAAATTAGCTGTTCTCTTTTTCCAAACAGGAAACATTACAACATATTCACAAATGTATTTAGCAGCGATTTAAAGCCCATGATTCCCCAAGTGTAAAATAGCTAATTACAGTTTCTTTACTGAAATCATGAAAATATAGTGCCAGGTATTTGTAACAGCCATTTAACACCCATCACCCCGTGTAGAAAATCTCTATAACAATCATGCTTAGAGGAAAAGGTAAAACACTTTGCCAGGGATATATAATAGCCATGAACCAGCCATAACCCCCACAAAAAAACACTATGTTCATTATCCCAAGAAGAATAAGTAGAAGAATGTGCCCAGGATATGCAACAGCCATTTAAAACCAATAATCCTCCATGTAAAAATTACCCGTTCCAATTCTTCCAACCGGAATAAATCAATCAATCAAATCACTTGTAAAGCGCGACTACTCTCCCATAAGGGTTTCAAGGCGCTGGGTGGGGAAATGAGGAGGGTCGGTGCTGATTCGCCAAAGGCACTGTGGTTCAGTCGAAGAGCCAGGTCTTGAGGTCCTTCCTGAATTGAGGCAGTGACGGTGATTGCCTGAGGTGGAGAGGCAAGGTGTTCCAGGTCTTTGCTGAGAGGTAGGAGAAGGATCTTCCTCCAGCCATGGTCTTGCAAATATGTGGGATGGTGGCCAAGGCCAGATGGGCTGAACGGAGGTCTCTGGTGGGTGTGTGGAATGAGAGTCGGTGTTTGAGGTACGCAGGCCCTGCGTCATGTAGGGCTTTGTAGGCATGTGTGAGCAGCTTGAATGTAATTCTTTTGTTGACTGGGAGCCAGTGGAGGTCTCTCAGGTGGCTGGTGATGAGGCTGTGGCGGGGGATATTGAGGTTGAGTCTGGTGGAAACGTTCTGAATATTCTGCAGTTTCTTGAGGAGTTTGTGGGTGATGCCGGCGTAGAGTGCCTTGCTGTAGTCGAGTTTGCTGGTGATGAGTGCGTGGTTGACCGTTTTTTTCATCAGTGCGGATCCACTTGAAGATCTTTTGGAGCAGGCATAGCGTGCGGAAGCAGGATGATGAGACGGTGTTGATCTGGCAGTTCATGGTGAGAGAGGAGTCCAGGAGGATGCCAAGGTTTCATGCATGGTCTGTGGGTTTGGGGGGGATCCAAGATCTGCGGGCCATCAGGAGTCATCCCAGGCAGAGTGGATGGAGCCCAGGATGAGGACTTTGGTCTTCTCTGAGTTGAGCTTGAGGCAGCTGTCCTTCATCCAGGTAGCCACAGCCTTCATCCCATCGTGGAAGTTGTTCTTGGTGACTGTGGGTTTGTTGGTGAGGGAGAGGATCATCTGGGTGTTGCCAGTGTAGGAGACGATGTTGAGTTTGTGGTTCCTTACCATGACTTTGAGCTGGGCCATGTAGATGCTGAAGAGAGTGGGGCTCAGGGAGGAGCCCTGAGGCACTCCGCAGCTGATCTCTGTGGGCTCAGAGTGGACTGGAGGTAGTCTTACTCTCTGTGTTCAGCCGGTGAGGAAGGAGCGGATCCATTCCAGGGCTTTGCCGTGGGTGCCGGTGTTGTGGAGTCTTGTGCATAGGGTATGGTGGGAGACAGTGTTGAAGGTGGCCGAGAGGTCCAGGAGAATGAGGGCTGCAGTTTCGCCTCAGTCGAGGAGGGTGCGGACATCATCTGTGGCGGCACGGAGGGTAGTCTCGGTGCTGTGGTTGCTTCGGAAGCCGGATTGGGAAAGGTCCAGGATGTGGTTCGCTTCAACAAACTCGGAAAGTTGGGCGTTGATGGCCTTCTCTATGAACTTAGCTGGGAAGGGGAGCAGAGAGATGGGTCTGAAATTCTTGAGGTCCGTTGGGTCAGCAGAGGGTTTCTTCAGCAAGGGGTTGATCTCTGCGTGTTTCCAGTCTTCCGTGAAGGTGGCGGAGTTGATCGAGCAGTTGATGGTGTGGCAGAGTTCGGGGCGATGGCGGTGCCGGCTCTGTTGAAGAGGTGGTGAGGGCAGGGGTCCGAGGGTGCTCCGGAGTGGATGCTCTTCATGATCTCGAGGGTGTCATCAGTGGTGAGGGGAGTCCAGCTGAGTAGGGTCTGCTGGGGTCCGATGTCGTTGGGTGCGGTGGACTAGAACTAGAGCATTGTAGCCAGTGTATTTAACAGCCCTTTAAAGCCCATAATCCTCCGTGTGTATAATAGCTAATTATTGTTTCTTTACATGAATCACAGAAATACAACACTCGGTATATATAATTTTCATTTAACACCCATAGCGCTACATATAAAAACTAGCCATTTCCTTTTTACCGAACAGTAAATATTAGAACATAATGGCAAATGTATTCAAGGGCTCTTTAAAGCCCATAATCATCCATGTGTGAAGTAGCTAATTACTATTTCTTTACTGGAATCTCGAGTATATGCATCCCAAGATATATGCAACAGCAATTTAACAGCCATCATCCTCTGTGTAGAAAATAGCTATGCACATTTTCCTAACAGAAATTGGTAAAGTATGTACGAGATATATTGAAGTCGCTCAAACACTTGTAGTCCCATGTTCTAAATACCCCATGCGCTCTGCAGAAACAAATACACTACTGTGCTGGGTATATGATAGAGTTATTGAGTGCTCTTAATGCCCCATAAAGAAAATGGCTATGTCCGTTTTCTAACAGAAAATTATTTCCTACTTTGCCAGATATGGGTTTCAGCTATTTACCAGCTATAATTGGCCATTACAAAAGACTGTTTGAATTCTTGGTCCTGTAAATTCTGTCATTATGTAAAAGTATATTTTGCTAATATCACATTTTTAAATAGTCTGTATATTTACTTATTTGAAAATGTAACATTCTGTGCTACTAAGATGTCCTTGCCAATCTTCTCAAACAAAGTACATTTTGTTTTCACTACCACTGAAAACTACTGCAATGCAGCTGCTCGTGATCTAGCAATGTAGTATTTCAACCAGCACTTAATCACCAGCAATGTACAATGGAATAAAATGTCATATTATTTAAGGTAACATGTCATATTTCATATACAGGTGACAATGGGCCCAGTTTACATTATGGCGGGTAACACGTTTCTCTGTCTGGGAAATGGAGTAAATTACTCCATTGCTTTGTTGGAGGCCCCGCCCAGCAAATTTAGAAATGACAGCGAGCAGGCAGTTATTTCTAAAACATTGGCAGGAACCACCATCACAGCAGTTCCTGTCAATGCTGTTTACAGTTTTGTGCAGGGCTCTGCCAACATGACAGAGCCTGAACCAAACTGTTTTCTTTTTTTTCAAAAGAAGATCCCGAAGCTAGATTTTTTTATTTTAAATTATAATGCGAATGCTCCCCTCGTCATGCGAGTCCTCTTCCATGGAGAGGGAAGCATTTAGCAGTTTTCACCTACAGTTACCGCCAGGTTTTCCTGGCAGTGATAGGCAATAAAAACGGACATCTTATTCCTTCCATCTAAAATAAGTGGGGAGAATAAGAGGCCTGCCTTCAATCAATCAATCAATCAATCAAGCATTTGTATAGCGCGCTACTCACCCGGAGGGTCTCAAGGCGCTAGGGGGAGGGGGGTCCGCTTCTGTTCGAACAGCCAGGTCTTGAGTTGCTTCCTGAAGGAGAGGTGGTCTTGGGTCAGGCGGAGGTGGATGGGTAGGGAGTTCCACGTCTTGGCAGCCAGGTAGGAGAAGGATCTTCCTCCCGTTGTGGCTCTTCGGATGCGGGGGACGGCGGCGAGGGCGTGGTTGGTCGATCGTAGCTGGCGGGTGGGAGTGTAGAAGGTCAGACGGTCGTTGAGGTATCTGGGGCCTTGGTTGTGGAGAGCTTTGTGTGCGTGGGTGAGGAGTCGGAACGTGATTCTCTTGCTGACGGGGAGCCAGTGCAGGTCTCTCAGGTGTCCGGCGATGTGGCTGTGTCGGGGGATGTCCAGGATGAGTCGAGCTGAGGCGTTCTGGATGCGTTGGAGTCTTTTCTGAAGTTTGGCTGTGGTTCCGGCGTAGAGGAGTTGCCGTAGTCCAGTCGGCTGGTGACGAGGGCCTGGGTGACCGTCTTCCTGGTTTCGGTGGGGATCCACCGGAAGATCTTCCGCAGCATGCGTAGGATGTTGAAGCAAGACGAGGAGACGGCGTTGACTTGTCTGGTCATTGAGAGGGAGGAGTCCAGGATGAAGCCCAGGTTGCGTGCGTGGTCCGTTGGTTTGGGTGCGTTGCCCAGGGCAGGGGGCCACCAGGAGTCGTCCCAGGCGGAGGGTGATGATCCTAGGATGAGGACTTCCGTCTTATCTGAGTTCAGTTTCAGGCGGCTGTTCCTCATCCACTCGGCTACGTCCTTCATCCCTTCATGTAGGTTGGTTTTGGCGGTTGTGGGGTCGTTGGTGAGGGAGAGGATCAGCTGGGTGTCGTCGGCGTAGGAGATGATGTTGAGGTTGTGTTGGCGTGCGATGGCTGCGAGGGGCTCATGTAGACGTTGAAGAGGGTGGGGCTGAGTGATGATCCTTGTGGTACGCCGCAGATGACTTCGGTGGCCTCTTAACTGAACGGGGGAGGCGGACTCTCTGGGTTCTTCCGGCGAGGAAGGAGATGATCCACTCCAGTGCCTTCTCTTGGATTCCGACGTTGTTCAGGCGTTGCACTAGGGTGCGGTGGCAGACTGTGTCGAACGCTGCGGAGAGATCCAGGAGGATGAGGGCCGCTGTTTCCCCGTTGTCGAGCAGGGCTCGGATGTCATCGGTGGCTGCGATGAGGGCGGTCTCGGTGCTGTGGTTGGCCCGGAGGCCGGACTGTGAGTGGTCGAGGGATCCATTCGTCTCGATGAAGGCGGCCAGTTGTCTGTTGACGGTCTTCTCGATGACTTTGGCAGGAAAAGGAAGGAGCGAGATGGGGCGGTAGTTTTTGAGGTCGGTGGGGTCCGCTGACGGTTTCTTCAGTAGGGCGCAGAGTTCGGCGTGCTTCCAGCTCTCTGGGAAGGTGGCGGTGTCGAAGGAGGTGTTGATGATGTCCCGGAGGTGGGGTGCGATGACGGCGTCGCCCTTGTTGAAGATGTGGTGAGGGCAGGGGTCGGTTGGTGATCCGGAGTGGATGGAGTTCATCGTGCGGATAGTGTCTTCGGTGTTGATCGGGGTCCAGGCTCGGAGGGTGGAGGTGGGGGACGTTGGAACGGTTGTAGGGTACGTCGGCTGTGTGCTGAAACTGTTGTGTATGTCTGCGATCTTGCTGTGGAACGGTATAACCCATACTCCACAGGGCCATTGGAGGGATTAACCTCTGTCTCTGCCGTGATTAATCCTATGGTCAGCCTGCATCAAAATTTGGGAAGGTGACAATTACCTTGGCGGCATTACGACAGATACAAATTGGCCCTAATATCCCCAAAGGTACACTTAGTCACTATATACCAGCAAGGTAATGGTTAATGAAAACTGTGTTTGTGAGATTTATCTGTTCATAAAATAAATAGAGCAGACAACTTTAGCTGTCTGGCAGAAAGACGTTTTGTGAGTGATGCTTTAGAATATATATTTTGTGAGTAATGCTTTAGAATATATATTTTGTGAGTAATACTTTAGAATATATATTTTGTAGGCTCATGGGACTGTCACTCTCGCACCACGTGATATTGGCTGTTTGATGTATCATTCCACCTCTTTTAAATGGTTTCCATTGCAATGCATGAGAAACTATTTCAGGTCTAAAAAAATGCACTCAATCATCCTACATTCGGTTCTTTATTTCATAAATTCTTTAAATAAAGAAAGTAATCCATTTTGTAATTTTTTTTACACCTTTAATGTTTTGTCAGGACGAGGATGCAACTCTAATGTTAAGATAGTCCCCAAATTACCTTTTCCTTTTCACACATTGGGATGAATTGAATGGCAATCCAATTTTGCCAGATGCCAACCCCAGGTCAATCTTCTCACCTCGTTACATGGCTGTTGAATATGTGCCTCCAGTCTGCTGCAAACACTTTCAGAGGATATGGCAGCTCCCATGTGCTCTGGTCTTCAGGACGGTGAGCACCTAACTCAGAGGCTATCCTTCGGGTCATGTCAGCAGTTGGGAATGCTCTTGTTGGTACTCTGGCTCTGCCCTCTTTCTCTTCACTCCTGCACCATTACTACCACCACCACCTTCTTGGCTCCTCCAACATTTCCACCACCACTACCATCACTACTATCATCACCATTACCGCCACCGCCATAACCACTGCCATCAGCACCTCTACCACCACTAGCATTACCACCATCACAGCAACACTATTACTACCACTACCTCCATTACCCACCAGTACTACATCACCATTACTATGCAACCATTACCCCCCTCATTACAATAATTATTTCCACTACTAGCTATTACCATTATAATCATTACCACAAACCGAAATATACCCATCACATTACTATTATACCTCCATTACCAACACCATCAAAATCAATATTACTACCATTACGACTGTTACCACCACTACCAGCACCCTTTTATGACAGCCACCATGGTAAAACAGTAACCAGCCTCACCATTACACCACTGTTACCACTGCCACCACCACTACTACCATTATCACCATTACCACTACCTTCTCCATTACCACCAGCATTACTGTAGCCAACTACATTACCACCACCATAATTGACATTACCTCACCACCATTACCACTTCCTACATCATCACCACCATTACTATGACCACAACCATTACCACCACTTCCAATAGGTCTGCATTCAGTGAGCTAACACATGCAAATACAAGCGTCAACTAATTCTGTGTGCATCTGTTGGCTCATTAAACCTGAACTCTTCGCTTTGCCAATGCTTATCTTCTTTCTTCCTCTCTTGCTCTCTTCCTCCCACAGCTGTCACCTTGTCAGGGCCATCAGCCGACGCGGTGCATCTGCCTTTATAATCAACCTACTTCATTGGCTGACTACCCACACTCCCCCTCTCACTTGGTAAAACGTTCTGTGAAATAAAGTGCGCATTTGTTCCAAACACATTGGATTTCTTCCAGCATTCATGAAAAATGCCCAAAGAACTAAAAGTACTTTTCTCTGAAGTCACAACAAACCGCAAATGCATACTTCTTGACAAGTCATCAGAAGTGTGAGACGGTAGTACGAAGATATTAATTTCCCAAGTGCCGTGCGAGTAGAACTGCCTATTTAAGTGTAGCTTTCTTTAAAGAGCCTTGTGAGAATACAAAGCAGCCGGTGTGCATTTTTATCTTGTGTTTCCAGCCACCGTCCGCCACTTCCCAGCGGCCCTCTCTTTTTCTGCAGCATGGCGTAGGTTCTCTCAAGCACCAGAGAGTCTGCCTAGATTTACACAGAACAGCTTTCACTTGAATCGGATTCATTGCACATTTAACGCTCATCCCAAGGCCAGTCGTTAGCATCTCTGTATTTTTAGCCAGCAGTAGCGCCGAAAGCATTTAGACAGCTTGTTTGACAGGAGGTGCAGAGAGGGATCTCCGACAGTCAGTACATGAGATATTGCGCGTCGTTTTGCGTACTTTTTAGGATGCATTTTGAAAGCACAATTAATGTGAGTCTTAGATACGACGTCTGAATCACCATCCACCCGAAAAGGGCGCGCCAACGATGTATATACATCAATGGTCGCTTAAGTATTTACGAAAATGCAGGAATTCAAATGGTAAAAGCTCGCGTTCAGTTCAACGCTACAGTTTCTCATCTCTCCTGCTCAGTTGTTTTGAAGCTAGTATTTTAGAAAGAAAATAAGAACGTGACCGAGTCTCTATACAAATGAAACGTTGTAATTGTACGCCAACAACACCACGCATCCCAAATGGATGGCAAAGGGCCGACTACCCACGCCTTACGCGTCACGCACGGAGACAAGTCACTGTGAAGAGCAAACAAGCGGTTGTGTTTATCTTTACACGTCAAGTATGTTTCTTTTTATCTTGGGTTACCACATTTTGGCAGACTCGCAGGTGTCTAATCGTGTATAACAATGAGTCAGTTTTAGGTTGCTTTTGTGCGCTCCATCAGCGGGTGGGAGGGGAGGAGCTTTGTTGTCATTTGTGCTGAGGGCGGAGGAGGCGGAGATTGGTCCAGGCAGCAGATGCTGTCTCAGTCTGTCGACTGAAAGGCAGCTGCTCTTAGAGAAATGAAGTGATTAGCAATTTGGTAAAAAAAAAAAATACATACATGAGTGCAATGTAGAAGGGGAGAAGAATGACATATGACTACATTTGAAGTTAAAAAGGTAGCATATCAGAGAAAGACAGTCAATGGGGCCGATTACGATGGTGGAAGGACCGTCACCGCCAGCCCGACGGTGGCGGTCCTTCCCACATCGGACCGCGATTTGCCCACCGCCGGATTACGATGGCGGTGGGATCCAGACCGCGACCGCAGCGGACACAAAGACCGTCCGCCACGGAACCGCCACAGGCAATCATTCCGATTGCCTGGCGGAGCGGTCTGCATCCATAAAATGGTGGCGGTGCCTAGCAGGCACCGTCCGCCAAATTAGGATGCTGTCTAGCCAGCCTTTCCGTGGTGGATAAACCGCCATTGAAAGGCTGGTGGAAATTGGTTTCGGGGGCCCGTTGCGGGCCCCCCTTGTGTCTGGGGGTGGTGTTCACTGCACCAAGTGGCAGGCACTGTGTGGTGCCTGCCACGTAGTGCAGTGAAATGCACAACATGCATTTTGAACATCGCGGCGGGTGCTGCAGTCAGCAGCAGCCGCCGCCGCAATGTTAAAGTGCAAAATGCGACCGCCATGGTGGCGGTCGCATCCTAATTGGGTGTGCGGGACCGCCCCATGTATTGCGGACGGTCCCGGTCACCACCACGATGGCGGATGGACTCCAGTCCCTCCGCCATCGCCCCCAATGTACGTTAATGCTAATGAGAAGAGAGAACTGTATCATTAAAAAAAATTAAAAAAGGAGAAAATACAAATACTCTTCAGAGTTATTTTAGGACTTGCAATGGCAGAAAGTTAAACACTTTGGCCCAGAATTACTATGATTTTTTGTTGGAGTTGCGCCACTTTTGTGGAACAGCCCAGACGCAAAATTCCTTTTGGCATTTACTAAGCCACACTTTACTTGGCTTTGTATGGTTTTGTAAATACAAGGTAACGCAACGCAGCCCATAGTGCTGCCTTGAGTAACTTTGCATTCGGGTAGGTGTTACATGGGTGGAGCATGGGGGGTCCCATGCATCCAACCATGTATTTTGACCGAAACCCAATATTTCAAAGATCCGTAAAGTTGGGATTGTGCCAAAATGGAGCACCTACCTGACAGAGGTGTAACAAGGAGAAATATCTTTATTTCTCCTAGTTTCTTCCACTTTCCATGTGTGCTGCATGAGGTGAAATTAAAAAAAAGGGAGCCTTCGTATTCAGCATCCCTGCAGTATGACAACCACCGGCAGTGGACTTCAAAGAAAAATGTTGCTCTCTTGCACTTGCTTATGTTTATTTCTTTACAAATTAAGCACTTCAACAGCCTGAATTCCGTGGCTACCTTAAAGGACTTCATTACCTCATCCTCTGCCTCGCACAGAGTTCACAGTGATCCTGCATTGTCATGTGTATACTCATGTAGCCTTATAGCCCACTATCGAGGGCTAAACCGGTTGGTAACTGCCCTTAATCCAAGTTATAGGCCAAGTGACTTGCGAGGGCCTATAATGAGGGAGAAGGCCTTTAACAACCTGTATAGCCTGAGGTGGAAGGGTTATAAGGCTATTAGAACATTCCACCCACTGAGGGTAGAATATTCTAATTTGAAAAGAGAAAAACAGAAAGACAAACATTTGAATATTTGAGCAGAAGACTTATATCAGCCAGAATTAGCCCTGAGCTACTGAGCCACTGAGCTACTTCATTATCGTCAATAGAGCTCCCAACATTCTTATACATTGTTTTTTCTCATTATCACTTATGACCATTGTCTCTCAACTGCAAAATATTTTGATTGCTTTATCCATATAACTGTAACAGTGAATTCTGTTTTAGGCTAGTGTGCTCTTGTGAGAAAATTGGTTGTTTATTGAGGTGTGTGTGAGCCCTTCTTAAGCAACAGCCTCAATCCTTGTCAGGGTGAACCACAAAAAGTCACAAAATTAACCTGTGCTTAATCCTCTGGTAACTTGGCACAAAAGCAGTCAGGTTTAACTTAAAAGCAGTCAGGCTTAACTTAGAGGCAAAAATATCACACCAATTTAGAAAAATAGAGGACAATTTAATAAATTATTTCATACCAAAAATACAAAAACCCAATCAGTAGCAGGCAGGGCTCGAAAAATCCCAAAAATGTTACTAGACCTGCAGGTCTAGTGACTTAAATAATCTACTCAACATAATTATAATCCTCTTGACCCATAAACTGGTTTCAAATTATGTGATCCTGGGCAAGTATTTTAATTCACTGAGACACCATTTTCTTCTTTATCACATATGAGAGTACCTTCAAATACGCAAGTTCAGCACGTCTGCTGTACAGAAAACGCTTTTGTTTGATTTAATAGACTAAACATTAGCTCCATATAGAATGCAGATCTAGCCATCTATAAGATACACTTGACTGCAGACTTGCCTCTCAGTTCATTAAATGCATTGTCATCAGGGCTTGGCAAGGAATGTCACTCACACCATGTTTAAAAACTTTCACTTTTAATAAATACATATCTAAACCATAAAGTAGCAGCCCACTGTTATTTGCAATCAGCAGATTTTACATTGAAATGGCCACAGAATTTGTCACTGAAATGTGGTTTTAAAACTATATAGTGTACAATGTTTGGAAATAAAGTTTCTACAAATATTTGTCATTTGCAAATCACCAAGTAAAGTGTTCTGATTTGTTTTCCTCCAATTTAAATCTTTGTTTGCATCACACTTCTGAATTACAAAAAAGTTATTTCATAATTTCTGATCTACTTGTACTATTTGTTTACGAACTGTTCAAATGTTTTAGAGAAAAAAACAGACATTTTACTGCATTTTGTTTCACAATTATTGTCAAATAGCTCACTTGGCAAAAAGCATTAACTGTAAAAAGAGAAAGAAAAGTAAACACCATTTTCCAGGAACACATGAACAACAATTAGTAAAAAGACAAACTGACACTTGACCTCTGTCCTTGAGCAGTTGGTAAATGTGTCAAGATAAAACAAGATTTAAAGGCGTTTTAATTGCTCATTCACTTTCTGAACTAACAGAACACCTGTTTCTTTCAGCTTAAGTTTACTCCCCAGCAGGGTCGAGTAAGTGCTAAAAATAGCTCGACCTGCTAAAATTTCATTTGCTATTGCGAGTCGGCGAGTGGATTTTTCGAGGCCTGGCAGAAGAGATATGGAATTTCAAATGTTTACGGTAAGTATAGCGCCTAAAAGCACAAAGCAGCACTCGCGGTTATCTAGTTGTGAATGACCAAGTGAAAGACAAAGTTCAGGCCATCCACGATGGAGTGCGAGCCAGTTACAGGGACCAGGTTAGTTCTGCTAAAAAATTTTACTTTCTATAGTCCAGTGCTAAGAGATCCATTCGCAGTAGAAGGGGCCGCGAGGAGCAGGGAGAGCGTCGAAGATAGTCATTATTAGAGTGGTGTAGAAAGACGGGCATCGCTGTAGTGCAAAGATCCTGTCTGTCATTACAGACGTTTGTTGCTGGAACTTCGTATTGGAGGTCACCACGAGCTGTCAATGCTGTAGCGCGAAGTGCAGTTCTGGCATTGCCGGTAATCACTGGCAGTCGCTGTCGCGCAAAGAGTCGGGTTCCCTGGAGCTTCACATTGGCGGTCGGTGTGGGTGGCAAGATCTTGGTATGAAAGAGCCTGTTTGCCGTTATCAGGTCCCCAAAACTTCAGGTTTTCTCCTTTTCCTCCAGGAGGAGCTCAACTGATGTCACTCCAAGGGTCCAGGACCTGGGAGGCACCTCTTGGGTATCAGGAACCCACTCCTGCAGAAGCCAGCACTGCTCAGGCAGGTCCAATTGCAGGGCCAGGCAGGTCCAGTGCAGCAGGTCAGCTGGGGAATTGCAGGGAGGCCTCTGGAGCTTGTTGTGTTCCTGTAGCTCAGAACAAGAGGCCAGCTAACTAGCCCTTTCAGTCACTCTGGTAACCAGGGATGAAAGGAGCAGGTCAGTCTTCCTACTCATACAGAAGGGCAGTCCTCCAGCAGCAGTGCAGTTGTTAGATCTAGCATCCTTGACGTAATTTTCCCACTAAAGTTTTGCCTTCAGACCTCCTGTTTTGCTGACTTTGTTTTTGCTGCCCTTAGGACTCTGCACACTTTACCACTGCTAAACAGTGCTAAAGTGCTTGTGCTCTCTTCTTAAAACATGGTGAAATTGGCGTATACCCTATTGGCATATTTAATTAACTTGTAAGTCTCTAGTAAAGTGGCATTACCTGTGCCCAGGGCCTGTAAATTGAATGCTAACAGTGGGCCTGCAGCACTCATTGTGCCACCCACTTCAGTAGCACTTTAAACATGCCCTAGGCCTGCCATTGCAGCCTGTGTGTGCAGTTTTAAACTGCCATTTTGACCTTGCAAAATAAACCTTTTGCCAGACCCAAACCTTTCTTTTTAATACATATGAGTCACCCCTAAGGTAGGCCCTGGATAGCCCATAGGACAAAGTTGGACATGTAAATTTAAGTTTTACATGTCCTAGTAGTGAAAAACTCTTAAATATGTTTTTCACTAGTGCAAGGCCTACCTCTCCCATGGGATAATGTTGAAGTTATCTTATTACGTATACTAAGCAGTAATTTCCAAATGAGAGCAGGTAACCAATTCATGTTTGGTATCTTTGGAACTGTAATGAAAAATCCTAACTTATGGTGAAGTCAGTTTTTAAATTACAGTTTTGAAAATGTCACTTTTTAGAAAGTTTGCATCTGCCTTAGCCATTTGGTGCCTGCAGCCTGTCTCTGGGTCACATGATTAGTCTGAATGACAGTTGAGCTTTCTGTATTCCTCTTAGACAGCCACACACAATAAAGAGCTTAGGTGTGCCTGTATGGTAATTATTGGCAGGATGGGAGAGAGGAGCTGGCCCAGCCCTACTTATACTTGAATAGGCTGTGCTCTGTCTCCACAAAAAGGACTGCATACCACCTGTAGCTAGTCTGGAGCCTGGGCCAGGAAGGCAGGGCACATGTGCACTTCAAAGGCCTACCTCTAGAAGTTTCTCCTCACTTAAAAGGCACAACTGGGTCTGGAGCTCAGGCACCACCTCTTCAGTATACTTCTGGACCTGTGGATACTCTTTCAGGAAGAAGGGCTTCTGTACTGATGAAAGGACTGCCACTCTTTTGGACTGCTGCTCTGAAGGACTGCAGCCCTGCTGTGCTGTCCTGCTGCCCTCTTTCCTGGTTGAAATGGACTGGATCTGAATCTCTTGAACCCAGAAGCCCAGAGTGACTCCAAGAGCTAGTTGGCCTCTTGATTTGAAGCCTCAGGGACACAACAGGCTTCCAACACCTGCACCCAGACTCTGCCATCTGTGAGCCTACCCTGCCAAGAGGTGCCACCCCATTCCTGGTCGCAAAGACCTGCATCTCATTTGCAGTCCCATCCGAACTTCTGCTTCTTGACACATCATTGGCGCAGGCCCTCGCATCCTTCACCGATGGCATCCTAGATGATGATGCAGGCCCTCACATTGCAGCCTCGTCGCATCTCGGAACCAATGCATCGCTTCGGCTGCACAATGCTCAGAAAACCAGGATTGACAGCACTTTGTTCAGCAGGACTAACTGTGGCCCTGTAGCCAGCCCATGCTCCATCGCGGCCGGCCTCAACTTGTGACTGTGTCCCGGTCTGGCTCGACCAGATACCCATAGTTTGCGCTTTGTTCTTTTTGGTGCTGTTTTCACTAAAATCTTTAGAATTGCATATGTCTTGTTCTACTGATTGGATATTTGTCATTTTGGCCTTGTATTATTTACTAATGAAAGTTCTACTTTCCTAACTTGGATCTCTTTGTGTGGTGGTTTCACTTTATTACTGTTTGAAGTGTTGCACAAATACTTTACACATAGCCTCTACGGTAAGCCTGTTTGCTCTGTGCCAAGCTAGCAGAGGGTTGAGCACAGGTGTATTTAGGGTTGGCTTGGGCATCGTCCTGACAAGGCTTGTGGTTGCTGCTTGGCCAGGGCCCACACCCCAGTTAACCAACAATCCAATTTCTTACATATACAATAACAGTTAATGCAACACAGAATAATAAAAAAACAAGGATTCCTTTCTATTCACATCATACATTATCTGCACCCACTATCATTGTGAACATTTGCACAATCCAGCAACAAAAAGCAAATAGTGTTGCATGGGCTAAAAGGGATAAGCGCATACATCAAAATGTGCAGCTAACGGGAAAAATGACTGTCTTTTATTTTTTACTCGCAACCCAGCTGAGTACACACTTGTCTTATAAACAGTCACACTCAAGCCCTTGTTCTTTCTTCTCCCATAGTTGCCCAGGAAAGAAGCACAATTCTTATCAGGAATCACAGGGAGAAGTTTTCCTTTCCTTTAAGTCACTAGAAACCCAAACTGAACAAAGCATAAGTATAAGTAAAAAATAAATAATTTCTAATAAACAAAAGTATTGTACTCGCTTTCTGTGTCCAATCTTCTATTTCATTTTTTTACTCTATTCCTGATTACTCTCAGGCACACAACTTGCTTGGGTTACACCTGAGGGTTTCTTTTAGTTCCCCTGTAGACTCTTCCTGACCTCTATGTATTTTAGCCTAACTATGCTCACCCACCAGGCTCCTGAGTTCACTTGTTTAATTACCCCTGACTCTTCTCAGCACTATATCTAACTCGGGGGTTCCTCGTTCTGTCCTATGCTTTTCTTTCCATGCCCAGCCCAAGCTTTCAAAAACCCATTCCTTCAGGCCTCTTTCATAACCCTTTTATTTCTTGCTTTCCAGGATTGTCTAGGACATGTTATTGCCTCCCACAGAGGTCAACAGAAAGTGTTGCAGGGATTCTGTTTTGGAACAGAAATATGCCTGGGATCACAGAACATCAGTATGCAGGGACTGAGTCACCATACCACATCAGTACCAATGAACCCTAATTCAAACTAGCTCATAGTGACTTACCTGCACTCCTAGCCTTCCCAGAGTAAAAGGTAATTTGGCACTCCAGAACACAACACTCTAGTCCACTCAGGGAACCGTGGTAACAGGTCATCACCTTACTTTCACTCACTCATGCATGTCCATAATAAAGAGAAGCAGGACATGAAAACAGTTTACAATATTTATTGAAACTAATGTGTTCTATTATGAAGCAACTGCACTGCAATTACAAAACATACAAAACTTAGTAATGTAATTAGCATCACCAATAACCCGTACACAATTATAAGCCCTATCATGGTTGTTGGTGTATCTGCCCAAGCCTAGCCTCACAATATTATACTAAAGATCTCTGGGATGGTGATGGGCCTCCGCTTTCCCTGTAAGCAGTTCCTCCGGGGGCCTGTTGGCAGCACAAGCATCAGTCAGTCACCAAGGGAATTCCTCCTGCCTTCCACGTCCCTCTTAGCGTAGGGGTGTCTCGCCGGTCGAAGTGAAGTGCAGGGGGAAAATGCTTTGGGGCAGCACTCCCCACAAGCAGTAGTAGTAGTAAGTAAAGTTAGCTGTATTAATCAAAAGATTACAATAATAAATATAAAACATTACACATTGTATCAATAAGCTTCTAAAATCATACAAGCGACCGGTTTCAATGCATCTCAACTCTGGGTGTACAATTTCATGTATGAGCGTAATATTTAAATCACAATTATTAATTGGTGCATCAATCTAAAAATTTCCATATAAAAAGTGCAGTTTCTTAAACACAATATCTAAAAAGCACTAGCATCCTAAAGCATATATTTATACTCATACTTTAAGAACAGTTTGCATACAACTTAATCCATGCGTAGTCGGCGAAGTGTTAATATTTATATGAGAGCCAGAGTGCAGGTTTTAAGTTTCAACCGATAGCAGCACTGGCCTTATTATTCACACCTTTGACCAAGACACTTTCGGCCTCTACCTTCAATCTTACTTCGCCTACTGATTTTTCCTATCATCTCCAGTTAAGTGCTAATGTGCCAAAGTGTGCAGAAAAACATACATGTCACAGGTTTTGTTCAACAAATTGACTATCTCTAGAGGCAATACAGGATATCTAAAATGGGTAATAAAGCTATGTAAATCTTTTCCTATAAATACATCCGTATAGAACAAAAAAATCATACAGCTAAGGCTTTGTAAGCCTGATTTAAACATTTTGTCAACGTTATTATTGTCTTCCCTGACTCTAAAACAATACCTGACGGCTTCCACAGTTGATCTTATTTTTTCTTTGTGAAACATGGAGCGTAAGTATTTTTCCCTTAAGTACAACAATTTAGGACAAATACATATGATATGCGGAAGGGATGCAGCTGCAAGTCCACAGAGACGACAGGCAGTTTAACCTTTAAAAGCTGGGTTTCATTTCCCTTCAAACTCACAAATCGGAATATAAAACAATCTAAACCTTAAAAATCTATTTTTAGCATAGCCAGGCAAATTTGACCCTAAATATTCTTGGCTCCGCACAGAGTAAGTATTGGACACTAGGTCGATATGCTTGTATTTTCCGGCTTGTGCCAAGTCCGAGTCCCACTGTTTAGCTGTAAAGCTATCACGAAGGAGGCTTTTCTGGGCTGATGGATTAATTTGCCCCAGTGTCTGTGGATCAGGTAGGTCATAAGATTCTAGGCCCGCAAGTAAGATGTGCAACTCCAAATCCTTGTATATAGATTCACCCAGTTCTTGGTATATTAGATGTTTTAGAGAAGCTGGGTCTGCTTTTGCACATTTGCAGATGTAATTCACAGTGCTTCTGTAGCTGAGTGATGTTAAAGATTTTAAACCTAATTTTAGTCTTATAACACAGTGAGGAGTGGCTGTGCGTAGATGTAATAGGTTGCATTTTATCAAGACTAGAAATGGCCTTCTGAATCAGTGTAGGAGATCAACACAGTAGATATGGAAGAAATTTCATGATTAGCGCTTTAAGTGATGGCCTAATCGCTTTTCCACCAAACACACTTGAGAATCTTAGGCCCGATCTGATGATCACTGTTGACTTCAATTTTCTAGTGGCCGGATGGTACGACCATGAAAGTCACTCCGAGATAGTCATATTGTTTCCCTATTTCAATTGAAGTATCTCCTAGAACCCATCCCTTGGACTTAGTTTGCTGCCCCACAGTCATGATTTTTGTTTTGGGCAGGTTGGCAATTAATCCATCCTCCAAGTTGTAACTATGCAATTGGTTTAGTTGATGCTGTAGACTTTTGGCGTTTCTGACAGGATCACCAGGTCATCAACATAGGCCAAATGTGTTATCTTTATGCCTCCTAACTTTGGAGGAATACCCTGATCTGAAAAATAATAGAGGGACGAGGATACATCCTTGTTTAAGGCTGTTCTCAGTGCAAAATGTAGAAGACACAGTAATGTCAGATGATAGCTTTACCTGTAGCCATGTTTCGGTATGCAATTCGATGATAAAGTGCAGAAGGTAAAGATCTATTTCCCACGTTATAAGCTTGTCCCACAGCCTTTGCCAGTTCACTTTGTCGAAAGCCTTGGAATAGTCCACGAAACAGGTGTATAGTGTTGTTTTCTGTATACGTGATTTTTTTCCCTAGTAGAGCCAGTGTTGTAATACTATCAATTATTGAACAGCCTGTGCAGAATCTTGTTTATGTTGATGAAATTAACGTTTTTTCTTCTGCCCAAAGCCTTAATTTATTTTGAAGGTGCTTAGCAAACAGTTTCCCTTCAAAGTCTAAGAGCACTATTTATCTGTAGCTGGTTGGATCTTGTTTTGGACCTCGTTTATATATTGGATGCACAATCGCCCTTTTCCAAGAACATGGAGCTTTCCCAGACTTAGTTACATACAAGAATAGCTGTTCTAGCAGTGTGCTCCAAAATGTGACATCTAACTTGACCAGAGCTATCGGTATACCATTTGGTCCAGCTGCTTTGGATGAGCGAGAACTTTTTATTAGCTTTCATATTTGCTCCTTTGTAATATCAGGATGTTTTCCAAAAACTACTTGTGGTTCAAAAGAGCAAGTAATTACTGATTTGTACAGGGACTTTAAAGCAGGTCATAATTGTGGTCTCCTTTTGGGGTGGGGGCAGCCCTAAGAGAGTACCAGCCGATCCATGTCAGGGAGAGCGGTCGGCACGCACTGATTTGCAGCCTCAAAGTCAGTGCTTAACATAGCAATGCGCGTCGATCACCAGCACTTCCCCAGCGCTGACTGGTAGTCAAAAAGAGGGACTGGAGAGCAGCAGTAAAGCACTTGCCACTCACTTTAACTTTAGGGACAAAAATGCCCCGCCTCAAATTCCCTTAGGCAGCACCGCACACATGCTTGTTACCAGGAAAGGGGAGCAGTCCACCAGCTCCACAGAAACAGAGAGGGGGGAGGTAAGTAGCTGATGCAGGCCAGACTCACTAGTCCCACTGCCTTTGGAAAACCAACACTTATGTGCCCCTCAACAGAACAGGAGGAGGGGGGGGGGAGAGACAAGCCCATGAGCCCCTGGAGAATACTGGGGGCACCAAGCAGGAAGATAGGCAGCAGGCCAGCATATCAAGGCCCCTGAGCAAAGTGGCAGTCCTCCTTGTGACCTAGCAGGCCACAGGTCAGCATAATAAGCAATCAAGTCCAAAGGTGGTTCCTCCTGGCAGCATAATAGTTCCTTTTGGTGCAGCAAGTAGAGGCAGCAGCATCTGGTTATAAGTCCAACACAGTGTCTAAAATCATGGGGTCAGGGGCCCTGCACTTATACTCAAAATGTCTTTGATCTGAAGGTAACTTCAAACAAACTTTAGAAGTGCACAATACTCCATTCAATCCCAGCCCTGGCACCAGACAAACTACAGGGAGTGGAAGGAGACAACATTGTGAGAGGACATGCACAGCCCTATTCAAGTGCAGGTGACAGCTTCTCTCACCACTCTAGCTCAGGATGACCCATCAGGATATGCGGGGCACACTTCAGCCGCCTTTGTGTGACTGTCTAGAGTGAATGCACAAACAGGCCCCTTTTAGTCTAAACCAGACGTTGATTGGAGTCAGGCTGCATAGCACAAAGAGTCATAAGTACACAGAAATGCCCACTTTCTAAAAGTGACATTTCTAAAATAGTACTAAAAAATCCACTTTCACCAATAAGCAGGATTTATCACCGCTATTCCAAACATACCAAACATGGCAACGCTACTCCATTCAGATTAGAAATTGCCACTGAAACACATATCAGGGAATTCCCAATGCAAACCTATGAGAGGAGTAGCCTCACAGCAGTGAGAAACCAAATAGGCTGTTTGTCACTACCAGGACATGCCACACAACAACGGCACTTATCCTACCTTTTCCCTACACAGCACCCTATCCATAGGATATCTAGGGACTACCTTAGGGGTGAACTATATGTAGTAAAGGGGGAGTTCCAGACTTGGCAAGTAACTGTAATGCATTGGGTCACGCTAATAAAGTCGTGATATGTGGACACGTACACTCCTTCTTTGGTTGCGTCATCTTTTGCAGTACGACAGATATATGAGTAAAATAAATCGATTACAAAATGGATAAAGTGGTTTAAGCTTATCAAATTAACAAGGAGTACAAAGAAGAAGAATTGACTACTTGATTTATTGGACTCATAATAGTCCAGGATTTGGCTGTGCAGCCGGAAGGGTTCCCAATATGTGGTTCCTCTGTGTTGAGTTTTCATTGTAAGCGCAATGGGACAGGGCGCGGACCGTGCTTGCACGCCTTCATAAACGTAAACAGCTAAACTTGACGAATATCATGATGACTTCAGAATACCAATGGTGTGCATCACACTACTTTCTATGTTTTCCACAATTGATTCTTGTCCCACCGTGTGATTGCACCCTATATAAGCGAAATTAAGTTGATCTATAAATGGTGGTCGAGTACTGTAATGTTAGTGCCTGGGAAAATGACGAAGAACTTTGGAGTGACGGTTTTCCACACAAACGGCTTGAAAGAACAGGGGATTACAATGGACTTTTTTAAATGAAACACTTTTCTAATGAAACATTTCACTATTTTTCAAAATGAAACATTTTACTATTTTATTTTGTTTTATCGTGCTTAAGTGTCGATTTATTAGTTTTTTCTTGTTAACATGTTGAATATTACAATGTGCAATTCTGTTTTGGAATGCATGGATTCATGTGTTTGTCAGTAAGAACAGCCTTTTAGATGAGGCATGAGGATTTACCATTTCTATCACCGGGTTCCGGCACGAGTGCAAATATGCTAGCAAGATTACGACGAGAAGCATGCTGGGACATGCAGTTTTTACACACAGCAACGGAGGATAGGGAGAGTGAGAAAGGATATAGAATCCATGCCAGAGTTTAGGTAAAGCAGTTTTTTTCCTGCCCAACCATCTGTTGACAATTGAAAAGGGAGTCAGAGTGAAGCAATATTCGCAGCAGTTGATGAGGTGTTTAGTTTAAATAGAGAAGCGCGCCTCGGCACACCGTAGATTTGGAGCGGTATGGTGGAAGCAAAGAGTTTTCCTGACACGATGTAGTGTTGTTGAGATGTTGTGATTTTTTTTTTAAAAACGACCACATGTCATGGTGAGTGGAGGAAACATCGTTGATTCAGCGGGGTCTATGAATGAAGGGGTAACAGTTGGGGAATAGGTTATGTAAAGAGGGGATGGAGAAAAGGTTTTGTTGACTGCAGCCATGTGTGGGGGTGGAATAGAGTGGGTACCAACGAGGAGGTAGGGGCGTTATGTTGGGTTTTGAGTAACACTAGGAAACATGTAATGTTTAAAGACATGTTGATTTGCATGTTAACTTGAAAACAGTTAATTGTTTGTAGTTTAAGTTTTTTATGTTGTTTTCAACAAAAGTTTGTAATAATCATGTATAGCGACGGTGGTTTTTTGATTATGATTTTTTGCCTTGTAGATACCCCTGATGAAGGGAATTGATATTCCCGAAATGCATTGGGTCACGCTAATAAAGTCGTGATATGTGGACACGTACACTCCTTCTTTGGTTGCGTCATCTTTTGCAGTACGACAGATATATGAGTAAAATAAATCGATTACAAAATGGATAAAGTGGTTTAAGCTTATCAAATTAACAAGGAGTACAAAGAAGAAGAATTGACTACTTGATTTATTGGACTCATAATAGTCCAGGATTTGGCTGTGCAGCCGGAAGGGTTCCCAATATGTGGTTCCTCTGTGTTGAGTTTTCATTGTAAGCGCAATGGGACAGGGCGCGGACCGTGCTTGCACGCCTTCATAAACGTAAACAGCTAAACTTGACGAATATCATGATGACTTCAGAATACCAATGGTGTGCATCATACTACTTTCTATGTTTTCCACAATTGATTCTTGTCCCACCGTGTGATTGCACCCTATATAAGCGAAATTAAGTTGATCTATAAATGGTGGTCGAGTACTGTAATGTTAGTGCCTGGGAAAATGACGAAGAACTTTGGAGTGACGGTTTTCCACACAAACGGCTTGAAAGAACAGGGGATTACAATGGACTTTTTTAAATGAAACACTTTTCTAATGAAACATTTCACTATTTTTCAAAATGAAACATTTTACTATTTTATTTTGTTTTATCGTGCTTAAGTGTCGATTTATTAGTCTTTTCTTGTTAACATGTTGAATATTGCAATGTGCAATTCTGTTTTGGAATGCATGGATTCATGTGTTTGTCAGTAAGAACAGCCTTTTAGATGAGGCATGGGGATTTACCATTTCTATCACCGGGTTCCGGCACGAGTGCTAATATGCTAGCAAGATTACGACGAGAAGCATGCTGGGACATGCAGTTTTTACACACAGCAACGGAGGATAGGGAGAGTGAGAAAGGATATAGAATCCACGCCAGAGTTTAGGTAAAGCAGTTTTTTCCTGCCAACCATCTGTTGACAATTGAAAGGGGAGTCATAGAGTGAAGCAATATTCGCAGCAGTTGATGAGGTGTTTAGTTTAAATAGAGAAGCGCGCCTCGGCACACCGTAGATTTGGAGCGGTATGGTGGAAGCGAAGAGTTTTCCTGACACAATGTAGTGTTGTTGAGATGTTGTGATTTTTTTTAAAAAACGACCACATGTCATGGTGAGTGGAGGAAACATCGTTGATTCAGCGGGGTCTATGAATGAAGGGGTAACAGTTGGGGAATAGGTTATGTAAAGAGGGGATGGAGAAAAGGTTTTGTTGACTGCAGCCATGTGTGGGGGTGGAATAGAGTGGGTACCAACGAGGAGGTAGGGGCGTTATGTTGGGTTTTGAGTAACACTAGGAAACATGTAATGTTTAAAGACATGTTGATTTGCATGTTAACTTGAAAACAGTTAATTGTTCGTAGTTTAAGTTTTTTATGTTGTTTTCAACAAAAGTTTGTAATAATCATGTATAGCGACGGTGGTTTTTTGATTATGATTTTTTGCCTTGTAGATACCCCTGATGAAGGGAATTGATATTCCCGAAATGCATTGGGTCACGCTAATAAAGTCGTGATATGTGGACACGTACACTCCTTCTTTGGTTGCGTCATCTTTTGCAGTACGACAGATATATGAGTAAAATAAATCGATTACAAAATGGATAAAGTGGTTTAAGCTTATCAAATTAACAAGGAGTACAAAGAAGAAGAATTGACTACTTGATTTATTGGACTCATAATAGTCCAGGATTTGGCTGTGCAGCCGGAAGGGTTCCCAATATGTGGTTCCTCTGTGTTGAGTTTTCATTGTAAGCGCAATGGGACAGGGCGCGGACCGTGCTTGCACGCCTTCATAAACGTAAACAGCTAAACTTGACGAATATCATGATGACTTCAGAATACCAATGGTGTGCATCACACTACTTTCTATGTTTTCCACAATTGATTCTTGTCCCACCGTGTGATTGCACCCTATATAAGCGAAATTAAGTTGATCTATAAATGGTGGTCGAGTACTGTAATGTTAGTGCCTGGGAAAATGACGAAGAACTTTGGAGTGACGGTTTTCCACACAAACGGCTTGAAAGAACAGGGGATTACAATGGACTTTTTTTTAAATGAAACACTTTTCTAATGAAACATTTCACTATTTTTCAAAATGAAACATTTTACTATTTTATTTTGTTTTATCGTGCTTAAGTGTCGATTTATTAGTTTTTTCTTGTTAACATGTTGAATATTGCAATGTGCAATTCTGTTTTGGAATGCATGGATTCATGTGTTTGTCAGTAAGAACAGCCTTTTAGATGAGGCATGGGGATTTACCATTTCTATCACCGGGTTCCGGCACGAGTGCTAATATGCTAGCAAGATTACGACGAGAAGCATGCTGGGACATGCAGTTTTTACACACAGCAACGGAGGATAGGGAGAGTGAGAAAGGATATAGAATCCACGCCAGAGTTTAGGTAAAGCAGTTTTTTCCTGCCCAACCATCTGTTGACAATTGAAAGGGGAGTCATAGAGTGAAGCAATATTCGCAGCAGTTGATGAGGTGTTTAGTTTAAATAGAGAAGCGCGCCTCGGCACACCGTAGATTTGGAGCGGTATGGTGGAAGCGAAGAGTTTTCCTGACACGATGTAGTGTTGTTGAGATGTTGTGATTTTTTTTTAAAAACGACCACATGTCATGGTGAGTGGAGGAAACATCGTTGATTCAGCGGTGTCTATGAATGAAGGGGTAACAGTTGGGGAATAGGTTATGTAAAGAGGGGATGGAGAAAAGGTTTTGTTGACTGCAGCCATGTGTGGGGGTGGAATAGAGTGGGTACCAACGAGGAGATAGGGGCGTTATGTTGGGTTTTGAGTAACTTAATGTTTAAAGACATGTTGATTTGCATGTTAACTTGAAAACAGTTAATTGTTCGTAGTTTACGTTTTTATGTTGTTTTCAACAAAAGTTTGTAATAATCATGTATAGCGACGGTGGTTTTTTGATTATGATTTTTGCCTTGTAGATACCCCTGATGAAGGGAATTGATATTCCCGAAATGCATTGGGTCACGCTAATAAAGTCGTGATATGTGGACACGTACACTCCTTCTTTGGTTGCGTCATCTTTTGCATTACGACAGATATATGAGTAAAATAAATCGATTACAAAATGGATAAAGTGGTTTAAGCTTATCAAATTAACAAGGAGTACAAAGAAGAAGAATTGACTACTTGATTTATTGGACTCATAATAGTCCAGGATTTGGCTGTGCAGCCGGAAGGGTTCCCAATATGTGGTTCCTCTGTGTTAAGTAACTGTAAATGCCAAGTCACTGTGGCAGTAAACTGTGCATGCAAACCCTGCAGTGGCAGAGGCCTGAGACAGGTTTGAAAGGCTACTTCTGTGGGTGGTGCAAGCAGCGCTGCAGGCCCACTAGTAGCATTTCATTTACAGGCCCTGGGTATATGAGATACCACTGTATAAGGGACTTACAGGTAAATTAAATATGCCAAGTGGGTGTAGACCAATCATACAAAGTGTAAAGGCAAGAGCACATGCACTTTAGCACTGATCAGCAGTAGTAAAGTGCCCAGAGTCCTAAAGTCAACAGAAGCAGGCCAGAAAAAATACAATAGGAAGGCAAAAAGTTTGGGAACAACCGTGCAAAAAAGATCATGTCCAACATAAGGGAAAACTACAGTGGGTCCTATAGGGGACTCACAACACCTCGCCTATGGTTGGTACAGTGACATAACGAATAGCAATCATATACACAAGCTAAGCAAGCCCAAAGCGTCTCTAATAAGCGTGCCACAAAAGGTTATAATTAGAATATAAAATCTTAATATGTCAATTTGTAAAAGGGTAACTGAATTAAAGTATGTCAGAGGTATCTATGATGTCTTTCGCAAGTTCAAAAGCCATCGAATCCAGAACAGATTCCATCTCCACAGATGATGATAGATCAACAGCCCAATTCACCAACTCCAGAGAACAGGCATGATCCTCTGTCTCAGCTGATGCTGAGAAAGTAACTGGGTAACCCGCATTTGTGTCATTTGAGCCAGGTGTTATAGCTCCATGTGCTGATGCACTTGTTTTGACAATTGTCAATTAACTGGCATTCTGAAGGAGCCACAGGCCCAAGGGACAACTTTGAAAATGGGTCGCTAATGGACTTAACAACATGTCTATGTCCACGGAAGCCACAGCCGGCAGCTCCAGGCAAATATCTAATGCCTATTCAAAGGGGCACCAGAGGCGGTGAAACAAGGGTTGCACGCAGGCAAACTAGGCTGGCTGGAATGAGAATGACCAATCAAGTTGCAACTCCAAAGAATCAAAGCATGCACTCAAAGCACAGCTAGAACAATGGTAGTTCCAGTAGGCTGGCAAAGACAACATCCTTTGCGGAGGAACAAAAATAGTATCAGAATGCTGCAAATGAGGAATAAGAGCAGCAGGAACCCTCGGAACACACTGGAAATAAGGGAATGAATGAAAGCTGGTATTACTCCAAAGACTGTCTGGAAGTTACTGACTAAGCCAGAACCTATAACTTTAAAAAAGTGCACAAGGCCAGCTGTATTGGATGCAGTAAAAATGTGATGTACTAATTTGCCGAAATGTAATGGGAGGTTGGTGTTTAGCAAGGACTGTAGCTCACTGGATGCTCTGCAACTTGTAATTCAAAGGTTTTTCAAGCAGATGTTAGGGCTACTTCCTTTTGAAACAATAATGCTTTGAGTCTGCTTAGCTTGTTAAAATCTGCCTTCAAAGTTGGAATGGAAGGCCACAATGAACTATCCATACCCCCTTGGGTGAGAGGGAAAATTACTTTGTTGCAGCATGTGATGAGCTGGGAAACTGATACACTATATGGGATCCCAGTGCGCATCCTACAGCAGTCTTGATCACTTATTATTAAGTAACTTCCATTTGAAAGGACTGTAATTAGTGGGAGTAATGCAGGGGCTGGTATACTTTTAAGATCACAGGCCAAATTCGCTACTGAAGCATTACATGCACTGTGTATGGTGACGTGTTTGCAAACGTGTGAATGCCCGACAGAAGAGTCACATTCCTTTCCACTAAGAAAGACTTCTTTGTTGGCACTTTCACAATGATACAAAAATGGGAGGGACCATAGTTCATGAATGAAGCTGCTTTCTAGGGGATCATATCTACCAACAGGAAAACGTTTCATGCAAGCTGTGAATTGAAATGTTGAAATTGGCAGAGATATTATGCCATGTATTAACCATACAGCGGAAGGTGTTTCTGCTATAGTGAAAAGGAGCTGTTCTAACTTCTCGAGATGTAACATTGTGAAAGTTGTGTCCTTTTTTGCCATAAGCTGTTGTTTACGTGCCATATTGAAAGTCAGGAATAGGTGGCTGGGATTAAGATTTTTCAGGGTCTGAAGGGTCCAGCTACACTGCATGATAGATCTAAGTTGACTTCGCTCATGGTATAATGTAGACATGTCACTTTGCATGATATCAATGACAGATGACACACTGGTATACAGGTTGTAAATGCGAGAAGACAACGTATTAATACTATTATCAACAACAGCAAACACTTTATCCAAGTTATCTTGATCAATTTGTCTTAAACATGCAGCAACTTCCATCTGTGATAATTTCCAAATTTCATTATATGCAGCATAAATGAATCTTTTAGAACGTAGAGACTTAGGACTCAACAGAAACTCTGATAAGTACATGTCCTCCGATAGCAGAGAAAGATGTTGTTTTACTGTAGATAGCTTGGAGTGTTCTAACCATTGTAGACACAACTTCCCCACTGACTAGGTAGCAACAATTCCTGAGTGTTGGCATTGAGAATAATGAGGGATAAGTCAGCTAGCTTTAAATCCCGGTGTGGAATTTAAAAAACGTGCATGACAACCATTTGAGCCCATGGGCCACAACAACTAACTGTGAGGACCTGTAAGTGTGGACTTGAATGTACCATTCTGCAACTTACTATTGAGCTGTTCCTCAGTGTAATTTGTTAACTGTGGCCAATTTTCAAACCAAGCAATGGAAGGAATAGTGGGTGCATTCATTTCTTTAATTTTAGCAAATCCTAGACACATGGTCTAATGAACAGTGTCATTCAGAAAAATTATCTGTGTTGGGATTAAACAGGCTCGGAACAAGGTTTCCGTTCCCTGAACATGCCATGATTGGTTACCCCAAATGAACTTCAAGTCAATTGTATCCTTCCATAATCATAGCCCTTAATAGCCAATTGTGTAACAGAAAAGTCAGTTTATATGAGCTTAGTTTGTGTAAGCATGTATTTTTTGGTGGTGCAGGGATGAGTTTAAAGTAAAAGGATGTCGGATCTGATGTGTCATATCCTGAAAAGTATGTGAATTTATCTTTATATGTTTTAGAACTCCCTTGTGGGGGTGTGGGACAATGTTCCCTTTGTGCGTAATTAAAACATGTACGTTGAAAACTAGCTCCATGCAACTAATGATGTCCGTAATGGTGATAACGGAACAATTCAGCATAGTTAGCAGAAGGTACAAATCCTCTGATTTGAAAACAGTATAATATTCCAGCTTCGAGAGCATGGAGAGTACAGTTTCAGCATCCCAATCATCTGAATGTAACCCAGGTACTATGACATCCCCCATAGAAACTTTTAACACATTTGGTATCTGCAGGATCTCCTACGACCAAATATATCGTAAGGAACTTTATCCCAAACAATTCCATCAATTACTGGAACAGCTGAAATGTTCACGAGGAACAAGTCTCTTTTTAGCTTATATGAAGAAGAGTGAAGGGCCAACACCCCATCAACTAGTTCCATAGCAGAGCGTTCTGGAAGGTAGTGTCCATTAATTAGCAACTCGAATCCGTAGGAATAGAAAAACCAAGGAAATTGTTATCCAAACATATATCCAAGGCGGGATCAGATATATGTGTTTTAACCATGAAAAGAAAACACAGATCCGGGCAGCAGGAGTGTCTAGAGCAGATGAACTGATGAGAGTCAGAAGAAAAATCATCTGCTCCTACAAAATAACCAGAAGTAGTTTGCCGAAAAACTGGTGCCTCAGGTATCGCAACAGGACCAGAAAAATCCATAAGAGCTGGCTCTGAAGAAGGTGGATCATTATAAACGACCTCAGCTGCAGAAGATGCAGTAGTTAGAACAGTACTCACTTCAGCACAACGATCATTTACGTCAAAGGGAATGGCCATACACTTTGATGCCAAAAAGGACCTGTTTTGGGGTCTGGCCACCCAGAGATCTTTTAGAGAGGTTGTTTAATGCTGACATAACCCCATCAAGGTGTTGCATCCAACTACTCCCTGTGCCTAATACTCTAGCTGTTAAGGACTGCTTTAAGTCATGGTTCATCCACTCCACAACAAAATTGCCCTTTGGCCTATATGGAGAAGAATAATGCACCTGTGACCCATGGGAAGCCATAGTAACCCTATAAGCTTTAAAAGCAAAGGCCGGGCCCTGGTCCGAGCGGAATGTACTGCATGCATGTGTCCCAATAAAGACTTGCATGTCTTTCATAACAGTGCAAACATCAGCCGAATGTTGTAGCCAAACCCAGAGGAACCTGGCGCAAGAACCAGTTGCAACTAGTATGAATTTAAATGCAGTATCCGAAATAAGGAAGCCACAATGGTCCAAACAAATGCAGCCAAATGGCTTATTAGAAATGTACAGGTTTCTCTGCGGTGGACGTGCCACAGTGGAGGGCTTAATTTGTTGACAAATGTCACAACAAAGGACATACTTTTGGCATGCTGAAATTAGCCTTTCCACCAATAGCGTCGCTGTAGCATCAAAATTGTGGCCACCACACCTGCATGTGCAGAAGTAACACCTTCGTGCGCAGCTGTCACTAAAGCTAGTCTGTGATCTTGGTTGGGAATCAATCGATCGCCAACTCCTGGAACAGTGATATAGGGAATATTTCGTTCACTTAAGTGGTATGTATACTTTGAAAACCTTTAGGTAAGGGGGTGCCGTCTCTATTAGTATGAATGGTAGCCAAGATATCAGAATCTGATTTGGCCACTTCATCAGCCAGAGAAGTCCCTACACTGTGTGCTCCCACGTGTCGATGACTCAACGTATGTATAACTTGAACCCATGGCAACCTATCTTTGAGGTCCGCCACTTTAAGCCAAAGCATTTCATGCTTGATTGTGTTGCCGTTAGAATCTTTGAATCCATGCTCTCACCAACACTGTAAATTTTCAGGATTGTACACAGTAATACGAATCACAAACAATAATTGTGAGGAATTCTGAATCTGTATGTTCAAGTGCAAGAAGTTAAGCTTTTTAGTTCAGCCAACTGCGCAGTGCAGGCCCCTAAGGACTGGGTACAAGTTTTCTGTGGAAAGATTCCGTCCAATGTAACACGAACAACAGTGGTGTATGCCGCCAAATATTGCTGTTTAGAACCTATAGCAGGTTGGGCTGAACCATCAGTGTAAACAATATATTTATGCTGTTCAAGAGGTAAAACAGAAGAGGGCATGGGATACACATGCTCATACTGTAGAAATGTTTGTGTCTGTAACGATGGGACAAAGATGAAGTCTACATCAACAGAAGTTAAGGATTTTGCCCATTGCATACATCTAAGGTCGAGGGCTTTAGCATTAGGAACACTAGCCTTTGTGACAGCCTCTAAGGCTGGCACAGGAGTAACAACATAATACGTTCCCTTGTGCAAGTAGTCGCTCCTTAAGAATAGCCATCTGCGCAGCAGTCTGCATTTTTTCAGTGGAGGCAAAACACATTTCTGCACTGGAATATAAATGCTATTTATAAGTCATCAGCACTGTTTCACCTTCATTAAAAGGCCCACAACTCCAAGGAACTCTTCACCATCATACAGGAATGTTCCAAACCCAACAGCGAAACAACTGACATCCCTCCCTCCCAAGACCTCTGCAACAGACTCAGCTACTTCTTTCACCTCAAGATCAAGACGCTCTACGACAACTTCGACCAAGACCTCTGCACCACCCCAACCCACACCCCCAGTGATGCCACCCAACAGACCCTACTTACCTGGACCCCACTCATGACTGAAGACACCCTAAAGACCATGAAGAGCATCCATTTCGGTGCACCTTCAGACCCCTGCCCGCCGCACATCTTCCACAGAGCCGCCACAGCCATCGCACCCGAGCTACGTCAAACCATCAACTGCTCCCTCGAAACCGCCAAATTCACCAACAACTGGGAGCGTGCCAAAGTCAACCCCCTCCTAAAGAATCCTTCCGCAGACTTGACAGACCTTAAGAATTTCAGGTCCATCTCACTGCTTCATTTCGCAGCCAAGGTCATCGAAAAGGCTGTCAACACCCAGCTAGCACACTTCATCGAAGCCAACAACATCCTAGACACCTCTCAATCCGGATTCCGCAGCAACCACAGCACTGAGACCGCCCTCCTTGCCACCACAGACGACATTCACGCCCTACTCGACGAAGGCCAAACGGCAGCCCTCATCCTCCTGGACCTATCAGCAGCCTTTGACACCTTCTCCCACTGCACACTAGCCACCAGACTCCACGACGCCGGCATCCAAGGAAAGGCCCTAGACTGGTAACGCTCATTTCCCACGAGCAGAACACAGAGAATAAGACTCCCGCCTTTCCTCTCAGAACCAACAGAGATCAGATGCGGAGTACCCCAAGGATCCTCCCTCAGCCCCACCCTCTTCAACGTCTACATGGCCCCCCTCGCAACCATCGTCAGAAACTATGGGCTCAACATCGTCTCCTACGCCGATGAAACCCAGCTCATCCACTCCCTCACCAAGGAACCCAACATCACCAGGCACAACTTCCAAGAAGGGATGAAAGCCGTCGGAACCTGGATGAAGAACAGCTGCCTGAAACTCAACTCAGAAAAAACATAAGTTCTCGTCCTCGGCTCCACCGCCTCCGCAAGGAACGATACCAGGTTGCCGCCTGCACTCAGAAACCCACCTACCCCAATAGACCATGCACGTAAGCTCGGCATCATACTGACTCATCGCTCAGTATGAATCACCATATCAACGCCGTCTCCTCCGCATGCTTCAACACCCTCCGCATACTAAGTAAAACATTTAGTGGATCGCCTTCGACACCAAGAAAATGGTCACTCACACCCTCATCCTCAGCAAACTGGACTACGGCAATGCCCTCTATGCCGGAATCAACAAAAAACTCCTCTGCAAACTCCAGACCGTCCAGAACGCTGCAGCCAGACTAATCCTCGATCTCCCACAGCACAACCACATCACCCAACACCTCAGCGACCTCCACTGGCTCCCCCTCAAAAGAATAATAACCCTCAAGCTGCTCATGCACGCCTTCAAGGCCCTCCACAACATCGGACCCCAATACCTCAAAGACAGCCTCTCCTTCCATGCCCCCAAGAGAAACCTCCACTCAGCTGACCTCTCCCTAGCCGCCGTCCCACACTTCTACAGGACCAGATCGGGTGGAAGGTCCTTCTCCTACCTTGCAGCCAAGACCTGGAAGATCTACCTCTCCACCTCTGGCAAAGCCCAACACTGCACCAATTCAGGAAGGACCTCAAGACCTGGCTTTTAGAATGACCCCAACGGAGCTGCTCACACCCTCCCTTCAGTGCCTTGAGACCCTAACAGGTGAGTACTGCGCTCTACAAAACCCTGATTGATTGAATGAGATATAGGTAAACCCAAGGGCACCGTGTAAGACCTGGATGACCAGGTTTGTTGTATTGACATGTGTATGTAAATGACGTGTAGCAAGTAAGACATATTGTAAATATCTGAGTGTACTGGGTGTTCTGATGTCCATTGTGAGCTTGAGAAATCTCGGTGAATTATTCCATACAAAGATTTAATGTGCTGGGCATAATCAGGAATGTATGCTCTGCCAAAATTAAGGAATCCTAACAAGGATTGTAATTTTTTCAGCATAGTTTGAGGTTGCAATTGTGCACACTTTTCCAAACAGGGAGAGGCAAGACTTTTACCTTCATGTGTAAGTTCATATCCCAAGAAATGGATCCTGAGAAATGCAATATGTGATTTCTTAAAGTTACATTTGTAGCCAGAGGCAGCGAATCCTAAAATTATGTGATCCACTCTGGCCAGATGTGAGTTTAACTCATCATCTGTATGGTAGATGTCATCCACGTACAATAAAGCGCCTGTGTCAATATCAGTCCAATACTGTTCTTATAGCGCATTGCCAAACGAGTAAAGCGACGCTGAAATCCTAATGCGGAAAACGCTGCCCAATCTCTGCTTTCAGGAGCTAGATTTTGGCTGAAAAACATGTTGGAAATATCCATGGTTGTTTTGTATTTTCTACGGACTATTTTAGTAATCAGTGCCGTACTGTCTGTATTTTGTATATCAAAAGTGCATGAATGGCCGTTTAAATGTCTGTAGTAGATACAAGGTTTAATTACTCCCTGGTACTCGAATTGGGAGAGCATTTCTTTAACGGGTGCTTTAGCATCACGTCTAATTGAGTACTGTGGTTGCACTTGCTGGCTGGACCTTATGGGTATAACATGATAAGGGGAGTCCTTATCCCAGCTGACATGATTGCTGTATAAAGTTGGGGCATGTGCAAGAGCCCGTTCTGCAGCATAAACTTGTTTGACTGCATCAGGAACAAGAGCAGAAAATGATGGAAGGATTATATCCTCACCTTGTGGGGATGTTTGAACAAAAAGTGAGGGCCAATTCACCTTCGCTAAAAGGGCGTCTTAAGACAAAGTTACATTTTCCTTGAAAATTGCCTTAATGTTAATGGTGCGCTATATTTCACCCTCAATTTGTTTATCCAAGTCTTATAACCTATCTAAAGGGGCAGTGCGCCAATCTATCATTTATGAATTATGAATGTATCAGTTGCTCTCACTGCCAGAAACTGCTGGAGATTCTGGCGTACTATGATGACTTCTACTGTGCTGTCGAGGAGAGTCACTGCCCAACTCCTGTCCAACAGGAGGGTTCTCAGAGTTAGTGGCATATTTTGTGGTAATGTCAGCAAACCTTTTTTTCTGAAATTTGGGTTTAAATAGAGGAGTTCTGTCCTCCTTCATTTTTACGTCAGACGAGCATTCTGAGTCCCTATTCTGCGCCACATTCTCTTCTTGCCTGAGCTCAGATCGTCCTCCTCTCTCATACTGCTTGTCAGATAAGTCTTGTAAGGAACAATGAGAACGTGTATCAGAGCTCTGATACTTTTCTGGAACATTGAGTTTAGTGCGATCACAAACATCATAGCGTTTCTCAGAAGGCTCCGGGGGTGGGGTACCACCACGAGTTTTACCTTTTGGTTGTTGTTTAGATTTATCCCATGATTTTTTAACAAACTCACAAGTTTGCTTGGTTTCCTTGTCTGTATTAGGTTTACCAAGAGGTGGTTTAGTTGGTCTGGTTCCCAAATCATTGTGTCCTACAATTGTAGGTAGCTCGCGTTCATGGTCGATTAATGCACCCACTGCAAGCCTCTGGCGTATAGCCAGTGATGCTGCTTCACCTTTAATGTTAGACAGAATCATTGAAGATACTACCCATCAGTTTTATCCCCAAATCCAGGACAGCAGCTGCCCTGTATTCATTCTGTTTTTGTTTTCACACATCCGGCAAAACTGACATGAACTGAGTATCGTGACTAATGGTATACATAGCCGCAAACACTATTACCCATGTGCTACAATCGCCTATTCCCAGAACCATTCTGTGGAATAAGCAAATAGTCAATATTCTGTGCCGGTCTTGTGGTCCTGTATTGGGAAACACAGCTTCAATTTGGTCGATCTTTTGGGCGATCCAAAATGGAATTTACTCATGATTAGAGGGAGTTTTGCCCATAACCGAATGAACAATTAAAGGACTTATGGGCGGCACTACCAGCAAATGGGCTTGCTCTTGCAGGCCATGCCATGCTGGCACAGCCAACAAGGTGTGAAACATATTGTGTCAAACGTCTATAAAGTGTAACTAGAGCCTCGTACAAAGCTTGTGTTTGTACTAGATTTTGATTAGCCATATCAGGATATGGCATGTATCCAGCTAAAGCAGGCCAGGTCGCCAACTCCTTTCTAAGGGGACCCATGCATACCGGTGTAGCCGCATGTGGTAGGGTGCCAAGGAACCAAGTATGATGTTCCCAATAAGACAAAGCTATTTCCATGAGTGCATACGGTCTGTGTAGTATTGGTGGTAGAAGTGTTGTGTACGTAGGGAATGTGTTAGTATTCCCATCCACAGCTGGAAAATTGACCCAAGAATAAAATACTTCAAAGCTGTAGGCATTGTTGGCTTCAGCTACAGAGATAAAAGCACCACCTGCATTAGTAAGTCTATGATGCGTTACATGAGCATGGACATCAGGTCTGCAATTAACCAGAATGGCCACAGGTGCGGCAGCCATAAGGAAAAGAGAAAGGTATACAAAGTGCAACACAAAAATGGATTATCCTTTTCAACTTCTCAAGCTTGAAAAACACAGAATTTGATTTGATGCTCTCTAAACACTGTGGAGGAGTGATCACTAACACCACGGACATCTCCGGTAGGAGGTGTAAGGCCTATTATGGACACACACAAGCACTACTCAGGAGACCCATGAATAAGTACCAGACCAAACGTTGGTGGCACCATGTTGCATGGATTGTGTTTTGGAACAGAACTATGCCTGGGCTCATAGAATGTCAGTATGTAGGGACTGAGTCACCATAACACATCAGAACCCATGAACCCCAATCCACACTAGCTCATAGTGCCTTACCTGTACTCCTTAACTTCTCAGAGTAACAGGTAATTTGGCACCCCAGAACACAACACTCTAGTCCACTCACGCAATCGTGGTAACAGGTCATCACCTTTCGCTCGCTCACTCATACATGTGCATAATAAACAGAAACAGGACAAGAAAACAATATTTATTGAAACGAACGTTCTATTATGAAACAACTGTGCTGCAATTAGAAAACATACAAAACGGATTAATTTAATTAGCATCACCAATAACACGTACCCAACAGAAAGCCCTATCATGGTTTTTGGTGCATCTGCCTAAGCCTAGCCTCACAATATTATATTAAATATCTCTTGGATGGTGACAGGCTCCATACCTGGCATCTGCCGTTAGTTGGTCTGCATCTCAGATTGTGCAAAGCTAGCGCTCTGGTTCCGGGACCTCTTCTCTATTTTCAAAATGGCAAGTCTCGGCTTATATGATAACAAATGCCCTACTCGTAAACAGCAGCTGGGTCCCTTCCATTGTGTCTAGGTGTTAGTAGCTGACCACAGAGAATAATAGGGCACAATGTTGTTTGACCTTGTACCAGATGTTCAGACTGAGCTCAGCAGAAAAACAGAATAATAAAACATGTGCAGCCTTTTTCTAAAATAAAAGTGTGTCACAAAAATAAACATGTTATTTCGTAAAGTGTGCAAAGCGCAAGGCAGCCTACAATGTGTACAGCATGCATGGTTGGGCTAACATAAGGGAAAACTACAGTGGGCCCTATAGGGGACTCACGACAAAAGTATAGTACACCAACTCACTCAGGAAGAAAAAAATGAAAAGCATATATATTTATAGAAAAACCTACCCTGTCTCCTTCGCCCCAGCCTCTCCATGGAACCATTCACCTGCACATGCCTTGGTTCTCCCTTGGATCCATGGCAGGACTCATAGCCTTAGGAGAGCTTGACACCACCTGTCTTCACATTTGGCTGTGTCCTCTTCCTCTGTCACTACTCTGTTATCACCGGACTCCTTTCTTGTCTCCTGTGCATCCTTCACTCCTGGATCAGTGTCACACCAGCTGACTGATATCTTCCAAATAAGAATTTCCATCACATATAGCTCCCCTCTCAAAGCAGTGGCGAGGTCCTCCTGTGGAGAGCATTCTCCAAGTCATCACTGTCGCCTTCCTGGTTCCTGGTACGTGAGGTTGTGTGATGGAAAAACGCATGCCTTAACAATGCATGTCTTAACCATGCGATCTAAACCCGACAGCGTCTTTAACACGTATGCCTTTACCACGCAATTTCGTGGTAATGACATGTTTGGTAAATGTCCTTTCCCCCGATCTGGGTTATTCACGCCCTCTATGATTCTAAATTATTAACTTGTTTTATCAGGTTACTATTCCTTGACCATCAACCTCAAGATGAATTATTTCAAAACCTTCGGCCAAATGTAAATGCCTAGGGTAAGCCCATTTTAGGTCATTTCCTTTTCACTGCTCACTTTAAGCCTTCGTCATTTTAATCCATTGTCCCATTACAGTCCCAAGAACCCCTTGTCCTGAAGAGACCCAGTAACGCGAGAGGGTCGAAACGTCATCGACTACAAAAGGGGAGAGTCCTAGGACACTAGAAACATTTCTACCAAGTGGATTGACATTTGATTTCATAAGGGACCTCCCCGATTACTCCAATAGCCAACTGTTTTTTTATTAGTCACTGTATAATATGTCACTGTTGGTTTTGGTCACTAGCCTGGGGCACAAAAGTCACTTGGATTACTTTTTATCTTGTATATAGTGTGAATACACAGTTATTGTTTTACTCCTTTTTCATATAACTGTTCTTTGCAAAATAAAAGCTACGCCCATGTTCGGCTGAAGTGGGCTTGATAGAAATTCTCTTGTTTGTGGGCTTCAGTTTCACACTTGGACTGATTCCATATTGAACCAGTATAATAACAGAGTTAGAAAGACAAAACTCCCGTTCTGACTACAAACTTCATTTTAGGTACAAGGAAGTAACATTCCTTGCCTTATTCTCACATTTATTGTTCAAATGAGTTCCTTGTGAACATTGTTTGTTGGCTGACTAGCTATAACCAGTTCGCAGGGACATATGGGTTGCTCTTGTTCCTTGTTAAAAAAAAAAATGCTTGGTAAATGGGCAGGTGTGGTAAAGATCACACTCCTGCCCCTCTGCCCTACACCTTAAAGACACCCAAAACTTAAAATCCCTACTTCCCGCCTACGCCAACCCAACTACCCCCTCTACCTGAAAACTGCCCCTATCCTGAGCCCTACAACCCAGCCCCCTTAAAACTACTCTGACCCCAGCCCCCTACCTCAGCCTTAAAACAAGCCCCCACACCCTTAAACCCTACCCTGCCTACCCTCGCCCCAGCCCAACTGCCCCCTCAGCCTTAAACCTGCCCCTTTCCTGTCCCCTGCCCTGAGTCCTAAAACTCCCCAGCCCAGCCCTGAAAACTACCACGACCCCCAACCCCCAAAACTACCCCTAACCCAAATAATCTACCCGACCCCTCAACCCCCAAAACTACCCCATCCCAAATAATCTATCCCCACCTCCATCCCCTGCCCTGAGCCCTAAAACTCCCAACTGCTCCCTCCACCTGAAAACTGCCCCTTTCCTGTCCCCTGCCCTGAGCCCTAAAACTCCCGCCCCCCAGCCCTGAAAACTACCCTGACCCCCTCCCAGCCCTGAAAACTACCCTGCAACCCCTACAAACTACCCCCCCACCACCCCCTCAAAACCTATCTTACCTCTCCTCCTCATCCCAATCCTTCGTCTTCCTGCTTCCGGCAGCAGCAGCAACTAGACCGCGCATATGCCTTAACCACAAATTGGCGTGGTTATGGCATATTCGTGGCTTAGATGTGCGTGTTTCCGCCTGCGTGGTTCAGCCCCGCGGAGCTCATGCTTCGTGGTTAAGGCTGTTTCCCAGCAAGTGGTGATCCTGGGATGTAAGTGGAACAAGGCTAGTAGTTTTTTTCCACTTTCTTTTCCAGTCTCTCTTCTCTATCCATCTTCCTTGCTTCTTTCAACCATGGTCTGTCTTCTCCTTCTCCATTCTTTGGTAGTCCTTTATCGCTGTCTAATCTCCTTTCACATTCCCTGGGACAATCATTCATCCTGTGAGCCCAGGAGGACATTGTGAGTCCCTCTCTGTCTACAGGTAATTTGTTCTCACATCTCTCCCGATCCCGAATTCTTCAGTTTAGGAGGTCAGAAATCTAGACATAAAAATCACATTTGCTTGTTTTTTTTCCTGCCTGCATTTGTCTTGGATTTTTTATGGTTGTAGGGAGAAGACTCACCTGAGAACTAATGTGCTTCTACCTTTATTTTGAGCCAACCATGTCGGCAGAGAATGGTCAGTGCACAGTATTAAATCACTGCACTCATGATGAAACACTGCCAGAATATCGACGACCACAATATCGAGGTACCAAAATATCGGGACCTAAATATCGATGTCAAGAATATCGACATCCTATCTACATCATGGTAAGTACAAAAATATCGAAACAAAAATATAGGGGCCCATTACGATGGCGGGCGGAAGCACAACCGCCGTGCTGGCGGATGCAAAAACCACCAGTTACCGCCGGCACGCAGCAGTCCACACGCCCGCCCAATTACGATGCGAAAAGCAGGCCAAACACCGCCGGCAAGCCAGCAACACCGTCCGCCATCAAAGTGCGCCCGCACACGTAGCGGCGCAGCCCAACTGACACACACCGTCCGACGAAACACGTCCCGCCCGGCGCATAAATTACGATGCCGCAAACAAACGGCTCCCACGGCAAAGAGACACCGCACGTGAAAGAGAGGCAGAAACACGGACGCCGAGCACGGACAACGAAGAAGCGGCACCCCGGGCATGAATCCAGCACTGCAGGCCCTTCCCATGCTTCTGCTGATGCACCACCAAGGACGCAACGTACCGCGGAGACGCAGGTAGGCACACACACAACAAGTGCACGCAAACAGCGCACACAGTGCAAGGGCGGAAAAAGCGGACAACCCCCACCAGCGCGTGCACACTACACATCCACCATTGCATCCACATATGACACACAGGCCAAATCCTAACATCGCAGAACACATGTGTACACACCACCTGGGACTAGGAACCAACCACCCCGTCACGGCCCCAAAGCGGCGATGACGCCGCCACACATGCGCACAACGCAGAGGCCAACCGCAGCGCCATGCATGCGTCGCACACAGACACAGGGACACAACCAAGCAGCACACACACCAGCCCCACCCCGAACGCACATGACACGTGACAGGCCGGCCACAGACATGTCCCCAACGCCCAATTCACGGACAACACCCAACGCCACACAACCGACGCACACATGTCAGTGAAGTCACGCAACAGCAGGACACACCCCAGTGTAACAAACATGGCGAAGCACACAGCGGCGGCAACACCAACTAGGAGAAGCAGGGCCCCTTCGGGAAGAGGAACGCCAGTACCACACTGAAAAACCCATACCACCCTGCACATATGAACAAGACACATGAAACGGAACACCAAAGAGCCCGGTGACCGACAACAGGTGGCCCAAGAATTACATCCACACACAAGGCCCAACGCAGAGCGGAAAGGCAGCCTGCCGCCCACACAAGGGAGAGCAGACAGCACTGAATGACCTTCCATTCCAACACCGAAACCACAGCCCTACGACAGAAGCCGGTGAATACAGCCATTGTCCAAGAATAGACCAACACAGGCATGCCGAGGAGACCGACCACAGGGCAGATAGCGCATATCACAGAAGCACACAACGGACGGGGAAGAAAGAAGAAAACACTCCCCCATGTCGGCCACATGCAAGTTAATTGGAAGGAGTCACACAGCACTGACCTTGAACTGTCTGAGAAGCATGTGGGAAGAGGGCCCGTGTCCTCCAAACAAGCCAACAGAACACAAGTCCTGTCTCCCCACGACTACACAGAGCTCACAGCAACCCCGGAGCGTGCACATTGCAGACTGCACACACAGCCGGAGCACGCCACCTCTACGAACCGCTGCGAAATGGCAACCGCAACACACCTACCCAACTACGCCGAAGAGCTCAAGCTGTACCAAACCAACACGATACATACATTGGGATGCGATCTCCTGTCCCTGCTGAACGTAAGTTACCGACTGACTTACCGCATCACATTGTTCAGCTGCGTCATGCCCGTCTTCTACTGTCGGAGGTGTCCCTACCAGCATCCCGTCGAGATATGCCTCTCCAACCCGGCATGTCTGAAGGCGGACCTGCTACCACTACTCCTCCCTCTGGACGCACACGACAGGGCCTGCTCTGCCTATGGGGGCATGGCGTATGTGGCCAACATCGCACGCGCACTGAAATGGAACCACTGTGCCTCCACACGACGGATCATCGAGAACAGCTACATCGAATGTCACCCAGCATGCCCCATCATGGTCCTCCAAGGGACAACCTACGAACAACACCTTGACAGCCACCATCCGCTTCATTGGCTGGCAAACATGTACACCACCAATGACATGGAAGGCCTGCTGGACGGCATCGCATACCTGACAACCTGTAAATACGTCGGACCACAACGCAGGTTCCCCGAGTGACCTATGAAGTCCAACCCCGCACCCATGCTCAGCTTCCGCACGGACTGGCCAGTCACCACCACAACAGCCATACCAAACGACCGGCAACTGTAACCACACCATCAACGACATCGCCATGACATCGGATATGACCGGGACATGCACACTGTTCCCCATCACATCCAGGAACACCGCATGCATCGTGGGAGGCAGTGGCATGGGCTCTGTGCATCGCACCCACATGGACGGAACTGCACGAACAACCAGGACACGACATGGATCCAGCGCACATGGACACACACACCGCTCAGTGGACATGAATAGGTCGCCTGGAGTCTGTGGGTGCTGCACCCCTCCCACCCCCGCCCGGGAATCCCATACCAGGACCTTTGCATGGACGACAAGTGCATACAACAACAACACGACCCCAGTGACTGTGACATGTCCAGTAACCACCACAGTGCAACAACAAGTGGCACGCCGCTGCATGCACGCAAGCACATGCCCTGATGTCATCTCACATGCACGCGTGCATGAGGAACAACCGCAGCAAACCTGTCACATGGAACTGAGATGGACTGTGCCCATGATGCCGAGCGGTCTGGTAGGCTACATGTATACCGTCTGTGTCAAAGTCCGCAGCTCCGCAGCTATACGTAAATGTACATTAGCACAGCCTTGGCCAAGCAGATGTAACCCCACACCCTATCCCATTTGTAATCATGCTCAGTATATCCTCAACATGTATTCCGCTGCCAGTAGTGTCCACTATACTGCATCACAGAGGACAGAAGACTCAATATAATGTTTGAAACCAAAACTGTCTCCGCTGACTCATTTCACAAGTACGAATGAGAGAGGATGAGAGTATGTGAAGTACACGGCAGTCGTGACATGACCATGTAGTCCACTGGTATTGGATGTCAACGCAAATGAGTAGCACTACTGTGGAAGACACACATGTGTCGTGTGAAGTCGTATGGACGCAGTGCTCAGGTGGGTGGGTGCGACGGGTAGATGCGCACATGCCAAGTTGGAGCACGCCGTGTTGGGAGGGCTCATGAACAGTACACCACCGCTTCCCTGGGCATTGTGAGAGGACACCTGTCGGGGGGAGTGAACACGTGTGTGCACAGCAGCCGGGCACACGTACAAGGCGGTACCAGGCGCACCTCAGCCCACCCTCTGTGGACAAGCTGGATCCTGTTGTGCGCCCGCCATGCCCCTTGACAAGGCACACACAGCCCCAGTCGACCAGGTGTAACCCCAACATAGTCAATCCGCACAGGCGATACAGGGCACGGGATGGCAGTGGAGCATGGTGTGTGAGAGGTCTCCTCGCGCTCCTCCTGGTCATATCACGCAGGCAATAGAACCTCAACGTCT